>ML058463.1:224295-1424295 GCA_003013855.2 Liriodendron chinense | reverse complement strand
TCCCTGATGCACCATGATCTTTTCTTACAATCGGATGGACTGAGGTAGTTTTTGAAGTGTGACTGTCATAGCCCAAACCTCTTTTGTCCCTTGGTGATCTTACAACACCTAGGATTTTTTCAAGGTTTTCTTCTCCTTGGGAGAACCGTCTTCTAGAGTCAACGATTTGACACTTAAGACGATCAATTTCAGTGTTCGCCTCTTTGAGTTCTTTCTCAAGTCTAGCATGCTTGTCTAGAGATTCACCACTTATGAGCTTTTTCTTTTCTTGTTCAAGCTCATCATTCTTCCTTTTCAGCTCTTCTAGATCTTGACCCATCTTTTGATTCTCTATTTTCAATCCGTCAAGATTTTTCATCAGTTTGTCATTTTCAGCCTTCATTTGGCCCAACTTTTTGATGGTATTTACATTTTCAATGTATAGTTGGTTATATACCTCCTGAAGGCCTTCCTCCTCATTCTCGTCATCACTCAAGGAATCATTTTCAGTGTTAGAGGATTCATGATCATCAATGTCTCTGGTGATCTTTGCAATGGGCTCAATTTGTGGCACAATATCAGTAATGGAGGCCATTAAAATTCTGATTGAACCTTGCTCCTCCTCACTTTGGTATATGACTGATTCTGATTCAGATTCTTCAGTCTCATCCCATGTAGCCGCCATTGCCTTTTTTCTTGGCTTTATTATTGGTGCACTCAGATGCAATGTGACCAAATCCTCTACACTTGTAGCATTGAGGATCTTTTGACTTAACAAATTTTCCTTTGTTGTTCTTAGAATCAAAAGGTTTACCCTTCTGGTAGGGTTTCCTTCTAGAAGTATTTCCCTTAGTTATGAAGAATTTTTGAAATTTCTTGGCCATAAGTGCCATTTCTTCTAAGTCTGGATCTTCCTCACTTCCACATTCAGATTCTTGTTTCTTGTGAGAAAATTTCAGGACTGTACTTTTGGATTTGGAGGGAGTTTTGAAACCTAGCTCATAGGTTTGAAGGGACCCTAGAAGTTCTTCAACTTTCATGGTATTTAGGTCCCTACATTCTTATATGGTAGTCACTTTGGAAGAGAACCATTCCAGTAGGGATCTCAGAATTTTCCTACATAGTCTATGCTCCGAAACCGGATCCCCCAAGCCCCACATTTCATTTGTAATCTTGTTCAGCTTGGTGTAGAAATCATTAAATGTTTTGTGCTCCTCCATAGTAATGTTTTCAAATTGTGTGGAGAGGCGCTGAAGTTTTGAGTTTTTAACAATGCTCGTTCCTTCATGAGTAACTTCAAGAATGTCCCATGCCTGCTTACTGGTTGTGCAATTTTGAATCCGACCAAATTCATCTTTAGACGCTGAACAAAAGATGGCATTCAGGCCTTTGGCATTATGAACACGTTGAGCTTTATCATAATCGGTCCACATCGCCTTATCTCTTGGCTTGAGGACATCCGGTTCACCTTCCATACATATAGTGTCCATTGGGGGTTTATATCCAATATCAATCATGTCCCTAACATCTGAATCAATAGATTCCAAGAAGATGCGCATTCGGGCTTTCCAGTATGGATAGTTTGACCCATCAAAGAAGGGAGGCTTAGTAACGGATGAAGAGTCCTCTCTAGACATATTTTCAAGCTCTCTTAGGATCTCACTCCAGGTTTTTAAACCTAAGCGGAGGAACCCGCTTTGATACCAATTGAAATTGCGGTTTTACTGCTTGTAGAGATACTTGGAGATATGCCTAATGTCCTAGAGGGGGGTGAATAGGACTTTTTAAATTCCAATTACAATTTAAAAACTAATCAAGTCAATCTTATCAACTAAGATTATCACAATAACATTCAAGGCATTCATATGAGCAATTTGTAAGCAAGGACTATCATAGGTATTTCATCAAACAGTTAGCATTCATGATTGACTAAACCATTCAACACATAGCAATCATTCAATCTCACAATGCACAGCGATTTATAGTGGTTCGGTTTCCCTACTCCACTCTCGGTTCACGATCTCAACCTATGAGACCACCGGATTTCACTATAGTCTTGGTTTTAAATCAGGTTAACCATCAACCTTGACATCCTTTGATCCAGGACCGCGTTTACCATCCGCCGATGGCCCAATCCAGGGACTTGACGAGTTTGGATCTCAAACTCTCACCAATCCTAATCCAAGGATGGTCACGTACCCTCCCGCCGGAGTTTCCCAATCCAGGGAATAGTGATTGAATAAATGGACTCTCAAATACTAGACATACCTAGACAATTGAGCCCCGATTCGATGCCTTTGATGAGTAGCTTCAGCTCCACGTGCTTCAGCTTCTCTTTGTGCTCCCAAGATCAGCTACCGATGCAAATGATGAGGTTATGTTGATGCCGGTTAGTTGGGAGAGAGTTGGTCTAGTTCCTCTTGCCTATTCAATGCAATGGTAATGAGGGAACTACCAAACTACAAACATTCAATGGCTATAATGACCTCATAAATATATTCTAAAGGTAGGTCAGCCATGAATGAAGGTCTTGAGTTCATACTTCAAACCGAGCTTTGAATACTCATTGATAAGCCATTAATGGCTAGGTTTGAATGATGAACTCAAGGGGAACAAGAGCAAGGAGGGTAGGAGGATGTGAGTAAAAGCTCTCTCTCTCTTAGCTCTTGAAGGGTGTAGAATACCTCCCATGAAAGACCACAAGTCCTCGCTATATAGAGCCCCAAATGATGGCCCCAACAGATAAAAACGGTCACGACCGACCTGTCAGAGAAGGGTCTCAATCGGTCGGACGGACCGGTCGTCATTCAAAACAATAGGCCACCTTTGAGACTGGCCGACTGGTAAAGACCGGTTGGACCCCCTTGCTGGAGTAAATGAAAGATGAAGGCCGATCGGTCAAGGCCGGTCGGCAATGCTTGCTGGACCATATAGAGAGAACAGGCCAATCGGTCAAGACCAGTCGGCTGTGCTTGCTGGACAGTTGATTAATCCAGGCCGACCGGTCAAGACCTGTCGGCTATGCTTGTTCGACAAACAAGTTATACTTGGCCGACCGGTCAAGACCGGTCGGCTGTCATTCTGACCAATATACAGCAAGGTTGCTGTCTTGAAAATGTCCTTGGCCGACCGGTCAAGACCGGTCGGTTGTCCAGCTGAATACCTCACAGCAAGGTTCTGTTGTAAACTTGAAAAGCCTGGCCGACCGGTCAAGATCGGTCGGCTGTCCATCTGCTTTCTTTACAGCAAGGTTGCTGAAGTGTTTGAGAAGCCTGGCCACTGTCTAGATGGTTTTGTCACAGCGAGCTTGCTGGACCAAGTTTCTCAGCACAGCAGCGGATCACTTCAAGTTATGAAGTGATGAGGTGCATAGGGTCCAATGTATGGATATATCTTCAATACGTTTCGCACCAGCCATGGACCACAACTGATTAACTCGTGTAAGGGTCAAGAGGGAATGGGATAAAATGTGTGAGTCTTTACACCATTCTTTGATGTTTTGGGTTTCCTACGGTCGATCTATATGCAACTTACTTGGGATCTTGTTTCAGCATGAGCTTGAGCAATGGACGAAGCGTAATCTTCAGGTCTTGATCTTTAATACTTTGACCGGGGCTCACATGACAAGACGCGACCAACCAACATGCCAATTGACAACAAAAGATGTACTAACAAGTTGACCCTTGGCAAGCTGAAGACTGAAGATTCAAGTGGACAAGAAGCATCAAGGAAGAAGAAGAGGTAAATGAGATGCCTTGGTAACCCTAATCCCTTAGACCAAAACACCCAAAACCTCTTAGATGATATAGACCAACTAGGAACACCCTTAGTCATCCTTATTAGCCTTAGATCACATAGAAAAACATGATAAATTAGGCTAATTAAAGAGGTGGAAGTTTCTGAAAACAAAACTGCCCAAACATCAATTTCTAATCGGAACTCCGATCAATCAGAATTGATTTTTCAATCAATCGAAATGATTTTCAATCTATCGAAACACTATTCGATTGATCAGATATCTTATCCAGCAACATGATGAAATCACTGGACTAATATTTTGATTGAATGAAACTATATTCCTATCGATTAGAATAGTCGTTATTTGCCCGTTTTCTGTCCCTTATTTTACTGTTGATAGAAAATCTATAAATACGAGAGATGCAATTTTTGGGGAAAGAGAGGAGATTTTGATGATTTAGAAGCCACTACCATTGCTTATCATTAGGAGCTCTAATCCTAACCCATATAAGGCATTCTCCTTGTGATTTATTACAAGCTTAGGGCATTCAATGCTAAAATGAGAATGGACTTGTTCCCTCTTGATTCTTAGGACTTTAGGCACCTTAATCATTATTATATCCTTTATCTAAACACCACCTACGAGTCCAAATGGGTGTATTCCTCTAAAAAACTCATTTCCTACCATTTGTAGAGTTTCACCACCTCCCATCCACCTTGAACATCTCAAGAAGAGCAAATGCAATAGGATTGATCGTTGAAGCTGGAGCATTGGCAAAGCATCAGCAACAACATCGGAGGAGCATAAGGGGAGCTGATTCGAGCACGAGAGAACGAAGATCAAGCAACCCAAAGCGGCGTAACAAAGGGGCTCAATCCGACACCTAAGTTGTCATTTATAAGAGTTTGGTTCCACTCTCTTCCCATGGAGAATTGAGTGTAAAATTTGTCTTTAAACTCAATGAGTTCGGTTGTAGGACATAGACCTGGTTGTAGGGTCAAATTTAATCGCTAAGTGGGGAGCCTCCAGCAGGAGTAAACGCTAGGTTCGCTTGTAGAACCTTGACTCGATTTTAGAGCCTAAAATCATTAAAGTTCGGTTATAGGACCTTGACTCATGAGCGGAGTCTAAATTGAGGTTCGGTTGTAGGACCTTGGCTTGGTTGTAGAGCCTAAACAAGTCTCCAAGGGGAACCACCAATACGGGTGTGTACGTATAGGTTGGAAGGAACTTGTAAACTTTTCGGTTGAGTGGATCCGATTTAAAACACCTTGGTTGGGAGGAACTAAATTTAAACTCCCTAGTGAATGCCAGTATGCTCAAAGGGGTTGAGTACTTGAACCGTGAGTGGAGTAGCTCCAAAGTTGAACCACTATATATCGTTGTGTTTGTGATTGTATTTGAGCAAATTTCTTATTATGCATTGTGTTTAATTGTTTAATTATGAAAGCCTAATTAGAATGTATGCTATGCACTAGATAGGCACATCCACACACGCACACATGATGTACCTTCGCTTACTTGAGTAGGCTAGAGCTTATTTGAACCATCCTCTATAGTTACTTAGGTTGCATAGATTAGGAGCTTGATTAGAATAATCATTTGATAATTTAAGCTTGCTTAGACTAGGTTGTTTATTGCTTAAACCATATGCTAGTCTATTGATTGGACCCACTTAGGCTTAGAAGCCGAAGTGCTATTGCTTACTTAGTTTAATTTGATAAAACTATTAGGTAGGCAAAAAGAATTTTAAAAGGTCCTAATCACCCCCTTTAGGACTTAGCCATAATTCTAATTACTCTGCTCTTAAGCTTCCGCACGCATATGCGTAAGTGTCGTGTTAGACAACACAACGTAATTTCATTTGGTATCAGAGCTAGTTTCTCTGCAAGGATTTAACTGTCCAGAGTGAGATTCGATACCGGAGGACTAGCATCATGACTACCCGAGATAAGAATACTGTCAACCGTCCACCATACTTTGACGGGTCCAACTACGCCTAGTAGAAGGTTAGAATCAGGATTTTTCTTCAATCCATGGATTGATCCGTGTGGGCAATCACACTAAATGGATATTCCATGCCCACAGAACAAGTGAAGGTTGATGGTAAGATCATTGTCATTCTCAAAGATGATGAGAAATGGAATGACAATGAGAGATCTCTATATATAGCAAATGTCAAAGCTCTCCATTGGATTTGTTGTGCGGTTTCCCCAGAAGAATTTCAACACATTCTCACATGCGCAACTACAAAAGAAGCGTGAGATACATTTCAGGTAACCCACGAGGGAACTATCACAGTAAGACGCTCGAAGCTTCGCCTCTTAACCACTAAACTTGAAAACATTAGGATGGAAGAGACTGAAACTTTCATGGAGGTTTACATAAAACTTTTTAATATTTGCAACTCTATGTTTGCCTTGGGGGAAAGTGTCATGTTCCAAATTCGGTTCTCGACGTCCATTCGCCGTAACTCGAATTCAGATGTGGTAGCCTCCGTAGTATCCCGATTTTGGATCCTAACCCCACATGCCAGGTTCCAATCCTGGGATACCACAAGGAGGATTTTAGGGTCTGAATTTTTTTTAAACATGAGCATCACCATATGAGTACCATAAAAGACAAACACAATATTTCTACTAAGTCATTTTGTTATACATAGAACTGGAAGGTAAATACACAATGTGTAAATATAAAAACTGTGCACAATCCGGTACCTCCTGCTACTGCACTCCCAACTCCAACTCAACGTTGCTGATACACTCTGGTATAACCTGCAGCGTAACAAACACACATAAGCTTCGAACGAAGCTTTGTGAGTGCAGTGTGTGCGTGCGCAATGCTTATGACAAGCATGATAAATATCAGAATAAACAGTAAAGCATGATGAGAAATTTAAAAGAAAACTTAGCCTAATTAGGCTACACGATCATGTGATGTGAATAACCAGTCTACCACGGCTATGCAAGCATGCAATACATATAACTAGCCTACCATGTCTATGCAAGCATGCAATACAAGTAACCAGCCTACCAAGGCTATATACTCATACTATGCAATGGCCTATAGGGCCTAATGTCACATACAATGATCCAATGCATGTATGCTAAATCACCACCTCTGAGTACAGTGGTCCAGATACGAACAGTCATAACGCGATCAGCCTAAGCAATGCAGGACTCGAACTGGTAGATGCCAAGTGTGGTAGCTCGCCTAGGCTTATAGCCTTGCCCACATCACACCCGCCCACGTCAGGACTGTCCAATACCATACAGTGATACCAATACCATCTCTAAAACGGAACATCACCGGGGTCTCACAGACCTCACTACTCACCAGTAGAATGCCAAAGCCTATCTGGTGTAATAGCGGACCTACTCATAGCTAGTCAAACTTAACCCACTTTGCCAACACTCTTCCGGCAGGTTAGGTCAGACCTCCTTCCAAACTGACCACGTGCAGTGGAAAACATCGTCGTTTGATATTCGGCATACTGGTGTATGATAAAACCACCCGGTCCTTGAATGGAGCACCCACCTTGGTACCAACGAGATCAGGGACTTTCACCCAGGGACATCTTTGGCATCCAGTTTACAGATCACATATTTTCGGTGTTCTGCAAACCATGATGGAGCTATAGTTGCAACGTAGTAACCATGCTATGTGCGGCACAAGCAAACTGTGTGAAATGCAACCATGCATACAAACGTGGGACGACATGCTCGTGCAAGTCTCCAAAGAGCACGATAAAACTATAGGGTCTTAAATACAATGTTATCGTCAACTGGTAATGAACTGCACGACAATCGCGGCCACTATGGCCGGTTGATACAAGACAATCAGATGAGTCAAGCATTCATGATGCATGAGCCAAGTATACAGTATGAGTACCAACAAGTAGTCAATATACCACGATGGCTATAAATCAATCTAGTCCAACTTATTTGAGATATGATTAAGATGAAGGGACACATATGAATGATCGAGTCATAGTGCGGGATGTCGCTAGCCAGGGAATCTCGTACCAAGGGCTACAAGGTATGCTAAGTTATTCCTACCATACAGTGTAAGTCAGGATGATAGATTCCTGTCCTCGAATAGTCCCATACCTATTGGAGAGGTTTGCGATAAAGAGTACGTGAATTACATTTGCGCGACTACATCTCGAATGCTTTATGAATGCGTTTATGCCTTAGTGGTCCCTAACTAACAATGGTGATTTAGGATGCATACTCATTACACATGCATGGTAGTCTTCGAAGCATACAGTATATAGATCGCATAGGAGCATTCCAAACACGTGTGGCAACAGACATACTAAAAACAGCATAAAAAGATAATTCACTTATAACACAGGCAAACACAAAGAGATATGACCCTAGATGGATGGTATACAACAACACAAATGGTCCAACAATTGAATGGTGTGGATTAACCTTTAACATTTAGATAACCCAAACCGAAAGAAAATGATTGAATACACTATTGACACATCAAAGGTAGAACCTACTCGAGCGGCAAGAGTAATATACCCAAAATCATGCCAAGACCCATAGTGCGGTAGTACAGTTGGGATATACATTAACGATTGGTTCATAAAAGGAACAACATAGATGCGAGACACTAACGTAGGATGGGCTGCAAGACAGATAAACAATATGACAATGGAACTTAGGTGATTGGATAGTCTTGAGGTAGATGGACAACACGATGGGGTGCGAAGAAGGATTACGGATCCAACCCATTCATCAAGATAGGCTCCATATAACTGATGACCTACTAATGTCAAGGATGGACCCTACACTCGTCCTAAAGGTAAACGGACGGTGCAGATGGGATATACACGATATGGTGGTCTTTAATAGTTGGGTACAAGGGTAAGAGGGGTGAGTCATATGAGTATACAGCAAGCTGAGTTACCAGGATTAGTCAACATGGTGAGTCAATAAGGCAGGTTGACAAGGCGGGTCAACATGGTGAGTTAACAAGGTGAATTGACAAGATGGTTTAACAGGGTGAGTTAAGAAGGTAGCCCTATGACTTGGTTCATGCGAACTTTAGGAATTCCCATGCATCCAGATCTATATGACCTTTCAACAAGGGTTTACACAACTAATCATCAAGGTGGATCCATGGGATGAACAACGCGGTCATTCGAACACGTACACTAAGGTGGTCCTAAGGCCATCATGTACATAACATGCTAGGGTCCATCCATTTGGATGGTTTGGATCAAGCACAAAAATTAAGGTGGTCTACAATGTACGGCTAGACATACGCGTCATAGTGGGCGTCATACGGCAGCCCCATGGTTGGGTCCCGACCTTGACCCAATTGTTCTCTGCCATTGGTCCACTTGAGATTGGATTTATCTCATCTTGGGGCGGCCCACAGCCTCAAATGATATGCAAGGACAAATGGGTGGAATGTATAAAACATATACATAATAGGTGGGCCTAAGAGAGGATGGCTTGGATCAAACACATGCATCACGGGGGACCCATGGGGTTGGGCCACCTGCTGGGTCAGCGTGCCCAAGCACGCTGCCCAGAGAGGGGTGCCCAGGAAGTTTTGAATCAAGTTGGTATTTATGTTTTCCCCTTCATCCAGACCTGTGACACAGGTCCGGATGTAAAAAAACATTAAGGTGTGCCTTAGGAGGGCTTCAATGGTAGCCGTTCAATCTCCAATATTTCTCATGGTGGGGCCCACATGGTTCATGGATTAAGATGATATTGGTGTGGTCCCTTCATACAGGTCTGTGTGACCTCATCAACAGGATTGGATGGCAAGAAAACATCATGGTGGGCCATTGAAAAGTCTCAATGGTGGGCATTTCTGTCCCAACTGTTTCTCATGGTGTGGCCCATCTGATATTTGGATCCGTCCCATTTATGGACTTAGACCTGAAAACGATTTGACAAAATGAATGGATGGAGTGGATAATACATATACAACATGGTGGATCCCATGAGTGGGCCACCTTTTTCACGCCCATAGGAGGCTTCCGCCTCTCACGGACGCTGACTGTCCAGCAACCTACTTCTCATTATTATTATCATTATTATTATTATTATTTTCCACAAGGTGGGGTCCATATGAGATATCCAATCCATCCATTGGGTTGTCCAGCTCATGCCGGGCCTAAAGAGATCCGATTTGGGGTATGATACCTATCACAAAAACATAATAATGGGCCTAAGAAAGTTTCAACAGTGGACATTGTTTCGTGCAGCATGGCCCACTTGGAATCTGAATCTTCTTCATTTTCAAGCATCTGCCCTAGAATAAGCTGGAGGAACAGATGGACGGTGAGGATTAAACACATACATCAGGTTGGGCCACACGAGTTGGGCCCTGCTTGGACAGCGTGCCTGTCACGCTGCCAGGCAGCACCCACTGTGTGGTCCCCACGAGCATAGGATCAAGTTGATATTTGTATTCTCCCTTCATCTTGGCCATTCGTGGCCAGGGAGCAGGTAACAGCAGGTCATGTGTGACCCTGCTTGGGTTGGTCTGTAAATAAGCATCACAGATGGGCCCTGGGAAGTTTCAATGGTGGACGTCACGATTCCCACTGTTCTCTGTAGTGTGGCCCACCTGAGCTTGGATATGCCTCATTCTTGAGCCCATGTCCTAAAATGATCTGGAAAAGCAAATGGACGGTTTGGATAAAACCAATACATCATGGTGGGGTCCCCAAGTGGGCCCCTCTGGTTAACGCCCAATGGGGCTTACGTCCTCACGCTGCTGGGCAGCAGCGTCCTCTGGACGCTGTCTGTCCAGTGGCTTTCTTTCTTTTCTTTTCCTTTTTTTTTGTTTTCCCTACATGGTGGGGCCCACATGGGAAATCCAATTCGTCCATCAGATTAGCCAGCTTAATGTGGGCCTAATGAGCCCTGATTTGGGTAGGTTTTGTTGTACAGAAATATGATAGTGGGCCTTGGAAGGGTTTCAACAGTCTATATTGTTTCTTCTGGCACGGCCCACTTGAGATCTGGATCTTTTTCACTTTTTGGCCCTTGGCCTAAAATGATATGGAGAGATCGATGGACGGCGTGGATATAACATAGTGGTTCCCACATGTGGGGCCATTTCCAAGCCCAAAAATCACTTTACGTCTCAATAATGCCACACTCCAGCAACTTCTTTTTTCTTACTTTCTTTACTTCTTTACTATTTATAGTTTATTTTTTGAATAAACAAGGGGGGTGAGGTCCATTATAGAAATCCAGTCCATCCATCGTGTAGGCCAGCTAATGTTTGGTCTAATAAGCCCTGGCTTGGTCAGTTTTCATGTTGTAAAACCATCATGGTGGGCCTAAAAAGGTTCCAACAATAGGCACCATTGTTACTAGTATTTTCTATGGTGCAGCCCACCTGAAATTTAGATTCGGCTGATTTTTGTGGCCAATGCCTAAAATGGCATAGGAAAACAAATGGATGGCATGGATTAGACACATGCATCAAGGTGGGGTCCGCAAGTGTGGCCTCCCAAAATGCATAAACAACATAAATAAAACAACGTAGACTTCCACGTTAAATAAGCCTCATCTTGGACTTTTGTTCTCAATGATCCAGCAAGATGGTTGAAGTGCGTGGATGCATTACACTTAGGTGGGGTCCACATATGTGGCCCACCCATCTCCTTAAAACGGGTAATCAAGTGACATCCACACCATTAAAATGGTGGGCCTTACTCGATCCCCTGATTCTACACGAAACCTAAGGGAAAGGGATGCAAACTCAATGACGTTGAACGGTCAGATCTGGTCAGATAGTCGATCAGACGGCTTGATGGGGTGGATCACCTCCTTTAATCACTTAAGTTCACAAATACTCTCTCTTATCTCTCCAACCTCATTATTTTCTCACTAATCTCTTTCTTTTCTTTTCTTAATCTTCTCTCTCTCTCTCTCTCTCTCTCTCTCTCTCTCTCTAGAAAATGGAAATGTGGAGGCCATACGTATGGCTTTTTGTGGTAGGGGATTTAGGGATATGGATGGAATTTTGAAAGAGAGTGGGGGTAGAAATGAAATGGAGCATTTATGAGGGGGAGTGGCTTAGGTATGAGCTTAGTTGACTTTTGGGGAGAGAGGGATGTAATTGATGGGACATTTGATTGATTGATGTAATGTTTGATTGATTGATGGGATATTTGATTGATTGATGTAATGTTTGATTGATTGATGGGATATTTGATTGATTGATGGGACAACCTTGGGATTTGTGCAAGTGGGGCCTACGCCATGCATATGTAGCGTGGTCCAACTTGATTTACACACATGAATGCATCTTTCAAACTGGGTATTGAAACGGAGCATGCCACGCAGCGTTGGAATCGTGGCACCAGTACGGTCGCAAGGGTACAAGTCTTGGGTTGTTGCGGTGCTAAAACAGGGTTGTGATTAGAGATCGTCGATCTGGTCATTCATGGACGTACCGGCATTGAAAACTAAATGTACGGTCAGTTAATTGGGGTATGGGTCTTACAAAAAGGGTTCCGGAAGGAAGGATTTGTAGAAAAATACTTACGTCCCTCCCGGAAAGATTTAGCACAAACGTAGTGGCCTTAGAAGAGTATAAAGACATAAATAACATGAAAGTATAAGAAATTATAGGTTCCCTACAAACTCATGAACTACACTTTAGGGCCCCCTCTAAGAAGAAGGATATCACCTTGAAGACCTCACATAAACACTCACATAAGCAAAAAGCCATTAAGAGTGAGTCTTTCATCAATAGCGATGATGATCTTGATAAAAGATTCAAGAGATTCCTTAAATTTGAAAGAGAAAAAAGTTGTGACAAGAATGACAAGAAAGTAGCTAAATATAAAGAGAAATCCACCAAAAAGAAAGTCCAATGTTTAACTGTGCTAAGTACGATCATGTTGCCAATGATTGTCCAAAAGAGCATAAAAGAAAAGGTAAAAAGGCTATAGCATGCAAAATGGGATGATACAGAGGAGTCAAAATCTGAATCTGATGTCTCAATAGTGATGGGAGCTAAAAAATAGTGAGAGCTCTCATGGCTTCCACTATTACCTCTCTTCCCCCGAATTTAAGAGAGGATCCCGACCATTTTCTCTTCTAGGTGAAGGAGTTCCCAACCCCTCACCTCATGCCACATTCTATGAGGGTGTTGAGAAAATTAGTTACCCTTAGACTAATCAAACTAAACATAATTAGTAAAGGTAGCTAGAAACTGGTACTATAGGTAAATCTGAGGATTTCACCCTCATTTTTGTGTGTATGGGTAAATCAAAGGATTCAAGCCTCATTATCCCAAATTTGGTAATTTAGCCTTGCTTTTATTTGATATATTTGCTGCTAAATTATCATCCTGCTTATATTAGCTAATCTTGGTGAATTTCATGCTTTAGTATATGTTAATCTTTGCTTTGGTTTGGTCATTATGTACATAATTAGGGGAGGTTGGTTAATTGGGCTATAAGCCCTTGAGCTTTCAATGCTTAATGTACATCTAGAATGATCAATTGTGAATGATTAACTATGCTTAGAATAGTACATTTTCTTATTAATCATGTTGCCATGCATGCTCATGCACCCTATACACCCTCTAGTTAGCACGTTTTTATAGTTATAACTCCGACATATTAACCTCTCTTACCTTAACATTAATTGATGTATCATTAAGGGGGAGAGATTGGTTTGTCAATTGCTGACAAAAAGGGGGAGAAAGATCAAATCCCATTAAAATAAGTTTTCTGTTTTGTGTTTCAGGGATTGACAGGTTATGGGGGAGCAATTAAGAGGAGCATTGCTAGTTTACATGACTTAGTGTTTTGAGTTGCAATATTTATTTCAATTTGACATGTAATGTATTTGTGTTTTAATAGTGTCATTGGTATGGACCATGACATGGTTTTAGGTTAGGTTTTTGTCACATAATTGACAAAGGAGGAATCGTTAGTGCACTTTTCTTTGACTTACTAGTGCACCTTATTTGTCCATCACTTATGTCCATGTGTTGTAATGTCGGTTAAGCCTTGGCAAGCTGACTGAATATTCAAGTGGACACGACGTATAAAGGAAGAAGAACAGGTAAATGAGATGCCTTAGTGACCCTAACCCCTTGGACTAAAACACCTAAAATCTTTTTAATGACTTGGACCAACTAGGAACACACTTAGTCATCCTTATTAGCCTTAGATCACATAAAAAAACATGATAAATTATGTTAATTAAAGAGGTGAAAGTTGCTGTAAATAAAACTGCCCAAACAACAATTTCTAATCGGAACTTCGATAAATCGAAAATGACTTCCGATCGATCGGAACACTATTTGATCAATTGGACATCTTGTCCAGCAACCAAATGAAATCACTGGATAGATATTTTGATCGATCGAAACTATATTTCGATCGATCGGAATAGTCGTTATTTGCCTGTTTTCTGCCCGTTATTTGACTGTTGGGAGAAAATCTTTAAATATGGGAGATGTGATTTTTGGGGCAAGAGAGGGGATTTTGAGGATTTAAAAGGCACCACCATTGCTTATACTATGAGCTTTAATCCTAACCTATACAAGGCACTCTCCTTATGATTCATCACTAGCTTAGGGCATTTAATAATAAAATGAGAATGGACTTGTTCCCTCTTGATTCCAATGAGTTTCAACACCTTGACCATTAGTATATCTTTCGTCTAAACACCACCTAGGAGTCCAAATAGGTGTATTCCTCTAAGAAACTCATTTCCTATCATTTGTAGAGTTTCACCACCTGCCATTCACCTTGGACATCTCAAGAAGAGCAAATGCAATGGATTGATTGTTGGAGCTGCATTGGTAAAGCATCGGCAACAACATCGGGGGAGCACAAGGGGAGTTGATTTGAGCACAGGAGAGCGAAAATCAAGCAACCCAAAGCGGTGCAATAAAGGGGCTCAATTCGATAAGTAAGTTATTATTTGTAAGAGTCCGGATCCACTCTCTTCCCATAGGGAATTGAGTATAGAGTTTGTCTTCAAACACAATAGGTTTGGTTGTAAGACCTAGACCCGGTTGTAGGGTCAAATCTAGTCTCCAAGTAGGCAACCTTCGGCGAGAGTAAATGCTAGGTTCGTTTGTAGAACCTTGGTTCAGTTCTAGAGTCTAAAATATGGAGGTTCGGTTGTAGGATCTTGACCCATGAGTGGAGTCTAAATTAAGGTTTGGTTGTAAGACCTTAGCTTGGTTGTAGAGCTTAAACAAGTCTCCAAGGGGAACCACCAATACAGGTGTGTATGTGTAGGTTGGAAGGAACCTGTAAACTTTTCGATTTGATGGATTCGATTTAAGACACCTTGGTTAGGAGGAACCAGATTTAAACTCCCTAGTGAATGCCGGCGTGCTCAAAGGGGTTGAGTACTTGAACCGGGAGTGGAGTAGACCTAAAGTCGAACCACTATACATTATTGCATTTGTGATTGTATTTGAGCATATTTCTTATTATACATTGTGTTTAATTATTTAATTATGAAAGCTTAATTAGAATGTATGCTATGCACTAGATAGGCACATACACACATATACACATGATATACCTTCACTTACTTGAGTAGACTAAAGCTTATTTGACCCATCCTCTATAGTTTACTTAGGTTGCATAGATTAGGAACTTTATTAGTATAATCATTTGATAATCTGTACATGCTTAGACTAGGTTGTTTATTGCTTAAACCATATGCTTGTTTATTGATTGGATTCACTTAGGCTCGGAAGTCGAAGTGTTTTTGCTTAGTTTAATTTGATAAAACTATTAGGTAGGTGAAAAGAATTTTAAAAGGTCCTAATCACCCCCCCCCCCCCCCCCCCCCCCCCCCCCCCCAGTATCAGAGTGGGTTTCTCTTCAAGGACTTAACCGTCTAAAATGAGATCTGATATTGGAGGACTAGCATCATGACTACCCGAAATGGGAATATCGTCAACCTCCACCATACTTTGACGGGTCCAACTATGCCTATTGGAAGGCTAGAATCAAGATTTTTCTTCAATCCATAGACCGATCCGTGTGGGCAAGCACACTAAATGAATATTCCATGCCCACGAACAAGTGGAGGTTGATGGTAAGATCATTGTCATTCTCAAAGATAATGAGAAATGGAATGACAATGTGAGAGCTATATATGTGGCAAATGCCAAAGCTCTCAATGCGATTTGCTGTGCAATTTCCCTAGAAGAATTTTAACGCATTCTCACATGCAAAACTGCAAAAGAAGTGTGGGATACATTTCAGGTAACCCACGAGGGAACTGTTATGATAAGACGCTCGAAGCTTCACCTCTTAACCACCAAGCTTGAAGACATTAAGATGGAAGAGACTGAAACCTTCATGGAGGTTTACACAAAACTTTCTGATATTTGCAACTCTATGTTTGCCATGGGGGGAAAGGGTTCTAGAAGGAAGAATTTGTAGAAAAATACTTAGGTCCCTCCCGGAAAGATTTAACACCAATGTAGTAGCCTTACAAGAGTGTAAAGACATAAATAACATGAAAGTAGAAGAACTTATAGGTTCCCTACAAACTCATAAACTACACTTTAGGGCCCCCTCTAAACCTTGAAGACCTTACATAGACACTCACATAAACAAAAAGCGATTAAGAGTGAGTCTTCTAAAGATAGGGATGATGAGGATAATGATCTTGATTAAAGAATCAAGAGATTCCACAAATTTGAAAGAGGAAAAAGTTGTGACAAGAAGGACAAAAAAGTGGACAAAAAGGAGGAGAAAAATTAAGTCCCACCAAAATAAGTTTTCTGTTTTATGTTTCTGGAATTTACAGGTTATATGGGAGAAATCAAGAGGAGCATTGCTAGTTTACATGTCTTAATGTTTTGAGTTGTAATATTTATTTTAATTTGACATATAATGTACTTGTGTTTTGGTAGTGTCATTGGTATTGACCATGACACGATTTTAGGTTAAAAGGGGAGATTGTTAGTGCACTTTTCTTTAGTATACTAGTGTGTTGAGACATGAAAAATGAAGAAACAAAAGGAAGGAAAAAGAATCAAGGAAGATTCGAAGAGAAAACAAATGACAAGAAGAAAAGTGTAGGAAATGAGCATTTGTCGTGGACCGCGGCAAGCTTAGGAGCTTGCCACGAGTCACAAAAAGCACCTGTTGGGTGGCTTGTTCTTGCCGTGAAAATGTCCGCAAATGCCTATAAATACCCTCCCAGGGGTCCTCATTTGGCACTTGATTCTAAAGTTCAGAGCTTCAGAGGATCTCAGAGGTATAAGGCGGACCTCGAGTTCTCTTCTTCTCGGGTCGAACGCAAGAAGTGCAAACCCAGAGAACAAAAGATGAACGAGGGGGAGATGTTTCCAAATTGAAGAAGGAGGAAGCTTTGAAGAATCGGCTAGAAGGGAGCTGTCGCGGGTCGCGTAAAGCTCTCCAGAAGACATTTGTTCTTCATTTTGTGAAGGATGTACAAAGGCTTCTGAACCTTTGTTTCCCTTCTAATTGTGAAAGAGCACCAAAAGCTGGGACTACAATGTTATAGCCAAAAGTTGGTCGTCGAAAAAGCCTCACACCTAAGACCCGCGAGCACCTTTTGGTCTCATAAAGGCAAAACCCGATCGTTCGACCAGTGAGCCTTTATGGTCGCAGCTCACATATTATGTAGATTCGGCTATATATATTCCTAAACATACGAGCAGCTCAGCTCGTGGACGTTAAAAGGGGTCGCATCCCCGCATGCAAGCAGCTCGGCTCGTGGTCGTTAAAAGGGGTCGCATCTCCGCATGCGATTAGCTTGGTTCGTGGTCGTTAAGCGAGTTTATCTTCGAGCCCGAATGATCGTTTCTATGTAGTACTAGCAGCCCGTATAGGGTGATTTTGTCTTGTTTCTATTCGTATTTCCAAACCATGGAGATCTACATCAAGAGATGTAATTAGCTAGACGTCTAGAGTGGTTAGGCCATCCCTCTACATAAGGATTAACAAGATAAGCATCTTATCCCTTGAAATCAGCAGCAGTGATCTTAGTGGCTTGCGTGACATATTGGATCACTCGGATTTGTATAAATAGATGGTTCCACAGACGATAAAGGTACACAACCTCTAAGTCCACACTCTACATTTTACTTTACTACCATATCCCATCTAACTTAAGCTTTGGAGGGCCAACGGCTGAACGCCGACCACCCTTAGTTTTCTCCTTTGGCTTTAAGGTTTAGAGGGGAACTTGCTTGGAGGAAGGTGAACGCTTTGGAGGAACCTGTTACTAAATTAGACATTAATAGATTGGCGCTGTCTATGGGAACTCTTTCAGAATTAGCCATTCTCATCATTGATCGTTTATCTCCCACTATGCCTCCCAAAAAGACGGTCCATCCTTCCACTTCAAGGCAGATGTTACCTCCGCCTGACATCCCTGAACCAGCGTCTAATCTCCCTCAGACCGCATCGACATGCGTTCCCCTGATAGAGTCCAATCTGCCGTCACAGAATCCGTTTCACGATGTATCTGGCGATCACGATGACATTATGTGTTTCGTCGGAGACACTCTCCTTACCCTCAAAGCTGGGCCAATCGGTTTGATCAGCATTTTCCTGAGTCATAGCAACCTCCAGAAGAGCCGCCACTGCGATCTGTACCAGTAGCCTCCAGACATTCTGTAGGTGAGCCACGAACCCAGCAAAATCCTCATTCAAATCGAATGCCACTAGGCAATCAAGTTCCAGTACCTCCTCCATAATCTATACACTCCAGTACCTCTCGGCAACAATGATCTCAAGGATCTACTGTTGAAACCTCGAGTTACACTTTACCTTGGGAAGGAGATCTCAAGAGAATCGAAAATCGCTTCGCCGAGATGGAGCAATGGTATCGGTCTAACCTTCCACCTGTTACTTTTGCATCAATCCACCGATCTGAACCTCCCTTCACCTGCAAGGTTATGGAGGCCTCTTTTCATAAAAAATACCGAACGCCTAACATTGTCCCGTATACAGGTATCGGCGTTCCTCTCGAACATCTGGAGATCTATATAGGTCTCTCATGGACCTAGAAGGATATGGTTCAGAAATTATGTGTAGGGCTTTTAACTCTAAAGGATGTAGCATGTACATGGTTTCGAGGCCTGAAACCTCGATCTATCGAATCCTTCTCCCAGTTATCAGATCTTTTCCTCTCCCAGTTCATAGGAAGCATCAGTACCAAAAAGCCTGCATATCATTTAACGGATCTACAACAACAACATGGGGAAACAATTAAGGAGTTCATAGTTCAGTTCACTGCAGAAGCCATCCAGACTAAAGGTTATACTGAAGACAAAGGCCTTACTGCCTTTATAGCAAGAATCACCAGCGAGAAATTCCATTTCGCCCTGGATAAAAACCCTCCTAAAACCATGACTGAATTCTAAGCCAAGGCTAAAAAATACATTAATGCAGAAGAACTTGCTTTGGCACGTCACGGTATACAAGGGAAAAAACGTAAGTCTGAGGAGATCTCTCCCTCTGATAAGAAATACCGGCACGATCGACTGGATCGTTCCCCTAAGAAGCCTTATTCTGGTAAATATCATAACTATACACCTCTCAATCAATCTCTTGAGAAAGTATTAATGGAGATAAATTATAAATCTTATGTGAAGTGGCCTCCAAGGATCAAGTCTGATCTTGAAAAAAGAGACAAGAGAAAGTTCTGCTATTTCCATAAAGATCATGGGGACAACACTTAAGCTTGTATATCCCCGAAATATCACATCGAAGCTCTTATTCGGAAGGGACATCTCCGGGATTACGTTGTGCGACAGGATCGGTCACCTAAAAGAATCGATGCCTGTCACCAAGGAAAAAGTCACCTCAACATAATCCTCCACAAGAAGATACGGAACCCACTGGTGAAATCTAGACCATTGCTGCGGTCAAGCTTGCGGGGGAGATTCTCAAGCTTTAAGAAAAGCATATGCTCGTAAGGCGTACCAGAAGCCTCAATATATTTATTGGCTGAAAAAATCGTTTCGATACATCAAATCCTAGCCATTATCCAATCTCTTTTTCTCTTGAAGATGCTGAAGGGATTCATTTCCCTCACGAGGACTCCATCATGGTCACGTTAAAGGTATCAAACTATTTAACTCATCGTATTATGTTGGATACAGGTAGCTCCGCTGATGTTCTTTACTTGGAAGCTTTTAACAAAATGACACTTGCTAGAAATTTACTCAAACCTATCTCCACTCCCCTCGTCGGCTTCGGGGGCGAAGTCGTAACACCAGAAGGAAGCATCGACCTTCCTGTCACCTTCGAAGAAAGTCCAGCCAAAACCACAGTCTTTATTAATTTCCTCATGATGGATCGAAGATCAGTGTACAACGCCATTTTGGGTCGACTGTCGCTCACCAAAGTAGTGGCAACTTTACACCCCCTGTACCTGTGCATCAAATTCTCTACTCCAAACGGAGTCGGGGTAGTACGAGGAAACCAGAAAGAAGCTCGAGCATGCTATGAAATCGCCGTACAAGATCGAAAGAATGCCCAAACAGCCCCTATTATGACGATTACAGGAGACTCAGCGGATCTCTCGATAGCAACAATGTTGGACCCAAGAGAGAACGCTCATCAATCAGGTACCTCGGGGGAAGAGACAGTCGAAATCCACTTATCCAAAGATAATTCGACCAAGAGAGTTTACATCGAATCCTCTTTAAGCGATGTCTTTCGAGCAAATCTGACTCATTTTCTAACCGAATATCAAGATCTATTTGCTTGTCTCATAGAGACATGCCAGGTATCGACCCCAACATTGTAGCCCATCGTCTGAATGTTGATCCGAAATATAAACCTGTTCATCAGCGTCGACGAACGTTCACCGCAGAAAGGTGTTGGGGTCCCATAAGTCAGTACCCTCTAAAACAAATCAATTGGGCGCATACTCCAAGGAAATCCCACAAAATATCATCCAACGCACCCAGATAGTAAAATTTGCAAAGGTTCCAGTATTTAGCCATTTTTCTCCGGTGGGCCCCACGAATCACCGTGATCGAAACTGTCCAAAATCAAGCAAACACCTTCATTATGAATTATAATAAGCAGTGCATGACGATTGGCAAAAAAAAAGGCCCCGTGAACCCTTCATTTCGTAAAACTCAATTTTTACAATCCACGAGTATGTCAAGCGCACCCATTTATTCTGCTTGACGCACCCTTAAATTCATGAAAATTCAAGAAATATTTCAGGATGTATTTCACCTCTAACGCATCCAAAAAATAGCTTGACGCATCCGAAAAATACCTTCGACGTGTCCATAAATTCAGTAAATCCAGAACTTCGATTTTGGGGTGCATTAGACCTTGATGCATCTAAAAAATGGTCTGACGCGTCCATAAAACAGCTCAACACACCCATAAATTCACCAAGAATCAGAATACCATTTTTGGGATGCATTGGACTCTAATGCACCCTAAAAATAGCTCGACGCACCCAGAAAATCAGCATATTTCAGAATGTCATTTTGGGGTGCGTCAGAGCTCCCACACGCTTATTTGGGGGTGCGTCGAAGGCTTTTTGGGGTGCGTCATACATGGCAGTATCTTTTAATGGTGGGAGTTCAATGACCACTAATTTTCGTGGTGTGGTCTACCTAAAGCTTTTATTTGCTTCTTTTTTGGGACTGTCCTATAATAATCTGAAAATGTAGATGGACAGCATGGATTTACAATATATACATCGAGATGAGCCTCATGGTTAGGGTCTCACCTACATGGCTGGTTTCGGGTCTCACCAACTCTCACCCAACCTGCGCTCATCTCACACTCACAGGGAGCATATTAGGTGACATCCAGGATCCACCAAGGTAGGTGGCCCCTGATTATGTGTCTTAAATCCGCACCATCCAACTATTTTGAAAGATCATTTTAGGATATGATACCAAAAAATGAAGCTGACTCAAATCTTAGGTGGACCACACCATAGAAACATAGTCCTAACCCGACCCGACCCGACCCGGTTTAACATATAGGGTAGGGAAGGGTTAGGGTAGACCCTTTTACAAGTAGGGTAGGGTTAGGGTTGGGTCAACTCAACCCGGTTATGACCCGGACCGAAACCTGGACCTTTAAATATATTTAGGTTCGGTCCAGGGTTGGGCCCAACTCGACCTTAACCCAACCCGTGTGCAGGCCTATTTGTACGAGAGAGAGAGAGAGAGAGAGAGAGAGATAGAGAGAGAGTTATTATCCCTTGGGTATTTGGGATTTGTCGTCGGAAACCCTTGCCGGAATCCCTTTCCGACCACCGAAAAACTTTTCCGGTCACCTGAATCCCTTTCCGATCACTGATAACTTCCACCGGAAGATCACTCCGACCAATACCACCGCAGGTCCCGATTCTAAAAAATCATAAGTGTGGGCACGCACCCAAAAATTGTCCCACGCACCCGAAAATTCAATATAATTCAAACAAGCATTTTCAGGGTGCATTGGACTCCCACGCACTCGAAAATTGTCCCACGCACCAGAAAATTTAATATAATTTGGACAAGCATTTCAGGGTGCATTGGACTCCCACGCACCTGAAAATTGTCCCACACACCCAAAAATTCAACATAATTCGGACAAGTATTTTCAAGGTGCATTGGACTCCCACGCACCAGAAAATTGTCCCACGCATCCATAAATTCAACAAAAAATAGACAACTAATTTAAGGGTGCCTTGAAGTCCCACGCACCCATAAATCAGGTCCCATGCACCCAAAAATCAGCCAATTACAGAAAATGTCTACGTGCGTGCCGGACTCGATTTTAAGTATTTTCAAGTTCTGCTTGAGCCTATTTTGGGTATTTCAAGTGTTCCGGACGCAATGGAATGGTCAAATGACCGTTTTGGGATCTCCAAATGAGAGAAATTGCGCGCCTTCGAGGTTTGACTCGATTCAACGCGATGAATGAATTGACTCCTCGGATAGAAGGCACCAGCATCTAGAACTATGCAAATATATCATTATTCATACCTACTGTAAGAAATGATCCAATTTGGGTTGAAAGCTAGACAAACGGGACTATGATTATCACGATAAACCGTATCAAAGAGTTTCTATTCACTACAAAGCAATTGCTATGAACTGCCACAACACAACAGTCGATGCCCTACCCATTCGAACGGCATACACAGCTGTAGATTGGACTTCCCGAGGTCGCCTGTCCATACTTGACAGGCGCAGGCCTAGAGTTGTCTTTCTCAGTAATAAACCTTGATAGTCTCAGCCCGATCTCCGGTCAAAACATGGGACATAGACATCTGACTAATACAAAGATGGTTCAGTCCATAACAAAACAAATACAGGTCTCTACGACCATAAACTCTAAGACCATAGTCCCCGCTAACTAGTCTTCTGCCTTTTAATCAAGGGTCATCGATCATTCGATGTAATTAAGGGCTTGTGCCAGATCGCGGCCTGGAATGTACAAGATCTCAGGATCTCTGGAATAAAATTCGCCTTGCGATATCTCTTCTTGTGTACCTTTTGTGAATGCTTGTGATTATCTATGAATGTTTCTATTACTCAGAACCCCAGAGCAACAAAACATAAAGAAAATGTCCTACCTTTCATTTTCTAGTTCTAACAAACTGGCGACTCTATTAGGGAATCGAACCCAGAATCTCTGGTTAGCTCTGAGTATAGAAACGCTCTAAGATTAATCATTCGTAAACGCGAATGTGTACGCAAGAGATCTATCGCAAGGCATAATGTTTCGATGCCCTCGGGCGCCAAACTGGCGACTCTCAACGGGAACGTTCTTCCCTTCACTTTAAGGCAATAGACAGTAAATCAAAGGTTTTCAAACCCACGAACTTCCACAATTACATGTATTTGTCTTCTTCTTGCTTATTTCTGTTAGTTTATGCATCGCGATCGATGGGTTCACGCTCCCGACCGTATTTATGAACTGTCCATAAATAGCAAGATAATAAAATAGACAGAAGAAATGGCATGCTCGATGACCAGTTCGTGCAACTTCCTTGCCACCGGAGGCTTTAGCTTCCCCCATTTCATCGCAGCTGCAACAGCCAGCCTAAGCTCAGAATGGCAGTTGGTTGAGACCCGAAAGCAGAAGAAAGAACAGAAGAAAGTGGCCATCATAACTGCACACAGGAAGGCGAGCGTTGCAAGACCTCACCCCGTCATAAGAAAACAGTGGCAGCCAAAGCAGGGGCAGAAGATCCCTACCAACAGCCAGGTCATACCAGCCAAGCTCGTAGTGCCTACGATGACAGTCGATCAGTTCCCGCCATTGTTCAAAACCGCTCACACCTCGCAGAAACCTATTAGGCCCACGTATGTAAAGAAACCCAAGATCATGATAGTCTTTAAACCAAGACAGAGGCTGGCTCGGAAAATCCCGTTGGCCCAAGTGGTGATGATCCAAGTGGCCGAAGAAGAAGAAGAATGACTGTATGAAGCAGAAGAATTACCTCCATTCCAAGATCAGATCGACAGATTGGTCGAGGCTAATCGCTAGAAAAACGATCGAATAAGGGCTATTCAAGAAGCCTTGACCACTCTGATAGCGTAGAATGCCACCAAAAGTATCGCGCCCCCCCCCCCCCCCCCCCCCCCCCCCCCCCCCCCCAAGGGGCAGCAGAAGGTCTGGCTGAGCCTGAACCGCCCGCCCAACTTAGGGTCGCACCAATAGAACATGCACCACTTTCTACATCACACGTGTCACGAGAAGAGTTATCCCAGACGATAGCCCAAATAATGCAGCAAGAAAAAGAGAAAGAGAGGAGAGGCCACTATAAATATTGGGTCCCGTACTCACCAGAGGTAGAAGAGGTACCATTCCTGGCCAATTTCAGATGCCCAGACTTCGAAAAGTTTGACAGTAGAGGATCATCAGAAGAGCACATCACCCACTTTTTTACTACATTAGGAAATTGGTCTGCAGTCCCGTAGTATTGCATGTGGCTATTCGTATCTACCCTGACAGGGAAAGCCTTCTAATGGTACATATCGTTACCAGCCAGCTCTATAAGGACATGGGAGCAAATGCAGGACACCTTCATCTCAAAATTCTTTGCAACAGAGAGGGAGATCTCGTTAACAGACCTAGATTGGTCAGGCAGAGAAATGATGAACTAGTTGAGAAGATCATTGACCGATGGGGAACCACAGCAGCTCAGTGTCATGAATTACCCAGTGAAGGCGAACAGATGAAGATGTGTCTAAGGGCTCTAGACCCAATGATCTCGTACGGATTGTCAGGCAATACCTTCAACTCCATTCGCGAGCTGGCAACGAAAGCGCATTTGGTGGAAGAAGCAGCGTCCCAAGTAAACTTCAGACCCGAGAGACAAAAGAGAGAGATGGGAAAAGTCATAGAGACCCATCAAGTCGACAAGAGCAGGGGCCAGAAAGACCGAAAACGTCCCATTGTCGAACACAAGCCGGAAACAAAAGTAATGGTTGTTCAAGACAAGGGTAAAAGGCCATATGCACCCAAACGCGTATCAATAGCCGAAAGAGAAAGGGGGAATGGCCCATACACATTCGATATGGCAGATCTAGTTCCGATCATGGAACAATTGATCAAAGAAGGCTTAATGCGTCTGCCAGAACCTGTCCATCCCCATGAAGTCGGATGAATAAGTGATCCCAAATATTGCAAATACCATTAATGTGTCAGCCACAAGACAGAAGATTGCTTCTCCCTGAAAGGAAGGATACAGGGGTTGATCAATCAAGGGGTTATCAGCATGAAGGTACTTGAGACAGCAAAGGAGACAGCCGGGACAATTTTAGCAATCCCAATAGAAAATGACACCAACCGACTGACTTCGTTCCCCGAGCCGAAGGAACCATGGACTCTAGTTAGTAGCAAGAAAAGACTCGAGAACAGACGAAGGCTCGTTAACCGAAGAAAGAACATAGTAAGAGGAAGGAGAGAAACATTACAGGGGAATATACAACCCGCGACGAACATAGCACATTGCAGAATGGTGTCATTTGTCGAACAAGCACCATCCGAGGAAACACCACAAGCAACTGAGGGATAAGTTGACGCAGTCATCTTAAGATCAGGAAATCAAATGCCTGACTGTACCCCTCCAAGATCAGACGACCCGATGCAGGAAGACGGTATCCCCGATAGGCCGCAAGAGAGACCCCGCATGCAAAAATTAAAAGAAAAGGTCGTCAAAGCCACGACCAGTCAACCAAGCCTGAAACCAGTGGCGTATGACGTGGTGTCACACTTACGGAAGGTACCCACCTGTCTAAGTATATACGATGCTTTATGTCTCTCGAAAGTGTACAGAGAAATGTTGATTAATGCCTTACTTGACAGTGAAGTCAGGGAGGTCATGATGATAGAGATAGAAGAAGAAATGAATAATATAGACAAATTTTGGGAGGGATATATACTGGTGTCACAAGTCATGCATGTCAACCACCCTTCAACAATCACTTTCTCAGAAGAAGACCGCACGATCGAATTAATAGACCACAATCATCCGTTGATGGTCACGGGAACAATCAGGGACACGGAGGTTAAAAGGTGCATGTTAGATGATGGGCCTGCCATAAATATAATGTCATTGAAGACACTACAGAAGCTGGGTTACAGGCAATCGGCATTACGCCCGAGTCTCATGATGATTCAAGGGTTCAACCAAGACAGTCAGCGTACGCTTGGATGAATCACGGTAATGTTACAGATCGAAGAACTGATGACAAAAGTAATATGTCAGGTGATCGATGCAGTGACAACATACAATCTCCTCTTAGGAAGGCCTTGGCTCCATCAGAATCGCATAATCCCTTCAACGTATCATCAGTGCTTCAAATACAGTAGAGAAGGGGTCCAATATAGGGTAGCAACAGATCCAAAGCCATACACGATAACTGAGTCATTTTTGGCCGATGTGAAATATTACAACCTGTCCGATAGCGGTAAAACCAACAAAAAGCCCGATGTAATGAAGAAAGGGCAAGGGGCAAAGCCTCGAGTTGAGAAATTCGTGCAGAAGAACAAACCTCAGCCCATCACTTAGGGGAGATCCCAATATCAGTTGGAAAATCAACATCAGCCGATCACGAAGAAGTTCTATGTGGTATCGCAACATCTACGTCAGCCAAGGTAGTCTGTGTTAAAACTAATCTCAGATCAACACATGAGTGTGCTCAAGTCCAGCTTCAACCAAGCCATTCCCGAAAGCTCCAAACCAATTCATCGTGTCATCAAGAGATATCACCCAGAAAGATATGAAGTTTCACTCCAGGCCAAGTCAACCAATATCATTAGAAGAGAGAGAAGAGGGAAGAGAATCTGCCCAACCCCGACCAATAGAAGAGAAGAGATATAGCAGGGCCAGCCGAAAGATCATGAGAAATATGAGATTCTTTGTCCAGGGTTCAAACACGAGGAAGAGATTGCTAGCTCCATTTGAAGAATATAAACAAGTATACAGAACCGGAGGTCTAGGAGCCAAGCCAAGCGTGAGCATGGTGACATCAGTCCAGTAGAAGAAATTCAGTTGCAGGATCCTATCGACATTATCCAACCAAGTGTCGCACCCGTGCAACTAGAAGATGGTGGACAACCGACGATTGATGAACTCGAAGAAGTGAATTTGGGCACTCTCGAAGAACCCAGGAACACATATTTGAGTAGAAAAGTCCTGAAAAATGAAAGGGAGAAATACATACAGCTGTTGAAGGAGAATAAGGACATCTTCGCCTGGACATATTCAGAAATGCCCGGGCTCAGTCCAACAATTGCCATGCACAAGTTGAGTATCATGAAGGAAAAGAAGCCAGTGAAGCAACCTCAACGACGATTTCACCCTGACATTGTACCCAAAATTGAAGAAGAAATTAAGAAACTGATTCAGGCTGGGTTTGTTCGAGAGGTGAAGTGCCCTCGATGGATTTCAAACATTGTGCCAATCAAGAAGAAGAGTGGACAGATCTAAGTTCGCGTTAACTTTCGGAATCTTAACGAAGCCTACCCTAAAGACGATTTTCCTTTGCCGATTCCGGAATTATTGATTGACAGCACAACAGGCTATGTAGTAATGTCCTTCATGGATGGGTATTCGGGATATAATCAAATTGAAATGGCCGCGAAAGATGAAAAAGTTACGGCCTTCCGCACAACTCTCGGCATCTACTGTTACCGCGTAATGTCCTTCGGGTTGAAGAACGCAGGGGCAACATATCAGCGTGCAATGAACATTATATTTCAGGATATGATGCACAAGCACGTTGAATGCCATGTAGATGATTTAGTTGTGAGGTTAGCTGATCATGAACAACACAAGGAACATCTGAGACAAGTATTCCAGTGATCACGCAAGAAGAGTCTCCGTATGAATCCGCTAAAGTGCGCATTTTGGGTCGTGTCCGACAAATTCTTGGGCTTTGTTGTCAGATACAGGGGCATGAGATCGACCCCACCAAGATTAAGGCCATCAGAGAAATGCCACCACCGAAAAATCTAAAACAGTTGAAGAGTTTTCAAGGCCGCGTGGCATATCTGAGAAGATTCATTTCGAACTTCGCTGGTCGTTGTCAGCCGTTCTCCCGCCTCAACAAGAAAGACGTTAAGTTTGAATGGGATGACGCTTGTCAGAAAGCTTTCGATTCACTAAAAGAAATGCTCGGGAACTCTCCAGTCCTTGCTGCCCCAATTAAGGGAAAGCCGTTGATTTTCACTAGAGGCACTCCTGGCACAGAAGAATGAAGAAGAGAAGGAGAATACACTATACTACTTGAGCCACACTCTGGTGGGGGCCGAATTCAACTATTTAGCAATTGAGAAGATATGTCTCGCTCTCATTTTCGCTGTGAAGAAACTTAGGCATTACTGCCTCTCACACCAAATAGCGTTGATATCCAAGGCAGACCTGATCAAGTTCCTCATGAACCGGCTTATGCTGTCTGGGCGCTTAGCTAAGTGGGCCCTTCTCCTCTCTAAATTCGACATCACATACGTCCCAGCCCGAGCTATTAAAGGACAGGCGATCACAGATTTTCTCACCGCACATCCAGCCCCGAGCAGTGAAGAAATGGAATGTGATCTCCCAGATGATTAGGTCATGATGGTCGGAGAACCACGACTCTGGCAGATGTACTTTGACGGAGCCTCCAGGTCGACAGGGGCAGGAGCAGGGGTTATATTTATCACTCCCCAGGGAGATTTGCTGCCCTACTCATTTACGATCGTGCCAGCTTGGACTAACAATGAAGTAGAATATCAAGCCCTCATCATCGGACTGCAGCTCGCCTTAGAGATGCGAATCAAAGCAATACAGATCTATGGTGACTCCAGGCTAGTCATCGGACAGTTGACAACAGAATATGAGGTCCGCAAACCCGAGTTATCACCTCTCTATCACCAAGCGCAATCATTGTTTGACCAATTCCATAACAGCACATATACCGAGGTAGGAAAATGTATAGGCCGACGCGCTGGCCAGTCTAGCCGCTGCTCTGGTTAATCCTGAGGGCAGCCCGCTTCAAGTAACAATCGAAGAAAGAAGGATTCTACCGACGGCTGTACTGCACGGTGGTGAATCAAGTGTAAACCCCATTTATTGCTTTGAGATTATAGAAGCAAATGACTGAAAAAGGCTATTCGTCGACTATCTAAAATATGGGTTTTTGCCAGAAGATCCCAAGATACACACGCAGGTCAGAAGACGCGCCGGTTCATTTATAATGCAGAACGACATTCTCCACAAGCGCTTGTATGAGGGAGTGTTGCTATGCTGCTTGGACCAAGATGAAGCGTATGCCACATTGAAGGAAGCTCACAGAGGAGAGTGCGGTGCGCACCAAGGAGGAAAGAATTTACATCACCGTATTCGACACATGTGATATTATTGGCCCGCGATGACAAAAGATGCGATAGAATATTTCAAGAAATGCCATCAGTCCCAGATCCATGCAGATATTATTCACTCACCACCGGAAGAGTTGCATCAATCGGTGATGTCCTGGGCTTTTGCAGCCTAGGGCATGGATGTGATTGGACCGATCAAGCCCGCCCTCTTCCCAGGGGCACCAATACATCTGTTAGAACTAGAAAAATCGCTTCTCATCAGCAGTCTTTTTCCTGTGTTTCATTATTCTGGGGGAATTCTGAGTATAGAGACATTCATAGACAGTCATAAGCCATCACAGAGTGTATGCAAGGGAGATATCGCAAAGTTAATTTTATTCCAGAGATTCTGAGATCTTTCACATTCCAGGCTGTGATATTGGTCACGAGCCGTTAATTTTATCAATGGATGATCACTCTTGATTAAAAGGCAAAAGTAAATGAATGCATGCATCATAGACAAGTTAAATAAAGCATTAAGAAAGCATGAATGTAAATGAAAACAAATCACAAACAACATAAAGATTTTTACGTGGAAACCCTTGCAGGAAGAAAACCATGGCACAAAGCGACAAGATTCCACTATGAATGTAGTTATACAATAGATGGAATATTAGAAAGAATGCCCGGATAGATCGAGCAAGTAATTTAAAGTCGTCAGGGATTATGATCTTGAGTTCATGGTCGTATAGACCTATTTGTTTTCTTGTTATGGACTGAACCACATTTCTTAGACAAGCCTGGATGTTTATGTCCTATTTTCTTTCGGACTGTCCGGGTTGAGAGACTGTCAGGATTCGAGTGGTGCAACTCTGGGCCCGTGCCTGTTACTGTGAACAGGTGACCGCTGGAATACACGATCCTCGAATGTTGATCGGCATAACCCAAGGCCCGCGCCCGTATTTTTATGACGGGTGACCTTAGGAAAGCACTCCGCAACGTTCCCGAACGAGGTTTTTAATCGAGTGGTGTAACTTTGGGCCCACGCCTGTTACTGTGAACAGGTGACCGCTGGAATACACGAACATCGAAATGTTGGTCGGCATAACCTAAAGCCTGCGCCTGTTACTATGAACAGGTGACCTTAGGAAAGCAATCCGCAACTGCCTCATCAGCTCAACTGACGGACCTGTTGTTGATGGGTAGGGCATCGATTGTCTTTTTCATAATGGCAATCCATAGCAGGATGTTTCAAGCTTAGTTAGAACTCTTTGTTTGTGGTTTCTTGTGGTAACCATAACCCCTTAGGTTTAGCCTCAGACCTTTATCCGGGATGAATAGAGCTTTGTACAGCAAAATAAATATATTTCTTCTGGAGTCGGGCGACTCGGCTTCGAGAACATTCTTCCTTCTGAGTATTTTTAATGATCTATTTGGGATCAAATAGGCTTTATCGAGCCAAGATCTTTTGAGGGTTTCAATATTCAATAGGCTGGATCGGCTGTTTCTGATGCCTGCAAACGGCTAAGTATAGGGTCCGATGGGTACCCCCATATGCCAATTTCTTATGAATAATGGGGATCGGTGCCCCGTAAATGCTTAAATCGGCTGTTGGATAGCCTGAGTACTTCAGCTTTACCTTGGCGTCTTTGAGATCGCGGTTGATTTCATCTGACATCAGTCAATTTTCAAGCCAACAGGGCACTTCCCAGGGTAGAAAATGACTAAGTAGTGGACCTACTTGCGGTCTGATTAGGGAAATCGGTGAGTATTATCGATAACCGTCTTTGAACAGGGGTGTATTATGTCCACGAAGATCGCGGTACGATCGCGTTTCGATTTGCTTAGTAGAAGTCAATTTCCGGGCCAACAGGGCACTTCCCAGGGCTGAAAATGACTAAGTAGTGGATCTGTTTGCGGTCTAATCAGGGAAATTGGTGAATATTATCGATGATCGTCTTAGAACAGGGGTGGATTATGTCCACGAAGATCGCGGTGCGATCGCGTTTGATTTGCTTAGCAAAAGTCAATTTTCGGGCCAACAGGGCACTTCCTAGGGCTGAAAATGACTAAGTAGCAGGCCTGCCGACCGCTTGATCAGGGTATTCGAGGGTCCTGAGATCGAATAACTTCATTGCAGTGCATGATTATGGTGTATCATGTCATGTAGAAGAAAAGTTTCCCTCTCAGGCTCGGTCCAATTCCGCCCGATTCTTCTCGTTTTCGGCCGTTTTCGGCTCTTTTGGAAGGATTTCCAGAGCTGCCAAATTGGCTAAGTGTTGGTCATTTTGGACCAAAACACTGATTTGGGCCACCTATCATCGACCGTTGAAGAATCTGATCCGGTGGATGGATATATCTCATCGAGACGCATCCGGGAGAAGTGGTTTCATCAAAATCCAATCCCGAACGAAGGCGGGCCGCACGATCGAAGGCCCACCCCTCCAACCAGCGTCCAGGCCCATGGAGGGGGGTATGCAGGCGCATGTGATGCTGATGCAGGCGCATGTGGCGTTGGTGGAGCTGTCAAGCGCATGTGGTAGGGAGCCGGTCGCATGTCCTATCTCCCGAGCGCATGTGGCCCTATTTTTTATGAAAAAAGGAGAGTCCGGAAGCAATCCTGGCGCATGTGGTGGTGCATATGCGCCTAGACCTAAGGAGTGGGCGCATGTCCCTTGTTGAGTTAGTGGATTTCAGGATTTTCCTATGGGAAAAGCCGGCGCATGTGGTGGAATAAGCCAGCGCATGTGGGGGAAAAGCCGACGCATGTGCCCAACACTTAGAAAATTTCAGGATTTTCCTCCGAACTTGGGATTCCGGTGAGGAAATCCCTTTCCGGTGAGGGATTCCGGGGAGGGAATCCACTCCGGCCAAGGCATCCGGCGAGGGGAAACAAAGCGAGCGCATGTGGTGCTTACATCGCTCTGAGGTCGGCAGGGGATGATCTCATGCTGATGGAATGGAGTGACTTCACTATTTATAGGATGGTAATCGGGTCCAAGTCTGGTCCGGCGGGTATTTCCCGACGCATGTGCCAGAAAACAAGTTAAGCGCATGTGGAGAAAATACACCAGGCGCATGTGGTGGATCCAGGCGCATGTCCTTTTCCAGCGCATTTCCCGGCGCTTTTCGAAAAAGTGTTCGGATCACTTACTTTCATCAATAGGGTGCAGGCGCATGTGGTGGGAGGCCAGGCGCATGTCCTTTGCCAGCGCTTTCCCACTACTTAGCCAGATTTTCAGGATTCCAGTACTTAGAAAATTTCAGGATTTCAGCTCCGACGGGGGACCTCCAAAGGACAGCTACCTTTTCTAGATATGCACTCACTGTCACCAAACCACTTCTAGGCTAGGACTGACCTCCTGAATGAATGGGATGGGTTATGAAAGTCCAGATGTTGCCAATTTTGGTACTTCCTTCCTAATTTGGAGCCTTCGGGTCGGCTTGTCGTATAGGAACGTTGTTCCGGGGAGCGCCTGCATGGAAATATGCATTGTAATGACTTCAAACTTGCTATTTAAGGGTTTTGGGGTGCTCCGGATCATTTGGCGGTGAAGCGCATGTCCAGTTCCACTCTGAAATGATAGTTGTAGGATTACAGACCCTTTTTGGTCACTCCAAGCAGGGACGGAACGCATTTCGAGGTGCGCAGGCAAAAATATGCACCGGATGACTTTGAAACTCGCAGGTTAAGGGTTTTAGAATATTTTGGATCATTTGGCGGTGAAGCGCATGTCCAGTTCCACTCTGAAATGGTAGCTATAGGCTTACGGACCCTTTTTGGTCGGTTCCGGGTAGAGACGAAATGCATTTCTAGGTGCACAGGTAAATATATGCACCGGATGACTTCGAAACTTGTAGGTTAGGGGTTTTAGGGCATTCCGAATCATTTGGCAGTGAAGCGCATGTTCAGTTCTACTCTGAAATAGTAGCTGTAGGCTAACGGAACCTTTTTGGTAAGCTTCAAGCAAGGACGAAACGCATTTCGAGGTGCGCAGGTAAAAATATGCACCGGATGACTTCGAAACTTACAGGTTAGGGGTTTTTGGACATTCCGGACCATTTGGCGGTAAAGCGCTTGTCCAGTTCTGCTCCGAAATGTTGTTTACAGATTTTGGTCGCTATCGAGCGATTAGAGTTGTGCTGGTGTTTGCAGGGCTTTCTCGGCCTCAAAACTGATCCAAATCATTGTCAATAGACCACGGGATGTTGTTTTACAATGGGTACAAATTTGAGCCCCAACAACATCTTAGCTGCAACGGAATACTTTTCCAAGTGGACCGAGGCAGTGGTGCTTAGGAGTGTGAAGGCAAACATGTCGAAAGTTTCATCCGTTATACCATATTATACCGACATGGTATTCCCGAGAAGATCACCACTGACAATGGGACACCCTTCAAGAATGCCACCATCGACAAGTTATGCATGAAGTTCAAGATCAAGCACTACTATTCGACACCTTACTATCCTCCTGCGAATGGGTTGGCTGAAGCTTTTAACAAGAATATCGTGAACATTTTGAAGAAAACAGTAGCGGAAAATAAGAAAGATTGGGACAAGCGCCTGCCCGAAGCATTATGGGCGTATTGAACCACATACCACACAGCCACCAAAGCCACGCCTTACTGGTATACGGCACGGAGTCGGTAGTCCCAATGAAAATACAGGTTGAGTCATTACGGGTCGCGCTCTGGTACTCCCTGACTTCCGAGCAAAACGCCAAGACTAGAATTGGCCGAGCTTGACGATGTAGATGAAAAGAGACTCGCAGCTCAGCAAAGGCTCGAAATATATCAGAAGCATATTTCAGCCTCATACGACAAATGAGTTCGTGGAAGGGCGTTCAAGAGGGGTGATTTGGTACTAATGATGAAATGCTCGGTACTAGCTCAAGGTCTTAAAAGCAAATTTGACCTGAAATGGGATCCGGTATGCATCATCGATGAAGTTTATTCTAATGGGACCTATCGAGTGATCGATTGCAAGGGGCAGGGCATCATCTCGTTGGTGAATGGCCGATTTTTGAAAAGATATTATACTTGACCTAGCATACCATTGTGATTTGTAAACACCCCGCTAGAGGGAAAGTGTAATAAACAAACACCAAAAGAAATGATACCATACGATAATCAATGCTTACAATTACAGGTACTAATCATCTATTTCGTGTGTTTACATAGGTACCAGGAAAGTCATTAAAACCCGAAATGTGTCAGGCACCGCCACCCCGCCCAATCCGAGATTGTCAAGAGTTGGAATGGAAAGATGAGCCTTAAGATCAGGACTCGGTCACACCCATTTCGCATAAGCATAGGTTTGAGTCCTGACAGGGGGACATGCCTTTCAAAATAGTCTGCTTTATTTTCAAACCTAAATTCAAACAAAAGAAGTATCAAGTAGATGAGACACATAGCAAAAATCATGTGAATAGTATACATTTACAACATTATCGTCACAACGTGTCTCCATGAATTACAAAATGAAATGATCACAAAGTTCAACCATTCAAATTTCTTAAACACTGTTCTAACAAGTGAATTGTGTTAGTGCACTTTTCTGTGGCATACCAGTGCACCTTGTTTGTCAATCACTTAGGTCAGTGAGTCTAGTGTCGGTTGATCTTAATGAAGACAAAGACCGAAGACTCAAGACGGACCGGCTGCATCAAGAAAGAAAAAACAGGTAAAAGTGATGCCCTGGTGAGCCCAAACCTAGTACCTACCCAAAACCATAACCTCTTAGATGACCTGCACCAACTAGGTATACCCTTAGTCATGATCATTAGTCTTAGAACTCCATGAAAAACATGATAAGTTAGACTAATTAAAGAGGTGGAAACTGCTGTAAACAAAACAGCTCAAACAGCAGTTTCCGATTGATCTCCGATCAATCAAACATTGGCTCCGATAGGACTCCGATCAATCGGACAGAAGCTCCAATCAATCGAAAATTTTTCTAGCAACATTGAAAATCCATTGGACATATTTTTGATCAATCGGACAATCTTCCGATCCATCGGAAGGGGTCAGTCCGATCAATCGGACTATGTTTCCGATCAATCGGAATATCTTCTAGAGAATTCATTGGATTGATTTCTAATCAATCGGACATGTCTCCGATCAATCGGATAGGTCTCCGATCAATCGGAGATACGCGAATCTGCCCATTTTTTTACCGTTGGAAGAAAATCTATTTAAGATGGGGGATTCATTTTTGAGCTAAGAGAGGAGAATTTTGAGGAGATAGAAGCCACCATTGCGAGCCCATCAAAGGCTCATCAGAGGCTCTATCCCAAACCTATAGCAAGCCATTCTCCTTGTGTTTTCATCACAAGCTTGGGCCATTCAATGGCATCTTGAGAATGGACTTGTTCCCTCTTGATTCCTAGCGTTTAGACACCTTGATGATAGTTAAATCCCTTGTCTAAACACTACCTAGGAATCTGTATAGGTGTATTCCTCTAGGAAACCCATTTCCTACCATTTGTAGAGGTTTCACCATTCCCTAGCACCTTGGGCATCTCCAATGGAGCATCACATGCAAGGTAGCTGATCTTAGAGTTGAAGCCTTGGCAAAGCAGCAGGCTTCAAAGATCGTGGGAGCACAAGGGAAGCTGATTCAAGCATGGGAGAGCAAGAAGAAGCAACCCAAAGTAGCGCTACAAAGGGGCTCAATCCGACAAGTAAAGTTGTCTAGTTAGGAGTCCATCCACTCAATTCCCTGTGGGAGTTGAGTGTAGAGTTTATTTAACAAACTCGAACTAGGGTCATTTGCCGATCCTTGGCCTGTTTGTCGGCCTAAATTCAGGGACGTCAGCTATTCCTTGGCACGTTAGTCGGGCCTAAACAAAGTCTCCAAGGGAGAGCCACCAACACGGGTGCAAACGTGTAGGTTGGGAGGAACCTGTAAACTCCCTAGTTGGGTGGATTCGAGTTAAAACACCTTGGTTGGGAGGAACCAGATTTAAACTCCCCAGTGAATGCCGGTGTGCTCAAAGGGGTTGGGTACTTGAACTGGGAGTGGAGTAGAGAAGTAGTCGAACCACTATACATACTTGTGTTTGTGATTGTTCTTGAGCACATTTCTCTTTATGCATTATGTTTAACTTATTAATTATGAATGCTTAGTTTGGAATGTATGCTAGACACTAGGCACATCCACACTCACGAGATGTACTTTCACTACCTCATGTTGACTTAAGCAGAGTCCACATGAGTTGTTTAGACTAGGTTGCTGATTACTCTTATCGTTTGCTAGTCTCTTGATTGGACCCACTTAGGCTTGGAAGCCGAAGTGTTAATCGCTTACGTAGTTTAATTTATTGAATTGTGTAAGTAGGCAAAAAGAATTTCAAATAGGTCCTAATCACCCCCCTCCTATAGGTTTAGCCATAATTCTAGTTGCTCCTTAAGCTTCCGCATGTGTATGCATAGGGTGTCGTGTTAGAATACCCGACGCAATATCAAATTGCAAACTCCTGAGTTGCCCTCTGTGTTGCCTCCGCCTCAGCTAAAACCTGTGCAGGATCAGGAACGCTCTGAAGGAACTCCCTCAATTTTGCAACCTGATTTTGTATGGCGTTACATTCAGCCTCGCGCTTTTCGACAGATGATTGCAGATGAGCCTTCTGATTGCCAAACTTTGAGAGATTGAGATGAACAACTGAGCGTTCAGCCTGTAGCCGCACTATCTCATTGTCCATCTCTGCCAGTCGATCCGTGGCTCCCTAATGCCCAATAGTAGCAACCTACCAATCCTACCTCATCACAGTTATGTCTGCCTCGCATAATTCAAGCTTTGGTAGGAGGGACTGCAAATGACCGCGTCTCTCTTCAATAGAGGGATCAACTCTAAAGTGTTTCGCTTCATTGAGTTGTGTCATGCCTCCCTAAACAGGACTACATGATTGACCATCAAGGAGACATCAATCCCGAGCCATGTAGCGTTATATTCAAGTGCTCGTAGCCCTTCATCTAAAATGGACCATTCATCCATGTTCTTTAGAGAGGCGGCAATGTTTGTCAAAAGACTCTTTAAAAGATCCGCCTTCACCCTCGACAGTCCTTGGAGAGAAGAAATGAACGCCTTGGGCAAAGCGACGAGGCTGAAGCATGGACAGGAACAGTTGCTGACGAAAGAAATGATAAGAATCAGTATAAAGAGACCTTAGTAAGGAAGGAAATAGCCGAAATGATGAAGACAAGTAATATACCGACAGCTTCAGGAACGTCAGCGACAGGTACGCCAGTTGAGACAGTGGGCGTAGACAATACTGGGGCAGGCTCAGCGATCCCCTCGGTCGATGGCTCAGGTAATTCTGGAGAAGATAGTACTACGACCTCAGGAATATTGGTGCCAGATATTGGCACAACAATAGGAGGGATTTCCACAACGGGTTCAACCGACGATGGTACAACAGTAGGAGGAGCTTCCGCGGCAAGTTCCGATGCACTTGCTCCTATATCAGAAACCTCAACCCCAAGGGAAGCCTCCCCGATAGATTCAGTTAACGACAGCTCGATAACGGGAACATCTTCCACAATAGGCTTAGCTGATGATGGTCCAACAGTTGGAGGTGCTCCCTAGGATAAGTTCAGGTACACTTGATTCAGTGACAGAAGCTGTGGCGCCTCGAGAAGCTAGATCAACATCCCCGACCACAATACCTTCAACACGAGAAAGTGTCGGGGGAAGTACAACCCTCGCCGCAGTAGTGACGGTCATTTCAGAAGCGGGACCTTGATCATCTACAGCTTTAGCCACAGGGTTGTCAAAGATAAGAACAGTGTCAGTGAGCATCTCATCATCCAGGTCCATGAAGATAGCTTCTACATCTGCCTCAGGGACGGACTTGTCATACATCTGTTCATCATCATTACCTTCTCTAGTGTGACGATCTTCACTCAAATTATCCTAAAGACTCAGCTCACCCTCTTCCCTGACCGCACTTGCATCGCCCTGTCGGGATGTCGCCAGCAGCCTCGGAAAGCCGTTTCTGTAATCTCTCTTCATCATATCTCTTGGGCATCTCATTAATATTCTTTCCTCCATCAACTACCATAGTGCGATGAGCAGTCTTCACTCGAGGACCAGTCCGCTCAAGTGACATCTCATCGTCACTGTCCTCGGGAGCAGAGCATCTAAGTAAACTCCCTTGACTTCTCTGACCACTCGTCGATGCATTTTTGTCATTGTCATCTCCACCATCATCTCCATCATCTCCACCATCTCCATCATCACCACCATCACCACCATCTCCATCACCACCGCCATCATTACCATCATTATCATCACCATCTCCATCATTTTGATCATCGTTACCCCTGGGAACATTACCTCCCTGATGCGCCTCATCAATAGGCCTGAGAGACGAGAACTTTGGCCCCTCTTGCAAGATACTTCTTTCCCCGTAAGCAATCCAACCTTCTAGGGTATGCTCAGGGTTCTCATGATCAATTATCACGTTTATTGAAGTCATTAGCCTCTGAGTACCTGGTGCAGCAGGCTGATGAAGATGCTCCGACACATATCCCAGTCCATCGGCAGGAGCCAGACTAACAATCGGAGGCGTAACGAAGACAGGATCAGTGACATGATGACCATTTCGAATCAAGAAATACTGATGAGCCCACCATCTCATCCACCCAAAAGAGGCATGTTAAACCTCTAATTTATACATTGCATAGCCCATTACATCACATTATATGCATACTTTGCATGTTTAAAAGGCCCATCTAATACATGTTTTGTGATTGTAGGGATGAGAGCGAACTTCACCCAATTGGAGACCAAAAGAACATATTTAGATGCATTGGATGAAGGTTGAAGAAGGACCAAAGAAAGAAGGAATCAAATAGAAGAGAGAAAAGAAGAAAGAGAAGAAGAAAAAGAAGCACACAGCAGGTCCGACTGGTCCTGACCGGTCGGCTGACTTGCCAGCCACTCTTTGGAGCTTACTGGACAAAGGTGCCCTCTGAAAACTCTCTGGATAAAAATCAAACTGGCTCGACTGGTCAAGAGCGGTCTTGACCGGTCGGCCAGCAGGTCGAGCTTTCTGCTGAACACGTTGGACTTCAAAATAGAGTAGTCCTATCGGTCGTTCCGACCGGTCGGTCATGCGTAAAAACGAGCAGTTTCTATTCTGGGCTCCGAAAAACTTTGCGCAGTGCGTATCCTTAGGCAATTTCTAGACGTTTTTTTATGCAAGAGAGCTTCCCCACTATAAAAGGACACCTAGGGTCTCTTCCTAGGGCATGATAGAAGCTAAGGGACGTCGTGGGAGAGGAAGGAAGCTATCATGGAGCGTCTGCAACCCTCCAAACTTCGATTTTTCTATGTTTTTTAGTTTCTTTTATGAGTTCTAGTTGTAGTATGACAATTGTTGAGTGCTTAAATGTGTATATTCTAACCCCATTTTATCACTAACTATGCTTGAAATACATGATTAAAGACCCAACTAATGCATGGTTTTGTGGTTATAGGAATGGGAGTGAAGATTCATCAATAAAAGGCTTAAAGACGCTAATTATGGGCATTGAAGATCACAAGATCAAGTGTCAAAGGATGGAAGAAGGAAGTAAAAGGAGAAAGAAAAGAAGGCAGGAAAAAGCAGCCAAGACCGGTCATCCGACCGGTCGTCCATAGCCCAGGACCAGTCGTCCGACCGGTTTGAACACTCTACAGAAGGGACCCTGCGGCCAAAACTCACTGGACCTCTTAGGACCGGTCGTGTGACCGGTCGTCCACTACTCAAACTGGTCGTGCAACCGGTCCTTGAATTAAATTTCTGGGTTCTGAAATTACTAAAACTCTCTAGACAGATTTTACACTTTTGAAAGTTGTCGTGCGACCGGTCGTCTGCGTAACAGGGCGTGTTCCACAAGCTCCGATTTTCTCTGCATAGTCCGAGATTTCTTGCGCAATCTGGAATCTTCTGCACCATTCTATAAAAGGGGACCTAGGGCTTCTTCCTAAGGCATCCTAGAACAGATTGAGCACGATGGGAGACGGCGGAAGTCGGATTTGGAGTTCTACAACTCCTCCTAGTTTTTTTTTTTCTAGTTTTATGCTTTATTTAGTTTGTTTCATGTTTCCTTGGATCATGAACGGCTAAACCTCTTAGCTAGGGCTAAGAGGTGAAGCTTGTAGTGAATCTAAGATATTTCAATTCGTTGATTTAGTTTCAAGTTGAATTATTAGTGAAGAACAATGGTTTGGAGTTTAAATAAAGTTCTAAGTAGTTTTTCTTAATCTTATGATGGCTCATGGATGTTTAGAAGAATTGCTTGAGCTCTTAATTGTTTTGAGCTAGTCTAGACCTGTATGATCCGAGGAATTGGATTCAATACGCTCTAGATCTATGATCTTCATGTGGGAGCTTCTTACCAAAGGTCTATTTTTTCTAGAAATTCTAAAGTATGTAAGATTGTGTATGTGATTTGGATCAAGTTCAAATCATGATCTAGTTTTATCTTGTGACAGGATTTAATGATGATTATGGTTGTGATCTTAACCTATTGGAACTGGGATTGACCTATGCATTTGAGTGTGCTCAAGTCCTAGCTTGAATTGAGAGAATCATGTACATAATTCATACATACGACAGATTGACTATTTTAACTGTTCTATCATCCGGCTAGATAGAACTTAATTTCGATTCTAGCTGAGAAAGTGAGAAAGCACAGCGAATTGAGCATCAAGGATTGCTACAAGTGGATCCTTGAACCCCTAGTGCCTTTTATTAATTGTTTACCTTTAGTTTAATTCAAAGTTACTATCTACATCAATCTTTTACAAATCTGTTAGTTAGCTCATCAGTAGAACTATTGGAAGTGTTTTGTGAATTCCTACATAAGTCCCTTGTGGATCGACCTCGGTCTTACCGAGATTATTACTACATCGCAACCCTACACTTGGGGAAGCGAACAAGTTTTTGGCGTGTCGGGGATTTTGACGGTTTTTATCGAATTCTGAAGATAGTTTCTATTGAAATTTTTAGGAATAGTACTAACTTAGTTTGTTTTATTCTAATTTTTTCTCTTTCGCAGGGATTGTAGTAGTTGAAGAAGAAGTACGGATCTTGAGTTCTCAAATCAGGTTATATCTTTTAAACCTTACTCTTCTTCTTCCCCGATTTATTCCTATCATATTCATCTCTTGTAAAGTGGGTGGAGACTCCTTTTTGGATCTCCGATAGGTTGACCTTGTGCCGCCTTGATTCCTATTGGTCGGCACTGCCGTCTTGGATCACCTTGTGCTCAGAGATTTCTCTTCTCAACTCTATTCTTCTTTCTTCTTTTTCTGCACTTTTCTCAAAAGATTCAAAGAGTGGCTGGGGAGTTCTCTGAACCCCTATTGACCATGAGAAATCGATCTCTATCCTTACTTCTGGCTCAGCCATTGCAAGACACCTTGTGCTTCGGTCTTAGAGAGAAGTAAAGGAAGGAAGAAAGAATTCTTTTTGTTTCATTCTTTTAGGATTTGCATGCCACATTGGGCTCGGGATTCTAATAACCGACTCATTAGTGAAGGGGAATAGTAGAAGGAATTGACAGAGAACCACGTGCTAGGAGACATTTAAGTTCTCCAATTTTGTCTGAAAGTATGGCTGTAAATCAACCCAATCCTATGGCCAATCAAAATCTTGGGCCAAAACCAAACCGAAACGGGAGAGAATGTGGTTGAGAATGTTCCCCGACCCAGAACATTACGTGATTACTTGCAACCAGAAAGAGCGAGCACTCCTCATGCATAGTTTTTCCACAAAATGCAGGGAACGTAGATTTGAAACCGAGAGTAATCTAACTCCTCCCTGAGATTCCATGGACTAGACAGTGAAAGTGCCTATCAACACCTTAAGGAATTTGATGAGGTGATAGCCACCATGCACTTTGCAAACGTAACTAATGATGTGGTGAGACTTAAATTATTTCCTTTTACCCTTAAAGATAAAGCTAAAGGTTGGCTTCGTGCATTAAGGCCACGATCAATTGGCACATGGACTGAGATGTCTAGGGAGTTCATAAAAAAGTTCTTCCCTACTCACAAAACAAACATGTTGAGGCACCTTATCATGAATTTTGCCCAAAAGGAAGATGAGACCTTCTTCCAATCTTGAGAGAGGTTTAAGGACTTATTAAATGCATGCCCACATCATGGCTATGAAATTTGGCGGGTTATAAGCTTTTTTTATGAAGGACTAACTTTACCCATGCGCCAATTTGTAGAGATGATGTGTAATAGGGAATTCATGAATAAGGAAGCTGAAGAAGCATGGGATTATCTTGATGAATTGGCCGAGAATGCACAATCTTGGGATACATATAGACCAACAAATTCCAAGACTTGAAGTTGCGTCGGGTAGTCTAACACGACACCCTATGCATACACATGCGGAAGCTTAAAGAGCAACTAGAATTATGGCTAAACCTATAGGAGGGGGTGATTAGGACCTTTTTAAAACTCTTTTCGCCTACTTAAACAATTCAACAAATTAAACTACGTAAGCGATTAACACTTCAGCTTCCAAGCCTAAGTGGGTCCAATCAAAAGACTAGTAAATGATATATGCAATAACAACCTAGTCTATTCAACACATGTAGACTATAGAGGATGGATCAACAAAAGCTCAAGTCTACATGAGAAGTGAAAGTACATCATGTGTGTGTGTATATGCCTATCAAGTGCCTAGTATACATTCCTAACTAAGCATTCATAATTAACAAGTTAAACGCAATGCATAAACAGAAATGTGCTCAAGAACAATCACAAACACAAGGATGTATAGTGGTTTGACTACTTGTCTACTCCACTCCCGGTTCAAGTACTCAACCCCTTTGAGCACACCGACATTCACTGGGGAGTTTAAATCTGGATCTTCCCAACCAAGGTGTTTTAACTCGGATCCACCCAACCGGGGAGTTTATAGGTTCCTCCCAACCTACATGTTTGCACCCATGTTGGTGACTCCCCCTTGGAGACTCTGTTTAGGCCCGACAAACGTGCCAAGGAACGGCTAACGTCTCTAGATTTTAGGCGCAACCAATAGGCCAAGGATCGGCTAACGACCCTAGTTCGAGTTTGTCAAACAAACTCTACACTCAACTCCCATAGTGAATTGAGTGGATGGACTCTTAACAAGACAACCTTACTTGTCGGATTGAGCCCCTTTGTAGCGCGCTACTTTGGGTTGCTTCTTCTCACTCTCTCGTGCTTGAATCAGCTCCCTTTGTGCTCCCGCGATCTTTGATGCCGCTGCTTTGCCAAGGCTTCAGCTCCAAGATCAACTACCTTGCATGTGATGCTCCATTGGAGATGCCCAAGGTGCTAGGGAATGGTGAAACCTCTACAAATGGTAGGAAATGGGTTTCCTAGAGGAATCACCTCTTTGGACTCCTAGGTAGTGTTTAGACAATGGATTTAACTATCATCAAGGTGTCTAAACCCTAGGAATCAAGAGGGAACAAGCCCATTCTCAAGATGCCATTGAATGGCCCAAGCTTGTGATGAAAATACAAGAGAATGACTTGCTTTGGGTTTGGAATAGAGCCTCTAATAATCTCTAGCAATGGTGGTTTCTATCTCCTCAAAATCCCCTCTCTTGGCTAAAAAACGAATCCCTATCTTTAAATAGATTTTCTTCCAACGGGTCAAAAATGGGCAGATTCGCAGCATCTTCGATTGATCGGAAGAAGGTCCGATTGATCGGAGACCATGTCCGATGTCGATTGATTGGAACATGGTCCGATTGATCGGACTGACCCCTTCCGATCGATCGGAAGACTGTCCGATTGATCGAAAATATGTCCAGTGGGTTTTCAAGGTTGCTGGATCAATTTTCGATTAATCGAAACTTCTGTCCAATTGATCGGAGTCCTATCGGAGCCAACGTCCGATTGATCGGAGATCAATCGGAAACTGTTGTTTGAGCTGTTTTGATTACAGCAGCTTCCACCTCTTTAATTAGTCTAACTTATCATGTTTTTCATGGAGTTCTAAGACTAATAATGATGACTAAGGGTATACCTAGTTGGTCCAAGTCATCTAAGAGGTTATGGGTTAGGTTTTGGTCAAGGCAAGGCACACCAAGGCATCACTTTTACCTGTTTCTTCTTCCTTGATGCAACCGGTCCGTCTTGAGTCTTCGGTCTTCGTCTTCATTAAGCTCAACCAACACTAGACTCACTGACCTAAGTGATTGACAAACAAGGTGCACTAGTATGCCACAAAAAAGTGCACTAACAAGACTAGCCAACAAAAGGAAAAATGAGGAATTTATGTCCTCTCAGAAGAAGATAACATAAGTGCACGTGTGGCTAGCCTCACAAGAAAAGTCGAGGCCATGGATTTAAAGAAAGGAGAGATGATCAACTCAAAAGATGTTGAAACTGTTTGTGGAATTTGTGCCGAAAATCAACATGCAACACAAGATTGTCCCACAATTTCAGCAGTCCAAGACATCTTACAAGAACAATCAAATGCCATAAACAGTTATCAACGGCAATTTAATGCTCCAAACTCAAACACGTATAATTCTTGTTGGAAGAACCATCCCAACTTCAGTTGGAGGAATGGACCCACTGCGAATGCAAACAATATCCCTCAAGCTCAACCTTTACTAGGTCCATCCCTAGTCATTACACTAAAAGCTACGCTAGAGGAGATGTTGGGTGCATTCGTATCGATCAAAGCTGAATATAACAAGACTAATTATCTAAAAATAGATGGGTTCATGCAAGAGTAATTGAAATTTAATCAAAATTCAACTCAAGCCATCAATGACTTGAAAACCTCAATGGCTTGAGTTGAATCTCACCTCAGTGTTAGGGAGAAAGGCACACTTCCTGCCCAACCTCTTCCTAACCCAAGAACCCAATTTGAGATACAAGACGCAAGCTCATCCTCTTAACATACGGAGCATGTTCAAGCTATCACCACTTTAAGAAGTGGGAAAATAATTGATAAATCTAATCCGGTGAAGGCCCTAAAGCCTAAGGATCCGAAAAATTCCAAAGAGGATGATAGCTCAAACAACACTCCACAAGAGAAAGAACCGGAAAGGCAATACAAGCCGGTTGCCCCGTTTCCCCAAAGGTTGATTTCACCTAAACCTTTAGACAAAAACCTAGAAATTTTAGAGGTTTTTAAGCAAGTGAAGATCAACATCCCGTTCTTGGATGCCATAAAGCAAATACCATCCTATGCCAAATTTCTAAAGTAATTGTGTACGGTCAAAAGAAAACACAATGTTCACAACAAAGTACTTTTGACTGAGAATTTGAGTGCTATTATCAAACAAGAGGTGCCCCAAAAATACAAGGATCCGGGTAGTCTAACCATCTCATGCATCATAGGAGATTGTCGGATTAAACAAGCATTACTTAATTTAGGGGCAAGTGTTAACCTCATTCCGTACTCGGTTTATGAACAACTTGGGTTAGGTGAATTGAAACCCACCAAAACCACACTCCAACTTGCTGATAGATCTATTCGTATATCGAGAGGAGTGATTGAAGATTTTTGGAGCTCAAATTTGCACCCATTGTAAAACAACATCCCGTGGTCCATTGACAATGATTTGAATCAGTTTTGAGACCGGGAAAGCCCGAAAAATGCCAGTGCAACCCTAATTGCTCAGGTAGCGACCTAAATCCGTGAACTAGCATTTTAGAGCATAACTGGATGTGCATATCACCGCCAAATGGTCCATAATGTCCTAAAACCCTTAACCTACAAGTTTTGAAGTCATACGGTGCGTATATTTACCTAGTGCACCTCAGAATGCGTTTTATCCCTGCTCGGAGCTGAGAAAAAATGGTCCATAATCCTACAGCTACCATTTTAGAGCTGAACCAGACATTCGCACCACTACCAAATGATCCAGAGCGCCCTAAAACCCTAAAATAGCAAGTTTGAAGTCATTACGGTGCGTATTTCTATGCGCGCGCTCCCCAGAACAACGTTCCTATACGACAAGCCGATCCAGAGGCTCCAGATTAGGAAGTACCAAAAATTTGCAACATCTGGACCTCTACATTCGCACCTAGAAGTAGCTTGGCAACAGTGAGTGCATGTCTAGAAAAGGTAGTTGTCCTTTGGAGGTCTCCCGTCGGAGCCTGAAATCCTGAAATTTTCTAAGTGTTGGAATTCTGAAATTTGGCTAAGTAGTGGGAAAAGCGCCGAAAAAGGACATGCGCCCGGACCTTGTACATGCGCGCGGTTTTTTCTGGCCACATGCGCCTGACTTTTTTCTACCACATGCGCCGGCTTCCCAGCACATGCGCCGGGAAATACCCGCCGGGCTAGACCCGAACCCGATTACCTCCCAATAAATAGCAGAGTTCACTTCATTTATCAGGATATCCTGAAATCATCTTCTTCCGACCTCAGAGCGATGCAAGCACCACATGCGCCCGCTTTGTTTTCTTTCGCCGGATGCCTTGGCCGGAAAGGGATTTCCTCGCCGGAATCCCAAGTTCAGAGAGAAATCTTATATTTTCTAAGTGCTAGGAACATGCGCCGGCTTTCCCAGCACATACACTGGCTTTTTCTCTCCGGAAAAACTCCAAAATCACCAAGTCTGAAATGACATGCGCCCACTATTTATGGCCAGGCGCATGTGCACTACCACATGCGCCAGGATTGCTTCTCCTTCCTCTATTTTTCATGAGAAAAAGGCACATGCGCCCAACTCCCCACCACATGCGCTCACCAGCTATGGTAGCCCCACATGCGCCTGCACACACCCCTCCATGCGCCTGGACACTGGTTGGAGCGGTGGACCTTCGATCGTGCGGGCCCGCCTTTGTCCGGGATCGGATTTTGATCAAACTGCTTCCCCCGGATGCATCTCGATGAGATCTATCCATCCCCCGGATCAGATTCTCCAACGGTTGATGATAAATGGCCCAAATCAGTGTTTGATCCAAAACAACCAATACTTAGCCAATTTGGCAGCTTGGAAATCCCTCCGAAAGAGCTGACAATGGCCGAAACCGAGAAGAATCAGGCAAAATTGGACCAAGCCCGAGAGGAAAAATTTTCTTCTACATGACATGATACACCATAATCATGCACCGCGACAAGGTTATCCAATCTCAGGACCCTCGAATACCCTAATCAAGAGCTTGGCAGGCCCGCTGCTTAGTCATTTTCAGCCCTGGGAAGTGCCCTGTTGGCTCGAAAATCGACTTATGATAAGCGAATCGTAACGTGATCGCACCGCAATCCTTGTGGACATAATCCACCCCTGTTTAAAGACAGTTATCGATAATATTCACCGATTTCCCTTGATCAGACCGCAGACAGGTCCACTACTTAGTCATTTTCAGTCCTGAGAAGTGCCCTGTTGGCCCGGAAATCGACTTACACCAAGCGAATCGAAACGCGATCGCACCGCGATCCTTGTGGACATAATCCACCCTTGTTCCAAGACGGTCATCGATGATATTCACCAATTTCCCAGATCAGACCGCACACAGGTCCACTACTTAGTCATTTTCAGCCTTGGGAAGTGCCCTGTTGGCCCGAAAATTGACTGATGCCAAATGAAATCAACCTAGATCTCAAAGACGCCGAGGCAAAGCTAAAGTACTCAGGCTATCCAACAGCCGAGTTAAACATTTATGGGGCACCGATCCCCATCATTCATCAGAAATTGGCATGAACGGGAACCCATCGGACCCGATACTTAACCATTTGCGGGCATCGGAAACAGCCGATCCAGCCTATTGAATATTGAAATCTTCAAAAGATCTTGGCTCGACATAGCCTATTTGATCTCAAATAGATCATTAAAAACATTAAGAAGAAAGAGTGTTCTCGAAGACGAGTCGTCCGACTCCAGAAGAAATATATTTTATTTTATTGTACAAAGCTCAATTCATCCCTGATAAAGGTCCAAGGCTAAACCTAAGGGGTTATGGTTACCATGAGAAACCACAAACAAAAGAGTTCTAACAAACTGGCGACTCCGCTGGGGAATCAAACAATACCAGAATCTCTGGTTATTTCTGAGTAAATGAACATTTTAAGATAAATCATTTGCAGACACCGATGTGTACGTAAGAAAGGTTACCGCAAGGAGAAATGTTCGGCGCCTTCATGAGCGTCAAACTGGCGACTCTTAACGGGAACGTTCTTCCCTTCATCTTTAAGGCAAAAGCATCTGAAATCGAAGTTTTCAAAACTTTCAAAAATCCTAAAGTTTTAAAAGATAACAGAAGCATGTGTATTCCTGTTGTGCATTTAGTTTTATGTCTAACTTTTATTGCAACTGGTAAGGTCGTGCACTTTCTATATCTAGTTGTAGAATGCTCTAATGGATCTGTGATTGTGTAGTGAAAGTTAGCGAAAATACTGACCTTAAGAACAGAAGAAATGTCGTCTGTGCTTATCTTTTTGGTGACTAAAGGATTCTGCTTTCACATTCCACTGTAACGACACAAACCGCTTCTAAGTCCTGCTACAGTAACTCGAAGCCACAAACAGTTGAAGGAAATGAAAAGAACGACGATGAAGGCTCCATATTAGAAGACCACTGTGGTTAAGGCATGCCACACATAAAAAAAAAGAGGCAGTGGCAACCAGAACAAGTTAGCAGCGCTTCCATTGCTAACCAGACTACCGCAATGAGGCCACAAAAGTTCACGTGTTCAGTTGGTAGCTTACCAGCTCTCTTGGAAGTGAACCACCTAGACAGGGGACAAATCAAGCCGATTATAAAAAAACAGTCATAAAAGCAAGAGAGAAGATTATCATCCATACCAGTTGAATAAAATCAAGGCCGATTCGTGAGGAGCGGCTAGTACAGGTCGTGATGGTGTAGATAATTGAAGGCGAAGAGCCAATCAAACAAGATGCTGAACTGTTAACGACTCAGGAGCAGATCAACGAATTGACCCAAGCTCAGAGTGATCTATCGAGGTGAGTGAAGGAGATCCAGGATGCCTTAGCCACCCCAATTGCACAGAGAATAGCCTGTAGTGCCGCTTCACCCACTCGACAGCTGGCGAAAGAATCACAGGGGGCAGATCAGGCCATTTATACAGAAAATAGTTGAAGAGACGGTAGAAATGATCGTCATCAAAGTCATTCTGACAAAGCAAAAGCCGACACGTGAGGGGCGATTAATACAGGACACGGTGGTTTAGGTGGCCCAAGATGAAGAATTGTTTTAACAGACTAATTAACCGCCAGCAATCCAAGAACAAATTGATGAGCTAGTTCAAGATTCAGAAGACTTAGCAAAGTAGTCGAAGGACATTCATGATGCTCTGGCGATCTTAATACCACAGGAGGGCCACTCAAAACATCATTTTCGCCCAAGATATTACAGGGGCAAGTAACGGGTTTCCTTATTAAGCGAATGAGCCAGTGAAGTGGCGGTCAATCTCATAGCCAGAGAAGCAGCCAAAGCAGCTATCAACTTGACAATCAAAGTAACAATCAAAGCAGCTACCGACTCAAAAATTAAAAGAGTAGAAGGAAAAGCAAATTGCTAGCTGACTCAGCAGGTTCCCATAAGTGCCGTAGTGCTATGGGTAATCCCTATTGAGTCTACAATCTTGCCGAACTTTGTATAGGCAAAAAGTCGCCGAAGTCTGCATAAGCGCGAACCTCACCGAACTCTGTATAGGCACGAAGTCGCTGAACTCTACATAAGCGCGAACCTCGCTGAACTCTGTATAGGTACAAAGTTGCTAAACTCTACATATGTATAAATATACCCTTGAACTCCGGGTCTAAACGAGTTAAGAAACAAATATACCCTTGCACTCCAGGGTTTAAACGAGTTGAGAAACAAATATACCCTAGCACTCCGGGTCTAAACGAGTTGAGAAATAAATATACCCTTACGCTCTGAGTCTAAACGAGTTGAGAAAATACTCCAGGCTACGAGGATAAACTGAACCATACAATCTCCAAGCTACAAGGATAAACTGAATCATACAATCTCCAGGATACGAGGATAAACTGAACCATATAATCTCCAGGCTACGAGGATAAACTGAACCATACAACCTCCACGATACAAGGATAAACTAAACCAAACAGCCTCCAGGTTATGAGGTGAAACTGAACCAAGCAGCCTCCAAGTTATGAGGTGAAACTGAACCAGATCCCTCCAGGATATGAGGTTAAACTGCACCAGATCCCTCCAGGATATGAGGTTAAACTGCACCGGATCCCTCCAGGGTATGAGGTTAAACTGCACCAGATCCCTCCAGGATATGAGGCTAAACTACACTAGATCCCTCCAGGTTATGAGATTCAACTGCGCCAGATCCCTCTAGGAATTTTTGGATCAATCTAGTCTGATAAGAGGATGATATTCTATAGAAGATTCGAATGAGATGCAATGTCTTCGTATTATTATTTCATCATGGTCTTCTTGTTATCATTATGACATTCTAGCATTCTTCTACTCTATATGGGAGCAATTAAGAGTCGTCGATCTTTTATATATATTGTCTTATATGAAGAGAGAAGAAAGCATTCCATGAAAGCAATCTAAGGATGATGGTCTCTTATACATAGGGTTTTATCTGAAGATGACCAGGATATTCTATTATTATCAATCTTTTACACACACACACACACACACACACACACACACACACACACACACACACACACACACACACACTTATATGAAGATAATTAGAACGTCTTGCCATATATTCAGCTTTCATATTTTATAGCGAATCTCCACATCATTATTGTGGTATTCTTCTATTCTATATGTGGACAGGTCAAAATCAGGAATCTCCGATATATATACATATGGCTTTATGTGAAGATGGTCAAGACATTCTATTATAAATCACTTTGCTTTGAGAATATCGGCAGCTTTCTCTTATGAATAATCCAGCAACAGGAGTATACGATTAAAGATTACGATCAGACGGGTATTCTATGTGGATTTCTAAAGCACAGGACATCATTTAAAACGAAGAGTTAAATACACCGGGGGCAAGCCCCAATATATGATGAGAAACTCAGGCTTATAAAAGAAAACGACTGGGGGCAAGCCCCGATAAATATATGATCAGAAACTCAAGCTTATAGAAGAAGACAACTGGAGGCAAGCCCTAATATAGGATGAGAAACTCAACTTTGTAGGAAGAAATGACTGGGGGAAGGCCAGATAATATCCGCTTACGACGTGAGCATACCTCAATCTGAAAACCCAAAGCATCCCGAGATCAACGACAAAGGGAAGTATTACTTTCTTCATTTCATTCTATATTAATTATCATAAATATTTAATATTACCATTCATCATAGTTATGATTGCTATTAAGTTATATTGCAAAGCATTCTAACACCCATTACACAATATCACACAATAAAAAGATAATTGCCATTGTCATTTCATTAACAAAAGTATGGTTAACATCTTTAAACACCGCATACATGACTGGTCAAAAGTAAGGATCCCTTACATCGATTACAAGGATTGTGAAATCTAGTCAAGATGAAGCCCCGTGATCATCTCTATATATAAAGATTGGCAAGAAGAATATCAGAAGTAAAGATCACAGCTTCTCTAGACATCCTGATATCAACCTGATCACGGCCACCCTGGCAGCTTCCATCGCCGACTTCGCCTCGTATAATATCGATGCAGGATCGGGAACATTCTGGAGCTCAGTGGTCAAATCTTCTAACTGCTTGCGCATCGCTTCACAATCACTTTCAAGCCTTATAATAGTTATTTGATCCTGAGCAACTACTGACTCAAGAGGAGCAGCCTCGAAGCCCACAGCTATTTTCTCCGCCTGCAAGTACTTAATCTCGACATCGATTTCGGCCAGACGATCTAGACACCCCTTATGTTGTGTCTTATTGCTTTGAGAAGACGCTCGTGCATCCATCGTTGACCGCATACGGTGCTCTAATACAGGTCCCAGAGAATCTACGATCTTTCGTTTCCCTTCAATAACAGGGTCTGGCTCGGTGCATTCAGCAGTCGTTACCCTTGTGACGGAGCTTTCAAACGAAGAAATATGATCCACAATCACGAGTGCATTAGGTCCTATCACTCCAACGCAAGCCTCCAACACTTTCATTCCAACACCCAACATATGTCATTCATGTGGATCAGCTAGCGTTTTTGAGATACTCGATAATAAACTCCTCAATATGCTTCACCCAAAACAGTCCAAATGATCGAAACATGGAACATTGGACACTCCATGAACAACAGCACCAAAATCAATAATAACTGTGGCAAAGAAATGTGATGAGCATCATAAAATGATAAACGCAAAAAGAAGAATATATATCAAGAAGTTATGAGAGAGCACTACCAGGGGCCAGAGATGAAACATCAACAGATTCTAAGGGATCCTCAACATGTGCCATCGTATCAACGAATAACTCAGTGATCTCAGTCAGTAGCTCCGAAGTCATGACTGAAGATTCAATAGTGTTATTATCAGCATTAATTACCTCAGTCGATGTTGGCACCTCCGCCATACCCTCAACATTAGAAGCCCAAGAGGTCATGAACACAGTGATGTCATTCACTGACATAGTGGTCCCTTGCAAATTATCTTCTCCAATCTTCCCAACCCGCTCTCTCACACAGACATGATCTGATATTTCATTAACCGGCTCAGTCTTCGTCGGGTCCTCTTCACTAATTAACTGATTATCATTCTTATCACCTTCAATCACCAGAAGACGTGTAAACCCAGATTCTTGTGACCATTTCACCAAAGATACTCCAAAGCCTGCTCTATATAATAGCCCAATCCATCAGCAAGGACCTCTGCCAGCTTTGGAGGAGGAATGTAGAGTGGATTATCAACAGAGCTATTGTTCCGAATCAGAGCATACTGATGCACCCACCATCTCAGCCAGCCATAAGGACCACCAGTCTTCCGATAGAGGCCGGGAAGCATGAACCTCTCGCCCGTTCTCATCATTAGAAGTTGATGTCATATCCACTCCCAGTGAACAGGACCTGTGCCATATGCCCGCTCTACTTTGGTTACATCTGGTAACGTTATCGGAACACCCTGATCATATCCAAATTGCCTGGAAAATCGGCTGGGGTAATAAGGCTCCCGCCAAAACTCTATTCCTTCGCATAGTGGAAGTGAAGCAGTACGAATAGACACTAGAAACTCCCTATCAAGAGTATTCATAGAACGTTCGTCGTCAACGACTTCTCGATCCTCTTCGATGTTAGAAACAGGAAAGTGGTAGAAGCAAATATCCATCCAGTTACCGATTTTCGAAGCTATCCAATCAGATGACTGCGCTATCATCTCAAGCTTTCCATAACGGTAAAGAGGCGCATGATCGGTGTGGAGATATTGAAAGAGATCCATTCCATATGTCCACGAGAAATATATGCCCAGCCACCCGCAAAAGAAATGCCACGGGCAATAAGCCACGTTCATCCCTCTCCTGAGTCGATCTTTGTTACTGGCAATATTGCCGAAAGCCCTACATAGACTGCACAACACCGGCGGTGCTAAAGAATATCTATGGCCATTTGCAAGAGCTCCTGCAACGACGAAGCAAGAAACGCTGACCCCATCAGCACCCTTAGAGCTAGGCAGCACAACTACCGACAGCCAGTATGCTAAGAAGCCCGCTAGTTCACAAGTCGACGTAAGCTCATTCGGATTACGGAATCTATATTCGAAATGATCCTTCATCAAGACTTGGTCTTCCTGCGGGGTTTTATATTCTTCATAATCAATGCTTCAAGAAGAAAGAAAAGTTCCATGTCAGAAGAAAGGAAGGTAAGAGCATGCAAAATATAAAGTACAAAAGAGGGTATCAGAAGAAATATTACTTCATCCTCTGGCTAAAGTAGATCAACTAGTTGTCATAATGGATCTTGGTAATATTGTCGAACTGCGACAACTCAGTGAATAACTCCAGATAAGCCTCTGAATGGTAAACATCTCGAGGACTTTTAAGCCTAGACGAAGACAACTCTTCATCAGTTGGGACGTATTCTTGGTAATATCGTCCTAGTATAAGCGAGTCAACCATCATCTAGAGATCCCATAAAGTTATACTCATCTTCCCATACGGAAAGTGGAATGAATTGGTAACAGAAGACCAATAATTCAAGAAGCTCCGAATGATTGTTGGATCACGGAAGAAATGCCCAGAAGTTGCATCGATAGCCTGATATAGACCGATTTGCTTCAGAATCCTCTCGTGATAGAACAAAATCTCTTTTGCCCACGGCTCATAACCAACTCGTTCGTTCAGATGACCTCGCGTACGGAAACTACTCGTCGCCCACATCATCGTCTTATCCATATGCCGAAACCTTTGCTGAACTGTCTCGAAATAATGGGCTGGATAGAAAGCGTGAGGATCACAAGCCGGCGCAAGGAAGACCATTTCTCTTGGGGGACCTACCCGTTGTTCTCTCCCATCGTCAATCAATAAGGTAGTTAACAACTGCTTGGGAACAGATGTCCACCTTCCAACCTCGTAGAATTGAAAAGGGCCTTGATCGTGGGATGGCTCAATGCTCGGGAGGGGTCGGTGCCTCATAAGAGATTTCTCATGAGTAATGACTCGGTCGTTGTAGGGGTTCACGATGCGTCGCAACGATTTGGTGTCTATCCCAGCCAATCTTCATCCAGTCATTCTTCAGATCGACGAGCTGTGTCGACTGCTCCTCCTGATTGACTGCCTTAGCCGATTTCTTACCTCGATTCCGTCTCTTCTTCTTCTTCTGAACTTCTTGATTATCCTTGGGATGTTGGGCAAGCAAACTAGAAGGACCTGCCTCGATGACACTCGGAGCACCAGTAAGTTGACAATACCAAGAGGACCATTCTTCCTCAGTCCCTTGCGTCGGAGGCTCGAATGCGGTTCTATCTACATAAATACGCAGTAACACCTCATGGGGAAGCTGCTTTATACGATCAGAGAAATCCTTCACTTCAGGATCGATTGTTGCGGGGAAGCATGTTCGCTTCCCAAGTGTAGGGTTGCGATGTAGTAATAATATCGGTAAGACCGAGGTCGATCCACAGGGAAGGAAGTAAACAATTCCAACTATCCTAATAATTGGAATCTAAGAAGGGTTTAGGAAATCGGTTTTTGAACATGAAATAGAAAATCTGATAATGAAAAGATAACTAGAGCATCAAGGATCCACTTATAGCTCTCCTTAGATGCATAATTCGCTATGGTTTATAACTTTCTCAACTAGAATCAAAATTAAGTTCTATCTAGTCGGATAATAGAGCAGTTAAAACAATCAATCTGTCACATGTATGATTCATGTACATAATTCTCTCAATGCAAGCTAGGACTTAAGCACACTTAATTGCATAGGTCAGTCCCAATTCCAATAGGTTAAGATCACAACCATAATCATCATTAAATCCTGTCACAAGATAAAACTAGATCATGATTTAAACTTGATCCAAATCACATACACAATCTCACATACTTCAGAAATTCTTAGAAAAATAGACCTTTGGCATGAAGTTCCCACATGAGGATCATATGTCTAGAGCGTATTGAATCCAATCCTCGGATCATACAGGTCTAGAATAACTCAAAACAGTTAAGAACTCAAGCAATTCTTCTAAACATCCATGAGCCATCATAAGATTAAGAAAAACTACTTAGAACTTTATTTAAACTTCAAACCATTGTTCTTCAATAGAAATCCAACTTGAAATCAATAAAACAAATTAAACAATCTAAGAAAACTATAAGGTTCACCTCTTCGCTCTAGCTAGAAGATTAGCTAATGAAAAGCATATTAAAAACTAGAACTAGAACTAAGAAAAGGAAGAAAAACTAACTGGAGGAGGCTAGGAAGCCTCCTATGACTTGAACTTCTTGCTCCCCACGTCCTTGGTTGCCCTGGAATAGAAGAGAGCACCTCCTTTTATAATACAGCAAGAGTACCGCAACATAACAGATTTTGTTTCGCTTCGTACGGCTTAACCAATGGTCAGATTGCCTTCAAATTTTATTCGTAGCTTCCTTGTAATGTGATCTTCATCATAGATGATTTAGATTTCCAAGATTATCTTATGAATGGGCCCACCAATCAGATCACCGACCGCCTCTCAAAATCGCGCAATTCGGGTACTGTCAGAACCAGTCACCTTGCTTTCAAAGCTTTGGAGTGTACAGATGTCGGATGATCCCAAATTTTGAACATTGGTAGAAAATTCCTCATCTACATGATAGACGGATTAGATTGTCCAAAACAATCCCAAAATTTGGTCCGAAAATTAGAACAAGTCTAAAATCCAAAGCTCCAGGCACATGTGCATCACCACATGTGCCCACCTCTGATTTTTGGAAAAGAGCCAAGTACTGGGACATGCGCCCACTTCTTCAGGGCGTTTGACATGCGCCTGGAGGGAAGTTTCTTCGTCGGAAAAGTAATAGCAGGCCACATGCGCCCACAAGGGGACCACATGCGCCCATACCTTGAGGATGAGTTCTTTCACCTTGCGAAAATCAGATTTTCTGACTCGAAAAAATATTGAAATGACTCAGTGAGTCAACTATTTATACTTGAGCCTAATGGACCGGTGCACTGCACTAGCGTGATGTAAGCATCCAGCGCAGCACACCGGGGGGGCACTTGTTGGGGTTCAAATTTGTACCCATTGTAAAACAACATCTCGTGGTCCATTGACAATGATTTGAATCAGTTTTGAGACCGGGAAAGCCCAGAAAATGCCGGTGCAACCCTAATCGTTCGGTAGCGACCTAAATCCTTGAACAGCATTTCAGAGCATAACTGGACGTGCAGATCACCGCCAAATGGTTCGGAACGTCCTAAAACCCTTAACCTACAAGTTTTGAAGTCATATGGTGTGTATATTTACCTGTGTACCTCAGAATACGTTTCATCCCTGCTCGGAGCTGACTAAAAAGGGTCCATAAGCCTACAGCTACCATTTCAGAGCTGAACCAGATATCCATACCACCGTCAAATGATCCGAAGCGCTCCAAAACCTTTAAATAGCAAGTTTGAAGTCGTTACGGTGCGTATTCTATGCGCACACTCCCCAGAACAACGTTCCTATACGACAAGCCGACCCGGAGGCTCCAGATTAGTAAGGAAGTACCAAAATTTGCAACATCTGGACCTCCACACCCCACCTCGTTTATTTAGGAGGTCAATCCTAGCCTAGAAGTGGCTTGGCAACAGTGAGTGCATGTCTAGAAAAGATAGCTATCCTTTGGAGGTCTCCCGTCGGAGCCTGAAATCCTGAAATTTTTTAAGTGCTGGAATTCTGAAATTTGGCTAAGTAGTGGGAAAAGCGCAGGAAAAGGACATGCGCCCGGACCCTGCACATGCGCCCAGCTTTTTCTGGCCACATACGCCTGACTTTTTTCTACCACATGCGTCGGCTTCCCAGCACATGCGCCGGAAAATACCCGCCGGGACAAACCCGAACCCGATTACCTCCCTATAAATAGCAGAGTTCACTTCATTCATCAGGATGAAATCATCTTCTTCCGACCTCAGAGCGATGCAAGTACCACATGCGCCCGCTTTTTTTTCCTTCGCCGGATGCCTTGGCCAAAATGGATTCCCTCATTGGAATCCCTCGCCGGAAAGGGATTTCCTCGTCGGAATCCCAAGTTCAGAGAGAAATCCTGAAATTTTTCTAAGTGCTGGGAACATGCGCCGGCTTTTCCCCACATGCGCCGGCTTTTCCCCACATGCGCCGGCTTTCCCAACACATGCGTTGGCTTTTTCTCGCAGGGAAGACTCCAAAATCACCAAGTCTGAAATGACATGCGCCCACTATTTGGGGCCAGGCGCATGTGCACCCCCACATGCCCCAGGATTGCTTCTCCTTCATTTTTCATGAGAAAAAGGCACATCGCCCAAGAGATGGGGACATGCGTCCAACTCCCCACCACATGCGCTCACCAACTATGGCAGCCCCACATGCGCCTGCACACACCCCTCCATGCGCATGGACGCTGGTTGGAGGGGTGGACCTTCGATCGTGAGGCCCGCCTTCGTCCGGGATCAGATTTTGATCAAACTGCTTCCCCCGAATGCATCTCGATGAGATCTATCCATCCCCTGGATCAGATTCTCCAACGGTCAATGATAAATGACCCAAATCAGTGTTTAATCCAAAATAACCAACACTTAGCCAATTTGGTAGCTTTGAAAATCCCTCCGAAAGAGCCGAAAACGGCCGAAACCGAGAATAATCGGGTGGAATTGGATCAAGCCCGAGAGGGAAACTTTTCTTCTACATGACATGATACACCATAATCATGCACCGCGATGAGGTTATCCAATCTCAGGACCCTCGAATACCCTAATCAAGCGGTCGGCAGGCCCGTTACTTAGTCATTTTCAGCCCTGGGAAGTGCCCTGTTGGCTCGGAAATCGACTTATGATAAGCGAATCGAAACGAGATCGCACCGCCATCCTTATGGACATAATACACCCCTATTCAAAGATGGTTATCGATAATATTCACCGATTTCCCTGATCAGACCGCAGACAGGTCCACTACTTAGTCATTTTAGTCCTAAGAAGTGCCCTGTTGGCCCGGAAATCGATTTACGCCAAGCGAATCGAAACGCGATCGCACAGCGATCCTTGTGGACATAATCCACCCCTGTTCCAAGATGGTCATCGATGATATTCAACGATTTCCCGGATCAGACCGCAAACAGGTCCACTAGTTAGTCATTTTCAACCCTGGGAAGTGCCCTGTTGGCCCAAAAATTGACTGATGCCGAATGAAATCAACCGCGATCTCAAAGACGCCGAGGCAAAGCTAAAGTACTCAGGCTATCCAACAGCTGAGTTAAACATTTATGGGGCACCAATCCCCATCATTCATCAGAAATTGGCATGAACGGGAACCCATCGGACCCGATACTTAACCATTTGCAGGCATTGGAAACAGTCGATCCAGCCCATTGAATATTGAAATCTTCAAAAGATCTTGGCTCAACATTGCCTATTTGATCTCAAATAGATCATTGAAAACATTTAGAAGAAATGTTCTTGAAGACGAGTTGCCCGACTCCAGAAGAAATATATTTTATTTTACTGTACAAAGCTCAATTCATCCCGGATAAAGGTCCAAGGCTAAACCTAAGGGGTTATGGTTACCACGAGAAACCACAAACAAAAGAGTTCTAACAAGGATGTTTTAGTCCAGGTTGATAAATTCTACTACCCAGTAGACTTTATTATCTTGGATACACATCCCGTGATAGGTATCGGTGCTCAAATTCCCGTCATACTTGGCCACCTTTTTCTAGCTACTTCCAATGTGATTATCAATTGTAGAAACGGGCTTGTACAAATGTCCTTTGGAAATATGACTCTCGAGCTGAATATATTTGATTTATGCAAACAACCACGGGAAGTTGATGATGAGATGCACGAGATAAATGTGATTGAATCATTTGTGGAGGATACATTCCCCCTGACATTATATTCCGACCCTTTGGAGGCATGTGTGGCCCACTCTCATGAGATAAATGATGACCCAATATGAGAGATGGATGCCATTTCAGATGTGATGCCAGGTACTTGATAACAAAAGATGGAGGGCACTATTTGAACCGTTACCCTTAAACGAGAACAAGCCCCTCCCATTCAATATCAAGGCACCAACACTCGACCTAAAACCATTACCAAGTGAGTTGAAATATGTATATTTAGGTCGAGATAAGACATATCCGGTGGTGATTTCTTCCCACTTAGGAACAAGAGAGTATGCTAATAGCCACTCTAATAGATCATAAGAGTGACATTAGATGGTTGATTGAGGATCTCATCGCATACACTTTGAGGAGAATGCGAAGACATCTAGGCAACCACAAAGACGACTCAATCCAAACATGAAGGATGTGGTTAAGGTCAAAGTGATGAAACTATTGGATGTGGTATTATTTACCCAATATTCGATAGTCAATGGGTGAGCCCAACTTAAGTGGTGCCTAAGAAATCCGGAATAATCATCGTAGCCAATGCCAATAATGAACTCGTACCAACTAGAGTCACTATCGGTTAGAGAATGTGCATTGACTACAGGAAGCTAAACTCAGTTACAAGGAAAGACCACTTCCCCCTACCATTTGTTGATCAAATTTTAGAAAGGTTGGCGGGTCATTCCCATTTTTGCTTCCTTGATGGCTATTCAAGGTACAACCAAATAGAGATCGCCCTAGAAGACCAAGAAAAGACTACATTCACATGTCCATTCGGCGCCTTCTCCTATCGACGGATGCCGTTTGGACTATGCAATGCCCCAGCCACTTTTCAGCGTTGTATGAAGAGTATCTTTTTTGATATGGTGGGACAATTCTCGAAGTCTTTATTTATGGATGATTTCTCTGTATTTGGTTGTAGCTTTGATGAGTGCCTGTTGCACTTGAAATCTGTGTTGAAAAGATGTGAAGAGAAGAACCTTGTGTTGAATTGAGAGAAATGTCACTTCATGGTTCAAAAGGGAATTGTACTTGGTCGCATAGTCCCACAAAACAGAATCGAGGTGGACAAAGCTAAAATTGATCTCACTCTAACCTTCCACCACCCAAAAGCATAAGAGATGTGCGGTCCTTTTTGGGACACGTCGGATTTTATAGACAGTTCATAAAGGACTTCAGTTCACTCTCTCGTCCTTTATGTAACCTACTTCAAAAGGAGAACTCATTCGAGTGGAATGAAGATTAAAATGCCTTTACCAAACTTAAAGTATGTTGATATGTGCTCCCATAATGCAACCACCTGATTGGAGCCTTCCTTTTGAAATTATGTGCGATGCGAGCGACTATGCTATTGGGGCTGTGCTCGGCCAAAGAAAATAGAAGAAACCATGTGTTATCTACTATGCAAATAGAACCTTAAACTCGGCCCAAGCAAACTACACTACTACGGAAAAAGAACTTTTAGCTGTAGTTTTTGCCTTGGATAAGTTTAGGTCCTACTTGATTGGATCCAAGATCATCATATTCACGGACCATGCCGCACTTAAGTACCTTCTCTCTAAGAAGGATGCTAAGCCACGGTTGTTAAGATGGATCCTCCTCCTCCAAGAATTTGACATAGAAATACGTGATAAGAAAGGAGTAGAAAACGTAGTGGTTGACCATCTTTCTTGACTTGTTTTCACCGATTCCCCTGAGACGACCGTGATCAATGACGTGTTCCCTGATGAACAACTGTTTAAAGTCTCCCAATTGCCTTGGTATGCGGACATTGCTAACTATCTTGCTACAGGTACAACTCCTACACATTGGAAAAAGCAAGATAAGGATAAATTCTTCAATGAGGTGTGAAAATTCCTATGGGACGACCCATACTTATTCAAGTATTGTCCCAATCAAATCATAAGGAGATGTGTGCCAGATGATGAACAACAACGTATCATCTCCTTTTGTCATTCTCAGGCGTGTGGTGGCCACTTTTCGGCTAAGAAGATCACAGCCAAAATTCTGCAATGTGGGTTTTATTGGCCCACCATGTTCAAGGACACCCATGAGTTTTGTAAAACATGAGAGCCTTGTCAGAAATTGGGGGGAATCTCCCGTAGAAATATGATGCCACTCAATCCCATCTTTATAATCGAAATTTTTTATTGTTGGGGCATCGATTTCATAGGTCCATTCCCATCTTCTTTTGGAAATGTATATATATCTTGCTTGCCGTTGACTATGTGTCCAAATGGGTCGAGGCGATCCCATGCCGGAATAATGACCATAAGACAGTCATTCGCTTCTTAAAAGAGAATATTCTTTCCCGGTTTGGAACACCTTGAGTCATCATAAGTGATGGAGGGTCTCACTTTTATAATCGCCCATTTGAAACCTTAATGAAGAAATATGGCGTTAATCACAAAGTGAGCACCCCCTATCACCCACAAACAAGTGGACAAGTTGAGATATCTAATAAGGAAATTAAACATATTTTGGAGAAAACGGTGAACCCCGATCGCAAGGATTGGTCGCTTCGACTTACCGATGCACTCTGGGCTTACCGTACCGCTTTTAAGACCCCTATTGAAATGTCTCCCTATAGACTTGTCTATGGGCAAGTTTGTCACTTGCCTTTGGAACTGGAACATAGGGCGTATTGGGCAATAAAGAAGATGAATTTTGATTCTGACAAGGCAAGCTCGTTGCGCAAACTTCAATTAAATGAACTTACGGAACTCCGGAACGAAGCATATGAGAATGCGCGAATTTACAAAGACAAGACAAAGGTATTCCATGATAAGAACATTCTTCGTAAGACATTCACGATTAATCAAAAAGTCCTTATGTATAATTCTCACTTACACTTATTTTCGGGGAAATTGAGATCTCGATGGACCGATCCCTACATTGTGCAAACTGTCTACCCATATGGGACCATCGAGTTGTTGAATCCAAGGAACGACAACATCTTTAAGGTGAATGGTCAGCGATTAAAGCCGTTATTTGAGAAGTTTGCTTCAGAAGGTATGTCCATACCTCTGACTGATCCTGTGTATCAGGATGTTTGATCTCCTAGTCTGATGGAGATATAGAGTAGTTAGGATTAGGATTTTCTTGCTTTTGTTTACTTGTTCATAGGTTTGATAGAGGGAGGTAGAATTCCACTTTTCATTCTCTCAGGTACTTTCACTGCTCACTCCCTTCTATTTTCAAATTGCTCTCATGTTTTGCTCATTGCATATCTTTTCCATTGAGGACAATGCAAGATTTGATTGGGGGGTGTAGGATCACTAGGATGAATCCAGTGTTTTACAACATCTCGAGCAATTATGTAGGAACTTGTTCAATTTTTCACAAATTCAAAACTCCGTTGGAAAACTTTGTTTCTATGCATTTGGGATGGTGTGAGTATAAGAAAGACGAAAAGTAAAGTGAGTGAAGTTGATTACCTTGAGCAATCTCTAAGATACTAGTTGTATATGTGAATTTCCCTATTTTTATGATTGATAAAACTTCTAAACACTTTTACACCTAGTCCACATTACACGATTTTCACGCTTGGAAGGGATTATGTAGAATTGTGGAATGATTAAGTTTGGATTTGGGGTGTTGAAAAACTAAGCCGGGGTATTTTGTCCATCCTTGTCCATGGGAAAATAATGAAAGATATAGATTTCTAAAAATCCTATCTAATGAAAAAGAAAACGGAAAGGAAGGCTGAAAATGGGGAATGATGGAAAACATGGTGGAAAATTCCGAAAAGGGTTACCTATTACCAATCGGGGGATGGTCTACCCTGTTAGTACAAATATTTGTCAAATTGCGTGAACTATGTTTTGTCAAGTCTGTAAGATCAGCTGAAGTCTCTTCTTAAAGAACTGAAGATTGACGCCGTCACCAACATTGGAGAAATCAAGTACATTAACCGTGCCAGGGTGATACTTGCAACCTATAACCCCGTCCTTCTTGCTCTAGTTTGGCCCAACCAAATAGGAAGAACTTTTAGCCCAGATTTCTAGAGTTGTGTCCATGTGATCAGCCTTGGACTTTGACCATGACTTGCACAAAGAAACAAATCACAAAGAAGCAAAACTTCTATGCACCTTCGGGCACCATATCGGGCGCCCGAACTGGCCGTCGGGCTCCATGGTCGGGCGCCCTAACTTGGCCTAAAACGTCCAGTGAACTCTCTGGACAATTTCAAGGGAGTTCGGGCTCTATTATCGGGCGCCCGAACCAGTGGTCGGGCGCCTTGTCGGGCGCCCGAACTAGGTGATTTTTGTCCAGCAACATTTTCTTATAAAACTTGATTTTTCTAGGGGCCCCGAACCTTTTATAGGGGGCCCGACAATGACCGTTTTTTGACCATTTTTAAACCGTTTTTCAGCCCTCTATTTAAGTAATGATATTCATTTATGAGGCACCAATCAAGAAAACTAAGAGAGCTTTGAGAGAGTGTCTTCCCAAGCTATTTTCTTTCTTCTCAAACCTATGTCTTGAGTTCATTGTTCAATCCTAGTTGTTAGAGAACATTGATGAGCATTCAAAGCTCGGATTGAAACATGAACTCAAGTCTTCATTGATGGCCCTTGACCTAATCCGAAATAGGCATATCCATTATTAGTCATTTAAGCCATTCAATGCAACCTTTTGGGAAACCTTTTGTCACCATCAATTGACTCATTCTAAAGAAGGTTCTCCCAACCTATTATCCCTCACCTTGGCACTACAAATCTAATTCAAAGCAAGGTTGCTGATCGTGGGAACTTGGAGAGGAGCTAAAGCATTCGTGGAAGCTGAAGCTACTCATCAACGGCGCTGAATTGGGGTTCATCTCTTGTAAGTATTTAAGCTTGTAGAGTCCATTGTTTGATTCTCCCTTCTTGTTGAGATTAGGGTCTAGAGATTGTGACCCAAGAGTTGTCCTTGAGTAGGACGTGTAAGTCCTTGCGTAGGCCTCCGACACGCGAGAATACGTGCGTAGGAGTTGAGAAGTCCTTGTGTAGGCATTTACCTTGTGTAGGTTGTAAAGGTTGAGAGGTGAACCTCATTTAAAACCTCCAATAGTGAATGCCGGTGTACTCAAAGGAGTTGGGTACTTGAACAGGGAGTGGAGTAGACTTATCGTCAAACCACTATACATCGTGTGCAATGTGGTGAATGCATTTTTTTCTATTATTGTTCCTTATTGATCAATCTTATAAGTGCTTAACTGTATGCCCATCTTGTGTTCGACAAAATGCTCATATGTCATCTTTGAATGATTGATACAAGCATGCATATGAACTGTTTGACTAAATGCTTCTTTTAGAAGAGTTGTCAAATTGAGTTGGATCTTGGGTGATCAATTGCTATCATTTACATGTGCTTAATTGGTATATTATAGTATTAATGCAATTGCGTTTTTGAATTTGAAAGAATTTGTTAAAAGTCCTATTCACACCCCCCCCCCCCCCCCCCCCCTTAGGACATAAGCATACCTTCAAGCTTATCTCACTAGCGGTTAAACCGCAATTTCAATTGGTATCAAAGCGGGTTCCTCTTTAAGGGCTTAATTGCCTAGAGGTAGATCCTAAGAGAACTTGAAAATATGTCTAGAGAGGACTCTTCATCCGTCACTAAGCCTCCCTTCTTTGATGGCTCAAACTATCTATACTGGAAAGCCTGAATGCGCATCTTTTTGGAATCTATTGATTCGGACGTTAGGGACATGATTGATATTGGATATAAACCCCCAATGGACACTATATGTAAGGAAGGTGAACCGGATGTCCTCAGGCCAAGAGATAAGGCGATGTGGATCGATTATGATAAAGCTCAACGTGTTCACAATGCCAAAGGCCTGAATGCCATTTTTTGTTCAGTGTCTAAAGATGAATTTGGCCGGATTCAAAATTGCACAACCAGTAAGCAGGCATGGGACATTCTTGAAGTTACTCGTGAAGGAACAAGCATTCTTAAAAACTCTAAACTTCAGTGCCTCTCTACACAATTTGAAAACATTACTATGGAGGAGCATGAAACATTTACTGATTTCTATACCAAACTAAACAAGATCACAAATGAAATGTGGGGCTTGGGGGATCCTGTTCCGGAAAATAGGCCGTGTAGGAAAATTCTGAGATCTCTACCGGAATGGTTCTCTTCCAAAGTTACTACCATAGAAGAGTGTCGGGACCTAAATACCATGAAAGTTGAAGAATTACTAGGGTCCCTTCAAACCTATGAGCTAGGTTTCAAAACTCCCACAAAATCCAAATATTCAATCTTGAAATCCTCTCACAAAGCACATACGTCTAAAGAAAATGATGATGAGGAAATGGACATTGAAGAAATGGCTCTTATGGCTAAAAGATTCCAAAAATTCTTCAATAACAAGAGCCACCATAAGGAAGGAAGGCATTTTGATCATAAGAACCAGACAGGTACATCCTTCAGAAGATCAAAAGAGCCAAAATGCTATAATTGTGGGAAGTATGGTCACATTGCTCCCAATTGCCCAGAAAACGATGAAAAGAACCATAAAGGGAGAAAGGCCATGGTTGCCACTTGGGACGACACTAGCTCGGAATCCGATACCTATGATTCCTATAGTGATGGTGGACAAAGATCGGTGAAAGCTCTTATGATCTCCACCACCACAATCCTCTCTGAAAATGAGAAAGAGGGAGACAATGTTAACCATACCTCCTCAAGTGATGATAAGAGTGAGGATGATGAACTGCAAAAAGTCTACAATGAACTATATATCGAAAATATAAACACCATAAAGAAGTTGGGACAAATGAAGGCGGAAAATGATAAACTGACCAAAAAACTTGATGGTCTGAAAATTGAGAATCAAAAGTTGGGTCAAGATCTAGAAGAGCTGAAAAAGAAGAACGAAGCTCTTGAACTTGAAAAAGAAAAATTCATGAATGGTGAGACCCTTGATAAATATATGAGCCTTGAAAAAGAACTCAAAGAGGCTAAAGCTGAAATTGATCGTCTTAAATGTCAAGTTGTTGACTCTAGAAGACGTTTTGCCCAAGGAGAAGAAAATCTTGAAAAACGCTTAGGCATGGGAAGATCACCTGTGGACAGAAGAGGAATTGGTTTTAACAGTCATATCTCTAAGACTGCTTCTGTCCCTCCTATGATGAGAAAGAATTATGGTGCATCGGGAAGTAAAACCAAAGCATCCCCCATTTGTCATGTTTGTGGTGAAGTGGGTCACCTAAAATTTGAATGCTTGGCCTTTAGACGCCCACAGCTCTCTCCCTCCCAGCGCAAGATAGGTAAATTTATTCCAAAAGGGAGAGAAGCGCACCACACTAGGAGTCCCCCTAAGAATCAAAAGAATATGGGGAGAAATTTTCCGACTCCACCAAGGAACAAAGCTCGAATGGAAGCCTTGCTCAAACAAGTAGCCCTAATCAATGATAAGACAAACAAAATGATCAATGAAATGAGGATGGGCTATGAGCAATCATATGAAAGGAACAACCCTCTTGGAAAGAGGAGAATTCTTAATAGATTCTCACATGACCCAGGCACAATGAAAGTTGTTGCCAAATGGGTCATGAAGGAGAAGTGATCTTTCAGTCTTATGCCAGCCCCATGAATTTGATCAATCTGTAATATCATGGAATTTTATTGGTGGCTGTGCATTGGATTTTGGCTAACAATTTTTATTTTTATTTTGTAGGATTGAATGTCTCTAGTGTTAGCCTTAAAATCAGTAAACTTCATGAGAGATTCTGAGGACCTTAGCCTCAAATTCTTTTTGAACAAATTGAGCTCTTATGTGCTATTATTGGTTTATCTTTATGATTGAGATGACGTGCTTTGATGAATTTTTTTTGTTGCAAAGTGATCATGTGAAAATCCTTCAATATCTGTGCCACATTTAGATGGTTATGGTCATGCTACCTCCTCATGCTCTATTATAACACAATTGGGAGTAATTTGGTAGCTAAATGGAATAATTAGATTCTAAATCCCGTGGTGCTGAAGACCATGAAAAATATGTAAATCTAAGAGTTTCAACCTATCTCTCTCCCTTCATTAAAAGACATGGGAGAAAGTTTTTGGCCATAACATCCTATGTGATGTAGGAGTAACATCTTTGGTAAATTAAGAAGAAAATGGAGAAGATAGAAATGAAATGAAGATATTCTCTTGCTAAAATGATTTTGACCATCTATGTGTGGGTTAATATGAATTCGGACTCTCAGTCCTAAAGGAATCTTAGAGGAGCTGCCCTGTCCAGCAATGGACCTAACTGTCCAAAAACTGGACTCGTCGGGCGCCCGACGACTTGGTTCGGGCGCCCAAACTTGCGCGGAAATGTCCAGACCGCCCGACTATAAATTTAAAAAAGGGGACTATCTACTCCATTTATCAGCTCTATCCGTCTCCTCTTTGCTAGGGCATCCTCCTCAAGCTTCCAATCATCCATTTTGCTAGGAGTTTTTCGAAGGGAGATCCATTCCTCCTTGATTTGGGTAAGCTTCATCATTTTTTTCTCCTTTATGAAGCACTTTTGAAGTACATTGTCCATCCAATCCAAGCTCTTGCTCTATCCCTTCTACATTTTGGGGTTCTTCTATCTTGCATCCATTCCCTTCTCATTTGAGGTTCCTAGTGTAGCTTTTCTCTTGCCATTATGCCTAGAACCTCCTCTCATAGGGAAAAGAGAACAAAACGCTCTCAAGAGCCTCTTCCTCCTCCTTTACCTAGTGATAATGAATCATCTGAGGAAGAGGAACACTTTGATTTCTCCAATCGGGACATTGTATGTGAACGAACTGTCAACATTGATTGTCTTGGCAATTATGACATTTTTGAAACTCTTTCCGAGATAAAATGGCATCCAATTTTAGAGTTTGGAGGACCAGTCTATTTTTCTTTGGTGAGGCAATTCTTAAACAGTGTTATTGAACATGAATTTCGTCCTCCTTCCCTCACCATAAAAAATGAAAATAGGTTATTCATTGTTGATGCTCGAAGAATAGCTCATATTCTTGGCATTTGCCCGACTTGGAAGGGTCTTCCAGCATACGATGAGCCAGAAACCGTGGAACGGGTTAAGTGGACTACGGCCCTGTGTGATGGTCGAAATGAAAAATGGTATAGTGGGAATGCGCTCAAAGCCATCAAGATGACTGATTCCTACCGCATCCTACATCTCATCTTCATCTACAATGTGTACCACATGGAAGGGAAACCGTTTCGATCTCACGGCTTGTATGGTTGAAACTTTATATCATGTATCTCAAGGCTACCCTCTTTGTCTTCCCACTTTTATTATGGACCAAATCTTGTCCTTGTTTTCAGTCTCGGGAAAAGAGTCTCCTATTCCGTTTGGTCATCTCATTTGTAAGTTAGCCTTGGAATGTGGGTTTGATACCCCGTCTGAAAAACCAAAGAAAATGACGCCCTTCAATTTCACTACCCTGAAACAAATGGATATAATCAAAGAGGGTGTCTAAGGGTGTCCCCAAGAAGAGCATCCAAATCCGCCTGCTGCAGCAAGTACAAGCACTTCACATCCTGTACAAGCTCAAGATGCTCTACAGGAAATTCTTTCGGGTCAGACGGCAATGAGAACGGAAATTGCTCAACTAGGAGGACAGATGACACGGCTCGAACAGATGGTTCAATCAGCACAACGCACTATTCAGGGTCTGGTTGATATTTTCTCATGCCGCCGTGATGATATTGCACCCCGAGCTAGGAGGGGTAATGATAGGCCGAGCCGTTCCGGCTAGAAGGATTGGTGACTTGATCATCTCGGTCAAAGAAACTTTTTGTCGACCTGGAGATGATCATTTAAGTTGTTTGATATATCTATGGTTATATGTTGCTATGTTTTTCATTTTGGATATTTCAGGTTGTCTTTTAGACGCATTTCTTCTTCAGCGACATTGTGTTATGAATAGTCGGATAGCTTGGGCTTGAAGCCCCATTTTGGACCTTATATTACCCTTGACTATTCCTAATTGTGCTTCTATTAACATATCTAATCGTTTCTTGTTGCTGGTTTTATGTAATTAATCGTTAATTCTTTATCCCTGGTCTGATATACATTCAATAGGGGAGGTTGGTTGCTTGGGCTGTATGCCCTTTGATATTATTGATATAATGTATATCGGCTATGATCTCGTTCATGGTTATTCTTGATATATCTTCTGATTTGGTTGATTTGGGTATACATGCCAATAGGGGAGGATGGTTGTTTGGGCTTTATGCCCTGTGAGTAGAATGTTTTATCTTGTATATCCTTTATGATCAATACTTTAATTCCCCAAGTTTCAATTGATTGACATATTTCTTATGATTATTGCCAATGTTTCCTGTGTTAGCTTGTTTTAAGCCTATCAGTTTTTTTTTAGCTAACCTTTGTCAATTTCTGACAAAAAGGGGGAGAGACTATCCCACCAACGGACCCATTTATACCTTTTTGCAGGACGTTGGTGTGCAAGGATTAAGGGGGAGAATTTGAAGACAAGCCCATCTAGTGTGTTCATGTCAATGGTGTATATTCATTGTAAATTTAATATGTATATGTGACATGTAAACTTTGATAGAGTTATAGGTTGTCATTGGCTAGGATAGGTTTTGTCACGCAATTGACAAAGGGGGAGATTGTTAGTACAAATATTTGTCAAATTGCGTGAACTATGTTTTGTCAAGTCTGTAAGATCAGCTGAAGTCTCTTCTTGAAGAACTGAAGATTGACACCGTCACCAACATTGGAGAAATCAAGTACATTAGCGGTGCCAGGGTGATACTTGCAACCTATAACCCCGTCCTTAGTTTGGCCCAACCAAATAGGAAGAACTTTTAGCCCAGATTTCTAGAGTTGTGTCCATATGATCAGCCTTGGACTTTGACCATGAGTTGCACAAAGAAACAAATCACAAAGAAGCAAAACTTCTGTGCACCTTCGGGCCCCATATCGAGTGCCCGAACTGGCCGTCGGGCTCCATGGTCGGGCGCCCTAACTTGGCCTAAAACGTCCAGTGAACTCTCTGGACAATTTCAAGGGAGTTCGGGCTCTATTATCGGGCGCCCGAACCAGTGGTCGGGCGCCTTGTCGGGTGCCCGAAATGGTGGTCGGGTGCTTGGTCGGGCGCCCGAACTAGGTGAACATTTTCTTATAAAACTTGATTTTTCTAGGGGCCCCAAACCTTTTATAGGGGGCCCGACAATGACCGTTTTCTGATCATTTTAAAACCGTTTTTCAACCCTCTATTTAAGTAATGATATTCATTTATGAGGCACCAATCAAGAAAACTAAGAGAGCTTTGAGAGAGTGTCTTCCCAAGCTATTTTCTTTCTTCTCAAACCTATGTCTTGAGTTCATTGTTCAATCCTAGTTGTTAGAGAACATTGATGAGCATTCAAAGCTCGGATTGAAACATGAACTCAAGTCTTCATTGATGGCCCTTGACCTAATCCGAAATAGGCATATCCATTATTAGTCATTTAAGCCATTCAATGCAACCTTTTGGGAAACCTTTTGTCACCATCAATTGACTCATTCTAAAGAAGGTTCTCCCAACCTATTATCCCTCACCTTGGCACTACAAATCTAATTCAAAGCAAGGTTGCTGATCGTGGGAACTTGGAGAGGAGCTAAAGCATTCGTGGAAGCTGAAGCTACTCATCAACGGCGCTGAATTGGGGTTCATCTCTTGTAAGTATTTAAGCTTGTAGAGTCCATTGTTTGATTCTCCCTTCTTGTTGAGATTAGGGTCTAGAGATTGTGACCCAATCAGAGTTGTCCTTGAGTAGGACGTGTAAGTCCTTGCGTAGGCCTCCGACACGCGAGAATACGTGCGTAGGAGTTGAGAAGTCCTTGTGTAGGCATTTACCTTGTGTAGGTTGTAAAGGTTGAGAGGTGAACCTCATTTAAAACCTCCAATAGTGAATGCCGGTGTACCCAAAGGAGTTGGGTACTTGAACCGGGAGTGGAGTAGACTTATCGTCGAACCACTATACATCGTGTGCAATGTGGTGAATGCATTTTGTCTATTATTGTTCTTTATTGATCAATCTTATAAGTGCTTAACTGTATGCCCATCTTGTGTTCTACAAAATGCTCATATGTCATCTTTGAATGATTGATACAAGCATGCATATGAACTGTTTGACTAAATGCTTCTCTTAGAAGAGTTGTCAAATTGAGTTGGATCTTGGGTGATCAATTGCTATCATTTACATGTGCTTAATTGGTATATTATAGTATTAATGCAATTGAGTTTTTGAATTTGAAAGAATTTGTTAAAAGTCCTATTCACCCAACCCCCCCCCCCCCCCCCCCCCCCCCCCCCACCTCTTAGGACATAAGCATACCTTCAAGCTTATCTCACTAGCGGTAAAACCGTAATTTCAGGTCTACCCGTAACCAAAGACGAAAATGGGACGTAGTGTGAAAGCCGTCGGAAGGACGATTACGCAAATTCCTGTCTAGGCTTGTTGTTGATCTATACACCGTTGAATCCATACTTTAATAAATTCACAAGGAAGGTAACCCTAGAAATCCGTGAGATGAGCATTCACTGAGCACACTAGGATAAATTGTTTGGATTCTTCTATTTATCAATCAATCAGCGGGAATTTCATATAAATACTTGTTATGTTATAAGAAGGTGGAGGTCTCAACTTCTATCACTAAGTTTTCCTAGTTCTTGCACTCGCATATCATTAAGTATAGAGAAACATGGTTTCTGAAGGAGAGTTGGGTTTTGAAGAATGAAATTGGTTTCGCGCATGTTTTGCTCGAGACTAGCAAAATGCTGGTTAGGGGGTGTGTTGAGTGCTTAATGTGTATATTCTAACCCCATTTTATCACTAACTATGCTTGAAATACATGATTACAGACCCAACTAATGCATGGTTTTGTGGTTATAGGAATGAGAGCGAAGATTCATCAATAGAAGGCTTAAAGACGCTAATTATGGGCATTGAAGATCATAAGATGAAGCGTCAAAGGATGGAGGAAGGAAGCAAAAGGAGAAAGAAAAAAGGCAGGAAAAAGCAGCCAAGACCGGTCGTCCATAGCCCAGGACCGGTCGTCCAACCGGTCCGAACACTCAATAGAAGGGCCCCTACGGCCAAGACTCACTGGACCTGTTAGGACTGGTCGTGCGACCGGTCGTCCACTGCTCAGATCGGTCGTGTGACTGGTCCTTGAATTAAATTTCTGGGTTCTGAAATTACCAAAACTCTCTGGACAGATTTTGCACTTTTGAGACCGATCGTGCGACCGGTCGTTCAGGACCTCAGACCGATTGTGCGACCGGTTCTGCGTAACAGGGTGTGTTCCACAAGCTTCGATTTTCTCTGCACAGTCCAGGATTTCTTGCGCAATCTGGAACCTTCCGCACCATTCTATAAAAGGAGACCTAGGGCTTCTTCTTAAGGCATCCTAGAACAGATTGAGCACGGTGGGAGACGACGGAAGTCGGAGTTCTACAACTCCTCCTAGTTTGTTTTTCTAGTTTTATGCTTTATTTAGTTTGTTTCATATTTCCTTGGATCATGAACGGCTAAACCTCTTAGCTAGGGCTAAGAGGTGAAACTTGTAGTGAATTTAAGATGTTTCAATTTGTTGATTTGGTTTCAAGTTGAATTATTAGTGAAGAACAATGGTTTGAAGTTTAAATAAAGTTCTAAGTAGTTTTTCTTAATCTTATGATGGCTCATGGATGTTTAGAAGAATTGCTTGAGCTTTAATTGTTTTGAGCTAGTCTAGACCTGTATGATCCGAGGAATTGGATTCAATATACTCTAGATCTATGATCTTCATGTGGGAGCTTCTTACCAAAGGTCTATTTTTCTAGAAATTCTGAAGTATGTAAGATTGTGTATGTGATTTGGATCAAGTTCAAATCATGATCTAGTTTTATCTTGTGACAGGATTTAATGATGATTATGGTTGTGATCTTAATCTATTGGAATTGGGATTGACCTATGCAATTGAGTGTGCTCAAGTCTTAGCTTGAATTGAGAGAATCATGTACATAATTCATACATACGACAGATTGACTGTTTTAACTGCTCTATCATCCTGCTAGATAGAACTTAATTTCGATTCTAGCTGAGAAAGTGAGAAACCACAGCGAATTGAGCATCAAGGATTGCTACAAGTGGATCCTTGAACCCCTAGTGCCTTTTTTTAATTATTTACCTTCAGTTTAATTCAAAGTTACTATCTACATCAATCTTCTACAAATCTGTTAGTTAGCTCTTCAGTAGAACTATTGGAAGTGTTTTGTGAATTCCTACATAAGTCCCTGTGGATCGACCTCGGTCTTACCGAGATTATTACTACATCGCAACCCTATCCTTGGGGAAGCGAACAACAATGCTCGGCTAGAATCTCTCAGCTAAGGCTGAGAGGTGAAGCATGTAGCCAGTTTCATGTTTGATTCAGTTAGTTCAAGTAATTCTACTTCAAGTTTGGATTTTTGCATATTCTAGTTCTTAAAGTTGATTGTTTTAGATGTTTTATGAGAGTTCATGTGCTCCGAACGTAGATTCCTTACAATTCTCTGAGATTATTATGTTGTGCTTGTTTAGATTCGAATTATAGTAATCCTTGAGCAGGCCATAGTCCATAGGCATGGTTGTTACTCCGAAGGCTATGATTTTGAATTCTACATATGTTGAATGGGACTAGAACTTGGAAGTTCAACTTGAGTGGGATTGAATGTGCTCCAAAGATTTATTTTCCAACTAGATGAGAGATAAGACTTCAAATCTAGTTGTGCTCTATGCTTGGATTGATTGGATTGACATGGGATTGCTACAAGTGGATCCTTGAATGCCTTAGTACCTTTAATTACCGAATTTTCTTAACTTATTGTTTTAGCATACTTATTTCAATTGAACTTTTAAATCACTGCAAACTTGAGTTGCTGTGGATCAGCCTCGGTCTTACCGAGATTTATTACTACATAGCAGCCTTGCACTTGAGGCGAGCGAACAAGTTTTTGGCTTCGTTGCCGGGGAATTTAGATAACGGTTCTAAATTGTTTAATGGCTATAGAGTAGAAGTAGTTAGGATTTACCGTTTTCTTAGGATTAGTTTTTTTGAATTCTAGAACTAACAAAGTTTGTTTTGTTTTGTAGGAAGTTCTTCTAATTCAAGCAAATCAGTATCCTTCCAACTTGAACTCTTTTATTTTTTTGTCTTTATTCTTTTTCAGATTTTAGGATTTAGGATTAGTTTAGACTTTGGATCTTGTGGTTTATGTCCCGTTGGGAACGAGACCACAACAATCATCTCCAATCCGAAGGTGGTTTAGTTGGACCACTATCCGTCCATAGACGAATCCAAAAATCTGTAGAACATTGTGATAATTTGGGGAGTATGGATCAAACACCTTTAAGGAATCCTCCTCCTCCCCACTCGAACTACAAACGTAAATCAAGAGGGAGTAGGAGAGAATGAGGTACATAACGTTCCTCTAATGAGATCACTACGGGACTACCTACAACCGGCCCGTGCAACTACACCCTCTTGCGTGGTTTTACCACCAACCGAGGGAAATATTGATATAAAGTCGGGTGTGATTAAACTAATACCAAAGTTCCATGGGCTAGACTCTGACAGCCCATATTTGCACTTAAAGGAATTTGAAGAAGTGGTGGCTACCTTACAATACACCAATGTTTCGGAAGATACCATTAAACTTAAACTCTTTCCCTTTTTGTTGAAAGAAAGGGCCAAGAATTGGCTTCACTCTCTTAGACCACACTCGATAGGGTCATGGAACGAGATGACCTGGGAATTCTTGAAAAAGTTCTTCCCGGCTCATAAAACGAACACCCTTCGACGAGCCATAATGAATTTTTCGGCTAAAGAGGGTGAATCCTTCTTCCAATGCTGGGAGAGGTTTAAGGACCTCCTGCTTGCTTGCCCACACCATGGCTACGAAAGTTGGCGAATTATAAACTTCTTCAACGATGGATTAAGTTCCAATATGCGCTAATTCGTAGAGATGATGTGCAACAGCGAGTTCATGAGCAAAAATCCAGATGAAGCTTGGAGTTATTTGGATATGTTGGCCGAGAATGCCCAATCTTGGAATACCTCGGATAAACCCAATAACCCCAAGCCTACTCAAGAGAAAGAGAAAGGAGGGATCTATATCCTCAAGGAGGAAGACGACGTGCATGCAAGGATAGCCAACCTCACAAGGAAGATCGAGGCCATGGAACTTAGTAAGAGTGGAGTTCCAAAGTCCAATGAAGCTAGTGAGACCATATGTGGGATTTGTCTCACCAATTTACACGCTACGCAAGATTGTCCTACAATTCTTGCATTTCAAGAGGTGTTACATGAACATGCAAATACCACATATGGGTATCAACGGCCTTTCAATGGACCGGTGGGTAATACGTACAATTCTACTTGGAAGAACCACCCAAATTTCAGTTGGAAGAATGCTCCCATGGGCAATCTTACCAACTCTCAAGGAGGGCCACCCATGCAAAATATGGCCCCACCTCAATTCTCAATGGAGGATACTTTAAAAGCGTTTATACAAGGGCAAATGCAAATTAACCAAATGAATCAACAAATGTTTCAAGAGCTTAAAGTCTCGGTTGATGAGATTAAGGGACGCTTGAATGCTAGGGAAGGGACCTTTCCAGCCCAACCTCAGCCCAATCCAAAATAAGTACATGAAGTAAGCATTCCTGATCCCTTCAACCAACATATGGAGCAAGCCAAATCCGTCACCACTCTTAGAAGTGGTAAACAAATCGACAAATCTATTCTGGTGAGGGCCTGACAAGCCTAATGATCCGGTAGATTTTGAGGATGAGGATGGATCCAACTTAGCCCCACAAGAAAACGAACGCGTCTATACGCCCATAGCACCATTCCCTTCGAGATTGGTTGCTCCGAAATCTCTTTCAAACTCTCATGATATTTTAGAGATTTTTAAACAAGTCAAGATAAACATTCCCTTGATTGATGCCATCAAACAAATCCCCTCTTATGCCAAGTTTCTAAAGGACCTATGCACAACTAAACGCAAGTATAATGTGAAGCAAAAGGCCTTCTTAAATGAGCAAGTGAGTACCATTCTCACTCAAAAGACACCCCCAAAATTCAAAGATCTCGGTAGTCCCACAATCTCATGTATCATTGGAGACTACCGGATTGAGCGTGCATTGCTAGATTTGGGGGCAAGCGTTGATCCCGTACTTGGTATATGAGCAATTGGGTCTTGGTGAATTAAAACCCACCAAAACCACGTTGCAACTTGCTGATAGATCCATTCGTGTACCGAGAGGGATAGAAAGCTTGGAGACATGCTTGGCACATTTCATGGATTCCAAAGACCCCATCATTAGTGAAATTGTGCAAGCATTGAATATTGAGAGACCGGTAGTTGGTACTAACCGGTGGAGGCCCCATTTTGAAAAATTGCCACCAACCACATCAAGGCCTCTATCGTCTAACATCAAACCACCGAAGCTTGACCTTAAACAATTGCCATCCGAGCTTAAATATGTATATTTGGGTCAAGAGGAAACATTCCCAGTTGTCATTGCCTCTCACCTAAGGAAAGATCAAGAGCTCAAGTTGATTGAGCTACTCAAAGAACATAGGGGAGCCATAGGTTGGACAATAACGGATCTCAAAGGGATAGATCCTTTGGTTTGTACTCACCAACACCTCGAAGAAAATGCAAAAACGACTAGAAAACCTCAAAGAAGGCTAAATCCAAACATGATGGAGGTTGTCAAAGCCGAGGTGTTAAAGCTACTAGATGTGGGTATCATCTACCCCATCTCGGATAGCCAATGGGTGAGTCCTACCCAAGTTGTCCCCAAGAAATTCGGTATTACCATCGTAGAAAACGCCAATAACGAGCTTATACCGACTAGAGTAACCACTGGTTGGCGTATGTGCATTGATTATCGGAAGCTCAACATGGTCACTAGGAAGGACCACTTCCCTCTCCCATTCATGGCTATTCTGGTTACAACCAAATTGAGATAGCCCCAGAGGACCAAGAGAAAACCACATTCACATGCCCGTTTGGTACCTTCGCATATTGAAGAATGCCATTCGGGTTATATAGTGCACTCGCCACATTCCAATGATGCATGTTGAATATTTTCTCGGACATGGTAGGTGAATTTCTTAAGGTGTTCATGGATGATTTTTCTGTTTTTTATTGTACTTTTGATGAGTGCCTTAATCACTTGAAGTCGGTCTTGATGAGGTGTGAGGAGAAGAACCTCATTTTAAATTGGGAAAAGTGTCATTTCATGGTACAAAGAGGAATAGTCCATGGACATCATCTCGTCCAATGGAATAGAGGTAGACCGGGCAAAAATTGACATAATTTCCAATCACCACCACCTAAAGAATATGCGATGTGCAATCCGTCCTTGGACACGCCGGTTTTTATAGAAGGTTCATAAAGGACTTTAGTCATATCTCTAGGCCCTTATGTAACCTTCTCCAAAAGGAGAACCAATTTGAGTGGAGTGCCGAATGTCAATTAGCTTTTCTAAAGCTAAAAGACATGTTGACAACCGCTCCTATCATGCAACCACCGGATTGGTCCATACCTTTTGAGTTGATGTGCGACGCGAGCGATTATGTTATTGGGGCGGTGTTAGGCCAAAAGAAGGACAAGAAGCCCCATGTTATCTACTATGCAAGTAGGACCTTGAATTCCGCCCAAGTTAATTACTCGACTACAGAGAAAGAGCTCCTAGCCGTCATCTTTGCCTTAGACAAATTCAAGCCTTACTTAATAGGATCCAAGGTCATCGTTTACACAGATCATGCGGCGCTGAAACACTTTCTCTCTAAGAAGGATGCCAAGCCCCGTTTGCTTAGATGGATCCTACTCCTTCAAGAATTCGATTTGGAGATCAAGGACAAGAAGGGAGTAGAAAATGTGATGGCGGATCATCTATCCCGCCTAGTCCTACCTAATTCCATTGACGAGTCACCTATTGAGGACTCATTCCCTGATGAACAACTCTTTGTTGCTATGCATCCACCATGGTACGCTGACATAGCCAATTATCTTTCCACAGGTGCGATGCCGATTCATTAAACTGCGCAGGACAAACATAAATTTCTAAGGGAAGTGCGCAGATTTTTCTAGGATGAACCTTTACTGTTCAAATATTGCCTAGACCAAATTATAAGGAGATGTGTCCCTGATGATGAACATAATTCCGTCATCTCCTTTTGCCACAAGCATGTGGCGGTCATTTTTCTGCCAAGAAAACCACTGCAAAAATTCTGTGGTGTGGTTTTTATTGGCCCACGCTATTTAAGGACACCCACGAGTTTTGCAAAGCATGCGAATGTTGCCAAAAGTTAGGAGGATTCTCCTGTAGAAATATGATGCCTCTTACCTCAATTCAACATCTTGAAGTCTTTGACTGTTGGAGCATCGATTTCATGGGACCATTCCCCTCATCTTTTGGACATGTCTATATATTGCTGGCTGTAGACTATGTGTCTAAATGGATAGAGGCTATTCCATGTAGAACCAACGATCATCGTACAGTTCTAAAGTTCCTCAAAGAAAACACACTTTCCAGATTTGGGACGCATCAAGCCATCATTAGTGATGGTCGTTCTCACTTTTACAATAGGCCTTTTGAAGCCTTAATGAAGAAATATGGCATTAGACATAAAGTGAGTACCCCATACCACCCACAGACAAGTGGGTAAGCCGAAATCTCCAATCAAGAAATCAAACAGATTCTAGAAAAGACAGTGAGGCCGGACCGCAAAGATTGGTCATTACGATTAGATGATGCACTTTGGGCTCACTGTACCGCTTACAAGACACCCAATGGAATGTCCCCTTATAGACTTGTCTATGGGAAAGCTTGCCACTTGCCTGTGGAGATTGAACACAAAGCCTATTGGGCAATTCGGGCATTAAATTTTGACATTGACAAGGCTAGCTCGCTTCGCAAACTCCAACTTAATGAAGCTTGATGAGATCCGAAACGATGCTTATGAGAACTCAAGAATTTACAAGAGTATGATGATGGCCTTTCATGACAAACATATCTTCAGAAAATCCTTCAATGAAGGTCAGAAAGTGCTCTTGTACAATTCCCGACTTCTTCCTTTTTCAGGAAAATTGCGATCTCGATGGATCGGCCCATATATTGTTAAAGAAGTTTTCCCTCATGGGGCTGTTGAGATTGAGAATGCAGCGAATGGTAACTGTTTTAAATTTAATGGACAACGCCTTAAACCATTTGTTGAGAAATTTGATTCAGAGGACATGTCCATCACTCTTAATGATCTTGTGTATCAGGATGATTGATCTCCTGTCTGACGGAGGTATAGCATAGGTAGGTTTAGTCGTTTTAGTTTTGCTTGCTTAGTAATTTTAGTTGTTGGGTTGTAGACTTCCATGATCGACTTGCCGGTATTATTGTTCTCCCTCTCTTATATTTCACCATCGCTCTCATGGTCATGCTCATTGCATATCTTTTTACATTGAGGACAATGCAAGATTTGATTGGAGGTTGAGATGAGATTCCTCATCTAGCATGTTGCAACATTTCGAGTATCATATGTGCAAATTTTTTTGAATTTTCTAAAATTTCAAAACTCTTTTAGAAAACCTTATTTCTATGCATTCGAGATGATATGAGTATAAGAGGAGGAGATACAAAGTGTGTGATGTTGTAAGTCTTGAGCTTCTCTTAACATAATCGTTTTATATGTGAATTCCCCTATTTATGTGATTGATAGAAAATTTGAACACTCTTACACCTAGTTTACATTACACGATTTTCAAGGGTTGAAAGGATTATGTGATTTGTGGATTAGCTAGACTTAGATTTAAGGTGTTGAGAAACCAAGCCGGGGTACTTTTTCCATCCTTGTCCATGGGAAAATAACGAAAGATATGGATTTCTAAAAATCCTATCTAATTTACAAGAAAAAGGAAAAGGAAGGATGAAATTGGCAATGATAGAAAAATGGTGGAAAATTTTGAAAAGGGCTATATATTACCAACCGGGGGATAGTCTACCCGTAACCAAAGCCGAAAATGGGACGTAGTGTGAAAGTTGTTGGAAGGATGGTAAGACAAATTCCTGTCATTGGCTTGTTGTTGCTCTGTACACCTTGAGATCCGTAGTTTAGTTGATCTAAGGAGAAGATAAGCCCAGAAACTCATGAGATGAACTTTCACTATGCACACTAGGTTGAATTTGTTCGAGTTATTCTATTTATCAATCAATCAGCTGGGAATTTCATATGGACACTTATCATGTTTTGAGAGTTTGAGGTTTCAACTTCTATCGCCTAATTTTTTTCGAATTTTATACTCGTATGTCTTGGGATGGATAGAAACATAGTTTCTGAAGGAGCGTTTGTTTTGGAGGTTTGAACTTATTCATGCATGTTTTGCTCGGGACTAGCAAAAAGCTGGTTGGGGGGTGTGTTGAACCTCCAATTTATACATTACATAGCCCATTACATCACATTATATGCATGCTTTGCATGTTTAAAAGGCCCATCTAATACATGTTTTGTGATTGTAGGGATGAGAGCGAACTTCATCCAATTGGAGACCAAAAGAACATATTTAGATGCATTGGATGAAGGTTGAAGAAGGACCAAAGAAAGAAGGAATCAAATAGAAGAGAGAAAAGAAGAAAGAGAAGAAGAAAAAGAAGAACAGAGCAGGTCCGACCGGTCCTGACCGGTCGGCCGACCTGCCAGCCACTCTTTAGAGCTTATAGGACAAAGGACCAGTTGGTCCGACCGGTCTTGACCTGTCAGCCAACAAGGTTGACGCCCTCTGAAAACTCTCTGGATAAAAATCAAACTGGCCCGACCAGTCAAGACCGATCGGCCAGCAAGTCGAGCTTTCTACTAAACACGCTGGACTTCAAAACAGAGTAATCCGACCGGTCGGTCATGCATAAAAACGAGCAGTTTCTATTCTGGGGCTCTGAAAAACTCTGCGCAGTGCGTATCCTTACAAGTCACTGGCTCCAGTGTCTTAGGTACTCCTTGATCATACCCGAACTGACGAGCAAAACGATTGGGGTAATACGGCTCTCTCCAGAACTCCAACCCTTCATGTAAAGGAAGTGATGATGGGTGGATGGCTATCAAGAACGAGCGTTCATTGTAGTCGATGCTGTTGTCGTCTGTGCAAAGTATTGAATCTTTGCTTCTGGTACCCGAAAAGTGGAAAAAGTGGACGTCGTCATATCTATCGATTCTCTCCTTGACAGTGTTCAGGTTCTGCCCGACCATTTTTCTCTTTTGAAAAAGGTATAACGGAACCACTCCTCTCTGAATATAATCCCCAGATTCTATGGCATATACCCAAGGGAAATATACTCTAAGCCACCCGGACAAAAAATGCCACCCGCAATAGGCAGAGTTCATACCGAAAGCAGCGCGATCCTTGTTGCTGATGACGAAACCAAAGGCCCGATAAGGAGAACACAAAACAGTTGGAGCTATTGCATATCGATGACCATTAGCTAAAGCCCCTGACGACGGCAAGCAAGATACCCTCACACTGTCAGCCTGCTTGGAACTCGGCAAGACCACACAGCTCAGCCAATACGCCAAGAAGCCGGCCAGTTCACAGGTTGGGGAAAGCTTGTTGGGGCGAGGGAAGTTTTCCTTCATCTGATTCTCTAAAAATGCCTTGTCCCCGCTGCCTTCATCGTAAGCCGCATAGTCCAAGCTAAAAGGAAGAAAACAAGGCAATAATGGAAGAAAGAAAGACGGAACAAAGTGATGGCTTGCGGCTTGTGATAAAGCACTTACTCCAAGCCATGGCTGAAATAAACCAACAAGTCTTCAAAAGGAAGCTTATCCTTGAAATCCCAGAATTGTGGAAGTTCCGCAAATAGCTCGTAGCAAGCCGGAGAAAAGAAGCCCTCGTTCACCCATTTCTTCTTCTGGGACAGTTTGACGTCGCTGGGGACCCACTCGTCATATATTCTCCCACGAATTGGGAGACCGGCAATCCTGTTCAGGTCCCAAAGTGAGATGCTCATCTCTTCGTACGGTAAGTAAAAAGTATTAGTGATGGAACACCAATGGTTCAGAAATCCTTTATAGACCCACGGTTCGCGGCAGAAATAGCTTGAGGTTGCCGCAATGGCCTTAAAGAGGCCTACCGCTTTCAGGGCCTCTCTATGTCGTTCTAGAATTTGGTTCGCCCACGCTTCATATCCAGGATGGGCGATCAGGTGACCCCGGGTCCGGAATGCACCCGACAGCTAGATTTCAGTGTCTCCTAAGTGATGAAACCTTTGACGAAGGGTCTCAAAATAATGCATGGGGAAGGGCTGATGGGGGTCCTAGTTCGACTCTAAGAAGATTATGATCTTCGGGTCCAAAACAACTTGACATCTACCATTCTCAAACAAAGAGCAGTTGAGGAATGGCGCGGGGGTAGACGTCCATGTAGTCAGGCTAAAAAAGGAATTGGCATGACATACATCTGAAGGCTCAATGCTTGGGAGAGAGCGATGCCGTTGAAAACTTCTGGTGGACCTGATATACCCTCGCGTATAAGGGTTCCGTATGGTGAGAGAGGAGGTGACCAGCTTAACAGTTGACCAAACAATCTTCATCTTATCAGACTTAGACCTGGCCTGCTTCTCCAGGTACACCTGTTTTGCACCTTTACGGGCCCTCTTTGAGCGACCACACCTGACGGATTGGGCAGGAGCCAACGGACTTGCCTCACCCTCCTCGGAACCCGTTGTCCCATCGCTTCGAAAACCGCGTAAGGGAGCGAACCAAGCTTCCCATTGCTCTTGCGTACCCCTGTCTGGAGGGGGTGGAACAACCCTATCACAAAGGATCTTCTTCTGCATGTCCTTGGACAGCGTCAGTATGCGTTCGTAAAAGTTGAAGGTTTCTAGAGGCAAGAGCCACTGAGGGTTCTGATCAGATGGGCGACTAACTTTCTTTGAAGCCGCCCTCTTACGCTTCGACGGGGTCGATGGAGGACCTGAAGGGCCAGCCCCAGAAGGATCACTAGCCATTACGATCTGCGACGCCATGCAAGAAGCTTAGATATAGCTCAGAGCAAAAGAAAATGCACGCAAAAAGAAATTGACGTTCGCAAAGTTCAAGAAAATACAAAGTAGCGGGTAAGAAAGATGCAAACGCCAAATAAATGAATCAAGACCTCAGTAAAATACATCCAAACCAGCAAAGAAGGAAATCATGCGACAACATTCACAACATGACATCAACATCACACATACAAACAAGAAAGGATAGAAGAAAGAGAAAATGGTCTAATCATCATTCATCAACTATAAAGATAATTCCAAAATGTTTGGATTGTCATATCAATTGTTTAAATGTTTAAAGTCAATGTTTGTCACCAGATGACACAAAATTGTGGGGCCCTCTCCCCATGGTCAGAGAAAGATCTCAGTCCATGCAGCAGTGGAAGAACCCGAGCCTTCAGCTCATCCACCTTCGCTTGAACCCGGGCTTCCTTAGAAATCAGGTCCATCAAGTGGGAGATGCACTGCTGTACGAAATCAAAGTTCAGATATTCAAAGGCAGTCTAGGTTTCTTGCAATAGATATGTCAATAGCAAGCCTGTCACACTCCCTCAGGGCCTCCCTCGTCGTTCTCCAGATTCTGGCACGACGATCTGGGAACTCGGCCTCCTGCCAGCGGGAGAACCCAAGCAAGGAATCTTTCGTGCTTCCTGTTTTCCTTCTTCAGGGAATGAAATTGGCTCAATGAAGCCAAGAAAGAAGCAACCAAGGGAGGCTTCGCTGCCTCAAGAATCGCTAACTCTTCTCGAAAAGAAAAGTCACCGATGAAATCGAGTACAGCTTCTCTATGCTCGTCTAAGATGGAAGCCATAGGAGAGATATTCTTAATGGCTTTCAAGATAGAGCGAGAGTCGACGCCCAGACGAGATAAAGCGTTGAAGACTTCGTTGAACTGACCATCCAAGGATGACCAGGCATTAGGACGATTAAGGGAGCCAAGAAGCCACTGTAGGAAATCGCGGGCCACGTGCAGGGAAGCAAGGGTTACAACCATTGTCTGCTGGAAAATAAGACTAACAGCCCGATCTGAGAACCATAGCAATTCGATAAAAAAAGAAGTAAAGAAAGAAAGCTTATAAAGACCATTCACATCAGATCCAAAGTCAAGGGAGGCATGCACAGGTACGTCTAAACTCTATTTAAATTAATCATTATAACCTCCAGAAGAAACCATTTTTGGCCAGGCATAGCCCAAAGTTTAAAGTGTATGAGACTCGACACAACTTCCGGATAACAATGAATGCACATGAGAACTTATGATGGAAGAACGGGACCCCATACCCTTCAAAATAACGATCTCTGTCACCATGAGAATAGCTTTGCCCAGCCAAAAAGTGGATATAACGAGCAGTGTTGGGCCAAATATACACGTGAAAGAGCCCAAAAACAAGAAGATTCCAAGTCCTGGAAATTGGTGCATAAGGCCTGACGCACCCCTAAAATGGTCCGAACTTTGTAAAAATGTGAAATTGAGTATTTGGATGCGTCGGGCTCGACGCACCCCAAAAAATGCCAAAAATAGTTCAATCGAATATTTGGGTGCGTCGAACCCAACGCACCCTAAAAATATCAGAATTGGTACAAGTCCAATAAATGGGTGCGTCATGCCCGATGCACCCCTAAATTCATCAATTGCTCCCAAGTGTAATATTTAGGTGTGTCAAGCACAACGCACCCTCAAAATCAGAGGGTTTTCCCCAACTTATGACGAGGGTGCGTCAACCCCGACGCACCCTGAAAATCCGACCAATTCCAAAAATTCAGTATTTAGGTGCGTCAAGCGTAACGCACCCTTAAAATCGAAGGGTTCTCCCAAAGTCATGACGAGGGGTGCGTCAAGGCTTGACACATCCTTAAAATCTCAAAATTCAGCCAAGTCCAATACATGGGTGCATCAAGCCTGACGAACCCTTAAAATCAGAAATTTCACCAAGTCATTATATGGGTTCGTCGCGCCCAACACACCCAGAAAATCCCATTAAAAAAAATAAAAGGGTGCGCGCAACCATTTTTGGGTGCGTTGGCGACAATAAAAGGGTGTGTTGGCCAATATTTGGGTGCGTCAAAGGCATAGCGAATGCACAGTGAAAAACGAGAAATGAATGGAAAATAAGACTATCTCATCTATTTATAGTAAGAACCCAAAAATCCGATGTGTTACGTTGGACTGTCACATTCCACCCCTGAAAGTACGTCAGTAGTCTAACACGACTCCTACGTATGTGCAGGAAGTTTAAAGAGCAACTAGAATTATGGCTAAACCAATAAGGGTGGTGATTAAGGACCTTTTTGAAATTCTTTTTGCCTACTTACACAAATCAACAAATTAAACTAAGCAAGCAAGAACACTTCGGCTTCCAAGCCTAAGTGGGTCCAATCACAAGACTAGCATATGGTAAAGTAATAAACAATCCTAGTCTAAGCATGCATAGGTAATCAAATGATTTAACTAATCAAGCTCCTAACCAATGCAACCTATGTAGACTTATGAGAATGGATCAATGAGTTCAAGTCTACACAACTAGTGAAAGTACATCTTCTGTGTGGATGTGCCTAGTGCCTAGCATACATTTCTATCAAGCATTCATAATTAAACAATTAAACAACCAATGCTAAGATATTAATGTGCTCAATACAATCACAAACACAAGCATGTATAGTGCTTCGACTTTGGATCTACTCCACTCCGGGTTCAAGTACTCAATTCCTTTGAGCACACCGGCATTCACTATCGGAGGTTTTAAATGAGGTTCACCTCTCAACCTTTACATGGAGGTTTTACCGGTTCACCTCTCAACCATAACCGGAGTTTTGGACCAAGGGCTAACTCTCAACCCAAACGGAGTTTTGAACATAGGCTAACTCTCAACCCGACGCACGTTCTCTCCCGTGTCGGAGGCTCCCCCTTGGAGACTTAGTTTAGGCTCGGCAAACGAGCCAAGGAACGGCTAACGTCCCTAGATCGAGTTTGACAAACAAACTCTAAATTGACTCTCAAAAAGGACAACCTTACTTGTCGGATGAGCCCCTTGTTTAGCGCCAGTTTGGGTTGCTTGATCTTCGCTCTCCCATGCTTCAATCAGCTTCCCTTGCTCCCACGATCGTGTTGCCGTTGCGTCGCCAATACCTCAGCCACACTTGATCAAACACCTTGCATGTGATGCCTTTGAGATGCCCAAGGTGATAAGAGGGTAGGTTTGAGAACTCTACAACTAATGGGAATGGGTTGCCAAGAGGTTCTCTCCTACAACGATCTCATCTTAGAGTTTTGGACAAGGATATCCCAATCAAGAAGGTTCCAAACTCTAGAGATCAAGAGGGGATGAAGGTCATCTTATTCATGAGCTTGGAATGCTCCAATCTTGTGTTAAAGCACAAGGAAGATGCCTTGCATAGGTTGGGAATGAGCCTCAAATGGTCTCCAACAGTAGTGGCTTCACTCCTCTCGAAATCCCTCTCCTTGCCCCTCAAAACAAGCCAAGCCCTTATATAGAAAAGTGTGTAACGGATACAAAACGGGCAGAAAACGGCTAGTGTCGACCGTTCGCGACCGGTCGGCTAGGGGTCCACGACCGGTCGGCCAGGGGTCCACGACCGGTCGGCCAGGGGTCCACGACCGGTCGTCCAGGGTTCACGACCAGTTGGCCATAGGCCATATAGAAGACAATGCTTGCTGTCTTACTAGAGAGGTCTGCCCGACCGGTCCAGACTGATCGGCCCTACAGCTTGTTGTCACAGCGGGTTCTCTGTACTCATCTGGATCCAGTCCGACCGGTCGTGACCGGTCGGTCAGGCCTGGGTTCAGCTCAGCTATTTGCTGACCCAACTCTCTCACAACCCATCGCTTTGGCCAAGGTATGAATGGTCTTTTGGGACACCTAGGGCCACACTATGATGACTAAGAGTATTCCTAAGATGGTCAAGGTCATCAAAGAAGCAAAGGGGTTGGGTTTTGGTCAAGGTTAAGGCACCAAGGCATCACTTTTACTTGAATCTTCTTTCTTGATGCAGCGGAGCCACTTGAGTCTTCGGTCTCCATCTTCATTAGGCTCAACCGACACTAGACTCACGGACGTAAGTGATTGACAAACAAGGTGCACTAGTATGCCACAGAAAAGTGCACTAACAATCTCCCCCTTTGTCAATTACTTACAAAAACCTAACCTACCAAAACAAATTACATGTTCAAGATATTACATTGATAAAGTATTAAATACTGGACTCTTGACATGCCTAATCTAAGCTTTTCCTCTTCATTTTGCTACCTGTCAATCCCTGCATCACAAAACATAGCAAACTAGTTTTGGTGGGACTTGATCTTTTTCCCCCTTTTTGTTAGCAATTGACAAACTATTCTCTCTCCCTTAATGATATATCAATAAGGTTAAGGTAAGAGCAGATAGTATGTCGCAGTTATAACTATAAGCACATGCTAACAAGGAGAGTATAGGGTGAATGACTCATAAAAACATGGAGCAAGCTAAGAACATGATTAACAAGAAAATATAACTATCTAGGCAAGGTTAATCATGCATAATTGGTCAAAGATATACATTTACAATAAAAGCACAAGGGCTTATAGCCCAATCAACCAACCTCCCCTAATGGTATATCAAGACCAATACTAAGCAAAGATTAGCATACAATGAAGCATAAAATTCAGCAAAAATAGCTAATCTAAGCATGGAGATAGTCTAGCAAGCAAATATGAAGTTGAAAGCAAGGATAAACTACCAAATTTGGGCTAGTGAGGCTTGAATCCTCTGATTTGCCTATACACACAAAAATGAGACTGAAATCCTCAGATTTTCCTATTTAAGGCATTTCTAGCTACCCTTACTAGCTATGTTTAGTTTGATTAGCCTAAGGGTAACTAATTTCCTCCACACCCTCATAAAATGTAGCATGAGGTGAGGGGTTGGGAACTCCTTCTTCTCCTAGAAGGGATAGCGGTTGGGATCCCCTCTTAGATAAGCGGGAAGGGGGGTTATGGTGGAGGCCGAGAGAGCTAGATCTTTATGTTGGCTCTCATCACAAGTGGAGTCACCAGATTCAGACTCCTCTGTATCATCCCAAGTGGCAGCCATTGCCTTTTTACCTTTCGGTTTAAGCCCATCCGGACATTCCGGGGCAATATGGCCACGACGATCGCAACTGTAACAATGGACGGATGAAGGCATCGATGATTTTCCTTTATGTTTATCACCCTTCTTGTCCTTCTTGTCAGGGCTATTCCCTCTATCAAATTTGAGGAATCTCTTGAATTTTTTGTTCAATTTCTCTTCCTCATCATCCTCATCATCGCTATCTTCCTCCGACTCACTCTTAATTTTCTTATGTTTGAGAGAGGACTTGAAAGCGATGCTTTTCTTTCTAGAGGGGGCCTTAAAGTGTAGTTCATGAGTTTGTAGGGAACCTACGAGTTCTTCTACTTTCATGTTATCTATGTCTCTACACTCCTCTAAGGCAACTATCTTGGAGTCAAATCTATCCGGGAGAGACCTAAGAATTTTTCTACAAATCCTACCATCCGGAACCTGATCACTCAGGACAAATATGGAGTTGCAAATATCTGACAATTTAGTATAAAACTCCATGAAAGTTTCAGTCTCTTCCATCTTAATATTTTCAAATTTCGTGGTTAAGAGCTGAAGCTTCGAGCGTCTTACTGTGCTAGTTCTCTCATGGGTAACCTTCAAGTATATCCCACGCTTCTTTTACAATTGCGCATGTGAGAATGCGCTGAAATTCATCCGGAAAAAACCGCACAGCAAATCGCATTGAGAGCTTTGGCATTTGCCATGTATTGTGCTCTCTCAGTGTCATCCCATTTGGAATCATCTTTGGGAATGACAATGCATTTTCCATCAACCTCCACTTGCACGGTGGGCAAGGTGTATCCATTTTGTGTACTTAGCCACACCGGACGGTCCATGGATTGGAAAAAAATTCTCATTTTAGCCTTCCAATAGGCATAATTGGACCCGTCAAAGAATGGTGGACGGTTGGTGGTACTCCCATCTCGGTTAGACATTATGCTAGTGCTCCGGTACCGGATCTTACTCTAGACGGTTGCGTCCTTGAAGAGTAACCTGGCTCTGATACCAATTGAAAATACGTTGGTAGTCTAACACGACTCCTATGTATGTGCAGAAGCTTAAAGAGCAACTAGAATTATGGCTAAACCAATAAGGGTGGTGATTAAGGACCTTTTTGAAATTCTTTTCGCCTACTTACACAATTCAACAAATTAAACTGAGTAAGCAAGAACACTTCGGCTTCTAAGCCTAAGCGGGTCCAATCAGAAAACTAGCATATGGTAAAGCAATAAACAATCCTAGTCTAAGCATGCATAGGTAATCAAATGATTTAACTAATCAAGCTCCTAACCTATGCAACCTATGTAGACTTATGAGAATGGATCAATGAGTTCAAGTCTACACAACTAGTGAAAGTACATCTTGTGTGTGGATGTGCCTAATTAGTGCCTAGCATACATTCCTATCAACCATTCATAATTAAACAATTAAACAACCAATGCTAAGATATTAATGTGCTCAATACAATCACAAACACAAGCATGTATAGTGGTTCGACTTTGGGTCTACTCCACTCCCGGTTTAAGTACTTAATTCCTTTGAGCACACCGGCATTCACTATCGGAGGTTTTAAATGAAGTTCACCTCTCAACCTTTACACGGAGGTTTTACTGGTTCACCTCTCAATCATAACCGGAGTTTTGGACCAAGGGCTAACTCTCAACCCAAACGGAGTTTTGAACATAGGCTAACTCTCAACCCGACGCACGTTCTCTCCCGTGTCGAAGGCTCCCCCTTGGAGACTTAGTTTAGGCCCAGCAAACGGGCCAAGGAACGGCTAATGTCCCTAGATCGAGTTTGACAAACAAACTCTAAATGGACTCTCAAAAAGGACAACCTTACTTGTCGGATGAGCCCCTTGTTTAGCGCCGGTTTGGGTTGCTTGATCTCCGCTCTCCCGTGCTTCAATCAGCTTCCCTTGCTCCCACGATCGTGTTGCCGTTGCATCGCCAATGCCTCAGCCACACTTGATCAAACACCTTGCATGTGATGCCTTTGAGATGCCCAAGGTGATAGGAGGGTAGGTTTGAGAACTCTACAACTAATGGGAATGGGTTGCCTAGAGGTTCTCTCCTACAACGATCTCATCTTAGAGTTTTGGACAAGGATATGTCAATCAAGAAGGTTCCAAACTCTAGAGATCAAGAGAGGATGAAGGTCATCTTCTTCATGAGCTCGGAATGCTCCAACCTTGTGTTAAAGCACAAGGAAGATGCCATGCATAGGTTGGGAATGAGCCTCAAATGGTATCCAACAATGTTGGCTTCACTCCTCTCGAAATCCCTCTCCTTGCCCCTCAAAACAAGCCAAGCCCTTATATAGAAAAGTGTGCAACAGATACAAAACGGGCAGAAAATGGCTAGTGCCGACCGGTCGTGACCGGTCGGCCATAGGCCATATAGAAGACAGTGCTTGTTGTCTTGCTAGAGGGGTCTGCCCGACCTGTCAAGACCTGTCGGCCCTACAGCCTGTTGTCATAGCGGGTTCGCTGTACTCATCTGGATCCAGTCCGACCGGTCTTGACCGGTCGGTCCAGTCCATCCAACCAGTCGTGACCGATCAGTCAGGCCTGGGTTCAGCTCAGCTATTTGCTGACCCAACTCTCTCACAACCCATCACTTTGGCCAAGGTATAAATGATCTTTTGGGACACCTAGGGCCACACTATGATGACTAAGAGTATTCCTAAGATGGTCAAGGTCATCAAAGAAGCAAAGGGGTTGGGTTTTGGTCAAGGTTAAGGCACCAAGGCATCACTTTTACCTGAATCTTCTTCCTTGATGCAGCGGAGCCACTTGAGTCTTCGGTCTTCATCTTCATTAGGCTCAACCGACACTAGACTCATGGACGTAAGTGATTGACAAATAAGGTGCACTAGTATGCCACAGAAACGTGCACTAACAACCCCAACGCACCAAAGGGGCATTTGTTATGGTCCTAAAAGTCAGTACCCTCCAAAACAAATCAATTGGGTGAGTACTCCAAGGAAATCCCACAAAATATCATCCAACGCACCCAGATAGTAAAATTTGCAAAAGATCTAGTACTTATCCATTTTTCTCCCGTGGGCCCCACGAATCACCGTGATCGAAACTGTCCAAAATCAAGCAGAGACCTTAATTATGAATTATAATAAGCAGTACATGCTGATTGGCCAAAAAGCGGGCCCCGCGAACCCTTCATTTGCAAAACCCAATTTTTACAAACCACGAGTACGTCAAGTGCACCCATTTATTCCGCTTGATGCACTCTTAAATCATGAAAATTCAAGAAACATTTCAGGATGTATTTCACCTCTAACGCATCCGAAAAATAGCTTGACACATCCGAAAAATATCTTTGACGCGTCCATAAATTCAGTAAATCCAGAACTTCGATTTTGGGGTGCATTGGACCTTGACGCATCCGAAAAATGGTCTGACGTGTCCATAAAATAGCTCGACGCACCCATAAATTCACCAAGAATCATAATATCATTTTTTAGATGCATTGGACTTCAACGCACCCAAAAAATAACTCGATGCACACAAAAAATCAGCACATTTCAGAACATCATTTTGGGGTGCGTCGGAGCTCCCACGCGCCTATTTGGGGGTGCGTCGAAGGCTTTTTGGAGTGCGTCATACGTGGAAGCCCCTCATTGGTCGATGTCCGGTATTTTTGGGTATAAATAGCCCCTTCCTACTATTCATTTATACGAGATTAGGAGAGAGAGAGAGAGAGAGAGAGAGAGAGAGAGAGAGAGAGAGAGAGCTATTATCCCTTGGGTACTTGGGATTTGTCGTCGGAAACCCTTGCCGGAATCCCTTTCCGACTGCCGAAAAACTTTTCCTGTCACCGGAATCCCTTTCCTATCACTGGTAACTTTCACCGAAAGATCACTCTTACCAATACCACCGCTGGTCCGGATTCTAAAAAATCATAAGTGTGGGCACGCACCCAAAAATTATCCCACACACCCGAAAATTCAATATAATTCGGACAAGCATTTTCAGGGTGCATTGGACACCCACTCACCCGAAAATTGTCCCACACACCCGAAAATTCAATATAATTCGGACAAGCATTTTCAAGGTCCATTTAACTCCCATGCACTTGAAAATTGTCCCACGCACCCGAAAATTTAATATAATTCGGACAAGCATGTTCAGGGTGCATTGGACTCCCAAGCACCTGAAAATTGTCCCACGCACCCGAAAATTCAACATAATTCGGACAAGTATTTTCAAGGTGCGTTGGACTCCGACGCACCCGAAAATTATCCCACGCATCCATAAATTCAACAAAAATCAGACAACTAATTTAAGGGTGCGTTGAAGTCCCACGCACCCATAAATCAGGTCCCACGCACCCAAAAATCAGCCAATTACAGAAAATGTCTACGGACGTGCCGGACTCGATTTTAAGTGTTTTCAAGTTCCGCTTGAGCCTATTTTGAGTATTTTGAGTGTTCCGGACGCAATGGAACGGTCAAATGACTGTTCTAGGATCTCCAAATGAGCAAAATTGCGCGCCTTCGAGGTTTGACCCGATTCAACGCGATGAATGAATTGACTCCTCGGAAAGAAGGCGTCAGCATCCAGAACTATGCAAATATATCATTATTCATACCTACTATAAGAAATGATCCGATTTTGGTCGAAAGCTAGACAAACGAGACTACGGTTATCACGATAAACCGTATCAAAGAGTTTCAATTCACTACAAAGCAATTGCTATGAACTGCCACAACACAACAGTTGATGCCCTACCCATTCGAACGGCATCCGTCGGTTAGCTACTCAGGTATACACTACTGTAGATTGGACTACCCGAGGTCACCTATCTATACATGACAGGCGCATGCCCAGAGTTGTCCTTCTCAGTCATAAACCCTGATAGTCTCAGCCCGGATCTCCGGTCAAAACATGGGACAATCTGACTAATACAAAGATGATTCAGTCCATAACAAAACAAATACAGGTCTTTACGACCACAAACTCTAAGACCATAGTCCCTACTGACTAGTCTTCTGCCTTTTAATCAAGGGTCATTGATCATTCGATGTAATTAAGGGCTCGTGCCATATCGTGGCCTGGAATGTACAAGATCTCAAGATCTCTGGAATAAAATTCGCCTTGCGATATCTCTTCTTGTGTACCTTTTGTGAATGCTTGTGATTATCTATGAATGTTTCTATTACTCAGAACCCCAGAGCAACAATACATTACAGAAAATGTCCTTGCACCATTTTCTAGTTCTAACAAAAGGCAAATGGTGATTAAAACTGAGGTCGAAAAGTTATTGGCCGTCAATTTCATTGAGGAAGTTGACTACCCAGAATGCGTCGTGAACGTGGTCCTTGTTCGAAAAACTAATGGTAAATGGAGAATGTGCGTGGACTACTCCAATCTGAACAAGGCATGCCCAAAGGATAGTTTCCCGACTCCCCGCATCGACCAATTAGTTGATTCAACAATAGGGCATGCCCTGCTCAGTTTTATGGACACCTACTCTAGTTATAACCAAATCATGATGCATCCGCCTGATCGTCAAAACGCTGCCTTTATCACTAATCGAGGTTTGTATTGCTACAAAGTAATGCCTTTTGGCCTCAAGAATGCAGGTGCCACCTATCAACATTTGGTCAATAAAATGTTCGTTGCACAAATTGGTAAGAATATGGAAGTTTACGTCAACAACATGCTCGTGAAAAGCGTCGCAGCCAACGATCATCTCGCAGATCTCCAGAAAGCCTTCGACCTGATGAGGAAGTATCAAATGAAGTTAAATACAGAAAAATGTGCTTTCGGGGTCTCTGCCGAAAAATTTCTTGGGTTCATGGTTGGCCAACGAGGAATCGAGGCAAATCCCAAGAAGATAAAAGCCTTGATCAAAATGTCCAACGATTGGCTGATCGCATTGCATCGTTGAACAAGTTTATTTCGCGCGCCTCTGATAAGTGTCTCCCCTTCTTTAAGCTTCTCTGTACTACCGCAAAAACTAACTGGGAATGGACCCAGCAGTGTGGGGAGGCATTCTAACAACTGAAACGATATATGAACGCACCTCCTATCTTATCTAAACCTGTTCCACACGAGCAGCTCTTTCTTTACTTATCTGTATCTTCCACGGCTGTTAGTGCCGCCTTAATAAGAGAAGATTCTGGGGTCCAGAGGCCCATTTATTATATTAGCCGAGCAATGGTGGATGCTGAAACTCGATATTCCGATATGGAAAAATTAGCTCTCGCCTTAATGACTGCAGCCCGAAAACTACGACCCTATGTCCAAGCCCACTGTATATTGGTACTCACGAATCATCCATTAAGACAAGTTGTTAGAACTTAGAAAAAGTCAATTGCACGTCAGCAGTCCTTTTTTCCTGTGTTTCTTTATTCTGGGGGAAATTCTGAGTATAGAGACATTCATAGACAATCATAAGCAATCACAAAGTGTACACAAGAGAGAGATATCGCAAGGCGAATTTTATTCAGAGATTCTGAGATCTTTTACATTCTAGGCTGTGATACTAGTCACGAGCCTTTAATTACATCAATGGTTGATCACCCTTAATTGGAAGGCAAAAGACTAATCCACCGGGGATTATGGTCTTGAGTTCATGGTCGTATAGATCTTTGTTTTCTTATTATGGACTAAGCCACATTTATTAGACAAGTCTGATGTCTATGTCCCATTTTCTTTCGGATTGTCCGGGTTGAGAGACTGTCAGGATTCGAGTGGTGCAACTCTGGGCCCACGCCTGTTACTAGTGAACAGGTGACCGCTGGAATACACGATCCTCGAATGTTGATCGGCATAACCCAAGGCCCGCGCCCGTATTTTTATGACGGGTGACCTTAGGAGAGCACTCCGCAACGTTCCCGAACGAGGTTTTTAATCGAGTGATGCAACTCTGGGCCCGTGCCTGTTACTGTGAACAGGTGACCTCTGGAATACACGAACATCGAAATGTTGGTCGACATAACCTAAAGCCCGCGCCTGTTACTATGAATAGGTGACCTCAAGAAAGCAATCCCCAACTGTCTCATCAGCTCAACCAATGGACCCGTTGTCGATGGGTAGGGCATCGACTGTCTTTTTATAGTGGCAATCCATAGCAGGATGTTTTAAGCTTAGTTAGAACTCTTTTGTTTGTGGTTTCTCGTGGTGACCATAACACCTTAGGTTTAGCCTCGGGCCTTTATCCGGGATGAATGAAGCTTTGTACAGTAAAGTAAATGTATTTCTTATGGAGTCGGGCGACTCGTCTTCGAGAATACTCTTTCTTCTGAGTATTTTCAATGATCTATTTCAGATCAAACAGGCTATATCGAGCCAAGATCCTTTGAGGATTCAAAATTCAATAGGCTGGATCGGCTGTTTTCGATACCAGCAAATGGTAAGCATCGGGTCCGATGGGTGCCCATTCATGCCAATTTCTGATGAATAATGGGGATCGGTGCCCCGTAAATGTTTAACTCAGCTGTTGGATAGCTTGAGTACTTTAGCCTTGCCTCAGCGTCTTTGAGATCGCGGTTGATTTCATCTGGCGTCAGTCGATTTTCGAGCCAACAGGGCACTTCCCAGGGCTGAAAATGACTGAGTAGTGGACCTGTCGGTGGTCTAATCAGGGTATTCGGTGAATATTATCGATAACCGTCTTTGAACAGGGGTGGATTATGTCCACCGGGATCGCGGTGCGATCGCGTTTCGATTTGCTTATCATAAGTTAATTTTCGAGCCGACAGGGCACTTCCCAGGGCTGAAAATGACTAAGTTGTGGACCTGTTTGCGGTCTGATCAGGGAAATTGGTGAATATCATCAATGACCATCTTTGAACAGGGGTAGATTATGTCCACGAGGGTCGCGTTTCGATTTGCTTAACATAAGTCGATTTCCGAGCCAAAAGGGCACTTCTCAGGGCAGAAAATGACTAAGTAGCGGGCCTATTGACAGCTTGATTAGGGTATTCGAGGGTACTGAGATTGGATAACCTCATCACGGTGCATGATTATGGTGTATCATGTCATGTAGAAGAAAAGTTTCCCTCTCGGGCTCGGTCCAATTCCACTCGATTCTTCCTGATTTCGGCCGTTTTCGGCTCTTTCGGAGGGATTTCTGGGTCTGCCAAATTGACTAAGTGTTGGTCATTTTGAATCAAAATACTGATTTGGGGCATTTATCATTGACCGTTGGAGAATCTAACCCAGGGGATGGATAGATCTCATCGAGATGCATCCGGGAGAAGCGGTTTCATCAAAATTCGATCTCGGACGAAAGCGCGCCACACGACAGAAGGCCCACCCCTCCAACCAGCGTCCAGGCGCATGGAGGGGATGGTACAAACACATGTGGGGCTGATATAGGCGCATGTGGGGCTTCCACAGCTGGTGAGCGCATGTGGTTGGGAGGTGGGCACATGTGCCCATCTCCCGGGCGCATGTGCCCTTTTCTCATGAAAAATGGAGGAAGGAGAAGCAATCCCTGGCGCATGTGGTGGTGCACATGCGCCTGGCCCCAAATAGTGGGCGCATGTCCCTTTGGGACTTGGCGGAATTTCTAGTTTTCCGACAAGGAAAAGCCGGCGCATGTGGGGGAAAAGCCGGCGCATGTGCTTAGCACTTAGAAAATTTTCAGAATTTCTCTCTGAACTTAGGATTCCGGCGAGGAAATCCTTTTCCGATGAGGGATTCTGGCGAGGGAATCCGCTCCGGCCAAGGCATCCGGCGAGGGGTAATAGAGCGGGCGCATGTACTTCTTGCATCGTCCTGAGGTCAGCAGGGGATGATTTTGTGCTAATGGAATGAAGTGACTCCGCTATTTATAGGGAGGTAATCGGGTTCAGGTCTGGCCCGGTGGGTATTTCTCGGCGCATGTGGCCAAAAACAGGTCAGGCGCATGTGGCAGAAAAAAGTCAAGCGCATGTGGTGGATCCGGGCGCATGTCCTTTTCCGGCACATTTACCAGCGCTTTTCAGAAAAGTGTTCGGATCACTTCCTTTCATCAATAAGGTGTAGGCACATGTGGTGGGAGGCCAGGCGCATGTCCTTTGCAGGCGCTTTTCCCACTACTTAGCCAGATTTTCAGGATTCCAGCACTTAGAAAATTTCAAGATTTCAGCTCCGACGGGAGACCTCCAAAGGACAGCTACCTTTTCTAAACATGCACTCACTGTCACCAAGTCACTTCTAGGTTAGGGTTGACCTCCTGAATGAACGGGATGGGGTGTGGAAGTCTAGATGTTGTCAATTTTAGTACTTCCTAATTTGGAGCCTCCGGGTCAGCTTCTCGTATAGGAACATTGTTCCGGGGAGCGCGCGCATGGAAATAAGCACCGTAGTGACTTCAAACTTGCTATTTAAGGGTTTTGGGGTGCTCCAAAAAATTTAGGCGATGAAGCGCATGTCCAATTCCACTCTGAAATGGTAGCTGTAGGCTTACGGACCCTTTTTGGTCAGCTCCGGGCAGGGATGAAACGCATTTCGAGGTGCGCAGGTGAATATATGCACCAAACGACTTCGAAACTTGTAGGTTAGGGGTTTTAGGACGTTCCGGACCATTTTTCGGTAAAGCGCATGTCCAGTTATGCTCCGAAATGCTGTTTACAAATTTTGGTCGCTACCAAGCGATTAGGGTTATGCTGGCATTTTCAAGGCTTTCCCGGCCTAAAAAATGATCCAAATCATTGTCAATAGACCACGGGATGTTGTTTTACAATGGGTACAAATTTGAGCCCCAACAAGTGCCCCCCCGGTGTGCTACGCTAGATGCTTACGTCACGCTAGTGCAGTGCACTAGTCCCTTAGGCTCAAGTATAAATAGTTGACTCACTAAGTCATTCCAACATTTTTTTGAGTCAGAAAACTTGATTTTCCCAAGGTGAGACAGCTCACCCTCAGGGTACAGGCGCATGTGGTCCCCTTGTGGGCGCATGTGGCCTGCCATTCATTTTTTTTTTTGGTGAAGAAACTCCCTCCAGGCGCATGTGAGATGCCATATGGGAGTGGGCACATGCACCCAGGGCATTGCCCATGACTGGCATTTGTCTGAAAACTTGGAGATGGGCGCATGTGAGATGCCACAAGCGCCTGGAGCTTTGGATTCCAAACTTGCTCTCTTTCTTGCTCTGTGCCAGGCGCATGTCAGACTGCACATGCGCCTGAGGCCTTAAGGGATGAAGTTGCACTTTCAAACTTTATGGATTGGGCGCATGTGAGGGGCCACATGCGCCTGGGGCTCCACCTTGGGCGCATGTGAGCCCAACACTTAGCCGAAATTTCCATTTTTGGCCCCTGCTTTGCACTCGGTGAAGAAATGGCATTTCCGGCTCTGTTTCTCAGTCAAATTCAGTGCTGTTTGAGGCTAGATCACTTAAAACTCAAGCACGATTGGAGCTCAGTGCCTTAGGCCTATAGTAGGCTACCTACTTTGGCCTATCACAGCTTGTAACTGTCTATTTTTAGGCAGGTTCAGGGTATGTCTGCCAGAGTGTGCTTATAGCGTTCCGATCACCTGTGAAGTTGATGTGTGCAAACAGTTGCGTATATATGATGTTGAAACTGTTTCCTGACTTTGTCCAGTACCTGCTTAGAAGCACCTGGACTTATCAAGGCTGCTTTTGGGCTAAATCATGGATGTATTGCGGGTTCAATCTATGATTTTGTGTGTGCATCAATCACATGTATGCGTGCATGTATGATGGCAATTGCTTTGTTGTGAAATGAATATGATGATTGATATGCTATGCTCTTGTTTTGGTTGCTTGTGCTCTATATGATGTGCTTGTGTTTGCGATACGATTTTGTTAGGCTATTTGCCCGTGTGTATCGAGTTGTTTTCTAATGTTGTTCTGTTTGCGCGTTGCAGTGAATTGCGGTAGCGACAATGGGATCTTCTGGTGAAACCTTTGGGTCGCATGCTTCTGGTCCGACGCCGATGAAGCACGGTCGAAAAAGAACAACTGAAGGTCCTTCCAACCCTCCTCCTCCAAGACGTAACTCTCGCTTCTTTCCTTCGGTCGAGCCCGAGATAAAGGATTTCTCGAAACGTATTGGGCAGCTTCCACATGAAGTGCTGGTGCGCATCTTCGTCAACAAGACAGCGCCCGAACCTCCAAAGCGAGGAACAGAATAAGAGTGGGTCTATTGGTATGCCCAACTTGCTAGTGTGGCGAGTGCCATCGAGGCAGGTCCTCAAGATATACCTATCCAAAATGCAAAAGAAAATCCGATAGGTCAGAAAGGTAAGAAGAAAGGAGGGCGCGGAAAACAACCCATCAAAGCGCTCAGTCAAGCGGAGCGATTGACATAGCTCCTCGACCTGAAATATGAAAGGATGAAGATTGGATGGGAGAGCAATAAGATTGTTGTTGAGCGTGGCATCTGCATCACGAATCCCTACGATGGCGAAGTCATCTTGCACCAGAAGTCTCTTATGAGGTGTAAACCTTTTTCGAGCATCGAGCCATCTGATGTTCGTAGACCTAGCCAATTCTATGGAGTAGAGAGATGGTCTTCAGTTCCTGAGAGATTACTTACCGCCACTCTGGGAAGCAACGAAAAGCAACAGAAGGTTGGTGAGATTAAGGAGATGACTTTCCTCATGCCTACGTGTGATCTGCATGCACCTTATCTGACTCATTTCTTTGAGATGGTACGTCAAAGTTTCCTTCCTATGAGCACGTCCGCAATGTGGGAGACTTCGAACTTCCGTACACGAGGGCATCTGAGTCGTCGTGACAGCTACATCCCATGGGCGAAGGAGATTCTGATCTAGCAGCGAGGCCGTGCTGAGGGAGGTTGGGCTCTACTATGCCATCGAGGTGACTGTCGGCTTCTTTCCACAAGATCCGGCGATTCTCAAGGGCTTCTTAAATTACTGGAGTTCTATTACCAATTCTTTCCATCTTCCTCAAGGAGAGATGAGCATAACCCTCTAGGATCTTAAGGTGATGGCGGGTTTGCCCATACGCGGCAGGTATTATCAAGAATATATCCCCTCTGATGAAGAATTGTCTGGCTTCAGACGCGAAGGTGATCGGAAGGCTTATCATTCCAAGGCGTGTTTGGAGTTGTTCCATGAATTGCAACAGTTCAACTGCATTACAAAGATACACTATGAAGATTGGTCAGTCTACTTCAGCCACGGCTTGAAGTAAGTCTTCACGGGACGTCTCTTTCTTTCTTCTCATGATGTATGCTCTTTCCTTTTGCATAGCTTCTTATGTGAAATTCTCTCTCCTTTCTCTCTTTCAGGATTGATGTTAAAAGAATAAGGGCCTTACCTGAATGGTTCCAACGCAAATTTCCTTGCCCGAACTGTATTATCTCCCACGAGGCTTTCTCGCTTACTGGTTGTCCGCAGTCACACTTCCCAGCTCGAAGAGTGCTGATGGTGTTAGAGTTTCTTGCTTCGTCATGGCGGGTGCCCTTGCCAGTGGTCAACGTCTTGCTATAGTGCCACCTGTACTCTGCAGCATATATAGGGCGTTTGGTTATGTTGCTAGTAATCCGGACAAACCTGCTGATGGAATGGATGCTGCCTATTACCCATGGCATTATTTCTGTGGTTGGCTAGGCGTTTATTTTCCATGGGTATATGGCATGAAGCCTCACGCCTATTTCTTTCTCGACCGAGCGCCTCTTATCAGATTCATGAAGGCTAAGATGGTGCTTAAGACGCCAGAATGGGTGTCTTCAAGGATCTGCAGTGAGAATGAAGTTGACTTCTACCATTTTCCCGCTTCCATTGCTAATGAAGATCTCGAAGTCGTCGATGATGAGGATTCGGTTGATTCTTCTGATAGGGAATTCTTGATATCTATCCGGACCGCCTCTCTCCCGTTTCGTGAAGACATGGAGTTCTGGCGCGAGCCTTATTATCCGAGCAGGTTCGCCAAACAGTTCGACTACGACCAGGGTGTTCCGTCGACTCTTCTGAGCATGACGAGGATAGAACGAGCATATGGCACGGGTCCTGTCCATTGGGAGTGGATGTGGGACTAGCTTTTGCTGACGCGAACTAGCGTGAGGTCCTGTTGCCTGGCGGTAGTCGACGTCCCACGACTTCTTATGGCTGGATGAGGTGGTGGGGGCATCAGTACGCGCACATCCGGGATGCCAAGCCTGTCGATTTCCCTCTCTATCTCTCTCCTCCGAGGTTGACTGACGCTCCTGAGGACGGTCTTGGTTATCTTCATGAGTAGCGTGAGGCTGTCGGAGTTCCTAGTACCATCCATCTGACTTCCTTGAACGTGCCGATCACTCGTAGGAAAGAAGATGGAGCACTAGACGGATGTTGCTTCGGGGTCCCTATACAAAGGCGTCAGCAAGAGGTTGGATCTTCACGTCCTCCGGCAGAGACTGTTCCTCCATCTGTGGGGGAGGGTAAGCCTACGGAAGGCATGACAGGAGTTAGACCTTCCGATGATTTCGTTGACGATCTTCCACCGGGCCGCGCGAGAGATCAGTTGAGAGTCAAGATAAAACTTACAAAAAGAGTTCGTCTGTCAGCACCTGAGAAAAACTTAAGAAAGGCATAAATGTTACATATCAAGAAGTGAGGGGAGTTTGGATCCATCCTTGCAGATTAATCCTCCAGAGGTAGCCGCAAGTGCGACTATTGCCGATAGTCGCAAAGAAGGTGAGCTTTGGTCTGGTGCTACAGAGGAGATTGCAGACGAAGAAGATATGATTATCGATAATCGTGACGGAGGTGAGTCCGAGCCTGCAGATGTCGAGGGGGACAATGCCGAAGGCGGTTTTGAAGCCGGGTGATGGTCAGGGAGTGGCATGCCTTGATGATTCGGGGTCACAGCTTGAAGATGAACCCGTAGATTATTCTGGTGATGACTGGGGAGTGGATCGTGCCAATGATCACAGCAATGATAATTCCCTCGCGAACTATTATGATAACGATGCTGGTGTCGGGGGCGCAGGTGATCTTGACAATGTTGCCATAGCAACGATCGATGCACAACTCTACGACAACGTCAGGGTCCAGCCTTCTTCCGAGCCTTTAGTCTTCGTTTCTCAGGCTATTGCGGCACCGACTATGGGGTTGTCGACGGATGTTCATCCTCGTTCACCTGTTCGTGTTAATAACATCGAGGAATCCATTCCTGAGCTTGAGATGCGTAAGGGGAACGTCGATCCTTCTTCGGTCCTTCCATCAAGCTGTTCACTGCAAGTAGACTGCCCTGTTGAGTTAGAGGTCGTGGATACGTCACACTCTGCTGCGGTCAAAGTAGGATCCGACATTCCGCAAGCAGAAGGTAAGAAATGCGACTGTGGTTCTGCTTTGTACTTTTCTTCTTTGATTCCTGCATAATCATACTAACCATATTTTGTTATTATTATCTTATTTCTACAGATCTTATTGAGTCGATACCTGCCTCTGCCGCTTCCATCGCATCGTCTCCGGTTGTGACTATTGAACTGCTGGGTGAAGCTTTGGAAACAGTTGTCGATTCTGGGACATGCATTGCAGGACTTTCGGAGCCTACTGTTGATCTTCCTGCCATTCCTGGTACAACTCCTTTACACTTTACATTAGATTATGACTTGTAGTTTCTGCTTTCATTTTTGCTAACGCATCATTTGTTTGTCTTGCATTCTTTCTTGCAGCTACCGTCGATTCTGACGTCGCCATTGCTATGATGCCGGACATTCCTGCATTTGAACATTTAGATTGTTTTGGTCAGAGCGTGCTGAAGGGCTTGCTGTCTAGCCTCGCAAAGGCGTTGGCCGATCCACGAGAATGGCATATGCTGGGCGCTGGCATGAAAGCGCTGGAAGGTTGTGTCGGAGTAGTTGGGTCTGATGTGCTCGTGGTTGTCAATCACATCTCTGCGTTCGAAAGCTCCCTTGCAAACGTAGCGGCTGCTAAGCGTGCCGAGCCCGATCCTACTATCGACGAGAAGCAGAGGATTGTGAAGTCTTTGGGACCTGCAGTGGAACACCACGAGCATTCGACGGCAAGCGCACGAGAATCCCTACTAATAAGACATAGTATGAAGGGTGCTTGGGTCGTATAGCTGAAATCGATGCTGAGATTGAGCGTCTGCAGGCGGAGAAGATCGCCGTGAGCTTTGAAGCTGCCCGTCTCGAGTCAGTGGTTGCTCAGGGTCAGATAGCAGTCACGCCGCTCGAGAGTGAGGGCGAAGCAGTGCGCAAGCAGTTGGAAGATTTGACTGCTGAACTTCAACATGTTCCTGATCCTGCGGAGGTGTTATCTGCAGCAAAGTCAGCGATGGAAACTGCCAGGGTGGCCGTGATCAGGCTGATATCGGGATGTTTGGAGAAGCTTTGATCTTTCACTCCCGATGCTCTCTTTCTTGACTTCAAATGTATAGAAATGATCATACGATCTTACCTTTAGAAATTTTGTAGTTGGTGTAAGAAATACTTACCTTCTGACCATTCATGTATACGGCGTCGAAAAGATGTTAACCAAACTTTTGCTAAATGAAATGACTATAGCAATTACTTTTCTATTGTGTGATGTTTGTGTGATGTTTGTGTGATATGTGTTAGAATGGTTTGCAACAATAACAGTAGTAATCACAATTCTAATAAGTGATGAACGTAGAATGAAATGAAAAGAGTAATACTTCCCTTTGTCGTCGATTTCGGGAGTGTCCTGAGTTTTTCTAAACTCAGGATATGCTCGCGTTGTAGACGAATATGGGGCAACTGATTAGCTTTTGTAACTACAGGCTTATCTACTGTATTCTACTCCATTTCATTCTCCATTTCTATTCTTACTTATTACATTCCCTCTCTTGGGGAGTTTACATTTCTCATATTTATGTAAAAGGAAGTAACAGGTTAACTATTAGGGGTAATATCTCTTCAAAAACCGGCCATTAATTGCAAAACCAGCTCCGTCACCGTCGAAATTCACTAAATGGTAGGCCCCGTTGGAGTAGACTTCTTCTCTATGATGCATATCGAGTCCCACTTAGAGTCAAACTTGCTCTTTGTAGTGTGCGCGGCTGTCAGTCCGCTTCATTATGAGTACCAAGTCACCCTTCTTGAAGGATCTACCCCTGACTCGCTTGTCGTATGCTGTTGAGATATGCTTCTGGTATATCTCTAGCCGTTGTTGTGCCGCGAGCCTCTTCTCGTCCAAGGCATCGAGCTCGACCATCCTGAGCTCAGCATTATGTTCATCTGTCAAGGAGTTCCGAAGTGCGACTCGCAGGTACTCGACCTGAACTTCCATCGGGATGATGGCCTCCATGCCATATACTAGTGAATAGGGAGTAGCCCGCGTTGCTATGCGGTGCGTAGTACGATATGCCCAGAGCGCTTCGGGCAACCGTTTGTCCCAATCTTTCTTATTATTTGCCACCGTTTTCTTTAGAATCTTCACGATGGTTTTGTTGAATGCCACAGCAAGCACGTTTGCAGGAGGATAATAGGGTGTTGAGTAGCAATGTTTGATCTTGAACTTGGCACATGTTCGCCTCCCCAAGTGTAGGGTTGCGATGTAGTAATAATCTCGGTAAGACCGAGGTCGATCCAGAGGGACTTATGTAGGAATTCACAAAATTGCTTCCAATAATTTCTATTGAAAATCTAACAACCAGATTTGAGAAGATTGATGTAAATAGTAACTTTGAACTAAACCGGAGATAAACAATTAATAAAAAGGCACTAGGGGTTCAAGGATCTACTTGTAGCAATCCTTGATGCTCAATTCGCTGTGGTCTCACACTTTCTCAACTAGAATCGAAATTAAGTTCTATCTTGTGGGATGATAGAATAGTTAAACCAACAATCTGCTATATGTAAGATCCATGCATATGATTCACTCAATACAAGCTAGAACGAGCATACTCAATTGTATAGGTCAGTCCCAATTCCAACAGGCTAAGATCATAACCATAACCATCATTAAATCCTGTCACAAGACAAAACTAGATTATGATTTGAACTTGATTCAAATCACATACACAGTCTCACACATACTTCAGAAATCCAGAAAAATAGAACTTTGGTAGGAAATTCCCACATGAAGATCGTACATCTGGAGCGTATTCCGATTCCTCAGATCATACAGGTCTAGACTAGTTCACAACAATTAAGAACTCAAGTAATTCTTCCAAACATCCATGAGTCATCATAAGACTAAGAAAAACTACTTTAGTACTTGAATTAAACTTCAAACCATTGTTCTTAAACATGAAATCCAACTTAAAACCATCTTAAATGAATTGAAACATCTTAGATTCACTACAAGCTTCACCTCTTAGCCCTAGCTAAGAGGTTTAGCCGTTCATGATCTAAGGAAACATGAAACAACTAAAAAAATCATAAAAACAGTAAACAAACTAGGAGGAGTTGTGGAACTCCGAAATCCACTTTTGCCGTCTCCCACCGTGCTTAATCCGTTCTAAGATGCCCTAGGAACAATCCCTAGGCGTCCTTTTATAGTGGGGGAGCTCCGTAACGTCAGAATCTTCCAGAATTTACATAAGGTTACACAGTGCGCAGAGAAATCCGGAGCAGAAAATAGAAAGTATCTGTCCAATGCATGGCCGACCGGTCAAGACCGGTCTAGCCTGTTCACTAACAGTCCAGCAAGTTCAGGGCCTGTTGGCCGACCGATCAAGACCGGTCGGACCATCTTGTATCTATAGTCCAGCGAGTTCAACAGATGTGGCCGACAGGTCTTGACCGGTCTGGCTCCTTTGGCCGACCGGTCAAGACCGATTGGACCTTCTTCTCTTGATATTTCCTTTCTTCCTTAATCAATCTTCATTCAATGACTCTAAGTGGACCCTTTTGGTCTCCAATTGAGTGAAGTTCCTCTCATTCCTACAATCATAAAATCATGCATTAGATTAGTCTTTAAATCATAAAAACCTTGCATAATGAGTGATGAATTGGGGTTAGAATATACACAATTAAGAACTCAACACACACCCCAACCAGCATTTTGCTAGTCCCGAGCAAAACATGCTTGAAATCAATTCCATTCTCCAAAACCCAAATCTCCTTTAGAAACCATTCTTCTATACATCCCAAGATACACAAGTGTAAGATTCAGCAAAATTATGTGATAGAGGTTGAAACCGTAAACTCTCAAAACATAATAAGTGTCCATATGAAATTCCCACTAATTAGTTGATAAGTAAAAGAACTTGAACAAATTCAACCTAGTGTGCATTGTGAAAGTTCATCTCATGAGTTTCTAGAATTATCTTCTTCACAGATCAACTAGACTATAGATCTCAAGGTATAAAGAGCAACAACAAGCCAATGACAGGAATTTGCCTTACTGTCCTTCCGACGGCTTTCACACTACGTCCCATTTTCGGCTTTGGTTACGAGTAGACCATCCCCCGGTTGGTTATAGGTAGCCCTAATCAGAATTTTCCACCATTTTTCCGTCATTCCCAATTTCATCCTTCCTTTTCCTTTTTCTTTTAAATTAGATAAGATTTTAGAAATCCATATCTTTCGTTATTTTCCCATGGACAAGGATGGACAAAGTACCCTGGCTTGGTTTCTCAACACCTTAAATCAAAGTCTAGTTAATCCACAAATCACATGATCCTTTCAACCCATGAAAATCGTGTAGCGTGAATTAAGTGTAAAAGTGTTAAAATTTTATATCACTCACATAAATAGGGGGAATTCACATATAAAACCATTATGCTAAGAGAAGTTCAAGACTTACAACTTCGTACACTTTGTATCTCCTCTTTTTATACTCATATCATCTCGAATGCATAGAAACAAAGTTTTCTAAAAGAGTTTTGAATTTTAGAGAAATCGAAAATTTTCTACATAATTGCTCGAGATGTTATAAAATGCTTGATTCATCCTAATGATCCTACACCCCCCAACCAAATCTTGCATTGTCTTCAATGTAAAAGATGTGCAATGAGAAAAACATGAGAGCAATTTGAAAATAAAAGGGACTGAGGAATGATAGTACCTGAGAGAGTGAAAAGTGAAATTCTTCCTCCTTCTAACAAACTTATGAAAAAAATAAATAAAAGCAACCAAATCCTAATCCTAACTACGCTATACCTCCATCAGACTAGGAGATCAATCATCCGATACACAGGATCAGTCAGATGTATGGACATACCTTCTGAAGGAAACTTCTCAAAGAACGGCTTTAATCGCTGACCATTCGCCTTAAAGATGTTGCCGTTCCTTGGATTTAATAACTCAACGGTCCCATATGGGTAGACAGTTTGCACAATGTAGGGGTCGGTCCATCGAGATCTCAATTTCCCCGGAAATAAATGTAGGCGAGAATTATACAAAAGAACTTTTTAATTAATCGTGAATGTCTTACGAAGAATGTTCTTATCATGAAACACCTTCTTCTTGTCCTTGTAAATTCTCGCATTCTCATATGCTTCGTTCCGGATTTTCGCAAGTTCATTTAGTTGAAGTTTGCGCAACGAGCTTGCCTTGTCAGAATCAAAATTCATCTTCTTTATTGCCCAATACGCCTTATGTTCCAACTCCACAGGCAAGTGACAAGCCTTCCCGTAGACAAGTCTATAGGGAGACATTCCAATAGGGGTTTTAAAAGCAGTACGGTAAGCCCAAAGTGCATCGGTAAGTCGAAGCGACCAATCCTTGCAATCGGGGTTTACCGCTTTCTCCAAAATGTGTTTAATCTCCCTATTGGATATCTCAGCTTGTCCACTTGTTTTTGAGTGATAGGGGGTGCTCACTTTGTGTGTTACGCCATATTTCTTCATTAAGGTTTCAAATGGGCGATTACAAAAGTGATACCCTCCATCACTTATGATGACTCGAGGTGTTCCAAACCAAGAAAGAATATTCTCTTTTAAGAAACGAATGACTGTTTTATGGTCATTATTCCGGCATGGGATCGCCTCGACCCATTTGGGAACATAATCAACGGCAAGCAAGATATATATGTTTCCAAAAGAAGATGAGAATGGACCCATGAAATCGATGCCCCAACAATAAAAAATTTCAATTATTAAGATGGGATTGAGTGGCATCATATTTCTACGGGAGATTCCTCCCAATTTCTGACATGACTCACATGTTTTGCAAAACTCATGTGTGTCCTTGAACATAGTGGGCCAATAAAACCCACATTGCAGAATTTTGGCTATGGTCTTCTTAGTCGAAAAGTGGCCACCACATGCCTGAGAGTGACAAAAGGAGATGATACTTTGTTGTTCATCATCTGGCACACATCTCCTTATGATTTGATCGGGACAATACTTGAATAAGTATGGGTCGTCCCATAGGAATTTTCGCACCTCAGTGAAGAATTTATCCTTATCTTGCTTTTTCCAATGTGTAGGAATCATACCTGTAGCAAGATAGTTAGCAATGTCCGCATACCATGGCAATTGTGAGACTTCAAAAAGTTGTTCATCAGGGAACATGTCATTGATCGCGGTCGTTTCAAGGGAATCGGTGAGAACAAGTCGAAAGAGATGGTCACCCACTACATTTTCTACTCCTTTCTTATCACATATCTCTATGTCAAATTCCTGGATTAGAAGGATCCATCTTAACAACCGTGGTTTAGCATCCTTCTTAGAGAGAAGGTACTTAAGCGCGGCATGGTCAGTGAATATGATGATCTTGGATCCAATCAAGTAGGACCTAAACTTGTCCAAGGCAAAAACTACGGCTAAAAGTTCTTTTTCTGTAGTAGTGTAGTTTGCTTGGGCTGAGTTTAAGGTTCTACTTGCATGGTAGATAACACATGGCTTCTTCTCTTTTCTTTGGCCTAGCACGGCCCCAATAGCATAGTAGCTTGCATCACACATAATTTTAAAAGGAAGGCTCCAATCAGGTGGTTGCATTATGTGAGCACATGTCAACATACCTTTAAGTGTGGTAAAGGCATTTTGACAATCTTCATTCCACTCAAATGAGTTCTCCTTTTGAAGTAGGTTACATAAAGGATGAGAGAGTGAACTGAAGTCCTTTATGAACCTTCTATAAAATCCTGCGTGTCTCAAAAAGGACCGCACATCTCGTACGCTCTTGGGTGGTGGAAGGTTAGAGATAAGATCGATTTTTGGTTTGTCCACCTCGATTCCGTTTTGTGAAACGATGTGACCAAGTACAATTCCCTTTTGAACCAAGAAGTGAGATTTCTCCCAATTCAACACAAGGTTCTTCTCTTCACATCTTTTCAACACAGATTTCAAGTGCACGAAGCACTCATCAAAGCTACAACCAAATGCAGAGAAATCATCCATGAAGACTTCGAGAATTGTCCCCACCATATCAGAAAAGATCTCATCATACATCGCTGAAAGGTGGCGGGGGCATTGCATAGTCCAAACGGCATCCTTCTATAGGCCAAAGTGCCGAATGGACATGTAAATGTAGTCTTTTCTTGGTCTTCAAGGGCGATCTCTACTTGGTTGTACCCTGAATAGCCATCAAGGAAGCAAAAGTGGGAATGACCCGCCAACCTTTCTAAAATTTGATCAACAAATGATAGGGGGAAGTGGTCTTTCCTTGTGACAATGTTTAGCTTCCTATAGTCAATGCACATTCTCCAACCGGTAGTGACTCTAGTTGGTACGAGTTCATTATTGGCATTGGCTACGATGGTGATTCCGGATTTCTTAGGCACCACTTGAGTTGGGCTCACCCATTGACTATCGGATATTGGGTAAATAATACCTACATCCAATAGTTTAACCACTTCGGCCTTAACCACATCCTTCATGTTTGGATTGAGTCGTCTTTGTGGTTGCCTAGATGTCTTCGCATTCTCCTCAAGGTGTATGCGATGAGTACAAATCAGTAGGTCTATACCTTTGAGATCCGCAATCGACCACCCAATGGCACTCTTGTGCTCTATTAGAGTGGCAATTAGTCTATTCTCTTGTTCTTCATCCAAATGGGAAGAAATCACCACCATATATGTCTCATCTCGACCTAAATAGACATATTGCAGCTCACTTGGTAATGGTTTTAGGTCGACTGTTAGTGCCTTAATATTGGATGGGAGGGGCTTGTTCTCGTTTACCGGTAAAGGCTCAAATAGGGCCCTCCATCTTTTGTTATCTTGAACCGGCATCACATCTAACATGGCATCCATCTCTCATATTGTGTTATCATTTATCTCATGAGAGTGGGCCACACATGCCTCCAAAGGGTCGGAATATAATGACAAGGGGAATGTATTTTCCACGAATGATTCAATCATATTTATCTCGTGGATCTCATCATCAACCTCTCGTGGTTGTTTGCATAAATCAAATATATTAAGCTCAAGAGTCATATTTCCAAAGGACATTTGTACAAGCCCGTTTCTACAATTGATAATTGCATTGGAAGTAGCTAGAAAAGGGCGGCCAAGTATGACGGGAATTTGAGCACCAGTACCTATCGCGGGATGTGTATCAAGACAATAAAGTCTACTGGGTAGTAGAATTTATCAACTTGGGTTAAAACATCCTCAATCACTCCTCTCGGTATACGAATGGATCTATCAGCAAGTTGGAGTGTGGTTTTGGTGGGTTTCAATTCACCTAACACAAGTTGTTCGTAAACCGAGTATGGAATGAGGTTCACACTTGCCCCCAAATCGAGTAAGGCTTGTTTAATCCGATAGTCTCCTATGATGTATGAGATGGTTGGACTACCCAGATCCTTGTATTTTTGGAGCACCTCTTGTTTGATAATAGCACTCAAATTCTCAGTCAAAAGTACTTTGTTGTGAACATTGTGTTTCCTTTTGACTGTACATAATTCCTTTAGAAATTTGGCATATGATGGTATTTACTTTATGGCATCCAACAACGGGATGTTGATCTTCACCTGTTTGAAAACCTCTAAAATTTTCAGATTTTTGTCTAACGGTTTGGGTGAAATAAACCTTTGGGGAAACGGGGCAACCGGCTTGTATTGCCTTTCCGGTTCTTTCTCTTGTGGAGTGTTGTTTGAGCTATCATCCTTTTTGGAATTTTCCGGATCCTTAGGCTTTGGGTCCTTCACCGGATTAGATTTATCAACTATTTTCCCACTTCTCAAAGTGGTGATAGCTTGAACATGCTCCGTATGTTGGGAGGATGAGCTTGCGTCTTGTATCTCAAATTGGGTTCTTGGGTTAGGAAGAGGTTGGGTAGGAAGTGTCCCTTTCCCCCTAACACTGAGGTGAGATTCAACCCTAGCCATTGAGGTTTTCAATTCATTGATGGCTTGAGTTGAATTTTGATTGAATTTCAATTGCTCTCACATGAACCCATCTATTTTCAAAGAATTAGTCTTGTTATACTCAGCTTGAACCGATACAAATGCACCCAACATCTCTTCTAGCGTAACTTTTGGTGTAATGACTAGGGATGGACCTAGTATAGGTTTAGCTTGAGGGATATTGTTTGCATTCGTAGTGGGTCCATTCCTCCAACTGAAGTTGGGATGGTTCTTCCAATTAGAATTAAACGTCTTTGAGTTTGGAGCACCAAATTGCCGTTGATAACTGTTTATGGCATTTGATTGTTCTTGTAAGATGTCTTGGACTGCTGAAATTGTGGGACAATCTTGTGTTGCATATTGATTTCCAGCACAAATTTCACAAACAGTTTCAACGTCATTAGAGTTGATCGTCTCTCCTTTCCTTAATTCCATGGCCTTAACTTTCCTTGTGAGGCTAGCCACCCGTGCACTTATGCTATCCTCTTCTGATATGACATAAATTCCTCCTTTTTCCTTTTGTTGGACAGTCTTGGAATTTGTTGGTTTAGATGTATCCCAAGACTGCATTCTCAGCCAATTCCTCCAAATAGTCCCATGCTTCATCGTCTTCCTTATTCATGAACTCCCCATTACACATCATCTCTACAAATTGGCGCATGTGTGAAGTCAGTCCTTCATGGAAAAAGCTTATAACCCGCCAAATTTCATAGCCATGATGTGGGCATGCATTTAACAAGTCCTTAAACCTCTCCCAACATTGGAAGAAGGTCTCATCTTCCGTTTGGGCAAAGTTCATGATAAGGCGCCTCAACTTGTTCGTTTTGTGAGTAGGGAAGAATTTTTTTTATGAACTCCCTATGCATATCAGTCCATGCACCAATTGATCGTGGCATTAATGCATGAAGCCAACCTTTAGCTTTATCTTTAAGGTTGAAAGGAAATAATTTAAGCCTTACCACATCATCAATAACGTTTGCAAAGTGCATGGTGGTTATTACCTCATCAAATTCCTTAAGGTGTTGATAGGCACTTTCACTGTCTAATCCATGGAATTTCTGTAGGAGTTGGATTACTCCCGGTTTCAAATCTACATTCCCTGCATTTTGTGGAAAGACTATGCATGAGGGAGTGCTCGCTCTTGTTGGTTGGAAGTAATCACGTAATGTTCTTGGTCGGGGAACATTCTCAACCACATTCTCTCCCGTTTTGGTTTGATTCTGGCCCAGATTTTGATTGACCATCGGATTAGGTTGATTTACAGCCATATTTTCAAACAAATTGGAGAAGTTAGATGTCTCCTAGCACGTGGTTCTCTGTCAATTCCTTCAACTATTCCCCCTTCACTAATGAGTCGGTTATTAGAATCCCGAGCCCAATGTGGCATGCAAATCCTAAATGAAACAAAAAGAAAGAAGAATTCTTCCTTCCTTTCTTTACTCTTCTCTAAGACCGAAGCACAAGGTGTCTTGTAATGGCTAGGCCAGAAGCAAGGATAGAGACCGATTTCTCCTGATGAATAGGGGTTCAGAGAACTCCCCAGCCACCCTTTAAATCTTTTAAAAAAAGTACAGAAAAAGAAAAAAGAAGAGTAGAGGTAAGAAGAGAAATCTCTGAGCATAAGGTGATCCAGGCGGCACAAGGTCTACCTATCAGAGATCCAAGAAGGAGTCTCCACCCACTCTACAAGAGATGAATATGATAGGAATGAATAGGAGAAGAAAAAGAGTAAGGTTAGAAAGATAGAACCTGATTTGGCACTTGAGATCCTTATGTCTTCTTCAACTTCCTTGAAATCCCTGCAAAAGAAAAAATCAAACAAAACAAACTAAGTTAGTACTAAAATCCTAAAAATCCTAAATAGATACTATTTTCAGAAATTTTGTGAAAAACCATCAAAGTCCCCGGCAACGGCGCCAAAAACTTATTCGCCTCCCCAAGTGTAGGGTTACGATGTAGTAATAATCTCGGTAAGACCGAGGTCAATCCACAGGGACTTATGTAGGAATTCACAAAATTACTTCCAATAATTTCTATTGAAAATCTAACAACCAGATTTGAGAAGATTGATGTAAATAGTAACTTTAAACTAAACTAGAGATAAACAACTAATAAAAAGGCACTAGGGGTTCAAGGATCCACTTGTAGCAATCCTTGATGCTCAATTCGTTGTGGTCTCACACTTTTTCAACTAGAATCGAAATTAAGTTCTATCTAGTGGGATGATAGAACAGTTAAACCAACAATCTTCTATATGTAAGATCCATGCATATGATTCACTCAATACAAGCTAGAACGAGCATACTCAATTGTATAGGTCAGTCCCAATTCCAACAAGCTAAGATCACAACCATAACCATCATTAAATCCTGTCACAAGACAAAACTAGATTATGATTTGAACCTGATTCAAATCACATACACAGTCTCACAGATACTTCAGAAATCCAGAAAATAGAACTTTGGTAGGAAGTTCCCACATGAAGATCGTACATCTAGAGCGTATTCCGATTCCTCAGTTCATACAGGTCTAGACTAGTTCACAACAATTGAGAACACAAGTAATTCTTCCAAACATCCATGAGTCATCATAAGACTAAGAAAAACGACTTTAGTACTTGAATTAAACTTCAAACCATTGTTCTTAAACATGAAATCCAACTTAAAACCATCTTAAACGAATTGAAACATCTTAAATTCACTACAAGCTTCACCTCTTAGCCCTAGCTAAGAGGTTTAGCCGTTCATGATCCAAGGAAACATGAAACAACAAAAAAAAAAATCATAAAAAGAGCAAACAAACTAGGAGTTGTGGAACTCCGAAATCCACTTCTGCAGTCTCCCACCGTGCTTAATCCGTTCTAAGATGCCCTAGGAACAATCCCTAGGTGTCCTTTTATAGTGGGGGAGCTCCGCAACATCAGAATCTTCCAGATTTATGTAAGGTTACGCAGTGCGCAGAGAAATCCAGGGTAGAAAATAGAAAGTATCTGTCCAATGCATGGCCGACCGGTCATGATCGGTCGGACTGGCTTGGCCGACCGGTCAAGACTGGTCTAGCTTGTTCACTAACAGTCCAACGAGTTCAGGGCCTGTTGGCCGACCGGTCAAGACCGGTCGGACCATCTTCCATCTTGTATCTATAGTCCAACGAGTTCAGCAGAGGTGGCCGACCGGTCTTGACCGGTCTGGCTCCTTTGGCCGACCGGTCAAGACCGGTCGGACCTTCTTCTCTTGATATTTCCTTTCTTCCTTTCTTCTTCTCTCTTCTCTCCTTGCTTTCTTCTCCCTTTGGTCCTTAATCAATCTTCATTCAATGGCTCTAAGTGGACCCTTTTGGTCTCCAATTGAGTGAAGTCCCTCCCATTCCTACAATCATAAAATCATGTATTAGATTAGTCTTTAAATCATGAAAACCTTGCATAATGAGTGATGAATTGGGGTTAGAATATGCACAATTAAGAACTCAACAGCACAAAACTTGTCGATCACAGCATTTCGGAAGGGCGTGCCATTATCCGTAATGATCCGATCGGGAATGCCGTGTCTATAGATGATGGCGTTCTGGATGAAACCCTCCACTTGTTTAGCTTTCACGTTTTTCAGGGCCACAGCCTCAGCCCACTTAGAGAAGTAATCTGTTGCCGCCAGTATGTACTGGTGCCCTTGAGAGGAAGAGGGGCTAATGGATCCTATTACATCCATACCCTAGGCCGCAAAAGGCCAAGACATCACTGACTGATGCAATTCTTCTGGAGGTATATGTATGATGTCAGCATGTATCTGACATTAGTGGCATTTCCTGACGTAGTCCATCGCGTCTTTCACCATGGTGGGCCAATAATAACCCATGTGCCGCACTCGATGATGCAGGTTCCGGCCCCCTTGATGGGCACCACATTCTCCTCCGTGCGCCTCTTTCAGCATATCATGAACTTCTTCCCGGGCCAGGCATCTTGACAGCATTCCGTCGCTGGAGCGTCGATACAGTACTTCTTCTAAGAGGACGAACGAGCTGGCGCGCCTTCTGACTTGAGTGCGCATTTGCGGATCCTCGGGTAAGAACCCGTATTTTAAGTAATCAGAGAATAGCCTCCTCCAATCCTCTTCTTCTGTGATCTCAAAGCAATGTACGGGGCTTGCACTCTGAAATTCTCGGCTGCTGTGAGGGATGGCAGTATCCTTCTTTCTTCTATTGTAACTTGAAGTGGGTTGCCCCCTGGGTGCGCGAGAGCCGCGGCCAGGTTAGCCAATGCATCTGCTTGAGAATTTTCAGCTCTTGGAACGTGCGACACTGTACTGTCCCAGAAGTGATCGAATAGGGCTCGGGCCTGATGGCAAAGAGATGATAGCTCTGGCTTGCGGACTTCATACTCCGTTGTGAGCTGTCCCACAACTAACCGAGAATCATCGTACACCTGTAGTGATCGAATTTGCATATCTCGTGCCAACTGTAACCCAACGATGAGGGCCTGATACTCTGCCTCGTTGTTTGTGCACGACGGCACTATTGTGAATGAGTAAGGCAATAAGTCGCCTTGAGGACTGATGAAGATCACACCGGCCCCTTATCCTGCAGCTCTGGAGGCTTCGTCGAAATACATCTACCACTGCCTCGCGACCTTTACCGTCATGGCTTGGTCGTCAGGAAGATCACATTCCATTTCCATGTTATCCGGTATCGGGTGAGCTGCTAGAAAATCAGCTATCGCCTGCCCTTTAACAGCTCGAGACGCCAGATATGTAATGTCGAACTCGGATAGCAGTAGGGCCCATTTGGCTAATTGCCCGGGCAACATAGGTTGGTTCATCAAGAACTTGATAGGATCTGCTCTGGAGATCAACGTAATCTGGTATGACAAGCAGTAATGCCTCAGCTTCTTCACAGCAAATATCAAGGCCAGACATATCTTCTCAATCGGTGAGTAATTAAACTCAGCGCTGACGAGCATGTGGCTCAAGTAGTACAAAGCATTCTCTTTTCCTTCTTCATTCTTCTAGGCGAGCATTGCCCCCAGTGAGTTCTCTCCCACTGCTACATATAGTATCAGAGGCTTTCCCTCGATTGGCCCAGCGAGAACTGTGAAAGTACGTCGGTAGTCTAACACGACACCCACGTATGTGCGGAAGCTTAAAGAGCAACTAGAATTATGGCTAAACCTATAAGAGGGGGTGATTAGGACCTTTTTTGAAATTCTTTTCGCCTACTTATATAATTCAACAAATCAAACTAAGTAAGCAAGAACACTTCTGTGGATGTGCCTAATTAGTGCCTAGCATACATTCCTATCAAGCATTCATAATTAGACAATTAAACTAACAATGCTAAGATATTAATGTGCTCAATTCAATCACAAACACAAGCATGTATAGTGGTTCGACTTTGGGTCTACTCCACTCCCGGTTCAAGTACTCAACTCCTTGGAGCACACCGGCATTCACTATCGGAGGTTTTAAATGAGGTTCACCTCTCAACCTTTACACGGAGGTTTTACCGGTTCACCTCTCAACCATGACCGGAGTTTTGGACAAAGGGCTAACTCTCAACCCAAATGGAGTTTTGGACATAGGCTAACTCTCAACCCGAAGCATGCTCATTCCCTTGTCGGAGGCTCCCCCTTGGAGACTTAGTTTAGGCCCGGCTAACGGGCCAAGGAACGGCTAACGTCCCTAGATCGAGTTTGACAAACAAACTCTAAATGGACTCTCAATTAAGACGACCTTACTTGTCGGATGAGCCCCTTGTTTAGCGCCGGTTTGGGTTGCTTGATCTCCGCTCTCGCGTGCTTCAATCAGCTTCCCTTGCTCCCACAATCGTGTTGCCGTTGCGAGCGGTTACGGAGTCGGTGTGTACTAGTTTGTGGAACGTACACTACGGAAACTCTACGGGTTCCACGATCCTCCCATCCATACTCTTGAGATGTTAATTACTCTTACCCAACGGATCTCCAAGAGAGGATTTTGCTAGAGTAGAATCTCAAAACCTGTTCTTAAACGGTTAGTTCTTCCAAGGTTTGAGATCTCTAGTTCTCCCCTACTTCCAGTAGAAGAAGTACTCGAACCTTACGAGATTAGAACACAATTTCGTTAAGGAAGATGCCTTGCATAGGTTGGGAATGGTGGCTTCACTCCTCTCGAAATCCCTCTTCCTACCTTTCAAAACAAGCCAAGCCCTTATATAGAAAAGTGCACAACGGATACATAACGGGCAGAAAACGGCTAGTGCCGACCGGTCGCATGACCGGTCAGCCAGGGGCCCACGACCGGTCGTCCAGGGTCCACGACCGGTCGGCCACAGGCCAACTGAAGACAGGAGCTTGCTGTTTTAAGGTGGGAGGTCTGTCCAACCGGTCTTGACCGGTCGGACCAACCTAGCCGACCGATCACGATCGGTTGGCCCTATGGCCTGATCATACCAGAGGCTGCTGTCACGCTGGAGTGCCTGTCCGACCGGTCTTGACCGGTTGGCCAGGGGTCCACGACCGGTCATGACAGGTCGGACAGGCCTGGGTTCAACCCACTGTTTTGCTGACCCATCCATCCTTCAACCATCTCACTTAGGCCAAGATTTAGGTGATGTTTTGGGATACCTAGGGCCAATCTATGATGACTAAAGGTTCCCTAATATGGTCAATGTCATCAAAGAGGTTAAGGGGTTGGGTTTTGGTCCAGGTTAAGGCACATCAAGGCATCACTTTTACCTGAATCTTCTTCCTTGATGTAGCGGGGCCACTGAGTCTTCGGTCTTCGTCTTCATTGGGCTCAACTGACACTAGACTCACTGACGTAAGTGATTGACAAACAAGATGCACTAGTATGCCACAGAAAAGTGCACTAACAAACTTGAGCTTGCCCGAGTAACTCTTTGAGGGAATCGAAGGCTTTCTGGCACGCTTCGTCCCACTCGAAGCGGATGTCTTTCTTGTTCAGCCGAGAGAAAGGCTGGCAGCGACCTGACAGGTTCGAGATGAACCGCCGCAAGTAAGCGACTCTCCCTTGGAAGCTCTTCAGCTCTTTCAAGTTCTTTGGGGGAGGCATTTCTCAGATCGCCTTGATCTTCGAGGGGTCAATCTCGATTCCCCGATGCCTAATCACAAAGCTAAGAAATTTTTCAGAGGACACCCCAAAGGCGCACTTCAACGGGTTCATGCGGAGGCTCTTCTTCCTCAACCTCTGAAATACTAACTTCAAATGTTCGCGATGCTGCTGATGTCTGTCAGACCTTACTACCAGGTCATTGACGTAGCATTCCACATGCTTGTGCATCATGTCTTGAAAGATTACCTACATTGCTCTCTGATACGTGGCGCCCGCATTTTTCAGCCCAAACGGCATCACCCGATAACAGAATATCCCGAGAGATGTGCAGAAGGCAGTGGACTCTTCGACTTCTGGAGCCATTCAGATCTGATTATACCCTAAGTAGACATCCATAAAGGACATCGTCATATATGCTGACGTGCTGTCAATCAGGAGTTCCGGGATGGGTAGAGGAAAGTCATCTTTGGGACAAGCCTCATTCAGGTTGCAGAAATTAACACACACCCGGATCTGGCCGCTCTTCTTCTTTACAGGTACTATGTTCGAGATCCATTTGGGATACCGAACTTCCCTGATAAACCCGGCCTGAAGCAGCTTCTTCACCTCTTCTTCTATCTTCGAGACGATGTTAGGATGGAAGCGCCTCTGTGGCTGCTTAACTGACCTCTTCTCCTTTGCAATATTCAACCTGTACATCGCGATTGCCGAGTTCAGTCCTGGCATTTCAGAATAGGTCCATGCGAACACGTCTCTGTTCTCTTTAAGGAGTTGAATGTAGCTCTCCCTCTCTTCTTCTAGAATGTTCTTACTGATATAAGTATTCCTCGGCTCTTCGGTGGTCCCCAGATTGACTTCTTGTAGCTCATCTATCGTGGGCTGACCCCCATCTTCGATCTGCTTTGGCGCGGCACTCGGCTGTATGACTTCATTCGGTCCAGCGGGCCTCACCTCTTCCACAGGACTAATTGTCACCATGTTAATATGCCTGATCTCACATCCTGCCCCCAGGGCTTCTTTTCCTTTGTATACCTTCGTCTTTACTTCGAGGGGTGCTAGCATGCCTTTCCGAGCTGGCGGTTCTGAACAAATGAACCCCATATTTCTCATGATGTTTCTACTGACCTTGCTATATCTTTCTTCTTCAATGGGCGGTGTCTCTACCGGCGTTCTCTTCGTGTTCTCTTCGATCTGCAACGGGTTGCAAAGTCCAACCTAAAACCTTATCTCATGCCTGGCTCCCATTGTCGGCGGTATGCAGAACTGGCTCGGAGCTTTAGGGAAGGGACGAATCCTCTCAACCTTTGGTACCGGCATATTGAAGCTGGACTGTAACACGCTCATCTGTTGGCTTCTCATCTGCTTCAGCACTAACTGCCCTTCCTTCTGGAGGTGCTTCGGGATCAGGTAAAACTTCTTCCTTTGCAACGGATTTCCTCCGTGAGCCCTTGTCGCTTCAGCGACCACTCGCGGAGCTTTGTTCGCTTGTCTTTGATTCTCACCCTGGTATTCTGCCCCCTGTGCCACCTCTGTCGGTTCGTTGGCTTTTCTGGCGGTCTTGGCTCCATCGCTCTCCTGATAGTATTATGCATCTGCTAGGAAGGATTCAGTGATGGAGTACGGCCTCGGGTCTGCCGCCACTCTATACTGGACGCCATCCCTACTTGAAGCATTGATGGTATGTCGAGGGAATGATACCGTATTGATGAAGCCACGGTCGTCCCAACAAGATATTGTATGTCGTCATCGCATCGATTACCTGACAGGTGACTTTAGTGCTCAATTCTTCTATTTCCAGCATGACAGTAATGGACCCTAGGACACGTTGACCGTCTTGATTAAACCCTTGGATAACCATGGCGCTTGGGTGAAGTGTTGTCTGTCTGAAACCCAACTGCTGCAATGTCTTCAGGGACATAATATTCACTAGTGGACCCGTCGTCTAGCATGCATCTTCGAACCTCTATGTCTCGGATGAGACCTGTCACCATCAACGGGCGGTTGTGGTCTGTCAGGATGATCGTCCTATCTTCTTCTGAAATGTGATCATGGATGATCGGTCAATCTGCATGACCTGTTCTACGGGTCGATCCTCAGTTCCCGTTATCTTCATTTCTTCCATCTCTGACTCGATTTGTGCCATCATGACCTCACGAGCTTCTTGATTGAGCAATGCATTGAGCAACATTTCTCGATATTTCTTCGAAAGGCACAGGGCATCGTAGATGCTGAGTTGGGCCAGGACCTTCTTCAGATGAGACACCACATTATAAATCACCGGTGCCTTATCTTGAGTGTGATCTCGCTGGTTAGCTGCTAGCTCGTTGACTGCTTCTGCCTGTTCTTTTTCTCAAGGTGTCCCTGATGGCTCACCTATGACCACATTCGTTCTTCTAGGGTCCGGTCGTCTTGGGAATTCTCTCTATATGACCTGCTTTCCTGATCGCAGAGCCACTACATTGACTTCTCCTCTCTCTAAGACTTGGTCCTTATCATTGGGCCCTGGCTGAGTGACCACTGAGACCATAGCGCACTGAACGGGTTGTGCACATGGCTGTTCCTGTCTAACATTTCTCCTTCTCATTCTGTTCTTCATCTTCCTCTCTTTCTCCAAGAGTCTTTTCTTGTTCTCTAGCCTCTTCTTGCTGCTCACAAGTGTCCATGGCTCTTCCAGTTCTGGGAACGGATTCGCCGTTCGAATTTAAACTGGTACAGGGAGGGCAGACACCACTGTCGCAGTGTTCCAGCTCGCCTCTTCTGCCTTCATATTGATGGTGTTGTCGTTGATCATCCGCTGGATCTTGCCTTTTAGGACGAAGCAGTCTTTAGTCTTGTGGCTGGTCACACGATGATACCTGCAGTAGCTGGGATGATCGACCATCTTCGCTTCCTCTGGGCATGTGCATTCTGACAGTCTTATCAACCTTTCCTCTACTAGCTGTTCCATGATCGGAACCAGATCTTCCATGTCGAAGGTATAAGGTCCATTTGCTCGATTACGCTCTTCTACCGTAAGATGTTGCGGCCTCTAAAACTCTTGCCTTTGTCTTGAGTCGTGGTCACTGGCCTGGCCTCGACTCTATGCTCGGTGTTTGGGCGTTTCCTGTCATTCAAACCCTTTCCTTTGTCAACATAATTAGACGTTATCATCCTTCCGGCTTCTCTCCTGGGCTTCTCTGCCTTGAACAGCGCCCTGAACGTGGCTCCTTCCACCAGGTGGGCTTTTGTAGCTAGGTCTCGAAACGTCGAGAAGTTATGTCCAGATAGGCCAAATGAAATCATCGCATTCATGGCCTGCATGCACATCTTGACATGCTCAGATTCATTAGGTAGTTCTCGACACTGTGCTGCTATAGTTCCCCACCTGTCGATGAACTTCTCGACTGACTCCCCCTACCTCTGACGAACCAAGGCTAAATCTGTTAGCGAGACTTCTCGCTCTGTAGAGAAGAATTTGGAGATGAACAGGTCCTGCATCTGCTCCCAGGACTTGACTGACCCTGCGGGCAATGACATGTACCACTGGAATGCCTTGCTCGTGAGCGTCGAGCCAAACAATCTGAGACAGTACTGGAGAATTGTCAATAGATTGCCCATCATTGTCATGAATTGAGCCATGTGTTCCTCCGGCGATCCTCTGCCATCGAATCTGGGGAAGTCCGGACGCTTGAAATTATTGGAAAACGGGAGGTCGTCGACCTCGGGTAAGTACGGCACCCGGTATACATACTTTCCTCTCTTTTCCTTTTCTCTTTCCTGACGCATCAGGTCTGCAACTGTTTGAGACAGTTCTTCTCTCGTGGCTTAGGGATGGCAATGGCGATACACATCCGAACACAACGTTTCTCGGGCGAGCTTGTGGTTCAACGGCAGCTGGTTCTCCTGCTGCTCCCTGACATTCTTCTACAGACTGTCGAGTAGGTACGGCTGGGATTCTATTTGCCCCCTGGGCAACTAGAGCCAACAGTGCTTCTTTCATCTCTCTCATCTCTCTGGCGTGTCCTCTTGGACCTGGATAATCTCATCTATCTGTTCTTGGATTGGAGAGGCAGCTCTGGGTATCGCTCACTCGCCTCTCCTTCGGTAACCTGCACCATCATTACTTGCGCTCGCTGCGTCCTTGTCTTGGTCACAACGACTTCAGTACCGGTTTTCTTCATTGTCGTCTCAGCAAATTGTCTGACAGTGGATCTGTTCGATACCTTGGCTGACAGTGCTGTCTTTGGTATTGCTGGGAAGTCGATAGCGACGAAGGAGAATTCTGGCCTGGTTGACACGATGGTTCTGCTGGCACTGCGGGCGTCGATCCTGTAAACTGACTTCCACTATCTCTCTGTTCTACCCTGTACCCTTGCCGTTATCCCTGTTTCAGCTGGAATAACCTTCTTGTTCTCAGTCTTCTTGACGATCTTGCGCTTCTACACAATCTGCCATCCGGCTTCAAAGTTTGCTGCCAGATGGGGGAAGTAGAATCCTCCAGACGCTAGGAAGATCATTGTAGATGCCATTTGGTTGGTTCTTTTCTGTCTTTTTGCTTCTCTCTCTCTCTCTCTTTGCACAGTCATACACGCATTAGAATATTTCGCGCACTCGGGAAAAGAGAGGGGACGCGACCTTACTAATCGCGATACAGCTCGACAGTGGATAGACAGAAACATACAAGTACAAACTACATGCACGCTATGTGAAACATCGGAATTCTTTTGCCTTAAAGATGAAGGGAAGAACGTTCCCGTTGAGAGTCGCTAGTTTGGCGCCCGTGAAGGCACCGAACATTTCTCCTTGCGGTAGCCTTTCTCATATACATGTTAGTGTTTGCAAATGATTTATCGCAGAATATCTATCTACTCAGAAATAACCAGAGATTCTGGTATTGAATAATCCCAGCAGAGTCGCCAGTTTGTTAGAACTTAGAAAAAGTTAACTGCTCGTCAGCAATCCTTTTTTTCCTATGTTTCTTTATTCTGGGGGAAATTCTAAGTATAGAGACATTCATAGACAGTCATAAGCAATCACAAAGTGTACACAAAAGAGAGATATCGCAAGGCGAATTTTATTCTAAAGATTCTGAGATCTTTTACATTCCAGGCTGTGATACTGGTCACGAGCCTTTAATTACATCAACGGTTGATTACCCTTAATTGGAAGGCAAAAAAAGACTAATCCGCCAGGGATTATGGTCTTGAGTTCATGGTCGTATAGACCTTGTTTTCTTGTTATGGACTGAGCCACATTTATTAGACAAGTCAGATGTCTATATCCCATTTTCTTTCTGATTGTCTGAGTTGAGAGACTGTCAAGATTCGAGTGGTGCAACTCTGGGCCCGCGCTTGTTATTGTGAACAGGTGACCGCTGGAATACACGATCCTCGAATGTTGGTCGGCATAACCTAAGGCCCGCGCCCGTATTTTTATGACGGGTGACCTTAGGAGAGCACTCCGCAACGTTCCCGAATGAGGTTTTTAATCGAGTGGTGCAACTCTGGGCCCTCGCCTGTTACTGTGAATAGGTGACCGTTGGAATACACGAACATCGAAATGTTGGTCGGCATAACTTAAAGCTCGCGCCTGTTACTATGAACAGGTGACCTAAAGAAAGCAATCCCCAACTGCCTCATCAGCTCAACCAACGGACCCGTTGTCGATGGGTAGGGCATCGACTGTCTTTTATAGTGGCAATCCATAGCAGGATGTTTTAAGCTTAGTTAGAACTCTTTTGTTTGTGGTTTCTCGTGGTGACAACCCCTTAGGTTTAGCCTCAGACCTTTATCTGGGATGAATGAAGCTTTATACAGTAAAGTAAATGTATTTCTTCTAGAGTCGGGCAACTCGTCTTTGAGAATACTCTTTCTTCTGAGTATTTTTAATGATCTATTTTAGATCAAACAGGCTATATCAATCTAAGATCCTTTGAGGATTCAAAATTCAATAGGCTGGATCGGCTGTTTCCGATACCCGCAAATGGCTAAGCATCGGGTCCGATGGGTGCCCATTCATGCCAATTTCTAATGGATAATGGGGATCGGTGCCCCGTAAATGTTTAACTCGGACTGTTGGATAACCTGCGTACTTTAGCCTTGCCTTAGCATCTTTGAGATCGTGGTTGATTTCATCCAGCGTCAGTCGATTTTTGGGCCAACAGGGCACTTCCCAGGGTTGAAAATGACTGAGTAGTGGACCTGTCTGCGGTCTAATCAGGGTATTCGGTGAATATTGTCGATAACTATCTTTGAACAGGGGTGGATTATGTCCACGGGGATCGCGGTGCGATCGGCGTTTCGATTTGCTTAGCATAAGTCAATTTCCGAGCCGACAGGGCACTACCCAGGGCTGAAAATGACTAAGTTGTGGACCTGTTTACGGTCTGATTAGGGAAATCGGTGAATATAATCAATGACCAGTCTTTGAACAGGGGTGGATTATATCTACGAGGGTCGCGGTGCGATCGCGTTTCGATTTGCTTAACATAAGTCGATTTCCGAGCCGACAGGGCACTTCCGAGGGCTGAAAATGACTAAGTAGCGGGTCTGCTGACCAGCTTGATTAGGGTATTCTAGGGTCTTGAGATTGGATAACCTCATCACGGTGCATGATTATGATGTATCGTGTCATGTAGAAGAAAAGTTTCCCTCTCGGGCTCGGTCCAATTCCGCTCAATTCTTCCCGATTTCGGCCGTTTTCGGCTCTTTCAGAGGGATTTCCGGGGCTACCAAATTGACTAAGTGTTGGTCATTTTGGATCGAAACACTGATTTGAGCCATTTATCATTGACCGTTGGAGAATCTAATCCGGGGGATGGATAAATCTCATCGAGATGCATCTGGGAGAAGCGGTTTCATCAAAATCCGATCTCGGACGAAAGCGGGCCACACGACGGAAGGCCCACCCCTCCAACCAGCGTCCAGGCGCATGGATGGGATGGTACATGCACATGTGGGGCTGGTACAGGCACATGTGGGGCTTCCACAGCTGGTGAGCGCATGTGGTTGGGAGGTGGGCGCATGTGCCCTTTTCTCATGAAAAATAGAGGAAGGAGAAGCAATCCCGTCGCATGTGGTCGTGCACATGCGCCTGGCCCCAAATAGTGGGCTTATGTCCTTTTGGGACTTGGCAGAATTTCAGGTTTTCCGGCAAGGAAAAGCCAGCGCATGTGCTGGGAAAGCCAGTGTATGTGCCCAGCACTTAGAAAAATTTCAGAATTTCTCTCTGAACTTCGGATTCTGGCGAGGAAATCCTTTTCCAGTGAGGGATTCTGCTCCGGCCAAGGCATTCGGTGAGGGGTAATAGAGCGGGCGCACGTACCTCTTACGTCGTCCTAAGGTCGGCAGGGGATGATTTTGTGCTGATGGAATGAAGTGACTCCGCTATTTATAGGGAGGTAATCGGGTTCGGGTCTGGCCTGATGGGTATTTCCCGGCGCATGTGGCAAAAAACATGTCAGGCGCATGTGGCAGAAAAAAGTCAAGCGCATGTGGTGGATCCAGGCGCATGTCCTTTTCCGGCGCTTTTCAAAAAAGTGTTCGGATCACTTCCTTTCATCAATAGGTTGTAGGCGCATATGGTGGGAGGCCAAGAGCATGTCCTTTGCCGGCACTTTTCCCACTACTTAGCTAGATTTTCAGGATTCCAGCAGTTAGAAAATTTCAGGATTTCAGCTCCGACGGGAGACCTCTAAAGGACAGCTACCTTTTCTAGACATGCACTTACTATCGCCATGTCAAGGCTAGGATTGACCTCCTGAATGAATGAGATGGGGTGTGGAAGTCCAGATGTTGCCAATTTTAGCACTTTCTTCCTAATTTGGAGCCTGCGGGTCGGCTTGTTGTATAGGAACATTATTTTGGGGAGCGCGCACATGAAAATATGCACCGTAATGACTTCAAACTTGCTATTTAAGGGTTTTGGAGCGCTCTGGATCATTTGGCAGTGAAGCGTATGTCCAGTTTCGATTTGAAATGGTAGCTGTAGGCTTACGGACCCTTTTTTGTTAGCTCCGGGCGGGGATGAAACACATTTCGAGGTGCGCAAGGTGAATATATGCACCGGATGACTTCGAAACTTGCAGGTTAGGGGTTTTAGGACGTTCCGGACCATTTGGCGATGAAGCGCATGTCCAGTTATGCTCCAAAATGCTGTTTACGAATTTTGGTCGCTACCAATCGATTAAGGTTGTGCTGGCATTTTCAGGGCTTTCCCGACCTCAAAACTGATCCAAATCATTGTCAATAGACCACAGGATGTTGTTTTACAATGGGTGCAAATTTGAGCCCCAACACAAGTCCTTCAAAAACCTGAGGTATCAGGGCGGTTGACTAAATGGGCAATTGAGCTCGGTGAACATGATATTACATTCTGCTCAAGAACCGCCACTAAGGCTCAAGCTGTTGCTAACTTTATCGATGAATTCACATATTCGACCCCTGGCCGAATCCATCTCCAACAACGACCTTGCGACCAACGAGTAGGCCCCCTGGTCGCTTTTTGTAGATGGATCTTCATGTGCCACCAGCAGCGGAGCCGGTTTGATCCTAATCGCTCCTGACGGATCACGTTTTCAATATGCTTTACGATTCTACACTCATGTCTCTAACAATGAAGCGGAATATGAGGCTTTGATCGTCGGCCTCGAACTAGTGAATGTGCTCGCGATACAGAATTTATTTGTTCACAGTGATTCTCAACTCATAGTCAATCAAGTGCTTGGCGAATTCGAGGCGAAAGAAGAGCGAATGGCTTTATACAAGTCTCGAGTACTTATCCTGCTCGCAAAACTAAGCAAATATGAAATAATTCATATTCCTTGCGAGAAGAATAAGCTCGCGGATTCCTTGGCAAAGTTAGCTTCCGCACCAGAATCTGATTTAACACGATCTGTTTCTATCGAGCATCTTCATACTCCGAGTATTGATCAATTCGCCCCAGAGCAGGTAGTCACAGTGCATTTCTCTCCACGTTGGATGGATCCCATCATCCTTTACCTCAAAAGCGGACAACTCCCAGATGATAAAAAATATGCACGACAAATTCGTTATCGTGCTGCCAGCTACACTTTGCAAAACGGAATTTACTACGCAAAAGCTTTACTTTACCATACTTAAGGTGTCTCCATCCAGAAGAGGCACACCGCGTTCTTGATGAAATACACCAGGGGGCATGCAATAACCATCCTAAGAGACGATCTTTAGCATATAAAGCAATGAGGTAAGGGTACTACTGGCCCACCATGAAGGCGGATGCAATCGAATTTTCAAAAAATGCAACAAATGCCAGCGATATTCTCCAATACCCCATGTACCATCTGAGCAGATGACACCTAATGGACAACCCTTGACCCTTCGCCCAATGGGGAGTTAAAATCATTGGACCATTGCCCACCGGGAAAGGCCAGAATAGGTTTGCAATTGTAGCAGACGATTATTTTACCAAATGGGTCGAGGCAGAACCGTTAACCACAATCACCGAAAAGCAGACTAGTAGGTTCATGTGGAGAAACATCATATGCCGTTATGAGTTCCCCCACACTATAATCACCGACAATGGAAAGCAAATCGACAACAGCCGAGTTCTCGGAGTTTTGCGATAAATGGAAGATACGAAGTATTTAAACCTCCCCGTATCATCCCCAGGCTAATGGACAAGTTGAAGCAGTCAATAAGATCATCAAACATCATCCTGAAAACTAAACTCGACGAATGCAAGGGTATGTGGCCGAAGCTTCCACCTGAAGTCTTATGGGCCTATAGAACGACAACTCACACGTCAACCGGAGAAACTCCTTTCTCTTTGGCATTCGGTGTAACGCCCCGGATTTTCACAACCCGAGCTCTTTGATCCATGACATCAGCATAACCTGCAGCATCCTGCTCCATTCCAGTATAACCTGTACATTATTTAAATCACCTGCACCAACTATACAGTTGAAATATAACAGCATGAGTGGCCAGCTCAGTGTGAGGTCCCCTCAAGATTACACACCAACACATTAATCAAGAAGAATAAAAAAATGTACAAAACATTCATGGTGCAGTCTTTCTTAATTGCATGAATGCATGCACATGTCCCTCAGCCTGGGGATGCACATCCAGCTGGAAAATGTGGTCTGGAAGTCACTAAGGACACACATCAGCCCCACAATGCAAATTCATCAATTAGTGATCCGGAAGTCACTAAGGACACACATCGGCCTCACCCAGTGGTCTGGAAGTCACTAAGGACACACATCAGCCCCACGATATCACGAGTGGTCATCACTAGCGAAAATACCAAAGGTACGTGCTCTCAGTGAATGACACACTCTATGGTGGTCTAGAGCCAGCGAAAATACCTCGAGGATACGTGCTCTCAGCAACCAGACCACCTGATGGTAATATAGCTAATCACCACATGTCCCGTCTATGCCATGATATGCATGATTAAACCAACCATTATTATTCCAATTTACAGCCAAACCAATTATGACATTCCCTTACAACTAGTGCCTTTCATCACACTAATTCTCCAAAATATTTCCACATGAATCCAACTAGGGATATAATCAATAATTTATCTCATAGGACCATTGGTCCATCAAGTCCATCGGGAATCCCAACAACTCATCTCAATAGGACATTCAGCCCAACGAGTCCATATAAGGACATCATCAAAAATATTTCCATACTAGTCCAGCTAGGGGCAAAACCAAGATCTTATCTCATTTAACATTTAGCCCGACAATTCCATCTAAGGACACCATTAGGAATCTTTCCAATAAATCGCTTTCAAAGGCCATCAGTTTAAGGTCCCATCAAATATAGGTGACTACAACCATTCTAATTCACATTCCACTTTCACATTCTAATCATGAGGAATGAAAATGACAATTCCAAAATTCGTAAATAATTCACAGTTATAAAGAAATTCACGTATAGCAAGATTAAACATATGATTTATGGTAAAATCAAACAGCAGAGGTAATCATGAGACAGAGTAAAATTTTCAGTCATATATGAATAAAACTATTACTTAATTAACATGAAGGCGAAAAGCTCAAGGGGAGGAATCATCACCTTAAGAATCGAAGCATCTTTCAATGTTGCTTGAAGCATGTACACACTCGCTAGAATTCGACCTTACCATGTTTTAGACCATTTATGCGGTTAGATTGTCATATCTATAATTTATACGGTTAAGATCAACCCTATGGTGGTAGGCTCTAAAATTTTAAAGAGTTGGCCTATACAATCCAGATTTAGGGTTTAGGGTTTAGGGTTTAAATGACTTATTTAATACTTTATGAAGGTGGTGCATCCCATGGATGTGGCCCCACGTAGATTTTTAATTAAACATACTTTACATGCAGAAATGGTTTTTGGCTAAGTTTAGGTCCAATTCATGATCACAAGGGGGCCAGCTTTTGGAGAAATAAAATGTCCACTACACAGAGCAATGTATGGTCTTCAAAACTCATATGGCGGATCCCTTTGTTTGCATGTGTACAATTTTTAATAAAGGCCCAAACATGTGTACTTTGGAGTTGTGCAGAAACGGTAGTGCAGAAATGATTTTGGGCCTAACTTTGGGCACGTCCCACCATCAAACGGGAACACCTTTTGACGTGTTGTCAAGTCCCCCTGGTAGACCCATGCATGGTCTCTAAAACCCATAAGGTAAGGCCTACTGGATATGTATAAATATTTTTTAGTGCGGGGCTAAACATGAGCACTTGGAATTTCTGCACAGAAATTCCTGCACAGCTTTGCCCAACCCCATTTTGGAACTTAATTTCTGATCATGTGGGGTCCTGCTTTGGCTCAGGTAAAATGTCATCGTTGTAGCCACACGTACCCTATAAAAGGTCCAAATGGTAGTCTTGACATTGCTCGCACGTGGGGCCCATAGGGGACACACAAACATGGCCTAAAACACTAAAATCCAATGTAGATTTTTGAAATAGAAATGTGCACGAAACTTAGATCAAAGGTGGGTCCCATCTAGTTGGGCCACATTATAAAGAACTATCAGCCCTACAATGAGGTGCCAAAATAGGTGAACTCGGTAGATAAACTATATACATCAAGGTGGACCCTACAAGCTAGGGCCCTATGAATGTTTCAATGGTGGACATCACTATCCCCACTGTTTTTTGTGGTGTGGCCCACCTGAGACTTGGATATGCCTCATTCTTGGGCCCATGTCCTAAAATGATCTGGCAAAGCAGATGAACGGTTTGGATAAAACCAATACATCATGGTGGGGTCCCCAAGTGGGGCCGCCAGCTGGGCATCACGAGCCCAGCGTCCGTGGACGCTAGGTACTCCCAGCGTCAGAGCCAGCTTCCTTTTTTTTCTTTTCTTTCTTTTTTTTTCTTTTTCCGTGGTTTTGATCAAGTGGGGCCCACATAAGGGTGATCCACTCCGACTATCAGGTTCCCCAGCTCGTGGGGGACCCAATGAGCCCTATATTGGGTATATGATATGGCCCACAGACATCAAGCTGGGCCAAACAAATTCTGACAGTAGACATCATTATTTGTACTGTTTCATGTCGTGCGGTCCGCTTAAGATTTGGATCGGTTTCATATTTGGGCGTTGGCCCTAAAATGATCTGGGCAAACAGATAGACAGTGTGGATACAACATAAACATCAAGGTGGGCCCCACGAGTGGGGACCCATTCAAACCGTTCGGTGACTCTGGACTGTTTCAGCGTTCTGACGCTGTGAACGTCCAGCGTCTGGACGTTAGTTCCCTTTTCTTTTTTTTTCTTTCTTGCTTATTTCAAGTGGGGCCCACATGGGTATAATCCAATCCGTTCATCAGCTGGGCCATCTCATGGTGGGCCCAATTAGCTTTGGTTCAAGATAATCCTATATTTATCCTTCATCCATATCTTTGTGTTTTAAAGAATGGGGAAGAAAAGAAAATCAAGCATCATGGTGGGCCATTGGCCACAATAATCTTGCCACAAAATGGGTCCCCAAGTGGGATCCACACCATCAAAAGGTGGGACCCATTTGAATCTAGGTTCTACACAAAACCTAAGAGGAACATGGATGCACTCACCTTGGTATCCTTGATCAAAGGTCGATCTTGACGGTTGAAGTGAATGAATGGTTGAGATGGAGGGGAAGTTGATGAAGATGGCCCACTCCTCTCTCTCTCTCTCTCTCTCTCTCTCTCTCTCATACACACACACACACACACACACTTAGGAAGGGCGTGGATGGCATATGAATGAAGAAGAAATGAAGAATGAAGGGGGAGAGATCGTTCCTCCCTTCCATCCATCTCTCTTATAATCTCTTTTTTTTTATTATTATTATTGATTTTTTTTATTTTTTTAAATGAAGGGATGGTAGAGGACGTGGGGGGCATGGGAGAGGAATGGGGTGTCATCATGACACTCCATCATTACACCTTTCTCTCTTTTATTATTTATTTAATTTTTATTAATTTATTCATTTTTTTGTGTAATAACTAAGTGTAATAATTACAAGGGAGGGAAAATGATTGCTGGGGAGACCGTGTAGTGGGCCCCCCACGAGTGTGCACAACCACATTTTTTTTGGTGTTTTGATTAAATGTCCATATCTTTGCGCTAGGGTATCAGATCGACGCATTGTTTTCGCCATTGCGATCGTGAGGACGGCGTGGTCAATATGACAGAGGTTTCGGGATCTCAGGACTTCAGTCATTTGGGTGCGAACTACGCACTGCCAGTCCGGGGCACCAGGAGTCGCGAACACATTGACGAAAGAGTCACGGAAGGGCATTACACATACACATATACTTTGAATTCTCGTGGTAACACCCGAGTACAAAAAAGTATGGGGTGTTACATTCGGTATCGAAGCAGTTGTCCCCATTGAAGTGGAAGTACCCTCGTATCGAATCGAGCAGTACGACCCAACGAGCAACCAAGAAGGTCTAAGACTTCATCTCGATCTCTTGGAGGAGAGAAGGGTCGCATCCCGACTTCGAGCAGCAGCTTGCCAACAACGTATAGCTCGCTACTATAACGCAAAAGTCAGACCTAGAGCGTTCTAGCTCGGCGATTTTGTGCTTAGACAAAATCTTGGCACACTTGCTCGTTCGTTGGACTTGAATTGGAAAGGCCCCTATCGGGTTATCAAAATCGTGCGACCAGGTACATATTATCTCGAAGATATGCGAGGGAGACCCCTACGTCGCCCTTGGCACGTAGAGCATCTACTCCAATATTTCCTTAACCCGATGTAAATTCAAATAACATCCGAATAAAGATGGATTCTTCTTCCCTTGAGTGTTCGATTGATTCCCAAACTTGGTCGCTACTCCATTTCACGGACCCGAATAGCCCTGAAGAGAATACGAACATTCTCTTGACCAAATCTTCTACTCTCGACAGCGCCAAAGTCTCAATCGATAGATTAGTCTATCTTCACGTGGACATGGTCACCAAGACCCCCGGATTAAGCATAACTCATTCTTCATGAGTTAAGCATTTCTTCGCACACAACACACTAAGTATCTATTACTTTTGAAGAATAAAAAATATAAAAAAAGAAAAGGTATTCATTCTATTAAAAGACATCTGGATAGTTTTTACACCAAAGGAGTGATCAAGATTTACATGAGAGAGCAAAAGAAAAAGAAAGGGAGATCATTCCTGCGCATCACTTGGAGGAGGAGCGGCACTGTCAACCTCAGGGCCCGCTTCCGGGACCCCTGCAGCTTGTGTAGCCTCCGTAAATGTTCGCTTGCTCAGGTTTAGGGTTGCGATGTAGTAATAATCTCGGTAAGACCGAGGTCGATCCACAGGGACTTATGTAGGAATCCATAAAACGCTTCCAATAGTACTACTGAAAAGGTAACAACTAGATTTGTAGAAGATTGTAATGTTGAATTAAACTAAAGGTAATCAATTAATTAAAAGGCACCAGGGGTTCAAGGATCCACTTGTAGCAATCCTTGATGCTCGATTTGCTGTGGTTTTTCACTTTCTCAACTAGAATCGAAATTAAGATATATCTAGTCGGATGATAGAGCAGTTAAACCAAACAATCTGTCATATGTAAGATCCATGTATATGATTCACTCAATGCAAGTTAGGATGAGCATACTCAATTGCATAGGTCAGTCCCAATTCCAATAGGCTAAGATCACAATCATAACCATCATTAAATCCTGTCATAAGACAAAACTAGATCATGATTTGAACTTGATTCAAATCACATACACAGTCTCACATACTTCATAATTTCTAGAAAAGGAGACTTTTGGTATGAAGCTCCCACATGAAGATCATAGATCTAGAGCGTATTCCAATTCCTCAGATCATACAGGTCTAAACTAATTCACAACAATTAAGAACTCAAGCAATTCTTCCAAACATCCATGAGTCATCATAAGATTAAGAAAAACTACTTAGCACTTGAATTAAACTTCAAACCATTGTTCTTAAACATGAAATCCAACTTAAAACCACATTAAACAAATTGAAACATCTTAGATTCACTACAAGCTTCACCTCTTAGCCCTAGCTAAGAGGTTTAACCATTTATTATCCAAGGAAATATGAAAACAACTAAAATAACATAAAAACTAGAAAGCAAAGTAAGAGGAGTTGTAGAACTCCAAATCCGACTTCGGCCGTCTCCCACCGTGCTCAATACGTTATAAGATACCCTAGGAACGATCCCTAAGTGTCCTTTTATAGTGGGGAAGCTCCGCAGCGTCGGAATCTTCTCGAATTTGCGTAAGGTTATGCAGTGTGCGGAGAAAATCGGGGCTTGTAGAACACGCACAGTTACGCAGATGACCGATTGCACGATCGGTCTGAGCTCCTAGACGACCGGTCAAAGCTCCTGGACGACCTGTCTCACGATCGATCGCAGAAGCATAAAAAATGTCCAGAGAGTTTCTGGAAAATTCAGCCCCAGAGATTTAATTCAAGGACCGGTCGCACGACCGGTCTGAGCAGTGGACAACCGGTTGTAAGACCGGTCTTAACAGGTCCAGAGAATTGTGGCTGTAGAGCCCCTTCTGTTAAGTGTTCGGATCGGTCGGACAACCGGTCCTAGGCTATGGATGACCGGTCGGACGACCAGTCTTGAGCACCTTCTTCTGCTTTCTTTCTTCTTCTCTCTGATTTCTTTCTTCCATATTTTGACGCTTAGTTCTTTGATCTTCTATGCTTGTAAATGGCGTCTTTAAGTCTCCAATTGATGAATCTTCTCTCTCATCCCTACAATCACAAATCCATGCATTAGATTAGTCTATAAATCATGAAAACCTTGCATAATGAGTGATGAATTGGGGTTAGAATATGCACAATTAAGAGCTCAACAGTAACCTCGTTTTCAGGGGCTACCCTCTCCTCTGCAGCACGATAGCCGCGACCCTCTCGAACTCTCCCATATCAAACGACGGAGATATCAGCTACACTACTCTCAGTGCGAAGTCGCGACCAACATTCTACGACTCATATCGCTCGTCGTCGTACAACTGTGAAGTACGGAACTCCATGATAGCACGAGGTCCCTCTTCGGACAGCATCTTAACGAAGGCCACTCTCTCTTCCTCCCAATGAATAGAATCGTCTCTGAGCTGCGCGAGGGTGGATCATTCTTTCTCCAAATTGTCGCTGACTTCTTTTAGTCGCGACTTACTCTCGGCGAGCTGCTCCTTGAGAGAGATTTTATCTTGGCGGAAAATCTCTCTCAACTTCTCTATCTTCTCCTTCACCTCCACGAGCCTTGTGAAGTTCGTCTCCAAGGCCTGATACCTATCGGTCAAGACCTGGACCTTCTCGATGAGGATTTTCTTTTCCTCATTCATCTTCACGATCAAGGTCTCGCAAGATTTGATAACTTGGTCCCTCCCTTGGACTGCCTTCTCTAGTGCAAGTCTCTTCCCCTCGGCCTCATCAATGATACGATGAGCAGCGATGATATCACGTCTCATCCGTATGATGAGGTCTAGTCCCTGTTCAAGGAGGGAAAGGACCATCAGATGATCACAAAAAAAAAAAAAACAAGAAATGATTTAAAACCAGAGAAATTTTACCTGGATCATTCTCACCCCCGCATCTAAAGAGAGATCCTCGGGACTAGGTTTGAGGAGAATGCCGAAGGTTTGAGGGGTGATGTTCTCGAACAAAAACTTGCAAATGGGATGCAAGTGAGCCGGGACAGTGAACGTCCCAACCCCAGGAGGTTAGGCGACAACCATCCCAGCAGTGCTCGCGTCTTGAGCAATGGGTTGCTCGCAAGCAGGAATCAACTCGCGAGCAGCTTCAGGCTCGCGAGGCTCTTCAGTTGGAGGGCAACTAGGCCCAGCCCCATCGTTCCTTGGGGAATTATCAATGATATCGATGACAGGTGGCCCGGGAGGAACCACCGGAGCATTCGTCGCGGGTTCGGAAAGGGGCTCGAGTGCTTTCGAGCTTTGGGCATGCTCACCCGATCGCCCAGACGGGTGAGATGGACCGATCGACGTCTTCTTTTGTCTCTTCAAACTACTACCCCTTAGACGGGGCAACAACCCTCTCTTATCTCCTACATTTGTCATGGCAGCCTCCTCTGGAGATATCAATCCAGAAGCCGCAAGTCGCGAGGGTGAAAGACAGAACTCAATATTCCTATCGCAGGTTGATAGCTTGTAAATTTTGACGATCTTCTCGTTGATCCCTCCTTTCAAGCTCGGTTTCTCCCCAGTCGAAATACCTGCGAGCACGAGCAAAGTTGGGTAAATAAAGGTTCAAGATTATTGCAGAAATTGTGATAGAGTGAAGTTTCACCCACCTTCGCCAAAGAAGCGACTCACGTTATGACCCCCAGGGGTGGATCCCGCCTTAACCTCCCAATTTCCGAAAGCATAAAACTAGCATTTCCTCCATCCGGGATAATTCGAAGTGGGTTTCCCCAAAACGTAATTATCCCGATGCCAGTAGCACAGGTAATACTAGCCCTCGCTAGAGGGAGCTTTTTTAAGCTGGAACATTCTAAGGAATTCTTCAGCAGTTAGATCTTCATTGCCGGCTTGCTTTCAGAGAACGAAAGCGCTTAGAACCACCCTCCAAGCATTAACAATGAGTTGTCCAGGGGCAATTTTGTAGATACGAAGTACGTCGAGAATTAAAAGGTGAAGGGGAAGACGCACACCAAGAATAAAAAAATAATCATATAGGGCTACACAACCCGGAGGTGGGGAATCCTGAGTCTCTCCCTCTCTAGGTAACAGGAAAATGACAGAGTCGGGAACCCGGTATTTTTCCCATAACTCAGTTAGCCGTTCCTCCGTTATTATTGAAGGATATCCGAACGCAGATTACCTCCCCGCAGGGACTCTGGCGTTGTTTGAGGAAGAAGAATCCGGAGTTGCATCCTCCAAAGGGACAGTCACCTCATCGGAATCTCTCACCAGTGTTGTTCAAAGGATAGAATGAAGAAAGAGAATACCTCGAAGGAGAAAGAGAGTGGAAGTTACACCAGAGAAAGATAGGGACACCAGAGGGAGATAGAAGCAAAGAGAGAAGAAGGCAATCATTCCTTCAGGATTTGGGCGACACACGGTGATCATTCGTTTGGCACGACAGTCGAATGGGGACAGTCATTTACTTTGGAGACACGTGGTGGGCGCCGCTTCATTTCCCTCTAGCCAAAAAGTTGCGGAAAGCTGGCGCTCATAAATGAGGGCTCAATCATGTACGGCTTCTCCTCAAAAAAATACAGTAGGCGGTTACAAGTGCAGACAAACAAGTCCTTTGCTTAAACTTCTCAACGCCTAGGACTTGGGGGTCATCTGTTATAGCAGAAAGTTGGTCGTCGAAGAAGCCTCACACCTGAGACCCGCAAGCACCTTTTGGTCTCATAAAGGCAAAACCCGATCGTTCGACCAGTGAGCCTTTATGGTCGCAGCTCACATATTATGTAGACACGGCTATATATATATATATATATATATATATATATATATATATATATATATATATATATATATATATATATATATATATATATATATTCCTAAACATGCGAGCAGCTCAGCTCATGGTCGTTAAAAGGGATCGCATCCCCACATGCGAGCAGCTCGGCTCGTGGTTATTAAAAGGGGTCGCATCTAGCCATGCGATTAGCTTGGTTCGTGGTCGTTAAGCGAGTTTATCTTCTAGCCCAAATGATCATTTCTATGTAGTACCAACAGCCCGTATAGGCTGATTTTGTCTTGTTTCTATTCATATTTCCGAACTATGGAGATCTACATCAAGAGACGTAATTAACTAGACGTTTAGAGTGGTTAGGCCATCCCTTTACATAAGATTAACAAGATAAGCATCTTATCCCTTGAAATCAGCAGCAATGATCTTAGCGACTTGTGTGACATATTGGATCACTCGGATTTATATAAATAGATGGTTCCATAGACGATAAAGGTACACAACCTCTAAGTCCACACCCTACATTTTACTTTACTACCATATCCCATCTAACTTAAGCTTCGGAGGGCCAACGGCTGAACGCCGGCCACCCTTAGTTTTCTCCTTTGGCTTTCAGGTCTTGAGGAGAACTTGCTTGGAGGAAGGTGAACGCTTTGGAGGAACCTGTTACTAAATTAGACATTAACATACGGCAAAGATAAATGATGAAAAGAAAGCAATCCAGACTAGAGAGTTTGTTCCTTTGCGCAGAAGACCTATTCTTCTCCCTTCGGGTTGAATTTATGGAGCATTCCGTACCCCGCAAGTGGATGATTTGTATAGATGATTTTTTGGAGTAGAAGACCTATTCTTCTCCCTTCGGGTTGAATATACGGAGTGTCACGCCCCAAATTCGGTTCTCGACGTCCATTCGCCGTAACCCGAATTCAGAGGTGGCAACCTCCGTAGTACCCCGATCTCGGATCCTAACTCACACGCCAGGTTCCGATCCTGGGATACCACAAGGAGGATTTTAGGGTCTGAATTTTTTTTTGAAACATGAGCATCACCATATGAGTACCATCAAAGACAAAAATAATATTTTCACTAAGTCATTTCGTTTACATACAGTACTGAAAGGTACACAATGCGTAAATATAAAAACTGTGCACGATCCGGCACCTCCTGCTATTGCACTCCCAACTCCAACTCAACGTTGCTGATACACTCTGGTATAACCTGCAGTGTAACAAACGCGCATAAGCTTCGAACGAAGCTTTGTGAGTGCGTGTGTGCGTGCACAATGCGTATGACAAGCATGATAAAAATTAGAGTAAGCAGTAAAGCATGATGAGAAATTTAAACCAAAACTTAGCCTAATTAGGCTAAACGATCATGTGATATGAATAACCAGCCTACCCCGACTATGTAAGCATGCAATACAGATAACTAGCCTGCCATGGCTATGTAAGCATGTAATACAGGTAACCAGCCTACCAAGGCTATATACTCATACTATGCAATGGCCTACAGGGCCTAATGTCACATGTAATGATCTAATGCATGTATGCAAATCACCACCTCTCAGTACAGTGGTCCAGATACGAACAATCATATCGCGATCGCCCAAGCAATGCAGGACTCGGAACTGGTAGCTCGCCCAGTGTGGTAGCTCGCCCAGGCTTACAGCCCCTCCCACATCACACCCGTCCACGTTAGGACCGTCCCACACCATACAGAACATCAGTCACATCACTGATACCAATACCATCTCTGAAACGGAACATCACCGGGGTCTCACAGACCTCACTACTCACCAGTAGAATGCCAAAGCCTATTTGGTGCAATAGCGGACCCACTCACAGCTGGTCAAACTCAACCCACTTTGCCAACACTCTTCCGGCAAGTTAGGTTAGACCTCCTTCCAAACTGACCACGTGCAGTGGAAAACACCACCTTTTGGTATTCGGCATACTGGTGTATGATTAAACCACTCGGTCCTTGAATGGAGCACCCACCTTGGTACCAACGGGATCAGGGACTTTCACCCAGGGACATCTTTAGCATCCAGTTTAAAGATCACATATTTTCGGTGTTCTGCAAACCACGATGAAGCTGTGGTTGCAACGTAGTAACCATGCTATATGCGGCACAAGCAGACGGTGCGAAATGAAACCATGCATATAAAAGTGAGACGACATACCCGTGCAAGTCTCCAAATAGCACCATAAAACTATAGGGTCTCAAATACAATGTCACCGTCAACTGGTAATGAACTGCACGACAATCGCGGCCAATATGGCCGGTTGATACAAGACAATCAGATGAGCCAAGCATTCATGATGCATGAGCCAAGCATACAGTATGAGTGCCAATAAGTAGTCAATCTACCACGATGGCAATAAAGCAATCTAGTCCAACCTATTTGAGATATGATTAAAATGAGGGGACACATATGAATGATCGAGTCATAGTGCGGAATGTCGCAAGCTAGGGAATCTCGCACCAAGGGATACAAGGTATGCCAAGCCATTCCTACCATACAGTGTAAGTCAGGATGATAGACTCCTGTCCTCGAATAGTCCTATACCTATTGGAGAGGTTTGCGATAGAGAACACATGAATTACATTTGCGCGACTACATCTCGAATGCTTTATGAATGCGTTTATACCCTAGTGGTCCCTAACTAACAATGGTGATTCGGGATGCATACTCATTACACAAGCATGGTGGTCATCGAAGCATATAGTATAAAGATCACATATGAGTATTCCAAACAACACTACGTGTGGCAACAGACATACTAAAAACATCATAAAAAGATAATTCACTTATAACACAAACAAACACAAAGAGATAGGACCCTAAATGGATGGTATACAACAACACAGATGGTCCAACAATTGAACGGTGTGGATTAACCTTCAACATTCAGATAACCCAAATGGAAAGAAAAGATTGAATACACTACCGACACATCAAAGGTAGAACCTACTTGAGCGGCAAGAGTAGAATACCGAAAATCATGCCGAGACCCATAATCCTGTAGTACAGTTGAGATAAACACAATAATGGTCCGTAAAAGGAATGTCATAGAACAGGTTGCAAGATAGACAGGTCATGATAGAGAGTCATAAATGGTAGGGTAATCTGAGATAGATGGTCAATACGATGAGGTCCAAAAAGGGACGACAAGTCTAACCTCATACTACAAGATAGGCTCCATATAATGTATGGCCTAGATGACATACTAACGTCGAGGATGAGCCCCACACTCGTCCTAAAGGTAAACGGACGGTGTGGATGGGATATACATGATATGGTGGTCTTTAATAGTTGGGCACAAGGGTAGGAGGGGTGAGTCATATAAGTATACAACAAGCTGAGTTACCAGGATCAATCAACATGGTGAGTCAACAAGGTGAGTCAATAAGGCAGGTTGACAAGGCGGGTCAACATGGTGAGTTAACAAAGTTAATTGACAAGGCAGTTCAACAGGGTGAGTTTAAGAAAGTAGCCCTGTGACTTGGATCGAGCGAACTTTAGGGATGACATTTCAATAAGGGTTTACACAACTAATCATCAAGGTGGATCCACGGGATGGACAATGCGGTCACTCGGACACGCACACTAAGGTGGTCCCAAGGCTATCCTATACATAACATTTACACAATTAATCATCAAGGTGGATCCACGGGATGGACAACGCGGTCACTCGGACACGCACACTAAGGTGGTCCCAAGGCTATCCTATACATAACATGCTACGGTCCATTCATTTGGATGGTTTGGATTAAGCACAAAATTAAGGTGGTCCTAATCGATGGGCAACATACATATCGCACCGTAGTGGCCAATGGCTGACGTGGATAGAACACATGCATAACAAGGTGGACCCGTGGTTGGGGATAAATTCACAAAGGAGTGGGGAAGCCATATACATCAATGGGCCCCAACAGTTTGGGATCAATCCGATATTTGTGCTTTCCCACTAATTAAGTGAGATGGCAACCAAACACATGGTGGGGCCCGCACACCACGTGTGGAACCCCACCCATGACTGGGTGACTTATGAATAGGAAGAATGGCAAATAAACATAACAGATGGGTCCTGTAAAGTTTCCAATGGTAGGCGGTCAATTACCCCTGCCAAGAAGAACAACAAGGTATACCCAACATTCATCAAGGTGGGACCCAAAGTTGGGCCCCATCACCTTTGGTTAGATGGATAAATAAACATTACAATGGCCCCAAGGAAGGTTTCAAAGGTGGGCATCAATGACCACTATTTTCTACAATGTGGTCCACCTGAGGTTTGTATTTACCTCATTATGAGGGCCCACAACCCTAAAATAATATGGAAAAATAGATGGTCGGCATAGATAAAACAGATGCATCGTGGTGGGACCCACAGGGTAGGCCACCTGCTGGGTAGCGTGCCAAAGCACGCTGCTTGGAGCATGGCACCCAAATGGGCCCCAAGAGTTTTAAATCAAACTGATATTTTTATTTTCTCCTTCATCCATATACATGTGATCTTATGAACAGGTTGAATGACAAATAAACATCACTGTAGGGCTGGGAAGGTTTCAACGGTGGAGATCATTATTCCCACTGTTTCTCGTGGCATGCTCCACTTGACATTTGGATATGCTTAAATTTTGGGCTCAGCCACTAAAATGAGCTGGAAAGGCATATGGACGGAATAGATAAAGCACATACATTCTAGGTGGGTCCCACGAGTGGGCCACCGGCTTGGCAGACCCCCTTATTTATTTATTTATTTATTAAGTGGGGCCCACAGAAGCTTTCGATCAAGCTGATATTTTTGTTTTCCCTTCCTGCACACGCACGTGTGAACTCATGAACAGGTTGGATCTCAAATAATCATCATGGTGGGCCTTAGGAAGGTCTCAACGGTCTGTCACTGTCCCCACTGTTTTCTCTCAAGTGGGGTCCACTGGAGATTTGGATCTGTCTCATTCTTCAGACCATGCCCTAAAACGATCTCCTCAAATGGATGGACGGTGTGGATATATCACCCGCATCATGGTGGGACCCATACAGTGAGCCACTAGCTGGGCAGCGAGCCCAGCGTCCGTGGACGCTGGTACTCCCAGCGTCAGCGACGCCTCTCCTTCTTCTTTTCTTTCTTTCTCCTTTTTTTTCATGATTTTGATCGAGTGGGGCCCACATAAGGGTGATCCACTCTGTCTATCAGGTTCCCCAGCTCATGGGGGACCCAACGAGCCCAATATTGGGTATGTGAATAGGTCTACAAACAGCAAGGTGGACCGAGGAAGTTTCGACAGTGGACATCATGTTCTCCACTGTTTCCTGTGGTGCGGTCCGCTTAAGATTTGGATCTGGTTCATATTTGGGCCTTGGCCCTAGAATGACTCGGGAAAACAGATGGACGGTGTGGATACAACATAAACATCAAGGTGGGTCCCACAAATGGGGACCCCATTCACACGTTCAGGTGACGCTGGACTGTTTCAGCGTCTCTGACGCTGTGAACGTCCAGCGTCTGACGTTCCCCTTTTTCTTTCTTGCTTATTTCAAGTGAGGCCCACATAGGTATAATCCAATCCGTTCATCAGGTTCCCCAACTCATGGGGAAACCGCAGAGTCCAATATTGGATAGGTAAAAATGCTCACAAACATCACGGTGGGCCCAAAGAGTTTCAACAGTGGACATCCTTATCTCCACTGTTTTCTATGGTGTGGTCCACCCGAGATCTGGATTTACTTCATTTTTGGTACCCAGCCTTAAAATGGGCTGGAGAAACAAACGGACGGCATGGATCAAATACATGCATCAAGGTGGGTCCCATGAGTGGGGACCCCACGGTCAACGCCAAAAGGGGCTAGGCGCTGCTTGGTAGCAGCGTCCTCTAGACGCTGTCTATCCAGCGGCCATCCTCTTCTTCCCTTATTATTATTATTATTAATATTATTATAGTTAAGTGGGGCCCATTCATGGATGATCCAACTCATCCATCTCATTGCCCATCACAAGGTGGGCCCAAGGAAAGAAAACGAAAGGTAAACGAGAAAAAGGGGGGGGGGGGGGGGGGGGGGGGGGGGGAGTTTGCACTCACAATGATGGTTGGACGGTTGGATTGCCGATCGGACGGTCCGGATGATGATCGGGGTCCTCCAAGCTAGATCTCCTCCTTCAATCTCTCTCTTTCTCTCTCTTTATCTCCCTCTAAATCTCTCTACTCTCAAATCTTTCTCTCTCCTTCTCTCTTTCTCTCAAATCTTGGAATTGTAATGGACGAGTGGTGCTTGGCAGGGGGGGGGGGGGGGGGGGGGGGCGTTCTTAGAAATATAGTGATGATGGCTAGCATGGGAGGGGGTACATGAGGTAATGATGATGATGATGGGAGAGGGCATGTGAGGTATGGGTTACATGATTAGAGTTGACTTTGGAGGTGAGAGAGTGATGGGGTGGGTATGGTGATTGATTTGACACATTGTTGGGACTTGTGCAAATGGGGCCCACGCCACACGCGCGTTGCGCGGCGCACCTCGGATTGCGCAAAAGTACGCATCTTTCACACCGGGTATCGCAATGGCGTGTGCCGCCCGGCGTTGGAATCGTGGTGCCCCTGCGGTCGCAAGGGTACAAGTCCTAGGTCGTTGCGGTACTAAATCAGGGTCGCGATCAAGGTTCTCTAATCTGGTTCATTCGGGACGTACCGGTACCGGAAACTAAACGTACGGAGGGCAATTCAGGGTACGGGTCTTACACGGAGTATTCCGTACCCCACAAGTGGATGATTTGTATAAATGATGTTTCTGGAGCAGAAGCCCCTTCTCTCTCCCTTCAGGTTGAATATATTCGATACAATCCTTAGAAGTGGTAGATGTGCTGGGTGATATTATTACAAAGATTACAAAGGAACGAAGTCTAGTCTGGTTGATTCAACTTGCACATGTGCAGAAGAACAGTCTTGGAAGCCTTGGTCCAGTCAATCATTCCCTGTCATTTGGACAAGATGAAAGAAGAATAGAGTGAAGCTCTGCCGAAATTGCTTTATGAATAGACTTCATTTTTGTACAATATACAATTTATTTTAGAATCAAGGGATGATGTAAATATGGAATGTATGAATAACTCAGTAAATGAATAAAATGAAGTGATAAATGCTTTTCTGTCTCTCTTGTCTAATATTGGAATATGACTCTTGCTTCCCCCATACTACAACATGGCAATTTTGTTGTGTAAACAAAATGGCGACTCTGCTGAGGAATTATTATAAGAGTTATGTTCTAATATTGATAAGAGAATATAAGAAGAGCATTCGTCACCTTTTGGTGCTTTATAGTGCCAAAATGGCGACTCTCAACGGGAACATTCTGCCATTCATCTCTAGAATAGATTGTATATATCTTACAAATGACTAATTATTATTCTTTTCAAATGTCAGGTACATTACAGATTACAACTAGACTTCAACTAGACAATAATCAAACTCTCTCAATGGCTTTTCCAACTCACCAAATCATTTTCGATTTCATGGTGGGAGGAGGATTTACTATCTCCTATGACAATCAAAACACAAGAAGGAAATGCCAGATGAAGACAACCCAAAGCATAGCAACTAAGGCAAATACTATGGTGATTTCCACTTCACCTGTCGCTGTAGAGGATGAAAACGGATGGGTAATGGTACAGTAAAAAAGAAAACAGAGATTATCCAAAGCTCCCACCAAGACCACAATTAAAGGACCTTATTCTCGAACCTACCAAAGACCTATTACGCGAAGCATGGCCAGACAAATTTCAGCTATGGCCCCTCCATCCCTATATCCAGAGGAAGAAGAAATATATTTTGTCAAAAAAGATTTTCCTGCACTCCCAGTATCTCCTATCATGCGAAGAGAGATGAATCAAACCCTTATGCCATATCAGTTTTCTCTAACAGAAAACTCAAAAGGGAGTCCGACCGAATAACATCGAAACAAACCGAACATACTGAGTCTATCAACTCCTTGCGATGTAATAATCACGAGTTGAGAAGAAGCTCAGTATCACTCACACTGTGGACTACCGCGTCATCCACATCCTCAGGGACAGAAACATCTAGAAGGAAAGCTTCCGTCTTGGTAGCTAAAACAAGCCAGGCCAGACAATCAATGGAAATTCGTTTCGAAGAAATGGCACGAACACAAGCAATCCTAATGGAAGAATGCAGGAATATGCGAGAGGCTTTATCTATGATAGCCCGCACCGTATCTCAGAACACCGCTCCTCAAAATGCGACCCCCACAGAAAATGTGGAACATCCAGCTGAAGGGTCACAACCACCTCAGGCCATGTCACACAAGTTTATTCCAATGAAAAATGCTGGAATGGCAATAGAAGAAATACGATAGATTATTGTCGAGGTTGTCTGATCGGAAAGAGAAATGATGCACAAAGAATTTTTCAATATAAAACGCCATACCCAAGAGAAGTCAATGATATTCCTTTTCCAGTAGGCTTTAAATGCCAAGAATTTCAGAAGTTTAATGGGGAAGGTTCACCGGAAGAACATATGATGCATTTCATCACTGCGTTGGAAAGTTATGCTGTCGTGCCACAATACCGCTTACGATTATTCGGCGTAACTCTGATTGAGAAAGCATTCAAATGGTACGCAGCCTTAGCCCCAGGAACTATACATACCTGGGAACAAATGCAGGAAGCTTTTCTGACAATCTTCTTTTCGACTGAAAGAGAAGTGAGTATGACGGAATTGGCAGTCATACGACAAAGGAAATCAGAATCTGTCGATAAATTTATTACACACTGGAGAACCCTATGCACGTCATGCAAACATCTCTCTGGGGAAGCTGAAATAGGTAGAAATGTGTATCGAATGTATGGAACCAGAAATTGCATTTGTACTTACAGGAGCGAAAATACACACGTTCCAAGAATTGGCTACAAGAGCTCACACTCTAGAAAATATGATTAAGAAGGTGCCTACATTCCATACAAAATTGACAAGACGAATCACTAGCAAGTCTTCGAAAAATGTCACAGAGAAGAGCAAGAACAAAGAAGAATTTTGAAGTAAACCAAGAGAAAACAGAAGACAAAGACAAAGCTATTCTGCCAATGAACCAGTTGACAAGAGATATTGACGATATAACCGTCAAGAAGATTGTTCTTTCTCGAATGAAGACATCGTAGCTATGATTAATCAATTGGTTGCAGCAGGAACCGTAGAATTACCACTATTAAAATGACCAGAAGAAGCAGATAAAATAGAAGACAGATACTATTGCCACTATCATCGCATGATAGGACATCCTACTCATAGTTGTTACTCTATCAAGGCTATTCTCCAAAGAATGATCGAACAAGGAGAAATAGTCATTGGGAAGGAAAAAGACAAAGGAAAGAAAGCAATTACAAATGTCGTGTCTGCGATAAGCATGAAATAATAGCAGGAATCATCTTTAGTACTCCTTTCAGGAAAGTTCAGTCTGGAAATTGAGGAAACAGAAACGCAGTTTGCACAATGCATGACTATAACTACCACATTAGAAGAAAATCAGATGCAGAAAAGGATCAGTTTCGTGTTGAAAACAAAAGCCCATCGATTGCCAAGACGTCGCAGGCCATGCAAAGCCTCAGACGATGAGACGACGTTATTTTCGATACCTGATTCGCCTCTCGATCATTTACTATAGTATGAGAGAGAGATTGTGATCGCTAGAAGGTCAGCAAAGGACAGATGATAAAGCAATTTAAGGCTACATTGATAGGGCCAGTTGAAGAATGGTATGAATCAGGAATTCTGCGAGAAATATCAACATGGGAGCAATTTCGTGAATTATTCATATTAAGATTTTGGGTGCCACGAAAGGCAATTCCTCTGACAGAGCTAACAAGGTGGGAAATGATTCCAAGAGAATATCCGTACCAGTATACTATGAAGTGGAGAAACGCAATAACAAGCTCATACAAGTCGCTTGAACATACAGAAATAAAGATAGCTAGGTCATGTGACGAAAGTATGGGAATGAAGGCACAGACAAATATAAACCATATACCATGTTTAACTTGATGAAAGAAGCCACAATAATGGGTCCCAAAATAAAACAAAGAACGATAAGTGATAATTTCTTTAGCGACTCACATGCCAATAAAGTCAGACAAATGCTAGATGCTGCCCAGACCAATCCGTTGCAATGCACAACTTCTCGTAACGAAGAGTGGATGCCAGGTTTTCCTAAATTTACACTCTTCAAAGGAGGGACCCAGTCACCAATAGAACATCTAGTGAATTATGAAAATGCCACTTATTTTAGAGGCAACATTTCTCAAGAATATTTACTGAGAAACTTTGTATATTCACTGGCCACCTCAAGCAGCGACATGGCCTGGTATTTCACTTTGCCAGAAAGAACGACTGCATGTTGGCAGGATATGAAAGAAAAGTTCATGATGCGTTCTATAGATATGACGTAAGAATATCAAAAGAATTACTCCAAAAGACATCACAACTTCCAAACGAAGACGTATTGGATTTCGTACGTTGATGGTGGAATGTACGAGCTTGCAGTTCCACATTGCCTCTGACCGAAGATATGAAGATATTATGATGAAAGAATGCATTCGAGCAACTGTACTAAAAGAACAGGCCGATACCAAAAAACCAAGGAATCCCACAAAGCTTCCAACAGTTGTTGAAAATATTAGTGCTTCGGTTTCATGGATTGTGCAGTGTTATAGTGATTCAAGCCATAGAAAAATCAGAGGATACAAACAGCTCGTTTGATGATAAAGGAATGGAAAGCAACCTAATAATGTTGAGGTCAGGAAAACAGCTACGACAGGAATCTCAGAAAGAATCGCAGAGAGATATCCTCGATCAAACCTTTAGTCAAGAGAAGGCTGGTGAAAGGACCGATAAATCGTTGCGGCCAGAGAAATCATCGATGGCAAGTGTTACAAACGATGTCATTAGTCATCTGAAAAGAATCCCAGTGAGACTAAGCATATATAATGCCCTAAAATTATCCAAAAGCTTTCGGCAAAACTTGATACAAGCTTTACTCAATGATAATGTGCGGGAAGCTTTAATAATAGAAATGGAAGCAGCAAATGTAGAAAAAAATGAAGATAAGAGCTAGAACGCAATGACAGAAAAGGTCGAAGCAGCTTATTGTATGTCGACAATAACCTTCGTAGAGGATGATATGATGCTAGGCGAAAAGGAGCATAATCGACCGCTTATGGTTACAGGATATATCAATGACAGACAGGTAAAGCGTATCATGATCGATAATGGGTTGGCTGTGAATTTGATGCCATTAAGTGTGCTCTCCAAGCTGGTATATAAGCGACAACATTTGTGGACAAGCAATATGATGATATAGGGATTAAATCAAGACGGGCAGAAAGCACTGGGCACAATTACCATGTTGTTAGAGATCGAGAATTTGATCACTAAGGTGACTTGTCATGTGATTAATGCAGTAACAACATACAATATGTTGCTCGGGAGGCCATGGATACATAGATACGGGATTATTTCTTCCACCTTGCATCAATGTTTTAAATATTACCAAAAAGGTGTACAGTAGAAAATTTCGACAGATGGGAAACCATACACAATTGCAAAATCATTTTTCATAGATGCACGATATCATGAATCATTCGCTAGCGAAGAACATGAAGGTGTAAAGAACTTGTGAAAAGAAAAAATTCAGCAAGAAGAACAGAGAAGACCCAAAACAAAAAGATTTTTCTTTGTGCCAAAAAACATGCGACAGCCTAGGACAGCCGCCATTGGTCATATTTTAGGCAAAACAAGCAGAAACCCTTTAGGCAAATTTCACTATGTCGGCACCTGAAATTAGAAAAAAACAGGCCTTTTCCCAAAGTACCTCGAGAATTCCGAGTGTCGAGAAAAACGGAACAGGCTCCGATATTATTTTACTCTGTAGGGGTAAAAAATACTAAAGAACAGAACGAGGCACCAATACAGATGAGAAAACCTGCAAAACTGGACCCAAAAGAGCTGGGTTGATACAGTCCGGTAAGTAAGAGAATAATGCGGTCAATGGGTTTCGATTGCGAAGATCTGATCGGCCTAAATAGCAGTAAAGGAATATCAGTGCTCATTATAATCCAAAGGCGAGAAAAATTATTGGGATTGGGGCATCCTTGGAGTCTGCACAAGTAAATATGGTCAGCGACATGACCCAAATCAGCCCTACAGAACAGCAAACAAACTCGGTGATAGAGAAAGAAATATCCGAGCTTGAAAAAGCTCCAATACAGTTGGAAGACGGAGGTCAACCATCGATTGACCAGTTATGTGAAATAAATATGGGAACAGAAGAGGAAAAATGAGTTACATGTATCAATATAGGTCTGACGGAAGAGGAAACCAAAAGATATAGTCAAGTGCTGAAAGACAATAAAGATGTGTTTGCATGGACGTATGCTGAAATGCCAGGGTTGGAACCAACAATAGCAATGCACAACGACGCTTCCATCCGAACATTCTGCTTCGAATAGAAGAAGAAGTGAATAAACTCATCAAGGTAGGATTCGTCAGAGAAGTCAAATATCCTAAATGGATATCAAATATTATTCCGGTCAAGAAGAAAAACAGACAAATATGGGTATGTGTCGACTTCAGAGAACTAAATAAAGCATGTCCTAAAGATGATTTTCCCTTGCCAATTACGAAATTGCTGATAGATAGCACCATGAGATACGCTATCATGTCCTTTATGGACGGCTACTCAGGTTACAACTAAATACGTATTGCACCAGAAGATGAAGAATCAACTACTTTCCAGTACTTCCCTATGAATATATTGTTATAAAGTCATGCCATTTGGATTAAAGAATGCAGGGGCAACATATTAACGGGCTATGCAACGTATTTTCAGTGATATGATGCATAAGCACATGGAGTGCTATGTCGATGATTTGGTTGTAAGGTCTGATGATCATGAAGAACATCTAAACCATCTACAGTCCGTCTTTCAAAGGCTCCAGAAGAAACAATTAAAAATGAATCCTTTGAAATGTGCTTTTAGCATCTCTTCCGGTAAGTTTTTAGGGTTTGTAGTATGACATAGAGGAATTCAAGTCGATCTAGGAAAAATGTCAGGAAGATGTCAACCCTTTTCTCATCTCATGAAGAAGGGGATATTGTTTGAGTGGGATACAGCATGTCAAAATGCGTTCAAGTCTATCAAACAATTGGTGAAATAGCCACCCGTGTTAACAGTGCCAATACCGGGAAAGCCACTCATTTTGTATATTGCTACTTGTGAAAGTTCACTCGGTGCACTCTTAGGCAGAAAAATGAGTTAGGGAAAGAAGTAGCCCTATATTATTGGAGCAAACTGCTGGTGAGAGCTGAACATTATTATTCTCCGATCGAGAAGATCTGTCTGACCTTTATATTTGCCATGCAAAAGTTACGACATTATTGCCTTTCCCATGATATAACATTGATTTCACGAGCCGATCCTATTAAATATCTGGTAACACGACCGATGTTATTCAGAAGATTGGCCAAATGGATGTTTTACTATCAGAATACGTGATCACGTACATACCTTCAACGGCAATTGAGGGCCAAGCAATAGCTGATTTTTTGGCTGCACATCCCACTCATGAAGAAAATGGAATATTGGATGATTTACCTGATGAGTATGTATTCCATGTAGAAATCGCAAAACCATAGTAGATTTATTTTTATGGTGTTGCAAGAACTACGGGAGTAGGTGCAGGTGTGATTTTTATTAGCCCGCAACGTGATCTTCTGCCATATTCCTTCACGCTGGGGACGACTTGTATGAACAATGAAGCCGAATACAATGCCCTCATCATCGGACTGGAAATTACACAAGAAATGAAGATACAAACAGTCAGAATATTTGGGGATTCTCAGTTGATAATAAATCAGTTGACAACGGAATACGAAATAAGAAAGCCAGAATTATTGCCATATTGTCATAAAGCAAGGAAGCTATTTGAAAGTTTTCAAGACATTTCCATACAGCATGTGCCTTGCAGAGAAAATGAAAAGGCAGATGCACTTATGAGCCTAGCAGCAGCCTCTACATGCGCTATCAAAAGTCCTCTCCAAGTAACGATTGAAGAAAGAAGATTCTTACCCTGGGCAAAGACAGACGATTATGTTGATGAGGCTAAGCCTGTCTCTTGTTATGAAATAACAATGGAAGACTGGCGACAGTCAATACTCGACTACTTGAAATATGAAATTTTACTAGAGGATTTGTCTGTGAAAGCACAAATAAGGCAAAGGGCAATGAAGTTTGTACTACTTCATGATACGTTATACAAAAAAGCATATAATGAGATGCTACTAAGGTGCTTAGATGCGGACGAAGGTAAAAACATGCTGGGAGAGGCCCACTCGGGAGAATGCGGGGCTCATCAGGTGGGCAGAAATCTCTTCAATCGTGTGCATCACATGAGATATTATTGGCCAACAATGTTCCAGGATGCTATAAATTTTGCAAAAAGATGTCATGAGTGTCAAATTCACGGTGATGTCATTCATATGGCACCTGAAGAACTTCATCAGACAGTCTCTTCATGGCCATTCGCTAGTTGGGGACTGGATGTGATTTAGTCCAATTAATCAATCCATCGTCTTCACGAGGGAGACAGTATATTATGGCCACTACAGATTATTTCTCCAAATGGACAGAGGCGGTTGCATTACGAAATGTGAAAGAGAGAGATGTGATAGATTTCATCAGACATGCTATCATTTACAGGCATGGAGTACCTCAGAAAATTATCATGGATAATGGTACTCCTTTCAGAAACAAGAACATGGACAAGCTATGCCCGAAATTTAGCATTAAACACTCTTATTCCACACCGTATTATCCAGCTCCAAACGGGATAGGAGAAGCGTTCAACAAAACAATCGTCAGAATATTAAAGAACACGGTGAGTGGAAATAAAAAAAGATTAGGATGAAAAATTGCAAAAAGCATTATGGGCTTACAGAATGATGCATCGCAAGCTACGAAGGCAACACCATATTCCTTAGTGTATGGAGTAGAAGCTGTACTCCCAATTGAAATACAAGTCACCTCTTTAAGGGTAGCGGTGCATCAAGGTATCACTGAAGATGAGAATGCTAAACTTCAACTACAAGAGTTAGATATGCTAGATGAAAGAAGACTTACCGCACAACAACATTTATAGTCATATCAAGCCCAAATATCTGCTTCATTTGATAAAACAGTTAAATATCGGTCTTTCAAAAAGGGAGACCTCATAGCAATGCTAAAGAGGCTCATTGTAATGACACGCAAGATAGGGGGCAAATTTGAACCCAAATAGGATGGCCCATATGTCGTCACTAAAGTTTTCTCAAATGGGGCTTATAGAATTGTAGGCCACGACGGAAAAGGAATCGTCATCTCAGTCAATGGCCGACACATCAAGAAATATTATCCGTAAAGACAGATATGGAATATTTTGATCGTGAGAATCCCTAAAGATAAACAAGTATTCTCTCAATCAAAAGGGGGCAGGAAGAGTTAAGACATATACATCTATGATGCAGATATCAATGTATTGCTGAAAGAAAATAATGAAAAAGCTCATGAAGCATTACTCTTCTAACGAAGACAATCTGAAGAAGCAGTTATCAGAGATTATCAAAAAGTGAAAGAAAACAAATCTCTCTTACCAAAATACCTTGATTGCCTTCAAATATAGTAGTCGTTCTCAAAACAAACTGCAGATAGGCAAAATAATTACATATATGCAGAGGGGAAGGTCGGAAAGAGAAATGTCAAAATCACGAAAAAGATGATTACTGATAAATACTCCAATATGATGAAGCCAAAGCGCTGAGAGCCAATTAAAGAGCTCCTTGAATGAGAATTCTCTTACAAGTCTAAAGAAGACTTTATGGGCAAATACTTTATAGGCAACAGAGAGAATAACCTTAAGGACAAAATATTTAAAGAAGTCCTACAGGCCAACCTCATGCATGAGACCTACCGCTCCTATTACTACGGTAGCGCCATAACGAACATGAAAAAGTATATAATTTGGTTCCTTGTATATGGACTTAGTGGTATAGAAGCAAAGAAAAAGAGAGTTGCAGTTGTTAGAACTTAGAAAAAAGAAGGGAAGATCAGAACTACTCGTCAGCAGTCCTTCTTTCTTTTTCTTTCGTGTTTCTTTTATTCTGGGGGGATTCTGAGTATAGAGACATTCATAGACAATCATAAGCAATCACAAAGTGTACACAAGAGAGGGATATCGCAAGGTGAATTTTATTCCAGAGATTCTGAGATCTTTTACATTCCAGGCTGTGATACTGGTCACGAGCCTGTAATTACAACAACGGTTGATCACCCTTGATTGGAAGGCAAAAGACTAATCCGCCGGGGATTATGGTCTTGAGTTCATGGTCGTTTAGACCTTTGTTTTCTTGTTATGAACTGAGCCACATTTGTTAGACACGCCGGATGTCTATGTCCCATTTTCTTTCGGACTGTCCGGGTTGAGAGACTATCAGGATTCGAGTAGTGCAACTCGGGGCCCGCGCCTGTTACTGTGAACAGGTGACCACTGGAATACACGATCCTTGAATGTTGGTCGGCATGACCCAAGGCCCGTGCCCGTATTTTTATGACGGGTGACCTCAGGAAAGCACTCCGCAACGTTCCCGAACGAGGGTTTTTAATCGAGTGGTGCAACTCTAGGGCCAGCGCCTGTTACTGTGAACAGGTGACCGCTGGAATACACGATCCTCGAATGTTGGTCAGCATAACCTAAAGCCTGCGCCCGTATTTTTATGACGGGTGACCTTAGGAAAGCAATCCGCAACTACCTCATCAGCTCAACCGACAGACCCGTTGTCGATGGGTAGGGCATTGACTGTCTTTTTTATAGTGGCAGTCCATAGCAAGATGTTTCAAGCTTAGTTAGAACTCTTTGTTTATGGTTTCTCGTAGTAACCATAACCCCTTAGGTTTACCCTCGGACCTTTATCCGGGATGAATAGAGCTTTGTACAGTAAAGTAAATGTATTTCTTCTGGAGTCGGGCGACTCGTCTTCGAGAACACTCTTTCTTCTGAGTATTTTTCAATTATCTATTTGGGATCAGATAGGCTTTGTCAAACCAAGATCTTTTGAGGATCCAAATTCAATGGGCTGGATCGGCTATCTCCGATGCCTGTAAGTGGCTAAGTATAGGGTCCGATGGGTACCCACATATGCCAATTTCTTATGAATAATGGGGATCGGTACCCCGTGAATGCTTGACTCGGCTGTTGGATAGCCTGAGTACTTCAGCTTTGCCTCGGCGTCTTTGAGATCGCGGTTGATTTCAACTGGCACTAGTCAATTCTCAAGCCAACAGGGCACTTCCCAGGGCTGAAAACGACTAAGTAGTGGACCTGCTTGCGGTCTAATTAGAGAAATCGGTGAATATTATCGATGACCGTCTTTGAACAGTGGTGGATTATGTCCATGAAGACCGCGGTGCGATCGCATTTCGATTTGCTTAGCAGAAGTCGATTTTCGGGCCAACAGGGCACTTCCCAGGGCTGGAAGTGACTAAGTAGTGGATCTGTTTGCGGTCTAATCAGGGAAATCGATGAATATTATTGATGACCGACTTGGAACAGGGGTGGATTATGTCCACTGAAGATCGCTGTGCGATCACATTTCGATTTGCTTAGCAGAAGTCGATTTCTGGGCCAACAGGGCACTTCCCAGGGCTGGAAATGACTAAGTAGTGGACCTGTTTGCCGTCTAATCAGGAAAATCGGTGAATATTATCGATGATCGTCTTTGAATAGGGGTGGATTATGTCCACGAAGATCGCGGTGCGATCGCGTTTCGATCTGCTTAGCAGAAATCGATTTCCAGGCCAACAGGGCACTTCCCAGGGCTGAAAATGACTAAGTAGCGGGCCTGCCGACCGCTTGATTAGGGTATTCGAGGGTCCTGAGGTCGAATAACCTCGTCGCAGTGCATAATTATGGTGTATCATGTCATGTAGAAGAAAAGTTTCCATCTCGGGCTCGGTCCAATTCCGCCCGATTCTTCTCATTTTAGGCCGTTTTCGGCTCTTTCGGAAGGATTTCCAGGGCTGCCAAATTGGCTAAGTGTTGGTTATTTTGGACCAAAACACTGATTTGGGACATTTATCATTGATCGTTGGAGAATATGATCCGGTGGATGGATAGATCTCATCGAGACGCATCTAGGATAGGCGGTTTCATCAAAATCCGATCTCGGACGAAGGCGGGCCGTGCGACGGAAGGTCCACTCCTCCCATCAGCGTCCAGGCGCATGGGGGAGTGTGTACAGGCGCATGTGCCCATTTTACAAGCGCATGTGGTGTTGCATCATCTGTCAAGCGCATGTGGTCATCATTCGGGCGCATGTGGCATCTCCTGGGCGCATATGGCCCCATTTTTCATGAAAAATGGGAGTTCGGGAGGCAATCTCGGCGCATGTGGTGGTGCACATGCGCCTGGACCTAAGGAGTGGGCGCATGTCTCTCCCAGACTTAGCGGAAATTCGGAATTTTCTGGCCAGAAAAGACGGCGCATGTGGGGGAAAAAGCCGGCGCATGTGGGGGATATGCCGGCGCATGTGCCCAGCACTTAGAAAATTTCAGGATTTTCTTCCTGAACTTGGGATTCCAGCGAGGAAATCCCATTCCGGCGAGGGTTTCCGGTGAGGGAATCCACTCCGGCCAAGGCATCCGGCGAGGGGAGAGAAAGTAAGCGCATGTGGTGCTTACATCACTCTGAGGTCGGCGGGGGATGATCTCGTGCTGATGAATGAAATGACTTCACTATTTATAGGGGATAATCGGGTTCGGGTCCCCCCGGCGGGTATTTCCCGGCGCATGTGCCAGAAAACAAAACCAAGCGCATGTGGAAAAAATGCACCAGGCGCATGTGGAGGATCCGGGCGCATGTGCTTTACTGGCGCATTTCCCGGCGCTTTTCGGAAAAGTGTTTCATTCACTTCCTTTCACTGATAGAGTGCAAGCGCATGTGGTTGGAGGCCAGGCACATGTGCTTTGCCGACGCTTTCCCACTACTTAGCTAGATTTTCAGGATTCCAGCACTTAGAAAATTTCAGCATTTCAGATCCGACGAGGGACCTCCAAAGGACAGCTACCTTTTCTAGACATGCACTCACTGTCGCCAAGCCACTTCTAAGCTAGGATTGTTCTCCTGAATGAACGGGATGGGGTGTGGAAGTCCAGATGTTGCTAACTTTGGTACTTCCTTCCTAATTTGGAGCCTCCGGGTCGGCTTGTCGTATAAGAACGTTGTTCCGGGGAGTGCGCGCATGGAAATATGCATCATAATGACTTCAAACTTGCTATTTAAGGGTTTTGGGGCGCTCCGGATCATTTGGCGGTGAAGCGCATGTCCAGTTCCACTCTGAAATGGTAGCTGTAGGCTTACGGACCCTTTTGGTCAGTTCCAGGTAGGGACGAAACGCATTTCGAGGTGCGCGGGCAAAAATATGCATCGGATGACTTTGAAACTTGCAGGTTAAGGGTTTTAGGATATTTTGGATCATTTGGCGGTGAAGCGCATGTCCAGTTCTGCTCCAAAATGGTAGCTGTAGGCTCACGGACCCTTTTGGTCAGTTCCGGACAGGGACGAAACGCATTTCGAGGTGCGCAGGCAAAAATATGCATCAAATGACTTTGAAACTTGCAGGTTAAGGGTTTTAGGACATTTCGGATCATTTGGCGGGGAAGCGCATGTCCAGTTCCGCTCCGAAATGGTAGCTGTAGGCTTACGGACCCTTTTGGTCAGTTCCAGGTAGGGACGAAACGCATTTCGAGGTGCGCGGGCAAAAATATGCATCGGATGACTTTGAAACTTGCAGGTTAAAGGTTTTAGGACATTTCGGATCATTTGACGGTGAAGCGCATGTCTAGTTTCGCTCGAAATGGTACCTGGTAGGCTTACGGACCCTTTTGGTCAGTTCCGGCAGGGACGAAACACATTTCGAGGTGCGCGGGCAAAAATATGCATCGGATGACTTCAAAACTTGCAGGTTAAGGGTTTTAGGACATTTCGGATCATTTGACTGTGAAGCGCATGTCCAGTTCCTCTCCTGAAATGGTGTTTATGGATTTTAGTTGCTACCAAGCGATCAGGGTTGTGCTGGCGTTTTCGAGGCTCTCCCGGCCTCGAAACTTATCCAAATCATTGCCACTAGACCATGGGATGTTGTTTTACAATGGGTGCAAATTTGAGTCCCAACAAGTGCCCCCCCGGTGTGCTGCGCTGGATGCTTACATCATGCTAGTGCAGTGCACCGGTTCTCCAGGCTCAAGTATAAATAGTTGACTCACTGAGTCATTCCAAAATTTTTCGAGTCAGAAAACTCAATTTTCCCAAGGTGAGAGAGCTCATCCTCGAGCTACAGGCGCATGTGGTCCCCTTGTGGGCGCATGTGGCCTACCATCCATTTTCCGACGGAGAACTCCCCTCAGGCGCATGTCAAATTGCCTCTGAGGATGTGGGTGCATGTCCCAGGCGCATGTTGTTCTGGGCATGCGCCTAGGGCACTGCCTAGACTTGTGTCTTTTCAAAAAAAATCAGAGGTGGGCGCATGTGAGGATGCACATGCGCCTGGTGCATTGAATTCCAAGCTTGTTCATTTCCTTCTTCTGAGCCGGGCGCATGTCAGATTGGACATGTGCCTGAGACTTATGGAAGGAAGTTTCACTTTCAAATTTTAGAGATTGGGCGCATGTGAGGGGCCACATGCGCCTGGGGCTTCACCCTGGGCGCATGTGAGCCCACCACTTAGCCAAAATTTTCATTTTTAGCCCCTGCTTTGCACTTGTGAAGAAATGGCATTTCAGGCTCCGTTTCTCAGTCAAATTCAGTGCTGTTTGAGGCTAGATCACTTAAAATTCAAGCACGATTGGAGCTTAGTGCTTTGGGCCTACAGTTGGCTGCCTACTTTGGCCTATCACAGCTCGTGACTGTCTATTTTAGGCAGGTTCAGAGTATGTTTGCCAGAGTGCGCTTATAGTGTTCCGATTGCCTGTAAAGTTCCTGTGTGCGAATAGTTGCGTATGTATGATGCTGAAACTGTTTCCTGACTCTGTCCAGTACTTACTTATAAGCACCTGGACTTGTCAAGGCTACTTTTAGACTAAATGTATGGATGTATTGTGGGTTCAATCTATGATTTTGTGTGCGCATCGATCACATGTATGCGTGCATGTATGATGGCAGTTGCTTTGTTATGAAATGCGTATGATGATCGATATGCTATGCTCTTGATTTTAGTTGCTTTCATGCTCTTCATGCTTGTGCTCTACATGCTATGCTTGTGTTCGCGATACGATTTCATTAGGCTATTTGCCCATGTGTATCGAGTTGTTTTCTAATGTTGCTCTGTTTATGCGTTGCAGTGAATTGCAGTAGCGACAATGGGATCCTCTGGTGAAACCTCTGGGTCGCATGCTTCTGGTCCGACGCCGATGAAGCGCGGTTGGAAAAGAACAGCTGAAGGTCCTTCTAACCCTCCTCCTCCAAGACGTAACTCTCGCTTCTTTCCTACGGTCGAACCCGAGATAAAGGATTTCATGGAGCGTATTGGGCAGCTTCCTCATGAAGTGTTGGTGCGCATCTTCGTCAACAAGACAGCGCCTGAACCTCCAAAGCGGGGAACAGAACAAGAGTGGGTCTATTGGTATGCCCAACTTGCTGGTGTGGCAAGTGCCATCGAGGCAGGTCTTCAAGATATACCTGTTCAAAATGTAGAAGAGAATCTGACAGGCCAGAAAGGTAAGAAGAAAGGAGGACGAGGAAAACAACCAATCAAGGCGCTCAGTCAAGTGGAGCGATTGACACAGCTCCTCGACTTGAAATATGAAAGGATGAAGATTGGATGGGAGAGCAATAAGATCACTGCTGAGCGTGGCATCTGCATCACGAACCCCTACAATGGTGAAGTCATCTTGCACCAGAAGTCTCTTATGAGGTGTAAACCTTTTCCGAGCATCGAGCCATCTGATGTTCGTAGACCTAGCCAGTTCTATGGAGTGGAGAGATGGTCTTCGGTTCCTGAGAGATTACTCACCGCCACCGTGGGAAGCAACGGGAAGCAACAAAAGGTTGGTGAAATTAAGGAAATGACTTTCCTCATGCCTACATGTGATCCGCATGCACCTTATCCGACTCATTTCTTTGAGACGGTGCGTCAAAGGTTCCTTCTTATGAGCACGTCCGCAATGTGGGAGACTTCGAGCTTCTGTACCCGAGGGCATCTAAATCGTCGTGACAGCTACATCCCCTGGGCGAAGGAGATTCTGATCCAGCACGAGGCTGTGCTGAGGGAGGTCGGGCTCTACTATGCCATCGAGGCGACTGCCGGCTTCTTTCCTCGAGATCCGACGATTCTCAGGGGCTTCATAAATTACTGGAGTTCCGTTACCAACTCTTTCCATCTTCCTCAAGGAGAGATGAGCATAACCCTCTGGGATCTTAAGATGATGGCGGGCCTGCCCATACGCGGCGGGTATTATCATGAATATATCCCCTCTGATGAAGAACTATCTGGCTTCAGGCGCGAAGGTGATCGGAAGGCCTATCATTCCAAGGCGTGTTTGGAGTTGTTCAATGAATTGCAACAATTTGACTGCATTACAAAGATACACTATGAAGATTGGTCAGTTTACTTCAGCCACGGCTTGAAGTAAGTCTTCACGGGACATCCCTTTCTTTCTTTTCATGACGTATGCTCTTTTCTCCTGCATACCTTCTTATGTGAAATTCTCTCTCCTTTCTCTCTTGCAGGATCGACTACGGAAAATATAAAGTTGATGTTAAAAGAATAAGGGCTTTGCGACAAAGGTTCCAATGCAAGTTTCCTTGCCCGAACGTATTGTCTCCCACTTGCGAGCTAGCAGGCTTCCTCGCTTACTGGTTGTCCGCAGTCGTGCTTCCCAGCTCAAAGAGTGCTGATGGCGTCAGGGTTTCTTGCTTCGTTATGGCAGGTGCCCTTGCCAGTGGTCAACGTCTTGCTATAGCGCCACCTGTACTCTGCAGCATATATAGAGCGTTTGGTTATGTTGCCAGTAATCCGGACAAACCTGCTGATGGAATGGATGCTGCCCATTGCCCGTGGCATTATTTCTGCGGCTGGTTAGGCGTTTATTTCCCGTGGGTATATGGCATGAAGCCTCACGCCTACTTCTTTCCGGACCGAGCACCTCTTATTAGGTTCATGAAGGCCAAGATGGTGCTTAAGACGCCAGAATGGGTGTCTTCAAGGATCTGCAGTGAGAATGAAGTTGACTTTTACCATTTTCCTGCTTCTATTGCTGATGAAGATATCGAAGTCGTCGATGATGAGGATTCGGTTGACTCTTCTGACAAAGAATTCCTAATATCAATCCGGACCGCCTCTCTCCCGTTCCGCGAAGGCATGGAGTTCTGGCGCGAGCCTTACTACCCGAGCAGGTTCCCCAGACAGTTCGGCTACGATCAGGGTGTTCCATCGACTCTTTCGAGCGTGACGAGGATAGAACGAGCATATGGCACGGGTCCTGTCCATTGGGAGTGGATGTGGGACCAACTTTTGCTGACGCGAACTGGCGCGAGGTTCGTGTTGCCTGGCGGTAGTCGACATCCCGCGACCTCTTATGGTTGGATGAGATGGTGGGGGCATCAGTATGCGCGCATCCGGGATGCCAAACCTGTCGATTTCCCTCTCTATCTCTCTCCTCCAAGGTTGAATGACGTTCCTGAGGACGGTCTTGGTTATCTTTGTGAGCAGCGTCAGGCCGTCGGAGTTCCTGGTACCAGCCATCTGACTTCCTTGAACGTGCCGATCACTAGTAGGAAAGAAGATGGAGCGTTAGACGGATGGTATTGCTTCGGGGTCCCTATACAGAGACGTCAGCAAGGGGTCGGATCTTCGCGTCCTCCGGCAGAGACTGCTCCTCCGTCTGTCGAAGAGGATGAGCCTACGGAAGGCATGGCAGGAGTTAGACCTTCTGATGATTTCGTTGACAATCTTCCACCGGGCGGCGCAAGAGATCAGTTGAGAGTCAAGATAAGACTCACACCAAGAGTTCGCCCAGTCAGCACCTGAGAAAAACTTAAGAAAGGCAGAAATGTTACATATCAAGAAGTGGGGGAGTTTGGATCCATCGTTGCAGATCACTACTCCAGAGATAGTGGTAGGTGCGACTGTTGCCGATAGCCGCGAAGAAGGTGAGCTTCGGTCTGGTGTTACAGAGGAGATTGCAGACGAAGAAGATATAATTATCGATAATCGTGACGGAGGTGAGTCCGAGACTGCAGATGTCGAGGGGGACAATGCCGAAAATGGTTCTGAAGCTAGTGATGGTCAGGGAGCGGCGTGCCTCGATGGTTCGGGGTCATAGCTTGAAGATGAACCTGTAGATTATTCTGGTGATGACTGGGGAGTGGACCATGCCAACGATCACAGCAACGATGATTCCCTCGCGAATTATTATGATAACGATGCCGGAGTCGGGGGTGTAGGTGATCTTGACGATGTTGCCATGGCAGCGATCGAAGCACAACTCTATGACAACGTCAGGGTCCAGCCTTCTTCTGAGCCTTTAGTCTTCGTTTCTCAGGCTGTTGTGGTACCGACTATGAGGTTGTCGACGGATGTTCCTCCTTGTTTGCCCGTTCGTGCTGATAACGCTGAGGAATCCGTTCCTGGGCTTGAGATGCGTGAAGGGAACGTCGATCTTTCTTCGGTCCTTCCATCAGCTGTTCATCGCGAATACACTGTCCTGTTGAGTTGGAGGTCGTGGATACGTCACGCTCTGCTGCTGGTCGAAGTCAGACCCGACATTCCGCGAGCACAAGGTAAGAAATGCGATTGTGGTTCTGCTTTGTACTTTTCTTCTTCGATTCTTGCATAATCATACTAACCATATTTTGTTATTATTATTTTATTTCTACAAATCTTATTGGGTCAGTACCTGCCTCTGCCACTTCCGTCGCGTCGTCTCCGGTTGTGACTATTGAACTGCCGGGCGAAGCTTTGGAAACAATTGTTGATTCTGGGACGTGCATTGCGGGACCTTCAGAGCCTGCTATTGATCCTCCTGCCATTCCTGGTACGACTCCTCCGCACTTTAATTAGATTATGACTTGTAGTTTCTGCTTTCATTTTTGCTAATGCACCACTTGTTTGTCTTGTATTCTTTCTTGCAGCTGCGTCGATTCTAGCGTCGCCATTGCTATGATGTCGGACATTCCTGCATTTGAACATTTAGATTGTTTTGGTCAGAGCGTGCTGAAGGGCCTGCTGTCTAGCCTTGCGAAGGCGTTGGCCGATCCACAAGAATGGCATATGCTAGGCGCTGGCATGAAAGCGCTGGAAGCTTGTGTCGGAGTAGTTGAGTCTGATGCGCTCAGTGGTTGTCAATCACATCTCTGCGTTCGAAAGCTCCCTCACGAACGTAGCGGCTGCTGAGCGCATCGAGCCCGGTCCTGCTACCGAGGAGAAGCGGAAAATTGTAGAGTCTTTGGGACCTGCAGTGGAACGTCACGCGCATTCTACGGCGAACGCACGAGAATCCCTACAAAATAATAAGATACAGTATGAAGGGTGTTTGGGCCGTATAGCTGAAATCGACACTGAGATTGAGCGTCTGCAAGCGGAGAAGATCGCTGTGAGCTTCGAAGCTGCCCGTCTCGAGTCAGTAGTTGCTCAGGGTCAGATAACGGTCACGCGGCTCGAGAGTGAGGGCGAAGCAGCGCGCAAGCAGTTGGAGGATTTGACTGCTGAACTTCAACATGTTCCTGATCCTGCGGAGGTGTTATCTGCAGCAAAGTCAGCGATGGAAACTGCCAGGGTGGCCGTGATCAGGCCGATATCGGGATGTTTGGAGAAGCTTTGATCTTTCGCTCCCGACGCTCTCCTTCTTGACTTCAAATGTATAGAAATGATTGTAGGATCTTACCTTTAGAAAATTTTGTAGTTGGTGTAAGAGATACTTACCTTTTGACCATTCATGTATACGACGTCGGAAAAGATGTCAATCAAACTTTTGTTAAATGAAATGACAATAGCAATTACTTTTCTATCGTGTTATGTTCGTGTGATGTGTTTTAGAATGGTTTGCAATAATAGCAATAATAATCACAATTCTAGTAAGTGATGAATGTAGAATGAAATGAAAAGAGTAATACTTCCCTTTGTCGTCGATTTCGAGAGTGTCCAGGGTTTCTGAACTCAGGATACGCTCGTGTCGTAGACGAATGGTCCTTCTTGGCAAGGAAGACCTGCAAGAATACGAAGTAACTGATTAGCTTTTGTAACTACAGGCTTATCTACTGTATTCTACTCCATTTCATTCTCCGTTTCTATCCTTACTTATTACATTCCCTCTCCTGGGGAGTTTACATTTCTCATACTTATGTAAAGGAAAGTAACAGGTGGACTGTTAGGGGTAATATTTCTTCAGGAACCGGCCATTAATTGCAAAACCGGCTCCGCCACCGTCGAAATTCACTAAACGGTAGGCCACATTGGAGTAAACTTCTTCTATGATGCATATTGGGTCCCACTTAGGGTCGAACTTGCTCTTTGTAGTGTGCGCGGCTGTCGGTCGCTTCATTACAAGTACCGAGTCACCCTTCTTGAAGGATCTACCCCTGACTCGCTTGTCATACGCTGTTGAGATATGCTTCTGGTACATCTCTAGCCGTTGTTGTGCCGCGAGCCTCTTCTCGTCCAAGGCATCGAGCTCGACCATTCTGAGCTCAACATTACGGTCATCTGTCAAGGAGTTCCGAAGTGCTACTCGCAGGGACTCGACCTGAACTTCCATCGGGATGATGGCCTCCGTGCCGTATACTAGTGAATAGGGAGTAGCCTGCTTTGCTGTGCGGTGCGTAGTACGATATGCCCAGAGCTCTTCGGGCAACCGTTTGTCCCAATCTTTCTTATTCTTTGCCACCGTTTTCTTCAGAATCTTCACGATGGTTTTGTTGAATGCCTCAGCAAGTCCGTTTACAGGAGGATAATAGGGTGTTGAGTAGCAATGCTTGATCTTGAACTTGGCACACAGCTTGTCGATCACGGCATTTCGGAAGGGCGTGCCATTATCCGTGACGATCCGATCGAGAATACCATGTCTATAGATGATGGCGTTCCGGATGAAACCCTCCACTTGTTTAGCTTTCACGTTCTTCAGGGCCACAGCCTCAGCCCACTTAGAGAAATAATCTGTTGCCGCCAGTATGTACTGGTGCCCTTGAGAGGAAGAGGGGCTAATGGGGCCTATCACATCCATACCCCAGGCCGCAAAAGCCCAAGACATCACTGACTGATGCAGCTCTTCTGAAGGTATATGTATGATGTCAGCATGTATCTGCACTGATAGCATTTTCTGACGTAGTCCATCGCATCTTTCACCATGGTGGGCCAATAATAGCCCATGTGCCACACTCGATGATGTAGGTTCCGTCCGCCTTGATGGGCACCACATTCTCCTCCGTGCGCCTCTCTCAGCGTATCATGAACTTCTTCTCGGGCCAGGCATCTTGACAGCGTTCCATCACTGGAGCGTCGATACAGTACCTCTTCTAAGAGGACGAACGAGCTGGCACGCCTTCTGACTTGAGTGCGCATTTACGGATCCTCGGGTAAGAACCCATACCTCAAGTAATCAGAGAATGGTCTTCTCCAATCTTCCTCTTCTGTGATCTCAAAGCAATGTACAGGGCTTGCACTCGTGACATTCTCGGCCACTGTGAGGGATGGTAATATTCTCCTTTCTTCTATGGTGACTTGAAGTGGGCTGCCCCCTGGGTGCGCGAGAGCCGCGGCCAGGTTAGCCTATGCGTATGCTTGAGAATTTTCAGCTCTTGGGACGTGCGACACTGTACTGTCCCGGAAATGATCGAACAGGGCTCGGGCCTGATGACAAAGTGATGACAGCTCCGGCTTACGGACTTCATATTCCGTCATAAGCTGTCCCACAACTAACCGAGAATCACCGTATACCTGTAGTGATCGGATTCGCATGTCTCGTGCCAACTGTAACCCAATGATGAGGGCCTGATACTCTGCTTCGTTGTTTGTGCACGACGGCACTATTGTGAATGAGTAGGGCAACAAGTCGCCTTGAGGACTGATGAAGATCACATCGGCCCCTGATCCTGCAGCTCTGGAGGCTCCGTCGAAATACATCCGCCACTGCTTCGCGACCCTTACGATCATGGCCTGGTCGTCGGGAAGATCACATTCCATTTCCATGTTATCCGGTATTGGGTGAGCTGTTAGAAAATCGGCTATCGCCTGCCCTTTAACAGCTCGAGACGGCAGATACGTAATGTCGAACTCGGATAGCAGTAGGGCCCATTTGGCTAATCGCCCGGACAACATAGGTCGGTTCATCAAGAACTTGATAGGATTTGCTCTGGAGATCAATGTAATCTGATATGACAGACAATAATGCCTCAACTTCTTCACAGCAAATATCAAGGCCAGGCATATCTTCTCAATCGGTGAGTAATTAAACTTAGCGCCGACGAGCGTGCGGCTCAAATAATACAGAGCATTCTCTTTTCCTTCTTCATTCTTCTGGGCGAGCAGTGCCCCCAGTGAGTTCTCTCCCACTGCTACATACAGTATCAGAGGCTTTCCCTCGATTGGAGCTGCTGAGAACTGGAGCTTTCCCGAGTGACTCTTTGAGGGAATCGAAGGCTTTCTGGCACGCTTCATCCCACTCGAAGCGGACGTCTTTCTTGTTCAGCCGAGAGAAAGGCTGGCAGCGACCTAACAGGCTCGAGATGAACCGCCGCAAGTAAGCGACTCTCCCTTGGAAGCTCTTCAGCTCTTTCAAATTCTTCGGAGGAGGCATTTCTTGGATCGCCTTGATCTTCGCGGGGTCAATCTCGATTCCCCGATGCCTGATCACAAAGCCAAGGAATTTTCCGGAGGACACCCCAAAGGCGCACTTCAACGGGTTCATGCGGAGGCCTTTCTTCCTCAACCTCTGAAATACTAACTTCAAATGTTCGCGATGCTGTTGATGTCCGTCGGACCTCACTACCAGGTCGTCGACGTAGCATTCTACATGCTTGTGCATCATGTCTTGGAAGATTACCTGCATCGCTCTCTGATACGTGGCGCCTGCATTTTTTAGCCCAAACGGCATCACCCGGTAACAGAATATCCCGAGAGGTGTGCGGAAGGCAGTGGACTCTTCGTCTTCTAGAGCCATTCGGATCTGGTTATACCCTGAGTAGCCATCCATAAAGGACATCGTTGTACATGCTGATGTGCTATCGATCAGAAGCTCCGGGATGGGTAGAGGAAAGTCATCTTTGGGACAAGCCTCATTCAGGTTGCGGAAATCAACGCACACCCGGATCTGGCCTCTCTTCTTCTTTACAGGTACTATGTTCGAGATCCATTTGGGATACTGAACTTCCCTGATAAACTCGGCCTGAAGCAGCTTCTTCACCTCTTCCTCTATCTTCGGGACGATGTCAGGATGGAAGCGTCTCTGTGGCTGTTTGACCGACCTCTTCTCCTTCGCGATATTCACTGTGCATCGCGATTGCTGGGTTCAGTCCTGGCATTTCAGAATAGGTCCATGCGAACACAGTCTCTGTTCTCTTTTAGGAGTTGAATGTAGCTCTCCCTCTCTTCTTCTGGAATGTTCTTACTGATATAAGTATTCCTCGGCTCTTCGGTGGTCCCCAGATTGACTTCTTGTAGCTCATCTATCGTAGGCTAACCCCCATCTTCGATCTGCTCTGGCGCGGCACTCGGCTGTATGACTTCATTCGGTCTAGCGGACCTCACCTCTTCCACGGGACTAATTGTCACCATGTTGATATGCCTGACCTCACATCCTGCCCCCAAGGCTTCTTTTCCTCTGTATACCTTCGTCTTTACTTCGAAGGGTGCTAGCATGCCTTTCCGAGCTGGCGGTTCTGAACAGATGAACCCCATGTTCCTCATAATGTTTCTACTGGCCTTGCTATATCTTTCTTCTTCAATGGGCGGTGTCTCTACCGGTGTTCTCTTCGCGTACTCTTCGATCTGCAATGGGTTGCAGAGTCCGGCCTGAAATCTTATCTCATGCCTTGCTCCCATTGTCGGCGGCACGTAGAACTAGCTCGGAGCTTTAGGGAAGGGACGAATCCTCTCAACCTTTGGCATCGGCATATTGAAGCTGGACTGCAACACGCTCATCTGTTGGCTTGTCATCTGTTTCAACACTGACTGCCCTTCCTTCCGGAGGTGCTTCGGGATCAGGTAAAACTTCTTCCTTTGCAACGGATTTCCTCTGTGAGCCCTTGTCGCTTTAGCGACCACTCGCGGAGCTTCGTCCGCTTGTCTTGGATTCTCGCCCTGGGGCTCTGCCCCCTGTACCACCTTTGTCGGTTCGTTGGCTTTTCTGGCAGTCTCGGCTCCATTGCTCTCCTGATAGTATTGTGCATCTGCTAGGAAAGATTCAGTGACGGAGTACGGCCTCAGGTCTGCCGCCACTCTATACTGGACGCCATCTCTATTGTACTTGAAGCATTGGTGGTATGTCGAGGGAATGATACCGTATTGATGAAGCCACGGTCGTCCCAACAAGATATTGTATGTCGTCATCGCATCGATCACCTGACAGGTGACTTTGGTGCTCAATTCTTCTATCTCCAGCATGACAGTAATGGACCCTAGGACACACTGGCCGTCCTGATTGAACCCTTGGATAACCATGGCGCTTGGGCGAAGTGCTGTCTGTCTGAAACCCAACTGCTGCAATGTCTTCAGAGACATAATATTCACAGCGGATCCGTCGTCTAGCATGCATCTTCATACCTCTATGTCTCGGATGAGACCTGTCACCATCAACGGGCGGTTGTGGTCTGTCAAGCTAATCGTTTTGTCTTCTTCAGAGAATGTGATCATGGACGATCGATCGATCTGCATGACCTGTTCTGCAGGTCGATCCCCAGTTCCCGTTATCTTCATTCCTTCCATTTCTGACTCGATCTCTGCTATCATGACCTCACGGGCTTCTTGATCGAGCAATGCGTTGAGCAACATTTCCCGATATTTCTTCGAAAGGCACAGGGCATCGTAGATGCTGAGTCGGGCCGGAACCTTCTTCAGATGAGACACCACATCATACATCACCGATGCCTTATCTCAAGTGTGATCTCGTTGGTCAACTGCTGGCTCATTGACTGCTTCTGCCGGTTCTTTTTCTCGAGGTGTCCCTGATGGCTCACCTAAGACCGCATTCGTCCTTCTAGGGTCTGGTCGCCTCGGAAATTCTCTTTGTACAACCTGCTTTCCTGACCGCAGAGCCACTACATTGACTTCTCCTTTCTCTAGGACTTGGTCCTTGTCACTGGCCCCTGGTTGAGCGACCACTGAGACCATGGCGCACTGAACGGGCTGTGCACGCGGCTGTTCTTGTCCAACATTTCTTCTTCTCATTCTGTTCTTCATCTTCCTCTCTTTCTCCACGAGTCTTCTCTTGTTCTCTAGCCTCTTCTTGCTGCTCACAAGTGTCCATGGCTCTTCCGGTTCTGGGAATGGATTCGCCGTTGGAATTTGAACTAGCACAAGGAGGGCAGACACCACTGTGGCAGTGTTCCGGCTCGCCTCTTCCGCCTTCATATCGATGGTGCCATCGTTGATCATCCGTTGAATCTTGCCTTTTAGGACAAAGCAGTCTTCAGTCTTGTGGGTGGTCACATGATGATACCTGCAGTAGTTGGGATGATCGACCATCTTCGCTTCCTCCGGGCGTGTGCATTCTGGCAGTCTTATTAACCTCTCTTCGACCAGCTGTTCCATGATTGGAACCAGATCTTCCATGTCGAAGGTATAAGGTCCGTTTGCTAGATTACGCTCTTCTATCGTGAGATGTCGCGGCCTCTGAAAACTCTTGCCTTTGTCTTGAGTCGTGGTTACTGGCCTGGCCTCAACTCTACGTTCGGCGTTTGGGCGTTTCCTGTCATTTGAACCCTTTCCTTTATCAACATAATTAGAGGTTATCATCCTTCCGGCTTCTCTCCTGGGTTTCTCTGCCTTGAACTGCGCTCTAGACGCGGCTCCTTCCACCAGGTGGGCTTTCGTAGCGAGGTCTCGAAACGTCGAGAAGTTGTATCCAGATAAGCCAAATGAAATCTTTGCATCCATGGCCTGCATGCACATCTTGACCTGCTCAGATTCGCTGGGCAGTTCCCGGCACTGTGCTGCTATAGTCCCCCACCTGTCGATGAACTTCTCGACTGACTCTCCCTGCCTTTGACGAACCAAGGCTAAATCTGTCAGCGAGACTTCTCGCTCAGTAGAGAAGAATTTGGAGATGAACAAGTCCTGCGTCTGCTCCCAGGACTTGACTGACCCTGCGGGCAGTGACATGTACCACTGGAATGCCTTGCTCGTGAGCGTCGAGCCGAACAATCTGAGACAGTACTGGGGAATTGTCGACAGGTTGCCCATCATTGTCATGAATTGAGCCATGTGTTCCTCTGGCGATCCTCTGCCATCGAATCTAGGAAGTCTAGACGCTTGAAAATTGTTGGGAAATGGGAGATCGTGGACCTCGGGTAAGTACGGCACCCGGTATACATATTTTCCTCTCTTCTCCTTCTCTTTCCTGACGCATCAGGTCCGCAACTGTCTGAGACAGTTCTTCTCTCGTGGCTTGAGATGGCATTGGCGGTACACGTCCAAACACAACGTTTCTGGGGCAAGCTTGTGGTTCGGCAGTGGCTGGTTCTCCTGCTGCCCCCTGGCATTCCTCCACAGACTGTCGAGTAGGCACGGCTGGGCTTCTGTTTGCCCCCTGGGCAACTAGAGCCAACAGTGCTTCTTTCATCTCTCTCATCTCTCTGGCCGTGTCCTCTTGGACCTGAATAATCTCATCTATCTGTTCTTGGATTGGAGGCAGCTCTGGGTATCGCTCACTCGCCTCTCCTTCGGTGACCTGCACCATCATGACTTGCGCTCGCTGCGGCCTCGTCTTGATCACGGTGGCTTCAGTAGGGATTGTCTTCATCGTCGTCTTAGTCGACTGTCGAACAGCAGATCTGTTCGGTATCTTCGCTGGCGATGTTGTCTTCGGTATCGCTGGGAAGTCGATATCGGCAAAGGAGAACTCTGGCCTGGCTGACACAGAAGTTCTGCAGAAGTCGCGGGCGTCGCCCCTATAGACTGGCTTCCACTGTCTCTTTGTCCTGCTCTGCACCCTTGCTGTCCTCTCCGTCTCAGCTGGGATAACCTTCTTGTTCTCAGTCTTCTTGACGGTCTTGCGCTTCTGCACAATCTGCCATCCGGCTTCAGAGGTTGCTCCAGATGGGGGAAGTAAAATCCTCCGGCTGCTAAGAAGATCATCGTAGATGCCATTTGTTTGGTTCTCTCTCTCTCTCTCTCTCTCTCTCTCTCTCTCTCTCTCTCTCTCTCTCTCTCTCTCTCTCTGCACAATCATACACGCATTAGAAGTAATCCGCGCGCTTGAGAAAGAGAGGGGACGCGACCTTACCAATCGCGATACAGCTTGGCAGTGGATAGACAGAAACATACAAGTACAAACTACGTGCATGCTATGCAAAGCTTCGAAATTCTTTTGCCTTAAAGATGAAGGGAAGAACGTTCTCGTTGAGAGTCGCCAGTTTGGCGCCCGTGAAGGTGCCGAACATTTCTCCTTGTGGTAACCTTTCCCATGTACACATTAGTGTCTGCAAATGATTTATCACAAAATGTCTATTTACTCAGAAATAACCAGAGATTCTGGTAGTGAATAATCCCCAGCAGAGTCGCCAGTTTGTTAGAACTTAGAAAAAAGAAGGGAAGATCAGAACTACTCGTCAGCAGTCCTTCTTCTTTTTCTTTCGTATTTCTTTTATTCTGGGGGAATTCTGAGTATAGAGACATTCATAGACAATCATAAGCAATCACAAAGTGTACACAAGAGAGGGATATCGCAAGGCGAATTTTATTCCAGAGATTCTGAGATCTTTTACATTCCAGGCTGTGATACTGGTCACGAGCCTTTAATTACATCAACGGTTGATCACCCTTGATTGGAAGGCAAAAGACTAATCCACCGGGGTTATGGTCTTGAGTTCATGGTCGTTTAGACCTTTGTTATCTTGTTATGGACTGAGCCACATTTGTTAGACACGCCGGATGTCTATGTCCCATTTTCTTTCGGACTGTCCGGGTTGAGAGACTGTCAGGATTCGAGTGGTGCAACTCGGGGCCCGTGCCTGTTACTGTGAATAGGTGACCGCTGGAATACACGATCTTCGAATATTGGTCGGCATGACCTAAGGCCCGCGCCCGTATTTTTATGACGGGTGACCTTAGGAAAGCACTCCGCAACGTTCCCGAACGAGGGTTTTTAATCGAGTCGTGCAACTCTGGGCCCGCGCCTGTTACTGTGAACAGGTGACCGCTGAAATACACGATCCTCGAATGTTGGTCGGCATAACCTAAAGCCCGCGCCCATATTTTTATGACGGGTGACCTTAGGAAAGCAATCCGCAACTACCTCATCAGCTCAACCGACGGACCCGTTGTCGATGGGTAGGGCATCGACTGTCTTTTTCATAGTGGCAGTCCATAGCAAGATGTTTCAAGCTTAGTTAGAACTCTTTGTTTGTGGTTTCTCGTGGTAACCATAACCCCTTATGTTTACCCTCGGACCTTTATTCGGGATGAATAGAGCTTTGTACAGTAAAGTAAATGTATTTCTTCTGGAGTCGGGCGACTCGTCTTCGAGAACACTCTTTCTTCTGAGTATTTTCCAATGATCTATTTGGGATCAGATAGGCTTTGTCGAACCAAGATCTTTTGAGGATCCAAATTCAATGGGCTGGATAGGCTATCTCCGATGCCCTGTAAGTGGCTAAGTATAGGGTCCGATGGGTACCCACATATGCCAATTTCTTATGAATAATGGGGATCGGTGCCCCGTGAATGCTTGACTCGGCTGTTGGATAGCCTGAGTACTTCAGCTTTGCCTCGGCGTCTTTGAGATCGCGGTTGATTTCAACTGGCACTAGTCAATTCTCAAGCCAACAGGGCACTTCCCAGGGCTGAAAACGACTAAGTAGTGGACTTGCTTGCAGTCTGATTAGAGAAATTGGTGAATATTATCGATGACCGTCTTTGAACAGTGGTGGATTATGTCCATGAAGACCGCGGTGCGATCGCATTTCGATTTGCTTAGCAGAAGTCGATTTTTGGGCCAACAGGGCACTTCCCAGGGCTGGAAGTGACTAAGTAGTGGACCTGTTTACGGTCTAATCAGGGAAATCAATGAATATTATCGATGACCGACTTGGAACAGGGGTGGATTATGTCCACGAAGATCGCTGTGCGATCACATTTCAATTTGCTTAGCAGAAGTCGATTTCCGGGCCAACAGGGCACTTCCCAGGGCTGGAAATGACTAAGTAGTGGACCTGTTTGCCGGTCTAATCAGGGAAAATCGGTGAATATTATCGATGACCGTCTTTGAACAGGGGTGGATTATGTCCACGAAGATCGCGGTGCGATCGCGTTTCGATCTGCTTAGCAGAAATCGATTTCTAGGCCAACAGGGCACTTCCCAGGGCTGAAAATGACTAAGTAGCGGGCCTGCCGACCGCTTGATTAGGGTATTCGAGGGTCCTAAGGTCGGATAACCTCGTCGCAGTGCATGATTATGGTGTATCATGTCATGTAAAAGAAAAGTTTCCATCTCGGGCTCGGTCCAATTCCGCCCGATTCTTCTCGTTTTAGGCCGTTTTCGGCTCTTTCGGAAGGATTTCCAGGGCTGCCAAATTGGCTAAGTGTTGGTTATTTTGGACCAAAACACTGATTTGGGCCATTTATCATTGACCGTTGAAGAATCTGATCCGGTGGATGGATAGATCTCATCAAGACACATTCAGGAGAGGCGGTTTCATCAAAATCCGATCTCGAACGAAGGCGGGTCGTGCGACGGAAGGTCCACTCCTCCCATCAGCGTCCAGGTGCATGGGGGAGTGTGTACAGGCGCATGTGGCCATTTTACAAGCGCATGTGGTGTTGCATCATCTGTCAAGCGCATGTGGTCATCATCCGGGCGCATGTGGCATCTCCCGGGCGCATGTGGCCTCGTTTTTCATGAAAAATGGGAGTTCGGGAGGCAATCCCGGCGCATGTGGTGGTGCACATGCGCTTAGACCTAAGGAGTGGGCGCATGTCTCTCCTAGACTTAGCGGAAATTCAGAATTTTTCGGCCAGAAAAGCTAGCGCATGTGGGGAAAAAGCCTGCGCATGTGGGGGATATGCCGGCGCATGTGCCCAGCACTTAGAAAATTTCAGGATTTTCTTCCTGAACTTGGGATTCCGGCGAGGAAATCCCTTTCCGACGAGGGTTTCCGGCGAGGGAATCCACTCCGGCCAAGGCATCCGGCGAGGGGAGAGAAAGTAAGCGCATGTGGTGCTTACATCACTCTGAGGTCGGCGGGGGATGATCTCGTGCTGATGAATGAAATGACTTCACTATTTATAGGGGATAATCGGGTTACGGTCTGCCCGGCGGGTATTTCCCGGCGCATGTGCCAGAAAACAAAACCAAGCGCATGTGAGAAAAATGCACCAGGCGCATGTGGAGGATCCGGGTGCATGTGCTTTACTGGCGCATTTCCCGGCGCTTTTCGAAAAAGTGTTTCATTCACTTCCTTTCACTGATAGAGTGTAAGCGCATGTGGCTGGAGGCCAAGCGCATGTGCTTTGCCGGTGCTTTCCCACTACTTAGCCAGATTTTCAGGATTCCAGCACTTAGAAAATTTCAGCATTTCAGCTCCGACGAGGGACCTCTAAAGGACAACTACCTTTTCTAGACATGCACTCACTGTCGCCAAGCCACTTCTAGGCTAGGATTGTTCTCCTGAATGAACGGGATGGGGTGTGGAAGTCCAGATGTTGCTAATTTTGGTACTTCCTTCCTAATTTGGAGCCTCCGGGTCGGCTTGTCGTATAGGAACGTTGTTTCGGGGAGTGCGCGCATGAAAATACGCATCGTAATGACTTCAAACTTGCTATTTAAGGGTTTTGGGGGCGCTCCGGATCATTTGACGGTGAAGCGCATGTCCAGTTCCACTCCGAAATGGTAGCTGTAGGCTTACAGGACCCTTTTGGTCAGTTCCGGGCAGGGACGAAACGCATTTCGAGGTGCGCGGGCAAAAATATGCATCGGATGACTTTGAAACTAGCAGGTTAATAGGTTTTGGGACATTTCGGATCATTTGGCAGTGAAGCGCATGTCCAGTTCCACTCCGAAATGGTAGCTGTAGGCTTACGGACCCTTTTGGTCAGTTCAGGGCAGGGACGAAACGCATTTCGTGGTGCGCGGGCAAAAATATGCATCGGATGACTTTAAAACTTGCAGGTGAAGGGTTTTTAGGACATTTCGGATCATTTGGCGGTGAAGCGCATGTCCAGTTCTGCTCCGAAATGGTAGCTGTAGGCTTACGGACCCTTTTGGTCAGTTCCGGGCAGGGACGAAACGCATTTCGAGGTGCGCGGGCAAAAATATGCATGGATGACTTCGAAACTTGCAGGTTAAAGGTTTTAGGACATTTCGGATCATTTGGCGGCGAAGCGCATGTCCAGTTCCGATCTGAAATGGTGTTTATGAATTTTGATTGCTACCAAGCGATCAGGGTTGTGCTGGCATTTTCGGGGCTCTCCCGGCCTCGAAACTTATCCAAATCATTGCCACTAGACCATGGGATGTCGTTTTACAATGGGTGCAAATTTGAGCCCCAACAGCAGTGCTCGCCACTGATCACGACCAACCGTGCATAATTCCCCCAAGTTTATGGGACCAGTTTTCGGTAGTAACGCATAGGAAGGTTGAGATTCTCCCCCTATTGTCAGACCGATGGCCATGAATTTGGTACTTGAGGTCGCTAAGAGAGCCAAAGTGGCTAACCAAAAGCATAAAACCTCTGAGTTCACCACCCCTGATAGCGTCATCGGGCTCCTCTGATGGATCGATGGTATGCTAACTCCTCCATAGAGGAGTGTGGCTCCCTGAGGGCAACTTCCATGGCAGCAATGAGCACTCCTTGAGAGTCAACCATGCGTAAGACCGACCCTCCAAATACTCATGAGCTTAAACTGTGTTTCTATTAGAGGCATCTACTAACAATATCCTAGGATAGTACCACTGTTGGGGCTCAAATTCGCACCCATGGTAAAACAACATCTTGCAGTCCATCTACGACATTTGAATCAATTTCGAGATCGAAAAAACACCCGAAAATGCGATTGGACGCCATTATAGCCCTAACTCACACAGTCACGACCAAATCTACAAATGTCATTTTAGAGCAAAATTGGACATGCAAACGGCCGCCAAATGATCCGGAACGCCCCAAAACCCTTAACCAGCAAATTCCGAAGTCACGCAATGCACATCTTTACCTACGCGCATCGAAATGCGTTTTACCCCTATCTGGAGCTGACCGAAAGCCTACAGGTACCATTTTAGAGCAGAATTGGATATCTGTAATGCCGCCAAATGATCCAGAATACTAAAAAAATCTTAAGTAGCAAGTTCGAAGTCCTTGCGGTGCATATTTCTATATGCACGCTTCCTGGAGCAATATTCTTATGCAAAGAGCCGACCATCACATCATTCAATCACGGATTTCACACACAAATCACACAAATAAACACATGCATAAAATCACAACCAACAGGAGCAAGAGAACAACAGAATTTGAGTGCACATCCAAAGAATAAGCGCACCCATATCATAGCGCAACAAATATAATAACAACCCTGCAAATACACAAGGAATGCGTGCAAATTCGCACTAATTCCCGAGTTACGCATATGCACCCGTTCAGAAGTGCACATCATAGAGCCATTTTAACAAGAAATTATAGGCCATGAAAGACCAACACAGGCAGTATATCATAGGCTCAAGGCACTGAGTTCCAATCATATTCAAGTTTTAAGCAATCTGGCCGCAAACGGCACCAAATTTGACCAAGAATAGAGCAAGATATGCCATTTTTTACCTAAGTCAAAAGAGGGCTAAAAACTGAAATTTTTGCTAAGTGTTATGCTGACATGCGCCCAAGGTGAGGTCCCAGGTGCATGTGGCCTCTCACATGCACCCAATCCACAAGTTGCAAGAATGCAATTCCACTTTACCAGGTGTCAGGCGCATGTGCATGTTAACATGCGCCCAACTCAAAGGAAAAAGAGGAATAAATTATAAATCCAATGCACCAGGCACATGTGCATCACCACATGCGCCCATCTCTAAAAGATCTGAAAAATACAAGTTCAAGGACAATGCCCTGGGCGCATGTCCAGAGCAACATGCGCCTGGGACATGCGCCCACTCCCTATAGTAATGCAACATGTACCCAGGTGGAAATCCATCGTCGAAAAAAAGTAACTAGAAGCCCACATGTGCCCATAGAAGGATCACATGCGCCCAAGGCTCCAAGAAATGCTCTCTCACCTCAGAAAAAATTTGCTTCTTTGACTCGAAAAATGTAGAAATGACTCAGTGAGTCCCCTATTTATACTTAAGCCTAGGGACCAGTGCACAGCACTGGCCTGATGTAAGCATCCAGGCAGCACACCGGGGGGGGGGGGGGGGGGGGGGGGGGGGGGGCACTTGTTGGGGCAGAAATTCACACCCATGGTAAAACAACATCCTGTGGTCCATTTACAACGATTTGAATCAATTTCAAGATTAAAAAAAAAACACCAGAAAATGCGATTGGATGCCATTGTAGCCCTGACTTGCACAATCACGACCAAATCTACAAATGTCATTTCATAGCGAAATCAGACATGCGGATGCCCGCCAAATGATCTGGAATGCCCTAAAACCCTTAACCTGTAAATTTCGAAGTCACACGATGCACATCTTTACCTGCGCGCATCGAAATGCGTTTTACCCCTGTTTGGAGCTGACCAAAAGGAACCGAAATCCCACAGGTACCATTTTGGAGCAGAATTGGATATCCGTAATGCTGTCAAATGATCCGAAATGCCCAAAAAACCTTAAGTAGCAAGTTTGAAGTCCTTCCGTTGCATATTTCTACATGCGCGCGTCCTAGAGCAATATTCATATGCAAAGAGCAGACTTAGAAGCTCTAAATTGGGAAGGAACTACCAAAATTCATGGTAGATGGCCATCGATACCCCAACCCGTTCATTCAGGAGGTCGATCTCGGCTTAAAAGTGGCTTGGCGTCAGTGACTTCGATCCCCGAAAGAGTAGCTGTCCTCTAGAGGTCGCCCGTTGGAGCTCAAAACTTAAAAATATTCTAAGTATGGGAATGCATGCACACGCCAGATAGGAGACATGCGCATGGTGTGGGGGGACATACGCCCACACCCATACAAAATGCGCATGAGAGCCCTCTCTCTCCACTTTTCAATATTTTTAAAACTTTTAAAATACAAAAAATCAAAAAATATATGCTAAGTGAGGGCACATGCGCCCACCATAGGGGGCACATGTGCCCACCCCAAGCCACATGCGCATGGTGCATGGCCACATGCGCCTACATCACCATGACATGTGCATGATCTCTACTACATGCACATGACTCCCCTCTCCAAATGCATGCGCTCATGAATTTTCTACTTTCTTGGACCTGGGACCCGATTAAATTGCTAAAAATAGTGCACTCACCTTTTGAGAGAGGAGAGGCTTCATTTTCTGGAAAGGATCGTCAGAACAAGGTAAAATCCTTGCCGGAATCCTCCGTCGGCTATTCCCATGCGCCCACACCTCGCCAAATGCCTTCGCCAGGGGAAAAAATGCAAGGAGAGAAGGTAGGGAACTCTGAAATTCCCTAAGTCACATAGTGACATGCGCCCATGGAAGTGAGACAGGCACAAGTGCCCTATCACATGCGCCCACCTCTTTTTCTCTCTCTCATTTTCACTCTCACATGTGCCCAAGGGGAGAAAATCCCTCTCTCTCATTTTTCCTATCACATGCGCCCAGACACAAACAAAGAGGAAACTTCCCTAAGTCCTTATAGTAACATGCGCCCATGCCCATGGAGTTTTGGAAATCAAAATCATAAAGTGAAGAGACCACATGCACCTGGGAGAGCCACATGCGCTCACCTCCCATCCATCCTCTCTCTCTCTCTCTCTCTCCTCACTTTTCCTTTTCACATGCGCCCACCTCACGGCACATGCGCCCACCATGCAATCCACAATCCAACCCATGCGCCTGGACACTGATGGGGAGGTGGGACCATCTGAGGTCTGGCCCGCCTTCCAATCAATTCGACGCTCCTCAACACACATCGATGTCCTCTACCCATCCCCCGGATCGAATTCTCCTACGGTTGATGATAAATGGCTCAAATCAGTGTTTTGATCAAAGTGACCAACACTTTGCCAATTTGACAACTCCGGAAATCCTTCCGAAAGAGCCGAAAATGGTCGAAATCAAGGAGAATCGAGCGAAATTGGACCGAACCCGAGAGGGAAACTTCTCTTCTTTATAACATGATACACCATAATCATTCACTGCAACAAGGCTATCCGATCTCAGGACCCTCAAATATCCTAATTAAGCGGTCAACAGGCCCACTACTTAGTCATTTCAGTCCTGGGAAGTGCCTTGTCGGCTTAGAAATCAACTTGTGCTAAGCAAATCGAGATGCGATCGCATTGCGACCTTCGTGGACATGATCCATCCCTGTTCAAAGATGATCATTGACAGTATCCATCGAATGCCCCGACCAGACCGCAAACAGGTCCACTACTTAGTCATTTTCAGCCCTGGGAAGTGCCGACCTTCGTGGACATGATCCATCCCTGTTCAAAGATGATCATTGACAGTATCCATCGAATGCCTCGACCAGACTGCAAACAGGTCCACTAGTTAGTCATTTTCAGCCCTGGGAAGTGCCCTGATGGCCCGAAAATCGACTAAAGCTAAATGAAATCAATTGCTATCTCAAAGATGCAAAGGCAAAGTTAATCCCCTCGCGCTATAAAACAGTTGACCCAAACACTCGCAGGATATTGATCCTTACTGTTTATTAGAAATTGGTACAAACGGGTGCGTATCAGACCCGATATTTAGCCATTCATAGGCATCAGGAACAACCGATTTAGTCCATCGAACTCGAACTTCTAAAAAAAGTATAGCTCGACACAGCTTCTCCCAATGATTCAGTCATTCGAAATATCGATGACGTAAAGATATGAACAAAGCAGAATAATCAAATCAAATGCATAATTTGTCTGATACACTGAATATCTAGCATAAATGTGATCCTCTCTCGAGCATGCATAAAGCATATTTACTTTGTACTGTACTCATTTGCATCCATTGCATGAATCTTATTCATCTCGGATCGAGATACGAAACTAAATCAAAAGGGACTACGGTTACATAAAAAATCGTAATCAAAGAGTTCTAAAATATCTGAAATACTTCATCATTAAGACTAGTTGATGTGCGTCTCTTCTAAAGCGGGATTCGTCAGTTGAGTGGCTAAGGTAATGAGTGCCTTCCAGCAAGTCACCCGTCCGAATCCAAGATGGTCACTGGCACTGGTTACACTAAGAAACCATGGGGTGTCCTCCAGCAAGTCACCCGTCCGAACCCGAGACGATCACTGGCACTGGTTGCACTAGGAAACCATGGACTGTCCTCTAGCAAGTCACCCATCGAAACCTGAGACGGTCACTGACACTGATTACACTAAGAAACCATGGGGTTGTTAGTGCACTTTTCTGTGGCATACTAGTGCACCTTGTTTGTCAATCACTTACGTCAGTGAGTCTAGTGTCGGTTGAGCCTAATGAAGACGAAGACCGAAGACTCAGATGGCCCCGCTGTACCAAGGAAGAAGAATCAGGTAAAAGTGATGCCTTGGTGCCTTAACCTTGACCAAAACCCAACCCCTTTGCTTCTTTGATGACCTTGACTACATTAGGAAACCATTAGTCATCATAGATTGGCCCTAAGTGTCCCAAAACATCACTCACATCATGGCCTAAGTAAGTGGGTTGGAATGTACGGTGATCAGCAAACAGCTGAGCTGAACCAGGCCTATCCGACCGGTCAGCTGGACCGGTCCAACCGGTCAAGACCGGTCGGCCAGACCAAACAGCAACCTTGTTGTGTTTACAGGCTATAGGTGGACCGACCGGTCGTGACCGGTCGGACTGGCTTCCAGTTTTAACAGCAAGCTACTATGTTGTGCAAGCTAAGGACCGACCGGTCGTGACCGGTCGGCTGGGCTGGCCCGACCGGTCGGACAGACCCTCTTTTGAGACAGTATACTCTCTGTCTTACTTGGCTTTTGGCCGACCGGTCGGGATAGGTCAGCAGAGCCGTTTTTTGCCCGTTTTATGACCGTTGGAGCTCACTTTTCTTATATATGGAGCTCGATTTTTGGGCATTTATAGGGAGATTTCGAGAGGAGTGAAGCCACCACTATTGGAGACCATTTGAGGCTCATTCCCAACCTATGCAAGGCATCTTCCTTGTGCTTTAACACAAGATTAGAGCATTCCAAGCTCATAAAGAAGATGACCTTCATCCCCTCTTGATCTCTAGAGTTTGGAACCTTCTAGATTGGCATATCTTTGTCCAAAACTCTAAGATGAGATCGTTTTAGGAGAGAGACTCCAGGCAACCCATTCCCATTAGTTGTAGAGTTCTCAAACCTATCCTCCTAGCACCTTGGGCATCTCAAAGGCATCACATGCAAGGTGTTTGATTGAGTGTGGCTGAGGCATTGGCGACGCAACGGCGACACGATTGTGGGAGCAAGGGAAGCTGATTGAAGCACGGGAGAGCGGAGATCAAGCAACCCGAAACCGGCGTTAAACAAGGGGCTCATCCGACAAGTAAGGTTGTCCCTTTTTGAGAGTCCATTTAGAGTTTGTTTGTCAAACTCGACCTAGGGACGTTAGCCATTCCTTGGCCCGTTAGCTGGGCCTAAACTAAGTCTCCAAGGGGGAGCCTTCGACACGGGAGTAAACGTGCGTTGGGTTAAGAGTTAGCCTATGTCTAAAACTCCAGTAATGGTTGAGAGGTGAACCAGTAAAACCTCCGTGTAAAGGTTGAGAGGTGAACCTCATTTAAAACATCCGATAGTGAATGTCGGTGTGCTCAAAGGAGTTGAGTACTTGAACCGGGAGTGGAGTAGACCCAAAGTCGAACCACTATACATACTTGTATTTGTGATTGAATTGAGCACATTTATATCTTATTATTGTTAGTTTAATTGTTTAATTATGAATGCTTGATAGGAATGTATGCTAGGCACTTATTAGGCACATCCACACACAAGATGTACCTTCACTAGTTGTGTAGACTTGAGCTCATTGTTCCACTCTCATAAGTCTACACAAGTTGCATAGGTTAGGATCTTGATTGGTTGAATCATTTATTTACCTATGCATGCTTTAGACTAGGATTGCTTATTGATTAACCATATGCTAGTCTTGTGATTAGACCCACTTAGGCTTGGAAGCCTAAGTGTTCTTGCTTACTTTGTTTTATTTGATAATATTTGTTAGTAGGCGAAAAGATTTTGATAAGATCCTAATCATCCCCCTCTCTAGGTCCTTAGACATATCTCCGAGTATCTCTATAAGCGGTAAAACCGAACTTTCAATTGGTATCAGAGCGGGTTCCTCTTTAAGGGCTTAATTGCCTAGAGGTAAATCCTAAGAGAAACTTGAAAATATGTCTAGAGAGGACTCTTCATCCGTCACTAAGCCTCCTTTCTTTGATGGGTCAAACTATCCATATTGGAAAGCCCGAATGCGCATCTTCTTGGAATTTATTGATTCAGACGTGAGGGACATGGTTGATATTGGATATGAACCCCCAATGGACATTATTCGTAAGGAAGGTGAACCGGATGTCCTCAGGACAAAAGATAAGGCAATGTGGACTAATTATGATAATGCTCAACGTATTCATAATGCCAAAGGCCTGAATGCCATTTTTTGTTCAGTATCTATAGATGAATTTGGTCGGATTCAAAACTGCACAACCAGTAAACAGGCATGGGATATTCTTGAGGTTACCCATGAAGGTACAAACGTTGTTAAAAACTCTAAACTTCAGCGCCTCTCTACTCTATTTGAAAACATTACTATGAAGGAGCATGAAACATTTACTGAATTCTATACCAAACTGAACAAGATCACAAATGATATGTGGGGCTTAGGTGATCCTGTTCCGGAGAATAGACTATGTAGGAAAATTCTGAGATCCCTTTCGGAACGGTTCTCTTCTAAAGTTACTACCATAGAAGAATGTCGGGATCTAAATACCATGAAAGTTGAAGAACTCATAGGTTCCCTACAAACTTATGAACTAAGTTTTAAGGCCCCCCCTAGAAAGAAAAGCATCGCTCTTAAGTCCTCTCACAAACATAAGAATATTAAGAGTGAGTCGGAGGAAGATAGTGATGATAAGGATGATGAGGAAGAGAAATTGAACAAAAAATTCAAGAGATTCCTCAAATTTGATAGAGGGAATAGCCGTGACAAGAAGGACAAGAAGGGTGATAAACATAAAGGAAAATCATCCATACCTTCATCCGTCCGTTGTTACGGTTGCGGTCGTCGTGGCCATATTGCCCCGGAATGTCCGGAAGGGCCTAAACCGAAAGGTAAAAAGGCAATGGCTGCCACTTGGGATGATACGGAGGAGTCCGAATCTGGTGACTCCGCTTGTGATGGGAGCCAACATAAAGATCTTGCTCTCTCGGCCTCCACCACTACCCCTCTACCAGCTTATCTAAGAGGGGATCCCAATCGCTATCCCTTCTAAGAGAAGAAGGTGTTCCCAACCCCTCACCTCATGCTACATTTTATGAGGGTGTTGAGGAAATTAGTTAACCTTAGGCTAATCAATCTAAACATAGTTAGTGAGGGTAGCTAGAAATGCTTCAATAGGAAAATCTGAAGATTTCAGCCTCATTTTTGGGTGTATGGGCAAATCAGAGGATTCAAGCCTCATTAGCCCAAATTTCGATAATTTAGCCTTGCTTTTATTTAATACATTCGCTTGCTAGATTATCATCATGCTTATATTAGCTAATCATCTTGAGTTTTATGCTTCATTATATGCTAATCTTTGCTTTGTATTGGTCTTGATATACCAATAGGGGAGGTTGGTTGATTGGGCTATAAGCCCTTTATACTTTTATTGCAAATGTATATCCTTGACCAATGTTGCATGATTATCTTTGCCTAGATAGTTACATTTCTTGTTAATCATGTTCCTTAGCTTGCTCCATATATTTATGATTCATGCACCCTATACTCTCCTTATTAGCATGTGCTTATAGTTATAATTGCGACATTCTACTACTATTACCTTAGCCTTATTGATATATCATTAAGGGGGAGAGAATAATTTGTCAATTGTTAACAAAAAGGGGGAGAAAGATCAAGTCCCACCAAAACTAGTTTGCTATGTTTTGTGATGTAGGGATTGACAGGTTATGGGGGAGCAAACTGAAGAGGAGCAGCTTAGATTAGGCATGTCGAGAGTCCTGTATGTAATGCTTTATCAATGTAATATCTTGAACATGTATTTTGTTTTGGTAGGTTAGGTTTTTGTAAGTAATTGACAAAGGGGGAGATTGTTAGTGCACTTTTCTGTGGCATACTAGTGCACCTTGTTTGTCAATCACTTACGTCAGTGAGTCTAGTGTCGGTTGAGCCTAATGAAGACGAAGACCGACTCAGATGGCCCCGCTGCATCAAGGAAGAAGAATCAGGTAAAAGTGATGCCTTGGTGCCTTAACCTTGACCAAAACCCAACCCCTTTGTTTCTTTGATGACCTTGACCACATTAGGAAACCATTAGTCATCATAGATTGGCCTTAAGTGTCCCAAAACATCACTCACATCATGGCCTAAGTAAGTGGGTTAGGAATGTACGATGATCAGCAAACAGTTGAGCTGAACCAGGCCTGTCCAACCGGTCGGCTGCACTGGTCCGACCTGGTCAAGACCGGTTGGGCAGACCAAACAGCAACCTTGCTATGTTTACAGGCTACAGGTGGACCGATCGATCGTGACCGGTCGGCTGGACTGGTCCGACCGGTCAAGACCGGTCGGACTGGCTCCCAGTTTCAACAGCAAGCTACTGTGTTCTGCAGGCTAAGGACCGACCGGTCATGACCGATCGGCTGGGCTGGCCCGACCGGTCGAGGACAGACCCTCTTTTGAGACAGTATACTCTCTGTCTTGCTTGGCTTTTGGCCGACCGGTCGGGACAGGTCGGCAGAGCCGTTTTTTGCCCATTTTATGACCGTTAGAGCTCACATTTTCCTATATATGAAGCTCGGTTTTTGGGCATTTATAGGGGGATTTCGAGAGGAGTGAAGCCACCATTGTTGGAGACCATTTGAGGCTCATTCCCAACCTATGCAAGGCATCTTCCTTGTGCTTTAACACAAGATTAGAGCATTCCAAGCTCATGAAGAAGATGACCTTCATCCCCTCTTGATCTCTAGAGTTTGGAACCTTCTAGATTGGCATATCTTTGTCCAAAACTCTAAGATGAGATCGTTGTAGGAGAGAGACTCCAGGCAACCCATTCCCATTAGTTGTAGAGTTCTCAAACCTATCCTCCTAGCACCTTGGGCATCTCAAAGGCATCATATGCAAGGTGTTTGATTGAGTGTGGCTGAGGCATTGGCGACGCAACGGCGACATGATCGTGGGAGCAAGGGAAGCTGATTGAAGCACGGGAGAGCGGAGATCAAGCAACCCGAACCGGCGTTAAACAAGGGGCTCATCCGACAAGTAAGGTTGTCCCTTTTTTAGAGTCCATTTAGAGTTTGTTTTTCGAACTCGACCTAGGGACGTTAGCCGTTCCTTGGCCTGTTAGCCGGGCTTAAACTAAGTCTCCAAGGGGGAGCCTCCGACATGGGAGTAAATGTGCGTTGGTTTGAGAGTTAGCCTATGTCTAAAACTCCAGTAATGGTTGAGAGGTGAACCGATAAAACCTCCGTGTAAAGGTTGAGAGGTGAACCTCATTTAAAACCTCCGATAGTGAATGCCGGTGTGCTCAAAGGAGTTGAGTACTTGAACTAGGAGTGGAGTAGACCCAAAGTCGAACCACTATACATACTTGTGTTTGTGATTGAATTGAGCACATTTATATCTTAGCATTGTTAGTTTAATTGTTTAATGATGAATGCTTGATAGGAATGTATGCTAGGCACTTATTAGGCACATCTACACACAAGATGTACCTTCACTAGTTGTGTAGACCTGAGCTCATTGATCCACTCTCAAAAGTCTACACAAGTTGCATAGGTTAGGATCTTGATTGGTTGAATCATTTATTTACCTATGCATGCTTTAGACTAGGATTGCTTATTGATTAACCATATGCTAGTCTTGTGATTGGACCCACTTTGGCTTGGAAGCCTAAGTGTTCTTGCTTACTTTGTTTTATTTGATAATATTTGTTTGTAGGCGAAAAGATTTTGATAAGATCCTAATCACCCCCTCTCTAGGTCCTTAGACATATCTCCGAGTATCTCTATAAGCGGTAAAACCGAACTTTCAGGGGTGTCCTCCATCAAGTCATCCGTCCGAACCCGAGACAGTTACTGGCATTGGTTGCACTAAGAAACTATGGGGTGTTCTCCAGCAAGTCACCCGTCTGAACCTGAAACGGTCACTGGCATTGGTTGCATTAAGAAACCATGGGGTGTCCTCCAGCAAGTCATCCGTCCGAACCCGAGACAGTCACTGGCACTGGTTGCACTAAGAAACTATGGGGTGTCCTCCAGCAAGTCACCCTGTCTGAACCTGAAACGGTCACTGGCACTGGTTGCACTAAGAAACCATGGGGTGTCCTACAACAAGTCACTCGTCCGAACCCAAGATGGTCACTGGCACTGGTTGCACTAAGAAACCATGGGGTGCCCTCCAGCAAGTCACCCATTAGAACTTGAGATGGTCAGTAGCACTAGTTGCACTAAATGGAAACTGTGGAGTGTATTCCTGAAAGTCATTTCAGTCCACAGAGACGCCCGATGACACTGAGATACACGACTCGGTTAAAATCGTAGTTGCTACTCAACTAGGAACGCCTGAAAGAGCACGGGACCAACATCTAACTGGTTTTAGCAATGACTTGGTCCATAAGAAATTCTAAGCTTGGTCTTTACGACCATGAACTCAAGACTATAATCCCTTGATGATTTAAATTACTTGCTCGATCTATCCCAACTTCATCTCTTTAATATTCCATCTATTGTATAATTGCAATTCATAGTGGAATCTCGTCGCTTTGTGCCGTAGTTTTCTCCCGCAAGGGTTTCCACGTAAAAATCTTTGTGTTGTCTATGTTGCGCTTTATTTACATTCATGCTATTTTAATGCTTTATTTAACCTATTTATGATACATGCATGCATTTATTTTTACCTTTTAATCAAGGGTGATCATCCATTGATGTAATTAAGGATTCGTGACCAATTCACAACTTGGAATGTAAAAGATCTTGGAATCTCTGGAATAAAATTCGCCATGCGATACCTCTCTTGTGTATACTTTGTGATTGCTTGTGATTATCTATGAATGTCTCAATGCTCAGAACCCAGAATAACGAAACACAGGAAAAACTGCCTTGAGCATTTTTCTAGTTTTAACAACCGCCAAAGCAAATAATCTCCGAAATAATACAGAACTGTACATATAGCCACGAGCTAAAGAGACAAAGTTGAATAAGACTTGAAAAACATGATAGATGAAGACCAATTACTTTGATAGATACTAATATTCAGTATATGATCATATGCACACCAATAGAATGACTAATATTCATGATTGTTCATTCACTTCATATTTCAAAGATTTTTCCATACAAAAAATTATCAGAAATTAAATGCTGCAATGCATTCTTGAATGTCCTAACTAATTTGGGCATGACTTTGTGATAAAACTAATTCTGCATCCGCTATCAGCCTTTGATGGTCAAGAACATTAGAGAGCTCCTGTTGTAATGAATCCATAACAGCTTGCTTCTCAGATAGCTCTTTTCCCTGAGAATCCAGCAAGCCTTTGTTCGAACGAATGCGAGTCTGTATAATTTTCAAAACATCTTCCTCCTTTATTGGAACGAATGCGAGAAACTAAGAGGAACGCTCCGTAACTTCAACAGCAAGATGAAAAAGTTCTGCTCGCTTACGCTCCAATGAAGGATCCTTCTCTACATTCCGACTGTCGTCTAAAGAATTAACAGCTTCTACAAACTTGTTAGTAGACTGCTCCAGGAAAGATATATCAATCTTTGCCAAGCTAGCAGAAAATTTCAAGAGAGACCAAGATTCTGGTAAATGACTCCATAAGTTGCGATTCTCTATGGTAGAGGCTATCCCATTCAAGCCAGTTCGTATTGCTTCAATCTTAAAAGAAGGAAGGTTCTTGAGAGCTTCAAAATCCAAGGGAAGATTAAGCGGTGGTCTTTGGGTGGAACTGTTAGGCCTAGAATCTGTACCGTATATGAAAGAATGAGTAGTATGATATACAAGCAAAGAAACGGCAAGCAGTATAAAAGAAATACTTGCATACCAAGAGTAGGAGCAAGCCGGGGGTTTTGGATCGACGCTGATGAAGATTCTGCAGTGATATCCCCTTAAATGTTAATATTCAGAGTGGGTTCTTCATCCATAGAATCAAAACCCGTAGAAGGAGGAACTGCCGATGTCTCTACAACAGGAATATCCGTCGTGGAGGCGGAAGGTGGAATTACTGTTTGGAATAAGAAAAATGATAAAGTTAAAGATTTCTCTCAAAAAGACATAAGACTATTATTCAACCCAAAAGACTATTTTGTACTTGGATGAGAAGGAGGAATCATCTCCTCTGCCTAAACAAAAGAAATCCCAGTCTCTTTAGAAGACACTTCTGCAATTGTAGATAGATGGTCTAATTCATGAGGAGTCTGGAGAAGTTCGCTGATTGTGAACGTAGGCGATGAGGGATGTTGTTGTTGATAGGCAGGATCAAGCGAATACTGAAATGACTCATACACAGGACTAGACCCTTCGGTTGCTAAATCCAAGGGAGTGGATGAAAGTTGGCCAGAACGGTACGTACTGTCGTCAGTAATCTAAACATCCTCATCAGGTCCTCTATTCACTTCATCAAATCCTTTGCTGGAGGAGTTCCTTGACCAGTTGAGGACGAAGTGTCATCATTACCTTCTTCTTCACCAGTAGAACCGCCAGAGTTACTGGTGCTACGATTGTACTTGTCATCAGAATTGTTATTGGTCGAAGAAGAAGATGCAGTAGGTACTTGCTTTTGTTTCCCCCGGATATCAGCATCAGTAGTAGTAGTCTTTTTCTGTGGAGGGGAAGAGGATATTTGTAAAAGGGTCTATCTAAATACAGTAAAATCTTTAGGATAATGATCGAACTCTTCCAACAGAAAGTTGCCACATGGAGTATCTGGCACTCTGAATGTCTCACTTGATCTAGGGGAGTAGTGGGAGATTCTAATTGACCCCGCGCTTTTGAAGCAGGGTTAGGCGAAGGAAGATCCATAGAAGGCCGATTCTCTGGAGCAGAGACGGATGAGCCAGTACCTGTAGATCCTTCTTTTTGTTTTCGAACTGATTGAACATTCGTTGCCTTGCCACTGGTAACCCATCCTTCTAAGGTGCCGAATGATTTAATCTCCCTTATTGGTTCATCATAAGAGATGAAATGACAACATCTTCCTATTGAAGGGGCTCTCTCTGTTTCTTGAGAATATCCGATATGATCAATCTTCAAATTATCTGGCACTTGTGGCGAAGGTACCCAGATCGGATAGTTAACAAGGTGGTTATTCCAAACTAAATGATATTGATGTGCCCACCACCTCATCCATGCATAAGAACCATGGACGTTGCGTTTGAAATCTGGAATTATGAAGTGCGCTTGGGTACTTGTAGTTAAGAGCTGTTTCCAGATAAATACCCAGTTATAAAGGCCCACTGCCATAACTCCTCATCGGTCTTGTCACTGGTTCAGAAGACATAGGCATCATCTGATCAAAACCGAATTGCCAAGCAAATCTGCTAGGATAATATGGTTCTCTCAAGAACTCATTCTCTCTCTCAAAGGAAGTGTGCTTGAACGGATAGAGATGAGGAAACTCTTTTCCGTTGGGGACAATGAATCATCATCTATAGCATCCCTATCATCGGGCCCTAAAGAGATAGGGAAATGGATGAATATAAAAGCTTATGTAGACTTAATTTTCTCCATCACCCACGGATAGGCTGGCTTAATCACATTCCGTTGCTGAAAGAACCATAGAGGAAGGTGTTCTAAATGAACACATGCTTTGTCACTCATGTTATACACCCAAGGAAAGTATACTCCTAGCCATCCTGATAGAAAGTGTCATGCAGCATGGGCAGAGGAAACTCCTATAGTGGGAGATTTGCAATGAGTTGCTGCATCACCTAGAGCATGATATAGAGAACAGAGTACTAGTGGAGCCAACTAATACTTCTTACCCTTAGCCATGGCTCCTGCAACGACCAGGCTTGAAGCACGGATTCTATCATCACATTTAGAACTCGGAAGGAGCACTATATTCAAGCCAAAAAGTGAGAAATCTGCCCAATTCGCAAGCGTCTGAAAACTTGATAGGGTTCCGAACTTGGCTTCTGGATTTCAGTAAATCAGCATCATCACACTTTGAGAACCTGAAAGAAGGAAAAATACTATAAAAAATAAATGAATAATGACAAAGGAATTAATAGAATTAAACAAAAGAAGAATAAGAGAAATTAATGTACCTCAGTTCTCGAGTAAAATGACCTATCCAGTCATTGAAGAGTACTCTGCCAGGGTTCTTGAACTTAGTAAACTCTTTAAATAGTTCGATAGTGATGTTGGAGGTAGAAGGCCCTCGAGTAACAGGATGATAGTAAGCGAACTCTTTATTTGTGGGGACAAACTCATCATAATAAGCCCCAGAGATAGGGAGACCAGTCATTCTGTACAGATCTCATAGTGTTATACTTACTTCTCCTATTGGAAGATGGAAGGAATTAGTTGTCGGATACCAAAAATTCAGGAAACCTCTGTATATGGTGTTGTCCCGACAGAAATAACTGGAAGTGGCTTCTATAATGGAATAGAGGCCTGAATAAATCAAGGACTTGCGGTACTTTTTGAGAATGACCGAAGTCCAGTTATCATAATGGTCTCTTTTGCTCAAGAAACCACGGGGACAATTCTTTTCTCCAGAAAGTACCTTCTTCAAAAGGCATGGCACTAAATCTTTGCTGTAGTATCTCGTAATACCTCGTTGAAAATATAGTGTGAGGGCTGTAGCTTGGCATTAGAAATCTCATAGGAGTGACATTGCCAACTTGTTGACCGTTCTTTACGAGCCGGACTGATAAAATTTGAGATTCCTTGTGTTGGGGCTCAAATTCGCTCCCATGGTAAAACAACTTCCTGCAGTCCATCTACAACGATTTGAATTAATTCTGAGATTGGAAAAACTTGAAAAATGCCAGTGCAACCCTAACCACGCGGTAGCGGCCAAAACCTGTAAACAGCATTTCAGAGCAGAACCGAACATGCGAGTCACCGCCAAATGATCCGAAACACCATGAAACCCTTAACCTGCAAGTATCAAAGTCACGCGACGCGTATCTTTCCCTGCGCACACCAAAATGAGTTTCGCCCTTGCTCGGAGCTGACCAAAAAGGGTCCGAAAGCTTATAGCTATCATTTTAGAGCCGAACTGGACATCCATACCACCGCCAAATGATTCGGAGTGCCCCAAAACCCTTAAATAATAAGTTTGAACTCACTGTGGTGCGTACTTTCATGTGCGCGCTTCCTGGAATAACATTCCTATACGAAGAGCCGACCTAGAGGCTCCAAATTATGAAGTACCAAAATTTACAATATTTGGACCTCTACACCCCGTCTCGTTCATTTAGGAGGTCCATCCTAACTTAAAAGTGGCTTGTCGACAGTGACCGCAAGCCCAAAAAAGGTAGCTGTCCTTTGGAGGTTTCCCGTCACAAAGTGCAGAGCCTAAAATTTGACTTAGTAGTGGAAAACGTGGGAATTTCTAAGAGGAACATGCGCCCAGCCTTCCACCACATGCGCCCGTAACGTGTACTCGAAAGAAAATGATTCGAACACTTTCTCGAAAACTGCCCGAAAAATCCGCCGAAAATGACATGCGCCCAGCCTGGAAACACATGTGCCCGGCCTTAAACGACATGCGCCTGGACCCTTACACTCAACACTTCCGCCTAGCACATGCGCCAGGAAACGCTCCAAAACACATGCACCAAGAAGTACCCATCGGATTGGACCCGAACCCGATTGCACTACTATAAATAGCAGGTCTGCCTGATGACATGCATCAACATCATCCCCTTTTGACCTTGAAATTATGCAAGAGGTACATGCGCCCGCTCCGTTATCCCTCGCTAGATGCCTTGGCTGAAATGGATTTCCTTGCTGGAATCCCTCGCCGGAAAGGGATTTCCCCACCGGAACCCCAAAATGCACTTCCGTTAGATAGTTCCCTCACCGGAATCCCTCGTCGGAAAGGGATATCCCTTGATGGAAACAAGTGCAAGGGAGAAATCTTGAAAAAATTCTAAGTGTTGGGACTTTCCCCACTTTGCAGAGGCACATGCGCTCACTTCCTCTCGCCAGGAGATGTAAAATGCATCAAACTCCCATGGGACATGCGCCCACTCTTAAGAATGCCAGAAAACATGGAAAATCCACTAAGTGCTCGGGGCCACATGCGCCCACTATTTAGGGCCGGGCGCATGTACAATGCCCCATGAGCCCGGAACTCAGAAACTCTCTCCCTCTTTATGTACATAGGGCACATGCACCCGGGAGAAGGGCACATGCGCCCAACTCCTAATAACATGTGCCCACCAGCCCACTATAGATGTGACATGCGCCTATGTACACCCCCCATGTGCATGGATGCTGATGGGAGGGGTGGAACTTCCACAATGTGGCCCGCCTTCAATCAGGATCGATTTTCGATCAACCCGCATCGCCTAGATGCATGCCGACAAGATCTATCCATCCCCCGGATTGGATTCTCCAAAGGTCAATGATAAGTGGCCCAAATCAGTGTTTTGATAAAAAAAAAAATGACCAACACTTAACCAATTTTGCAATCTCGGAGATCTTTCCGAAAGAGCCGAAAAAGGCCGAAATCGATGAGAATAGAGCGGAATTGGACCGAGCCTGAGAGGGAAACTTCTCTTCTTTATGGTATGATACACCATAATCATGCACAGCGATGAGGTTGTCCAATCTCAGGACCCTTGAATACCTTAATTAAGCGGCCAGTAGGCCCAGTACTTAGTCATTTTCAGCCTTGAGAAGTGCCCTGTCGGCTTGAAAATTGATTTATGCTAAGCAAATCAAAATGCGATCGCATTGCGACCCCCGTGGACATGATCCATCCCTGTTCAAAGACGATTATCGACGGTATTCACCGAATGCCCCAATCAAACCACAAACAGGTCCACTACTTAGTCATTTTCAGCCCTAGGAATTGCCCTATCGGCTCGAAAAATCGACTTATGCTAAGCAAATTGAAATGTGATCACACTACGACCCCCATGGACATGATCCATCCCTGTTCAAAGATGATCATCGATGGTATTCAATGAATGCCCCGATCAGACGACAAACAGGTCCACTACTTAGTCATTTTCAGCCTTGGGAAGTGCCCAGTTGGCTCGGAAACTGACTAATGCCAAATGAAATCAACCGCGATCTCAAAGATGCTAAGGTAAACACAATGCACTCAGGCTATCAAATAGCCGAGTTAAACATTTACTGGGCACCGATCCCCATTATTCATCAGAAATTGGCATATACTAGCATCCATCGGACCGGATACTTATCCACTTGCAGGCATCGGAAATAGTCGATTCGGCCTATTGAATTTGAATCCTCAAAGGATCTTGGCTCGATATAGCATATTCGATCTCAAATAGATCACCAAAAAATATTCAAACAAATGAATGTTCTCGAAGACGAGTCGCCCGACTCTAAGAAGGAACACATTTACTTTACTGTACAAAACTCCATTCATCCCGGATAAAGGTCTGAGGCTAAACCTAAGGGATTATGATTACCACAAGAAATCACAAACAAAAGAGTTCTAACAAAGCTTGAAACATCCTGTTATGGATTGCCACTATGAAAAAGACAGTTGATGCCCTACCCATTGACAACGGGTTCGTCAGTTGAGCTAATGAGGCAGTTGCAAAGTGCTTTCCTAAGGTCGCCCGTCATAAAAATACGGGCATGGGCCTTGGCTTATGCCGACCAACATTTCGATACTCGTGTATTCTAGAGGCCAATGGCCCAGAGTAGCACCACTCGATTAAAAACCTCACTCAGGAAGTTGCGGAGTGCCTTCCTAAGGTCACCTGTTATAAAAATACTGGGCACGGGCCTTGGGTCGTGCCGACCAACATTCGCTGCTCGTGTATTCCAGCGGTCACATGTTCACAGTAACAGGTGCAGGCCCAAAGTTGCACCACTCGAATCCTGACAGTCCTTCAATCCGGACAATCTAAAAGAAAATAGGACATAGACATCCGACTTATCTAAGAAATGTAGCTCAGTTCATAACAAGAAAATAAATAAGTCTATACGACCATGAATTCAAGACCATAATCCCCGACGAATTAGTTTTTTACCTTCTAATCAAGGGTGATCAACCATTGATGTAATTAAAGGCTCGTGACCAGTATCACAGCCTAGAATGTAAAAGATCTCAGAATCTCTAGAATAAAATTCGCCTTGCGATACCTCTCTTGTGTACACTTTGTGATTGTCTATGATTGTCTATGAATGTCTCTATACTCAAAATCCCCCAGAATAATGAAACACAGGAAAACTGCCAATGAGAATTTTTTTAATTTTAACAAACTGGCGACTCTGTTGGGGATAGAACCATACCAGAATTCCTGGTTATTTCTGAGTAAAAGGACATTATAAGATAAATCATTTGCAAATACTTTTGTGTATACGAAGAAGGTTACCGCAAGGAGAAATGTTTGGCGCCTTCATGGGCACCAAACTAGCGACTCTCAACGAGAACATTCTTCCCTTCATCTTTAAGGCAAAGGAATTTCAAAATGATAATATTATTCATGTGCATACATTCTGTCTATCGTCGAGCCGTATCACGATCGGTAAGGTCACGTCCCCTCTCTTTTCCAAATGCACGGAATACTCTAATTCGTGTATGACTGTGTAGAGAGAGAGAGAGAGAGAGAGAGAGAGAGAGAGAGAGAGAGAGAGAGAGAGAAGCAGAAAGACAAAAAAGAACCAAGCAAATGGCAACTACAATAATTTTTCTAGCATCCGGAGGATTCTACTTCCCCCCATCTCGCTAGCAACCTCTGAAGCCGGATGGCACGTTATACAGAAACGCAGAACAATGAAGAAGATCGAGAACAAGAAGGCTATTTTGGCTAAAATAGAGACGACAGCAAGGGTACAGGGCAGAACAAAGAAACAGTGGAAGCCAGTCTGCAGGAGCGACGCTCGCAATGCTAACAGAGCCACTGCATATCTAGGCCAGAATTCTCATTCGCCGTTACCGACTTCCCAGCCATGCCGAAGACAGCACAGCCAGCTAGGACACTGAGTGGATCCGTTGTCCGAGAGCCGACCAAGGCATCGGTGAAGATGATCCCTACCGAAGCCGCCGTGACCAAGACAAGGTCGCAGCGAGTACAAGTGATGATGGTTCAGGTCACCAAAGGAGAAGCGAGCTAGCGATACCCAAAGCTGCCTCCAATCCAAGAACAAATAGACGAGATAATCCAGGTCTAAGAGGACACAGCCAGAGAAATGAGAGAGATGAAAGAAGCACTACTGGCTCTAGTTCGCCCAAGGGGCAAACAGGAGCCTTGCTGTCCCTACTAGACAGTTTATGGAGGAATGCTAGGGGCAACAGGAGAGCCAGCTGCCGAACCACAAGTTCTACCTGAGAAATGTTGTTTGCTTCCCCAAGTGTAGGGTTGCGATGTAGTAATAATCTCTGTAAGACCGAGGTCGATCCATAGGGACTTATGTAAGAATCCACAAAACACTTTCAATAGTTCTACTGAGAAGCTAACAAGAGATTTGTAGAAGATTGATGTAAATAGTAACTTTGAACTAAATTGAAAGTAAACAATTATAAAAAGGCACTAGGGGTTCAAGGATCCACTTGTAGCAATCCTTGATGCTCAATTCGCTATGGTCTCATACTTTCTCAACTAGAATCGAAATTAAGATCTATCTAGTCGGATGATAGAGCAGTTAAACCAAACATCTGCCATATGTAAGAGCCATGTGTATGATTCACTCAATGCCAGCTAGGACGAGCATACTCAATTGCATAGGTCAATCCCAATTCAAATAGGCTAAGATCACAATCATAACCATCATTAAATCCTGTCACAAGACAAAATTAGATCATGATTTGAACTTGATTCAAACCGTATACACAGTCTCAAACATACTTCAGAAATCCATAAAAATAGAACTTTGGTAGGAAGTTCCCACATGAAAATCATAATACTAGAGCGTACTCCAATTCCTCGGATCATATAGGTCTAGAATAATTCATAACAATTAAGAACTCAAGCAATTCTTCCAAATATCCATGAGTCATGATAAGACTAAGAAAAACTACTTAGAACTTGAATTAAACTTCAAACCATTGTTCTTAAACATGAAATCGAACTTAAAACCAACTTTAAACGAATTGAAACATCTTAGATTCACTACAAGCTTCACCTCTTAGCCCTAGCTAAGAGGTTTAGTCGTTTATGATCCAATGAAACATGAAACAAACTAAGGAAAACATAAAAACAGCAAACAAACTAGGAGTTGTGGAACTCTAAAATCCACTTCCACCGCCTCCCACCGTGCTGGTTCTGTTCTAGGATGCCCTAGGAACGATCCCTAGGTGTCCTTTTATAGTGGGGAAGCTCCGCAATATCGGAATCTTCCAGAATTTGGGTAAGAATATGCACTGCGCAGAGAAAATCGGAGCCTGATTTAGAAATTGTCTGTCTTTGCATGTGGCCGACCAGTCGTGACCGGTCGGACTGGCTTGGCCTTCAGACCTGTGGCCGACCGGTCGGACTGGGCCTGGCCGACCGGTCAAGACCGGTTGGACTATTGTTCATTGGTCCAGCGAGAAGTTCCAGAGGATCAGGGGGAGATGGCCGAACCGGGTCACGACGGTCTTGGCCCCTTTCTTCTTCATTTCTTTCTTTCTTTCTTCTCTCTGCTTTCTTCTTTCTTTGGCCACCTTGGGTCTTCAATCCAAAGCTCCTAAGTAGATCCTTTTTGGTCCCTATTGGGTGAAGTCCACTCTCATTCCTGCAATCACAAACATGCATTAAATTAGTCTTTAAATCATGAAAACCTTGCATAATGAGTGATGAATTGGGGTCAGAATATGCACAATTAAGAGCTCAACAAATGTCGCATTCGAGCGCGCACCGCTATTACTATCTCAAGCCATGAGAGAAGAGTTGTCGCAGACAGTTGCGAACCTGATGCATCAGGAGCAAGAGAAGGAGAAGAGAGGAAAATATGTATATCGGGTGCCGTATTTACTCGAGGTCGACGACGTTCCGTTTCCCAGCAATTTCAAGAGTCCGGATTTTCCCCGATTCGATGGTAGAGGATCGTCGGAGGAACACATGGCTCAGTTCGTGATAATGATGGGCAACCTGTCGACAATCCCCCAGTATTGTCTCAGATTGTTTGGCTCGACGCTCATGAGCAAAGCATTCAAGTGGTACATGTCACTGCCCGTAGGGCAGTCAAGTCCTGGGATCAGATGCAAGATTTGTTCATCTCCAAATTCTTCTCTACCGAGCGAGAAGTCTCGCTGACAGACTTAGCCTTGATTCGTCAGAGGCCGGGGGAGTCAGTCGAGAAGTTCATCGACTGGTGGGGGACTATAGCAGCGCAGTGCCGAGAACTATCCAGCGAATCTGAGCAGGTCAAGATGTGTATGTAGGCCATGGATGCGATGATTTTGTTTGGCCTATTCGGACACAACTTCTCAACCTTTCGAGATTTAACAACAAAGGCCCACCCGGTGGAAGGAGAGGCGTTCAGAGCGTAGTTCAAGGTAGAGAAGTCTAGAAGAGAAGCCGGAAGGATGATAGCATCTAACTACGTCGACAAAGGAAAGGGTTCAAATGACAGGAAACACCCGAACACCGAGCGTAAAGTTGAGGCCAGGCCAGTAACCATGACGCAAGACAAAAACAAGAGTTTTCAAAGGCTGTGACATATTACGATAGAAGAGCATAACCGAGCGAACGAACCCTATACCTTCGACATGGAAGATTTGGTTCCGATCATGGAACAGCTGGTAGAAGAAAGGTGGATAAGACTGCCAGAATGTCAGCGTCCAGAAGAAGCGAAGATGGTCGACCATCCCAAATACTGCAAATACCACCGTGTGATCAGTTATAAGACCAAAGACTGCTTTGTCTTAAAAGGCAGGATTCAACGGATGATCGACGACGGCACCATCAATATGAAGGCAGAAGAGACGAACCAGAATACCGCGACAGTGGTGTCTGTTATCGCTGTGCCAGCTCAAATTCGAACGATGAGTCATTTCCTAGAGCTAGAAGAGCCGTGGACACTCGTGAGCAGCAAGAAGAGGCTAGAGAATAAAAGAAGACTCTTAGAGAAAGAGAGGAAGATGAAGAATAGGAGAAGAAGAAGAAATGTTGAACAGAAACAGCTGTGTGCACAGCTCGTTCAGTGCACCATGATCTCCATGACATTCAGCCAGAGATGGGTGACAAAGACCTAGTCACGGAAAGAGAAGAAGTCAATGTGGTGGCCCTGCGATCCGGAAAGCAGGTCATGCATAGAGAATTCCCAAGACGACCAGACCCTAGAAGAACGAACGTGGTCATAGGAGAGTTGTCAAGAGTACCTCAAGAAAGAGAACCAGCAGAAGTGGCCAGTGAGCCAGTAGCTAATCAACGAGACCCCACTCGAGAGAAGACACTTGTGATTTATGATGTGGTGTCCCACTTGAAGAAGGTCCCGGCTTGACTCAACATCTACGATGCCCTATGCCTATCAAAGAAATATCGGGAAATGTTGATCAATGCACTACTCGATCAAGAAGCTCGTGAGGTTATGATGACAAAGATTGAGTTATAGATGGAAGAAATGAAGATAACGGGAACTAAGAATCAACCCGCAGAGCAAGTCATGCAGATCAACCGATCGTCCATGATCACATTCTCTGAAGAAGACAGAACAATCAGCTTAACAGACCACAACCGCCCGTTGATGGTGACAAGTCTCATCTGAGACATAGAGGTCAGAAGATGCATGCTAGACAACAGATCCACTGTGAATATCATGTCTCTAAAGACATTACAGCAGTTAGGTTTCAGACAGACAACACTTCGCCCAAGCGCTATGGTTATCCAAGGGTTCAATCAGGACGGCTAGCGTGTCCTAGGGTCCATCACTGTTATGCTGGAGATAGAAGAGTTGATTACTAAAGTCACCTATCAAGTGATCGATGTGATGACGACATACAATATCTTGTTGGGACGACCGTGGCTTCATCAATACGGTATCATTCCCTCAACATACCACTAATGCTTCAACTACAATAGGGATGGCGTCCAATATAGAGTGGCGGCAGACCCGAGGCCATACTCCATCACTGAATCCTTCCTAGCAGACACACAATACTATCAGGAGAGCGATGTAATCGAGGCGGTCGGAAAAGTCAATGAACCGACAGAGGTGACACAGGGGGTAGAACCCTAGGGTGAGAATCCAAGATAAGAAGACGAAGCTCCACAGGTGTTCGCTGAAACGACAAGGGTTCACAAAGAGAATCTGTTGCGAAAGAAGAAGTTCTACCTGATCCCAAAGCACCTTCGGAAGGCAGGACAGTCAGTGTTGAAGCAGATGACAAGCCAACAGATGAGTGTGTTACAGTCCAGCTTCAATATGCCGGTACCAAAGGTTGAGAAAATTCGTCCATTCCCTAAGGCTCCGAGCCAATTCTGCGTACCGCCAACAATGGGAGCCAGTCACAAGATAAGGTTTCATGTTGGACCCCGCAACCCGTTGCAGATCGAAGAGAACACCAAGAGAACGCCGGTAGAGACACCGCCCATTAAAGAGGGGAGATATAACAAGGACAGTAGGCACATCATGAGAAATATGGGATTCATTTATTCAGAACCACCAGCTCGGAAAGGTATGTTAGCACCCTTCGAAGTAAAGACAAAAATATATAGAGGAAAAGAAGCCCTGGGGGCAAGATGTGAAATCAGGCACATTAACATGGTGACGATCAGTCCCGTGGAAGAAGTGAGGCCCGTTGGATTGAATGAAGTCATACAACCGAGTGCCGCGCCAGAGCAGATCGAAGATGGAGGCTAGCCCACAATAGATGAATTGCAAGAAATCAATCTAGGGACTCCTGGAAAGCCGAGGAACACTTATATCAGCAAGAACATTCCAGAAGAGGAGAGGGAAAGCTACATCCAATTCCTGAAAGAGAACAGAGATGTGTTTGCATGGACCTATTCTAAGATGCCAGGACTGAACTCGGCAATCGCAATGCACAAGTTGAATATCGTGAAGGAGAAGAGGTCAGTCAAACAGCCACAGAGGTGCTTCCATCCCAACATTTATTTCAAAGATAAAAGAAGAAGTGAAGAAGCTGCTTCAAGCCGAGTTTATTAGGGAAGTTCATTATCCCAAGTGGATCTCGAACATAGTCCCTGTGAAGAAGAAGAGTGGCCAGATTCAGGTGTACGTTGACTTCCGTAACCTGAACGACGCCTGTCCCAAAGATGACTTTCCTCTGTTAGTGCACTTTTCTGTGGCATATTAGTGCACCTTGTTTGTCATTCACTTAGGTCAATAAGTCTAGTGTCGGTTGAGCTTAATGAAGATGAAGACCGAAGACACAAGTGGCTCTGCTACATCAAGGAAGAAGAAACAGATAAAAGTGATGCCTTGGTAAGCCTTAACCTTGAACCTACCCAAAACCATAACCTCTAGATGACCGTGACCATTAGGTACATCATTAATCATCCTAGATTGGCCTTAGGTGTCCCAAAAGATCACCAATAGATGGGCCAAAGAGGTGCCCTTGGTGCTGTACAAAAACAAACCCAATATAGTATGTAAGATAGGCTGCCCAACCGGTCAGACCCATGCCTGAGCGGTCGGTCAGTTGGAATTAGGGCAGCATACTTGCTGGACCCATCTGGCTGTTGGGCCGACCGGTCAAGACCAGTCGGCAGGTCTGGTCAGACCGACCCCTCTACAGAGACAGCAAGCTCTCTATCCAAGTTGGCCTCTGGCCGACCGGTCGGGACAGGTCGGCAGCTAGCCATTTTTGCCCATTTTATGACCGTTGGAGCTCGTTTTCTTTAAATATGGAGCTCGATTTTTGGGCATCAGGAGAGGGTTTGAGGGCTATTACCCACACCTTTTGTACATCATATGGAGCCTCAAAGAAGAGGAGATTCAAGTCATATCCCTTGTGTTTAATCACAAGTGAGGGCATTTAAATGCAAACATAGAGATGACTTAATTCCACTCTCATTTCTAGAGGTGAGACACTATACCACATAGTTATATCTCTTGTCCAAGACCTCTAGAAGACTCTCTAAGTGAATCTCCTAATTAGAACAAGCTACATATCCCATGTAGGAGATTCGATCATCCTCCCATCACCTTAGTCATCTCAAAGAAGATCATATACAAGGAGTTTGATCAATGGAGCTGAAGCCTTGGCAAAGTGGCGGCAACACGATCGGGGGAGCACAAGGGGAACTAATTCAAGCACGGGAGAGCAAGAAGAAGTAACCCAAAGCGATGCTGAATAAGGGGCTTACCCGACAAATAAGGTTGTCTTTGTTGAGAGTCCATCCACTCAATTCCTTGTGGGAGTTGAGTGTAGAGTTTGTTTGTCAAACTCGAACTAGGGACATTAGCTGTTCCTTGGCTTATTTGTCGGCCTAAAGACTAGGGATTGTTTAACGCTCCTTGGCTCGTTTGCCGGGCCTAAACAAAGTCTTCAAGGGGGAGCCTCCGACACGGGAGTGAACGTACGTCGGGTTGAGAGTTAGCCTATGTCCAAAACTCCGTTCGGGTTGAGAGTTAGCCCTTTGTCCAAAACTCCGGTAAAGGTTGAGAGGTGAACTTCATTTAAAACCTCTGATAGTGAATGCCGGTGTGCTCAAAGGAGAGTGGAGTAGACCCAAAGTCGAATCACTATACATGCTTGTGTTTGTGATTGATTGAGCACATTGTTATCTTAGCATTGAATGTTTAATTGTTAATTATGTATGCCTGATAAGAATGTATGCTAGACACAAGATAGGCACATCCACATACAAGATGTACTTTCACTAGTTGTGTAGACTTGAGCTCATTGATCCATTCTCGTAAGTCTACGTAGGTTGCATAGATTAGGATCTTGATTAGTTAAATCATTTGATTATCTATGCATGCTTAGACTAGGTTGTTTATTGCTTAACCATATGTTTGTCTTGTGATTGGACCCACTTAGGCTTGGAAGCTGAAGTGTTCTTGCTTGCTTAGTTTAATTTGTTAAATTGTGTAAGTAGTCGAAAAGAATTTCAAAACGTCCTAATCACCCCCCTATAGGACTTAGCCATAATTCTAGTTGCTCTTTAAGCTTTCCACACATACGAAGGTGTCATGTTAGACTACCGACATAATTTCATCCTCTACCCATCTCGGAGCTTCTGATCGATAACACGTCAGCATACACGACAATGTCTTTCATGGATGGTTATTTAGGATATAATTAGATCCGAATGGCCCCAGAAGATGAAGAATCTACTACCTTCCGCACTCCTCTTTGTATATTCTGTTACCGGGTAATTCCGTTTGGGCTGAAAAATGCAGGCGCCACATATCAAAGAGCAATGCAGGTAATCTTTCAAGACATGATGCATAAGCATGTGGAATCCTACGTCGATGACCTGGTAGTGAGGTTTGACGAACATTAGCAGCACCGCGAACATTTGAAGATAGTATTTTAGAGGCTCAGGAAGAAAAGCCTTCGCATGAACTCATTAAAGTGTGCCTTCGGGGTATCCTTCGGGAAATTTCTTGGCTTTGTGGTCAGACATTAGGGAATCGAAATTGACCCCGCAAAGATCAAGGCGATCCAAGAGATGCCTCCTCCGAAGAACCTGAAAGAGCTGAAGAGCTTCCAAGGGAGAGTTGCTTACCTGCGGCGGTTCATCTCGAACCTGTCGAGTCGTTGCCAACCTTTTTCTCGACTGAACAAGAAAGACGTCCGCTTCGAGTAGGACTGAAGTGTGCCAGAAAGCCTTCGATTCCCTTAAAGAGCTACTTAAGAAAGCTCCAGTTCTCGCAGCGTCGATCGAGGGGAAGCCTCTAATATTTTATGTGGCAGTGGGATAAAACTCACTAGGGCACTGCTAGCTCAGAAGAACGAAGAAGGAAAAGAGAATGCTTTGTATTACCTAAGTCGCACGCTCGTCGGCGTTGAGTTTAATTACTCATCGATCAGAAGATATGTCTGGCCTTGATATTTTCTATGAAGAAGCTGAGGCATTACTGCCTGTCATACCAGATTACATTAATCTCCAGAGCAAATCATATTAAGTTCCTAATGAATCGGCCTATGCTGTCCATGCGATTAGCCAAGTGGGCGCTACTACTATCCGAGTTCGACATTACGTATCCGCCGTCTCGAGCTGTTAAAGGACAGGCGATAGCTGCTTTTCTGGCAGCCCACCTGATACCGGATAACGTGGAGATGGAATGCAATCTTCCCGACAATCAAGCCATGACTGTAAGGATAGCAAGACAGTGGCAGATATACTTCGATAGAGCCTTTAGAACTGCAGGATCAAGGGCCAGTGTGATCTTCATCAGTCCTCAAGGTGACTTATTGCCCTACTGTTCGCTTCCCCAAGTGTATGGTTGCGATGTAATAATAATCTCGGTAAGACCGAGGTCGATCCACAGGGAAGGAAGTAAACAATTCGAACTATCCTAATAACTAGAATCTTAAGAGGTTTGTGAAATCAGTTTTAAACATGAAACAAAGAAATCTGATAATGAAAAGATAACTAGAGCATCAAGGATCCACTTATAGCTCTCCTTAGATGCATAATTCGCTGTGGTTTCTCACTTTCTCAACTAGAATCGAAATTAAGTTCTATCTAGTCGGATGATAGAGCAATTAAAACAAACAATCTGTCATATGTGTGATACATGATTCTCTCAATTCAAGTTAGGACTTGAGCACACTCAATTGCATAGATCAATCCTAGTTCCAATAGGTTAAGATCACAATCATAATCATCATTACCTTCTGTCACAAAGTATAACTAGATCATGATTTGAACTTGATTTGAACTTAATTCAAATCACATACACAATTACACATAAGAAGAAATTTCAGAAAAGTAAAACTTTTGTTATGAAGTTCCCACATGAGGATCAAAGGTCTAGAGCGTATTGAATCCGATTCCTCGGAGTGTACAAGTCTAGAACCATGCAAAATAATTAAGAACTAAAGTAATTCTTCCAAAAAAATCCATGAGCCATCAGAAGATTAAGAAAAACTACTTAGAACTTTATTCAAACTTCCAAAAACCATTGTTATTCATTAAATTCAAACTTGAAACCAATAAAACGACTTAAAACATCTAAGTAAGCTATAAGTTTCACCTCTTAGCTCTAGCTAAGAGGTTAGCTAATGAAAAGCATAAAAACAAACTAGAAACTAGAACTAGAACAAGAAGAAAACTAGTTGTAGGAGGCTAGGAAGCCTCCTAGGTCTTGAATCCTTTGCTCCCCACGTTGCTAGATTGGTTAAGAAGAGGCTGTAGGTATCCTTCTATAGATTGGCACGGAAGATTTCAGATTGCACAAGAAATCACACAATTGTGCAGAGAAAATTGGAGCTTCACAGACAAGCTCTGTTACGCTGCCGACCGGTCAGACAACCGGTCTGAGCCCATAGACTACCGGTCGCACGACCGGTCTCAAAGCATAAAAAACAGTCCAGCAAGTAATGTTTCTTTGGACTCATCTCGACCTGTCTGGCGATCGGCCTTGGGACAGGTCTTAGGGCAGGTCTTGAGACAGGTCTTGGGACAGCTTTTCTTCTCTTTCTTTCTTCTTCTTTCCTCCACCTTTTGTCACTTGTTATATTGATCTTCAATGCATATAAAGTGACTCTTTTAACTATGAATTAGTGAAGTCTCCCTCTCATTCCTACAATCACAAATACATGCATTAGATTAGTCTTTAAATCATGAAAACCATGCATAATGAGTGATGAATTGGGGTTAGAATATGCACAATTAAGAGCTCAACACACCTCAACCACTCCGACACAAGCTTCCAGCGCCTTCATGCCAGTGCTTAGCATATGCCATTCGCGTGGATCGGCCAGCGCCTTCGCAAGGCTAGACAGAAGACCCTTCAGCACGCTTTGCCCAAAACAGTCTAAATGCTCAAAAGTAGGAATGTCTGACATCGTAGCAATGAAAACGTCAAAATCGACGGCAGCTGCAAGAAAGAATACAAGATAAATAAATTACGTGTCAGCAAACATGAAAGCAGAAACTACAAGTCGTAATCTAATATAAGTTACGAAAGAGTCCGGGAATAGTAGGAAGATCAATAGCAGGCTCCGAAAGCCTGGTAACGCATGTCCCTAGCATCAACGACTGTTTCTAAAACTTCACCCGGCCATTCGACAATCACGACCGGAGACGATGTGACGGAAGTTGCAGAGGCGGATATCGGCTCAATAAGATCTGCAGAAATAAGATAATAATAAAAAAAATGGTTAGTATGATTATGCAGGAATCAAAGCAGAAGAAGTACAAAGAAGAATTACAATCGCATTTCTTACCTTGTGCTTGCGGGATGTCGGGTTCGACTTCAACCGCAACAGAATGTGATGTATCCACGACCTCCAGGTCAACAAGACAGTCTGCTTACAAGGGATAGCTTGACGGAAGGACCGAAGAAGGATCGATATCCCCCCGCACATTCCAAGTTCAGGAACGGATTCTTCCACCTTATCAGCATGAACAGGTGAGCAAGGATGGACATCCGTCGGTGACCCCATCGTCGGTACCTCGACAGCCTGGGAAACAAAGACTAAGGGCTCGAAAGAATGCCAAACCTCAACGTCATCATAGAGTTGTGCTTCGATCGCAGCTACAACAACGTCATCAAGATCGCCTACGCCCCTGACACATTCATCATTATCATAATAATTTGCGATGGAATCATCGTTGCTGTGATCATTGGCATATCCACTACCCAGTCATCGCCAGAATAATCAACGGGTTCATCTTCAAGCTGTGACCCTAAATCATCAATGCGTTCCGCTCCTTGACCATCACTGGCTTCAGAATCACCTTCGGCATTGTCCCCTTCAACATCTGCGGGCCCTGACTCACCTTCGTCATGATTATCAGCAATCCTATCTTCTTCGTCGGCAATCTCCTCTGTAGCACTAGACCAGAGCTCACCTTCTTCGCGACTATCAGCAACAGTCGCACCCGCAGCATCATCGCCCACTACCTCTGGAGGGTCGATCTGCAACGACAAATCTAAGCTCCCCCACTTCTTGATATGCAATATTTTCATCTGTTTCAAGTTTTTCTCAGGTGCTAACGGGCGAACCCTTGTCGTAAGCCTTATCTTGACTCTCAACCGATCTCTCAGACAGCCCGGTGGAAGATCGTCAACAAAATCATCAGAAGGTCTAACCCCTGCCATGCCTTCTGTAGGCTCATCCTCTTCTACAGACGGAGGAACAGTCTTTACCGGAGGATGTGAAGATCCAACCTCCTACTGATGTCTTTGTATAGGTACCCCAAGGCAATACCATCTGTCTAATGCTTCATTGTCTTTCCTACGAGTGATTGACACGTTCAAGGAAGTAAGATGGCTGGTACCAGGAATTCCAACAGCCTCACGCTGTTCATGAAGATAACCAAGACCGTCCTCAAGAATGTCTGTCAACCTTGGAGGAGAGAGATAGAGAGGGAAATCGACAGGCTTGACATCTCGGATGCGCACGTACTGATGCCCCCACCATCCCATCCAGCTATAAGAAGTCGCGGAACGTCGATTGCGGCCAAGCAACACGAACTTCGCACTAGTTCGAGTCAGCAAAAGTCGATCCCACACCTGCTCCCAATGGACAGGAGCCGTACCATATGCTCGTTCTACCTTCGTCACGCTCGGAAGAGTCAACGGAACACCTTGATCATAGCCGAACTGTCTGGCGAACCTGCTCGGATAATAAGGCTCGCGCCAAAACTCCATGCCTTTGCGAAACGGGAGGGACACAGTCCGAATCGATATCAAGAACTCCCTGTCAGAAGAATTAACTGAATTCTCATCATTGATGACTTCGAGATCCTCGTCAGCATTAGAAACAGGGAAATGGTAGAAGTCGACTTTGTTTTTGTGACACATCCTTGAAGACACCCACTCCGGCATCTTAACCACCATCTTAGCCCTCATAAATCGAAGAAGAGGCGCTCAATCTAGAAAGAAGTAAAAATGAGGCTTCATGCCATATACCTATGGGAAGTAGACGCCTAAGCAGTTGTAAAAATAATGTCACAGGCAATAGGCCGCATCCATTGCATTAGCAGGCTTGTCCGGATTGCTAGCAACATAACCGAACACCTTATATAAGCTGCATAGTATAGGCGGCGCTAGAGCAAGACGTTGACCACTGGCGAGGGCGCCCGCCATGATAAAACAAGAAACCCTTATGCCATCAGCACCCTTAGAGCTGGGAAGTGCGACCGCGGACAACCAATAAGTGAGGGAGCCTGTTAGTTTGCAAGTAGGAGACAATACGTTCGGGTTTGAAATTAACACTAACTATATATTTCTTATAGTCGATCCTAAAAGAGAGAAAGGAGAGAGAACTTTGAAATTGCGGTTTTACCACAAGTAAAGATACTTGGAGATATGCTTAAAGTCCTAAAAGGGGGGTGAATGGGACTTTTTAAATATTCTTGCTAATTTTAAACTGGAATTGCATTCACACTTAATTAAAAATTACAAACTAGCAAGTGAAGACAATTGATCAAATAGTTGATAGGCATGATAGTACAAATCTCTCAAACATGACATATGAGCATTTTGCCAATCAATAGATAGGCATTCAGATAAGCATTAATAGACAAGACATAATATTAGACAAAATACATTGACCACATTACACAAGATGTATAGTGGTTCGACGATGAGTCTACTCCACTCCCGGTTCAAGTGCTCAACTCCTTTGAGCACACCGGCATTCATTATCGGAGCTTTTAAATGTTGTTCACCTCTCAAACTTTACAACCTACACAAGGACCAATCATACTCAAGGACCACACACGTATTCTCCCGTGTTGGAGGCCTACGCAAGGACTTCCAAGTCCTACACAAGGACACACATATCCTACTGAAGGACAACATCGAGATTGGGTCACAATCTCTAGACCCCAATCTCAACAAGAAGGGGGAATCAAACGGTGGACTCTATAAGCTTAACCACTTACAGGAGATGAACCCCGATTTAGAGCCGTTGATTGAAGAAGCTTCGTCTTGCATGAATGATCTCTTCTTCAGCTCCCTCAATCAGCAACCTTAAATTGATTGATGGCTTGTAGCTTCCAAGGTGAGGGATTAGGGTTTGGAGAACCTACATTGGGATATGGCTTTTATATGAAGGATGGGTTCTACCTAAACCACCATTATGGGTTCTACCTAAACCACCATGAAGGATGGGTTCTACCTAAACCACCATTTGGAGTTGGTCAAGAAGCCATTAAAGAGGGGTTGGGTTGATGATCCAATCCAAGCTTTGAATGCTCTTTAATGTTAGTCGAATCAACATGGATTAAAGTATGAACTCAACAAATCTAAGGGAATGAGAGATAAGGATCACAAGGAAGAAGCCTAAACAAACCCTAGATGATGCTTTAGGTGATCCTAACAAGATCCAACCAAGATGCCTATATAGAGTTGTTCTCAACGGATAGAAAATGGTCACCTTGATAGGATTGGAAGGAGTTCCGATTGATCGGACATAAGAATCAGCACATTTTCAATTTGGCTGAAATTGATTCTCCGATTGATCAGACATGGTTCCGATTGATCAAAAGACCATCTCCGATTGATCGGAGAGAGAGTCTGATTGATCAGAAATATGTCCAGATATGATTTGAAATATTACTGGATGATTTTCTGATGGATCAGATGATCTTCCGATTGATCGTAGGTACCTGGTTCGATTGATCGAACAAAGGGTCCGATTGATCGGAAATATGTCCAAATGTGTTTTGAAATATTGCTGGACCTTTTTTCGATGGATCAGATGAACTTCCGATTGATCGGAGGTACCTAGTCCGATTGATCGGAATAATGTCAAGAGAGTTTTGAAGTTTTTCTGGATTATCGTCCAATTGATCGGGCATGTGCTCCAATCGATCGGACATCAATCGGAGATAATTCTGATGGATCGGGATCCCATCGGACTCAGCAGTTATGGAATATATCTTATTTTGCAACAACTGCTATGACAACTGATTCCATAGCTGATTAATATGGAATGAGGACTAATGAGAGGGCTAGAAGGATGTATCTAAGTGGGGTGAGGCCATTTATCGAAGGGTTTTAGGATACATGGTTTAGGAAAAAAAAAAGAAAAGGAATGAGGCCGGACTGAATATGCTATCTTCTGAGTAGCTTCTGTCGGAGATGTCCAAGGGCTTCAATCTTCAGCGTTAAGTAGTTTTACAGACTTGACGACACACTAAACATGGTAATTGACAAATCTTGCATTAACAATCTCCCCCTTTGTCAATTATCGGACAAAACCAAACCTTTTAAGTCTTGGTCCGTACCAAGGACTTTTCCTAAACACCAAAACCCAAATAAAATACATTGAACATGTCATAAAAGATAAATTGCATTATATATAAACAGGACCCATTACATACAAAATGTACAGACTCAATGTACAGACTAGGCTTCACTCAAGCTCCCCCTAAATCCCTGCACACATAAGATCAACAAAAAGATAACAAGGACCTTTTGGTGGGATAACTTCTCCCCCTTTTTGTCAGTCATTGGCAAAGGTTAGTATAAATACAGTGCATAAAATATGTCATAGATTGTAGTAAAAGGGAGGAATAAACATGAAGTGCCGAGGAGGAAGCCAAATACAGATGGTCATAAGAGGATATACAAGCATATATCAATAAGCACAGTGGGCATATTGCCCAAGCAACCAACCTCCCCTACTGTTATGTATATCATGACCAACCAACATCACTATATATATAAACGAAAATGGGGCAAGAAGCCCGATAAAGGAGAATCAATTAAGCACAAGTATATATAGGCATATAGATAGACAGCTAGAAATCATAAAAATGATAAAGGATCCTCAAAAAAGACAATATACAAAATAATAAATGAGAATCCAACAAGGTGATCATTAAAATATCCAAAAACAAGTCGATCAAGAACAAAAAGTCTAACGATGAAAGTGCCTAGATTGTGTGTCAAAGTCGCCCAAAAAAATACCAGCGACTATGCACACAATATACTACCCTAGCTAGACACAAATAAGACTACTGAGTGGGGCCTGAGACATTATCGCGCCGGTAGGAGAGAGCAGAGGTGAGGCGCTGAACTGCGTTGTGGATGGACTGCATCATGCTCTCAAGGCGAGTCATCCTCTCACCATTGTTGAGCTCTTAATTGTGCATATTCTAACCCCAATTCATCACTCATTATGCAAGGTTTTCATGAATTAACGACTAATCTAATGCATGGATTTATGATTGTAGGGATAAGAGAGAGGATTCATCAATTGGAGACTTAAAGATGCCATTTACAAGCAAAGAAGATCAAAGGACTCAGCGTCAAAATATGGAAGAAAGAAATCAGAGAGAAGAAGAAAGAAAGCATAAAAAGGTGCTCAAGACCGGTCGTACATAGCCCAGGACCGGTCGTCCGACCGGTCCGATCACTCAACAGAGGGGCCCTGTGGCCACAACTCACTAGACTGTCCAAGACCGGTCATACGACCAGTCGTCCACTGCTCAGACCGGTCGTGCGACCGGTCCTTGAATTAAAATTGCGGGCTCGAAATTTTCCAAAACTCTCTGGACGTTTTTCGCGCTTTTGCGACCGATCGTGCGATCGGTCGTCTGCGTAATAGAGCGTGTTCTACAAGCTCCAGATTTCTCTGCGCACTACGTATTCTTATTCATCTTCTGTATGATTCCGACGTTGCGGAGCCTCCCCACTATAAAAGGACACCTAGGGATCGTTCCTAGGGTATCTTAGAAGGGATTGAGCACGGTGGGAGATGGCGGAAGTCGAATTTGGAGTTCTACAACTCTTCTTGATTTGCTTTCTAGTTTTTATGTTTTTTTTAGTTGTTTCATGCTTCCTTGGATCATGAATGGCTAAACCTCTTAGCTAGGGCTAAGAGGTGAAGCTTGTAGTGAATCTAAGATGTTTTAATTCGTATGATTTGGTTTTAAGTTGGATTTCTATTGAAGAACAATGGTTTGGAGTTTAATTCAAGTACTAAGTAGTTTTTCTTAGTCTTATGATGACTCGTAGATGTTTGGAAGAATTGCTTGAGTTCTTAATTGTTGTGAAGTAGTCTAGACCTGTATGATCAGAGGAATTGGAATACGCTTTAGATTTATGATCTTCATGTAGGAGCTTCTTACCAAAGTTCTATTTTTCTGGAAATTCTGAAGTATGTGAGACTGTGCATGTGATTTGAATCAAGTTCAAATCATGATCTAGTTTTGTCTTGTGATAGGATTTAATGATGGTTATGATTGTGATCTTAGCCTATTGGAATTGGGACTGACCTATACAATTGAGTATGCTCGTCCTAGCTTGCATTGAGTGAATCATATACATTGATCTTACATATGGCAGATTGTTTGGTTTAACTGTTCTATCATCCGACTAGATAGATCTTAATTTCGATTCTAGTTGAGAAAGTGAGAAACCACAGCGAATTGAGCATCAAGAATTGCTACAAGTGGATCCTTGAACCCCTAGTGCCTTTTTATTAATTGATTACCTTCAGTTTAATTCAACATTACAATCTTCTACAAATCTATTTGTTAGCTTTTCAGTAGAACTATTGGAAGTGTTTTGTGGATTCCTACATAAGTCCCTGTAGATCGACCTCGGTCTTATCGAGATTATTTCTACATCACAACCCTACACATGGGAAGCGAACAAGTTTTTTGCGCCGTTGCCGGGGACTTTGACGGTTTTTCACAAAATTTCTGAAAATAGTATCTATTTAGGATTTTTAGGAATAATACTAACTTAGTTTGTTTTATTTTGATTTTTCTCTTTTGCAGGGATTTTAGGAAGTTGAAGAAGATATATGGATCCTAAGTGCTCAAATCAGGTTCTATCTTTCTAAACCTTACTCTTCTTCTTCCCCTAATCTTTCCTATCATATTCATCTCTTGTAGAGTGGGTGGAGACTTCTTTTGGATCTCTGATAGGTTGGCCTTGTGCTGCCTTGATTCCTATTGGTCGGCACTGCCGTCTTGGATCACCTTGTGCTCAGACATTTTCTCTTCTCACCTCTACTCCTCTTTCTTCTTTTTCTGCACTTTTCTCAAAAGATTCAAAGAGTGGGTGGGGATTTCTCTGAACCCCTATTGACCAGGAGAAATCAGTCTCTATCCTTGCTTCTGGCTCAGCCATTGCAAGACACCTTGTGCTTCGGTCTTAGAGAAGGGTAAAGAAAGGAAGGAAGAATTCTTCTTTCTTTCTTGCTTCATACTTTTAGGATTGCATGCCACATTGGGCTTGAGATTCTAATAACCGACTCATTAGTGAAGGGGGAATAGTAGAAGGAATTGACAGAGAACCACGTGCTAGGAGACATCTCAATTCTCCAATTTTGTCTGAAAGTATGGCTGTAAATCAACCCAATCCTATGGCCAATCAAAATCTGGGCCAAAACCAAACTGAAACGGGAGAGAATGTGGTTGAGAATGTTCCCCGACCAAGAACATTATGTGATTACTTGCAACCATTAAGAGCGAGCACTCCCTCATGCATAATTTTTCCACAAAATGCAAGGAATGTAGATTTGAAACCGGGAGTAATCCAACTCCTTCCGAGATTCCATGGATTAGATAGTGAAAGTGCCTATCAACACCTTAAGGAATTTGATGAGGTAATAACCACCATGCACTTTGCAAACGTAACTGATGATGTGGTGAGGCTTAAATTATTTCCTTTTACTCTTAAAGATAAAGCTAAAGGTTGGCTTCATACATTAAGGCCAAGATCAATTGGTGCATGGACTGATATGCATAGGGAGTTCGTTAAAAAATTCTTCCCTACTCACAAAATGAACATGTTGAGGCACCTTATCATGAACTTTGCCCAAAAGGAAGATGAGACCTTCTTCCAATGTTGGGAGAGGTTCAAGGACTTATTAAATGCATGCCCACATCATGGCTATGAAAGTTGGTGGGTTATAAGCTTTTTCTATGAAGGACTGACTTCACCCATGTGCCAATTCGTAGAAATGATGTGTAATGGGGAGTTCATGAATAAGGAAGCCGAGGAAGCATGGGACTATTTGGAAGACTTGGCTGAGAATGCATAGTCTTAAGATACATCTAAACCAACAAATTCCAAGACTAGCCAACAAAAGGAAAAATGAGGAATTTATATCCTATCAGAAAAGGATAGCATAAGTGCACGTGTGGCTAACCTCACAAGAAAAGTCGAGGCCATGGATTTAAAGAAAGAAGAGATGATCAACTCTAATGACGTTGAAACTGTTTGTGGAATTTGTGCCGGAAATCAACCTATAACAGAAGATTGTCCCACAATTTCAGCGGTTCAAGACATCTTACAAGAACAAACAAATGCCATAAACAGTTATCAACGGTAATTTGGTGCTCCAAACTCAAACACGTTTAATTCTAGTTGAAAGAACCATCCCAACTTCAGTTGGAGGAATGGATTCACTGCGAATGCAAACAATATCCCTCAAGCTCAACCTTTACTAGGTCCATCCCTAGTCATTATACCAAAAGCTACGCTAGAGGAGATGTTAGGTGCATTCGTATCGGTTTAAGCTGAATATAACAAGACTAATTCTCTGAAAATAGATGGGTTCATGCAAGAGCAATTGAAATTTAATCAAAGTTCAATTCAAGCCATCAATGACTTGAAAACTTCAATAGCTAAAGTTGAATCTCACCTCAGTGTTAGGAAGAAAGGCACACTTCCTGCCCAACCTCTTCCTAACCCAAGAACCCAATTTGAGATACAAGACGCAAGCTCATCCTCCCAACATACGGAGCATGTTCAAGCTATCACCACTTTGAGAAGTAGGAAAATAGTTGATAAATCTAATCCGGTGAAGGCCCCAAAGCCTAAGGATCCGAAAAATTTCAAAGAGGATGATAGCTCAAACAATACTCCACAAGAGAAAGAACCGGAAAGGCAATACAAGCCGATTGCCCCGTTTCCCCAAAGGTTGATTTCACCCAAACCTTTAGATAAAAACTTGGAAATTTTAGAGGTTTTTAAGTAGGTGAAGATCAACATTCCATTGTTGGATGCCATAAAGCAAATACCATCCTATGCCAAATTTCTAAAGGAATTGTGCACAGTCAAAAGGAAACACAATGTTCACAACAAAGTACTTTTGACTGAGAATTTGAGCACTATTATCAAACAAGAGGTGCCCCAAAAATACAAGGATCCGGGTAGTCCAACCATCTCATGCATCATAGGAGACTACCGATTAAACAAGCCTTACTCGATTTGGGGGCAAGTGTAAACCTCATTCCGTACTCAGTTTATGAACAACTTGGGTTAGGTGAATACCGAGAGAATACCCACCAAAACCACACTCCAACTTGCTGATAGATCCATTTGTATACCGACCAAAACCACACTCCATATTAGGTGAATACCCACCAAAACCACACTCCAACTTGCTGATAGATCCATTTGTATACCGAGAGAAGTGATTGAGGATGTTTTAGTCCAAGGTAATAAATTCTACTACCCAGTAGACTTTATTGTCTTGGATACACATCCCGTGATAGGTACCGGTGCTCAAATTCCCGTCATAGTTGGCTGCCCTTTTCTAGCTACTTCTAATGAGATAATCAATTGTAGAAACGGGCTTGTACAAATGTCCTTTGGAAATATGACACTTGAGCTGAATATATTTGATTTATGCAAACAACCACGGGAAGTTGATGAGGAGATCCACGAGATAAACTTGATTGAATCATTCGTGGAGGAGACATTCCCCTCAACATTATATTCCGACCCTTTGGAGGCATGTGTGGCCCACTCTCATGAGATAAATGATGACACAATACGAGAGGTGGATGCCATGTTAGATGTGATGCCGGTACTTAATAACAAAAGATGGAGGGCTCTATTTGAGCCTTTACCCGTAAACGAGAACAAACCCCTCCCATCTTATATCAAGGCACCAACACTCGACCTAAAACCATTACCAAGTGAGTTAAAATATGTCTATTTAGGTCGAGATGAGACATATCCGGTGGTGATTTCTTCCCACTTGGATGAGGAACAAGAGAGTAGGCTAATTGCCACTCTAATAGAGCAAAAAAGTGTCATTTGGTGGTTGATTGCGGATCTCAAAGGCATAGACCCACTGATTTGTACTCATCGCATACACCTTGAGGCGAATGTGAAGACATCTAGGCAACCACAAAGACGACTCAATCCAAACATGAAGGTGTAGTTAAGGCTGAAGTGGTGAAACTATTGGATGTGGGTATCATTTACCCTATTCCGATAGTCAATGGGTGAGCCCAACTCCAGTGGTGCCTAAGAAATCCGGAATAACCATCGTAGCCAATGCCAATAATGAACTTGTACCAACCAGAGTCACTACCGGTTGGAGAATGTACATTGACTACAGGAAGCTAAACACTGTCACGAGGGAAGACCACTTCCCCCTACTGTTTGTTGATCAAATTTTAGAAAGGTTGGCGAGTCATTCCCATTTTTGCTTCCTTGATGGCTATTCAGGGTACAACCAAATAGATATCGCCCTTGAAGACCAATAAAAGACTACATTCACATGTCCATTCGGCACTTTCGCCTATCGACGGATGTCCATTTGGACTATACAATGCCCCCGCCACTTTTCAGCGATGTATGATGAGTATCTTTTCTGATATGGTGGGGACAATTCTCGAACTCTTCATGGATGATTTCTCAGTATTTGGTTGTAGCTTTGATGAGTGCCTTGTGCACTTGAAATCTGTGTGGAAAAGATGTGAAGAGAAGAACCTTATGTTAAATTGAGAGAAATGCCACTTCATGGTTCAAAAGGAAATTGTACTTGGTCACATCGTTTCACAAAACGGAATCGAGGTGGACAAAGCGAAAATCGATCTTATCTCTGACTATCCACCACCCAAGAGCATACGAGATGTGCGGTCCTTTTTGGGACACACAGGATTTTATAGAAGGTTCATAAAGGACTTCAGTTCACTCTCTCGTCCTTTATGTAACCTACTTCAAAAGGAGAATTCATTCTAGTGGAATGAAGATTGTCAAAATGCCTTTACCACACTTAAAGGTATGTTGACTTGTGCTCTCATAATGGCCAACCACCTGATTGGAGCCTTCCTTTTGAAATTATGTGTGATGCAAGCGACTATGCTATTGGGGCCGTGCTAGGCAAAAGAGAAGAAGCCATGTGTTATCTACTATGCAAGTAGAACCTTAAACTCAGCCCAAGCAAACTACACTACTACAGAAAAAGAACTTTTCGCCGTAGTTTTTGCCTTGGACAAGTTTAGGTCCTACTTGATTGAATCCAAGATCATCATATTCACTGACCATGCCGCGCTTAAGTACCTTTTCTCTAAGAAGGATGCTAAACCACGGTTGTTAAGATGGATCCTTCTACTCTAGGAATTTGACATAGAGATACGTGATAAGAAAGAAGTAGAAAATGTAGTGGCTGACCATCTCTCTTGACTTGTTCTCACCGATTCCCCTGAAACAACCGCGATCAATGACATGATTCCCTGATGAATAACTTTTTAAAGTCTCCCAATTGCCATGGTATGCGGACATTGCTAACTATCTTGCTACATGTACAATCCCTACACATTGGAAAAAGTAAGATAAGGATAAGTTCTTCATTGAGGTACGAACTATGGGACGACCCATACTTATTCAAGTATTGTCCCGATCAAATCATAATGAGATGTGTGCCAGATGATGAACAACAAAGTATCATCTCCTTCTGTCATTCTCAGGCATGTGGTGGCCACATTTCGGCTAAGAAGACCATAGCCAAAATTCTGCAATGTGGGTTTTATTGGCCCACTATGTTCAAGGACACACATGAGTTTTGCAAAACATGTGAGCCTTGTCAGAAATTGGGAGGAATCTCCTGTAGAAATATGATGCCACTCAATCCCATCTTAATAATCGAAATTTTTTATTGTTGGGGCATCGATTTCATGGGTCCATTCCCATCTTCTTTTGCAAACGTATATATCTTTCTTGCCGTTGACTATGTGTCCAAATGGGTAGAGGCAATCCCATGCCTGGAATAATGACCATAAAACAGTCATTCGTTTCTTAAAAGAGAATATCCTTTCTCGGTTTGGAACACCTCGAGTCATCATAACTGATGAAGGGTCTCACTTTTGTAATCGCCCATTTGAAACCTTAATGAAGAAATATGGCGTAACACACAAAGTGAGCACTCCCTATCACCCCCAAACTAGTGGACAAGCTGAGATATCCAATAGGGAGACTAAACATATTTTGGAGAAAACGGTGAACCCCTACCGCATGGATTGGTCGGTTCGACTCACCGATGTGTTTTGGGCTTACCGTACTGCTTTTAAAACCCCTATTAGAAGAATGTCTCCCTATAGACTTGTCTATGGGAAGGCTTGTCACTTGCCTGTGGAGTTGGAACATAGGGTATATTGGGCAATAAAGAAGATGAATTTTGATTCTAACAAGGCGAGATCGTGCGCAAACTACAATTGAATGAACTTGCGGAACTCCGGAACTGAAGCTTATGAAAATGTGAGAATTTACAAGGACAAGACGAAGGTGTTCCATGATAAGAACATTCTTCGTAAGACATTCACGATTAATCCAAAAGTCCTTCTGTATAATTCTCGCCTACATTTATTTCTCGGGGAAATTGAGATCTCGATGGATCGGTCCCTACATTGTGCAAACTGTCTACCCATATGGGACCGTTGAGTTGTTAAATCCAAGGAACGACAATGTCTTTAAGGCGAATGGTCAGCGATTAAAGCCGTTCTTTGAGAAGTTTCCTTCAGAAGGTATGTCCATACCTCTGACTGATCCTGTGTATCAGGATGATTGATCTCCTAGTCTGATGGAGGTATAGAGTAGTTAGGATTAGAATTTTGTTGCTTTTGTTTCCTTTTTCATAGGTTTGTTAGAAGGAGGAAGAATTCCACTTTTTGTTCTCTCAGGTACTATCATTCCTCACTCCCTTTTATTTTAGAATTACTCTCATGTTTTGCTCATTGAATATCTTTTACATTGAGGACAATGCCAGATTTGGTTGGGGGGTATAGGATCACTTGGATGAATCCAGCGTTTTGTAACATCTCGAGCAATTATGTAGGAATTTTTCAATTTTTCTAAAATTCAAAACTCTTTTGGAAAACTTTGTTTTTATGCATTCAAGATGATATGAGCATACGAGGAGGAGATATGAAGTATGTGATGTTGTAAGTCTTGCACTTCTCTTAACATAATGGTTTTATATGTGAATTCCCCTATTTATGTGAGGATAGAAAATTTGAACACTTTTATACCTAGTTCACATTACACGATTTTCATGGGTTGAAAGGATTGTGTGATTTGTGGATTAGCTGGACTTTGCTTTAAGGTGTTGAAAAACCAGGCCGGGGTACTTTGTCCATCCTTGTCCATGGGAAAATAACGAAAGATATGAATTTCTAAAAATCCTATCTAATTTAAAAAGAAAAAGAAAAAGGAAGGATGAAATTGGGAATGATGGAAAAATGGTGGAAAATTCCTATTAGAGCTACCTATTACCAACCGGGGGATGGTCTACCTGTAACCAAAGCCGGAAATAGGACGTAGTGTGAAAGCCGTCGGAAGGACAGTAAGGCAAATTCCTGTCATTGGCTTGTTGTTGCTCTATATACCTTGAGATCTATAGTCTAGTTGATCTATGAAGAAGATAATCCTGGAAACTCATGAGATGAATTTTCACTATGCACACTAGGTTGAATTTGTTAAGTTCTTCTATTTATCAACCAATCAGCTGGAATTTCATATGGACACTTATTATGTCTTGAGAGTTTATGGTTTCAACCTATATCACCTAATTTTTCTGAATCTTACACTTGTGTGTCTTGGGATGCATAGAAAAATGGTTTTTAAAGGAGAGTTGGGTTTTGGAGAATGGAATTGGTTTCACGCATGTTTTGCTCAGGACTAGCAAAATGCTGGTTGGGGGGTGTATTGAGCTCTTAATTGTGCATATTCTAACCCCAATTCATCACTCATTATGCAAGGTTTTCATGAATTAACAACTAATCTAATGCATGGATTTGTGATTGTAGGGATAAGAGAGAGGATTCATCAATTGGAGACTTAAAGACGCCATTTACAAGCAAAGAAGATCAAAGGACTAAGCGTCAAAATATGGAAGAAAGAAATCAGAGAGAAGGAGAAAGAAAGCAGAAAAAGGTGCCTAAGACTGGTCGTCCGACCGGTCGTCCATAGCCCAGGACCGTCGTCCGACCGGTCCGATCACTCAACAGAGGGGCCCTGCGGCCACAACTCATTGGACTGTCCAAGACCGGTCGTACAACTGGTCGTCCAGTGCTCAGACCGGTCGTGCGACCGGTCCTTGAATTAAAATTGCGGGCTCGGAATTTCCCAAAACTCTCTGGACTGTTTTTCGCGCTTTTGCGACCGGTCCGCTGTTCGCTTCCCCAAGTGTAGGGTTGCGATGTAGTAATAATCTCGGTAAGACCAAGGTCGATCCACAGGGACTTATGTAGGAATCCACAAATACTTCCAATAGTTTCTATTGAAAAGTTAACAACTAGATTTGAGAAGATTGATGTGAATAACAACTTTAAACTAAACTGAAAGTAATCAATTAATTAAAAGGCACTAGGGGTTCAAGGATCCACTTGTAGCAATCCTTGATGCTCAATTCGCTGTGGTTTCTCACTTTCTCAACTAGAATCGAATTTAAGATCTATCTAGTCGGATGATAGAGCAATTAAACCAACAATCTGTCATATGTAAGATCAATGTATATGATTCACTCAATGCAAGCTAGAACGAGCATACTCAATTGCATAGGTCAGTCCCAATTCCAATAGGCTAAGATCACAATCATAACCATCATTAAATCCTGTCACAAGACAAAACTAGATTATGATTTCAACTTGATTCAAATCACTTACACAGTCCCATACATACTTCAGAAATCCATAAAAATAGAACTTTGGTAGGAAGTTCCCACATGAAGATCATAGTACTAGAGCGTACTCCAATTCCTCGGATCATACAAGTCTAGACTAGTTCACAACAATTAAGAAGTCAAGCAATTCTTCCAAACATCCATGAGTCATCATAAGACTAAGAAAAACTACTTTAGTACTTGAATTAAACTTCAAACCATTGTTCTTAAACATGAAATCCAACTTAAAACCAATTTAAATGAATTGAAACATTTTAGATTCACTACAAGCTTCACCTCTTAGCCCTAGCTAAGAGTTTTAGCCGTTCATGATCCAAGGAAACATGAAACAACTAAGAAAAAAATAAAAAAAAACAGCAAACAAACTAGGCGGAGTTGTGGAACTCCGAAATCCACTTCCGCCGCCTCCCACCGTGCTCAAACCCTTCTGAGATACCCTAGGAACGATCCCTAGGTGTCCTTTTATAGTGAGGAGGCTCCGTAGCATCATAATCTTTCAGAAATTGCGTAAGAGTACGCAGTGCGCAGAGAAATTCGAGGCTTGTAGAACACGCATCATTACGCAGACGACCGGTCTGAGCTCCTGGACGACCGATCGCACGACCAGTCTCAAAAACGTAAAAAAACGTCCAGAGAGTTTTGGGATTTTTCAACCCAGAAAATTAATTCAAGGATCGGTCGCATGACCGGTCTGAGCAGTGGACGACCGGTCGCACGACCGATCCTGGACAGTCCAGAGTGTTTTACAAAGTGGCCTCTTATGTTGAGTGTTCGGACCGGTCGGACGACCGGTCCTGGGCCATGACGACCGGTCTTCAATGCTTTCTTCTGCATCCTTTCTTCTCTCATTTGCTTCTTTCTTTCATCCTTTCCCACTTTAGTCTTTTGGTCTTCTTTGCTTGTAAATGGTGTCTTTAAGTCTCCAATTGATAACTCCTCTCTCTTATTCCTACAATCACAAATCCAAGCATTAGATTAGTCTTTAAATCATGAAACCAAGCATAATGAGTGATGAATTGGGGTTAGAATATGCACAATTAAGAGCTCAACAGTCGCCCAAGAGCTCAGACCGGTCGTGTGACCGGTCGTCTGTGTAACAAAGCGTGTTCTACAAGCTCCAGATTTCTCTGCGCACTGCGTATTCTTATGCATCTTCTGGATGATTCCGACGCTAGCGAAGCCTCCCCACTATAAAAGGACACCTAGGGATCATTCCTCGGGTATCTTAGAAGGGATTGAACACGGTGGGAGATGGCGGAAGTCGGATTTGGAGTTCTACAACTCTTCCTAGTTTGCTTTCTAGTTTTTATATTTTTTTTTAGTTGTTTCATGCTTCCTTGGATCATGAACGGCTAAACCTCTTAGCTAGGGCTAAGAGGTGAAGCTTGTAGTGAATCTAAGATGTTTCAATTCGTTTGATTTGGTTTTAAGTTGGATTTCTATTGAAGAACAATGGTTTGAAGTTTAATTTAAGTACTAAGTAGTTTTTCTTAGTCTTATGATGACTCATGGATGTTTGGAAGAATTGCTTGAGTTTTTAATTGTTGTGAACTAGTCTAGACCTGTATAATCTGAAGAATTGGAATACGCTCTAGATTTATGATCTTCATGTGGGAGCTTCTTGCCGAAGTTCTATTTTTCTGGAAATTCTGAAGTATGTGAGACTGTGCATGTGATCTGAATCAAGTTCAAATCATAATCTAGTTTTGTCTTGTAACAAGATTTAATGATGGTTATGATTGTGATCTTAGCCTATTGGAATTAGGACTGACCTATGCAATTGAGTATGCTCGTCCTAGCTTGCATTGATGTGAATCATATACATTGATCTTACATATGGCAGATTGTTTGGTTTAACTGTTCTATCATCCGACTAGATAGATCTTAATTTCGATTCTAGTTAAGAAAGTGAGAAACCACAGCGAATTGAGCATCAAGGATTGCTACAAGTGGATCCTTGAACCCCTAGTGCCTTTTTATTAATTGATTACCTTCAGTTTAATTCAACATTACAATCTTCTACAAATCTATTTGTTAGCTTTTCAGTAGAACTATTGGAAGTGTTTTGTGGATTCCTACATAAGTCCTTGTGGATCGACCTCGGTCTTACCGAGATTATTACTACATCGCAACCCTACACTTGGGGAAGCGAACAACCATGCTGGGCTAAGGTGTGCTCCACTCAATCAAGTTGTGCTATGATCTGCTCCGAGTGGGCGGGAGGAGGTGGTGGTGTAGAAGTGGCTTCATATTGAAGACGTCTCTTCACCAAGCGTCGAGTGGGAGTCGGCGTCAGCGCTGAGGATTCGCCATGGGTGCCAGAGGACACGTGTGTGGGAGTATGGGAGAAATCATGATCTTCCACGTTGACCTCTTTTGGCAGATGCATCTTTTTAATGTTGAGGTCTTTGAATGTACGACGTGGGACAGGATGAACCACAACATTTGTAAATCCGTAGTCTTGGGCCAGTAGGGTAATAATCCATCCAAATGGAATTGTGTTTCGGGAGTTATGCAAAGTGTCCAAGATGTTATGCAGAATGATGGAGGGCAGGCATAAACAAGTTCCATGGGCAACGTGGTAAAGCAATTGACCATTTGGGCTGTCAGGTCAGACTTGTTGGTGCTATGAGGATAGACATTTGTGCTAAAGATTTGGTGAAGGACACTGAAGCGATTGGACATTTCTAATGCTCATAGGGCACTCCCATCAACCCATTCTGGATTGGGCCCCCGGCATAAATACCAAGTCCAATAAGCTCGAAGAGAGGGATCTAGAAGATTATCATTGGGCTGAGGAGCTTAGGACATAGCGATACCAATCAGATCAGCAATTTTTTGAGTTATGACCTTCACAACACATCCACCAACAATAACCTCACATGACGGAGGATTTCCAACCGGATTAATAATTTTGGAGAGAAATAAGTTTACTACCTCCGGGTGTACCACACCCCCAAACCTTAACACACCTTCCCAGCCAATTTGTTCAAGTAGTGCTGGGATGCCAAATAGCTCAACACATGACACGACCACCTCCCGCTCATAGATGATTGTTTGGGATTGTAAGTGAGAGAGTGAAGATACGACATTTGATGTAGCAGGACTCCCAGGGGTGTCTGTGGGTGCAACAGGAGGTGGAGAGGCCTAAGAAGGTCGAGAAGTCAGAAGCTTTCTTCGACCTAGTGGTGGTGGATGGCCCGACATCCACTTTGGACTTACTTTTGGGGTCTTTCGGCATGATTTTCAAGAATGTAATGACAATGGAAGCAACAAAAAGACCGAGAACAGTAGGAAATCAAGGATCCAGCAGAAAAGACTCCTAAACCCAATAGCAATGAACAAATATAGTAGTAGGGAGGAGAAATCGAGATGAGGAAACCAGGGATCCTTACCAAGGAGTGTTAGGAGACCACACAATATGTGAATGGGAGCACTACTGGGCTTGCATTGCACCGGACCGACTTTAGGTGAAAAACCCTAGCAGAGGGGTTTGAAGAAACTAGTAAAATATGAAGAAAATGAAGGAGATGGCCGTATATAAAAAAAAACCCTTGCCCGATATTTTCGATCGATCGGAGCATGTTCCGATCAACTGGAAATGTTTCTAGCAGGATTTCAAGAGGCTTAGTTTGACAGCTTGTTACAAATGATGATTTAGACTATTTTATGTTAAAATGAAGCATTTATGCTGGAAATAATTAACATTCATTCGAAATAAGAGGCTAATTCCTCAGATATACCTATATGCACACAAAGCTGTTAAGCTAGATTAAGCATTTCCTACGCCAATGGACTTCTGAAGGTTTGCAAAGCGAACTGAGTCCAAGGGTTTTGTTAGAATATCGGCTAGTTGATTTTCTGTAAGCACATGTTCAAGAGATATGATATGATCCTCGACTAGTTCTCGAATAAAATGGTGCCTAATATCGATGTGCTTAGTGTGCAAGTGCTAAACAAGATTTTTGGAAATATTTATGACACTAGTATTGTCGCAAATAGAGTCATTGTGCCTTGGTTAATCCCATAATCGGTCAAGGTTTGTTTCATCCATAATAATTGTACAAAACAACTTCCGGCAGCAATATACTCTGCTTCGGCTGTGGACAGAGAGATGGAGTTCTGTTTCTTACTGTGCCAAGCAACAAGACTGGTTTCCAACATAGAAACATCCACCACTAGTTGATTTACGGTCATCAATGTTACATGCCCAATCAGCATCTGAATACCCCGCAATATCTGTGGATGAATCAAATGGGTACCAAAGACCGTATTCAATGGTGCATCCTACAAACCGGATGATACGCTTAACACCAGTAAGGTGAGATTCTTTAGGATCAGCCTGAAATCGAGCATATGCACCTACACTAAATGCAATGTCTGGTCTGCTAGTAGTGAGATAAAGAAGAAAGTGAGTTAGACGTTCATACCAAGCACAGGGAGCTTGTTTGAGGCCATAAAGGGCCTTTTTCAATCGATATACCCTGTGAGGATATTTAGGATCAATAAATCCTTTTGGTTGTTCAACATACACTTCCTCATCTAGAATACCATTCAAGAAGGCACTTTTGACATCCATTTGGAATAGTTTGAATTTTAATTCACAAGCAATAGCCATAAGAATTCTAATAGACTCGAGTCTAGCTACAAGGGTAAATGTTTCATCAAAGTCAATACCTTCAATTTGTGAATACCCTTGAGCAACTAACCGAGCCTTATTTCGTATTACATTCCCATATTCATTAGATTTATTTTTAAAAATCCATTTGGTTCCAATAACGTTTTTCCTTTCAGGCTGTCGACCAGATACCAAACCTCATTTCTTTGAATTGTTGAAGCTCTTCTTGCATAGCAAGGATCCAGAATTCATCGTTTAGAGCCTCTTCAGTATTTTTGGATTCAATTTCAGAAGTGAAACACAAGTGGCTATTGATAACCTCCAACTAGCCTCCTGGTTTTGACACCAGTGTTAGGATCCCCAATGATTTGATTGAGGGGGTGATCCTTGGCACCTTGAGCATCACTAGGAGTAGTGGTAGTATTAGGAGATGAGAGTTGTTTATCATATTTGCCTATCTCGCATATACCCTCATCTTCTTCTTCATCCCTAGAGACACTAAGTCATCTAATTGATTATCTACAGTCACATTGATAGTCTCTTGAACAGTTAAGGTTCGATTGTTGTAGACACGAAAGGCTCTGCTATTCAATGAGTATCCTAAAAAGATGCCCTCAGTCACTCTTGGAGTCAAACTTTCCCAAGTTCTCATGGTCTCTTAGAATATAGTATGGACTACCAAAGACTTTAAAATATTTCACATTTGGTGTCTTTCCGTACCATACTTCATAAGCAGTTTTGTTTAGACCTGCCCTCAAATAAACACGATTTATAATATAGTAGGCAATGTTTACTGCTTTGACCCACAGATTTTTCGCAAGGTTCTTATTATTAAGGATAGTTGTGGCCATATCCAATAATACTCAATTTTTCCTTTCAGCAACCCCATTTTGTTGAAGTGTTTTGGGTGCTGAGAACTCATGATGAATACCCAACTCATCACACAAATCTTTCAAATGATGATCTTCAAATTCACCACCATGATCACTCCCTGATTCTGGCTACCATGTATCCTTTCTCATTGTGAAGTCGCTTCACTAGTTTTTGGAATTCTTCAAAGGTGTCAGATTTTTCTCTTAGTAAGGCGACCCATGTGAATCTATAGTAATCATCAATGATTACAAAGAAGTATCGTTTTCTGCCTTGGCTAAGAACCCTGGTAGGACCAACTAGGTCCATGTGTAGCAGTTCAAATGGTTTTAATGTGACCAGGATAGAGGTTCTCTTGTGTGCAACCTTGATTTGTTTACCTTTTTGGCAAGCGATGCACACAGCTTTAGGTCTTTTACTTGTCTTAGGTAGACCTCTCACCAAATTTTTCTGACTTAGTTTAGATAGATTTCTATAATAAACATGACCGAGTTAATGGTGCCACAATTCTATTTCATCCTTAATAGCCATGTGTACACATGGTGGAAGAACTCAGGTTGTTACTACTTTCAATAACATAACACTTGTCTCCTGTGCGTAGACCTTTCATAACAAGTTTTCCTGTGGAGTTTAGTATCTTGCACATATCTTTGGAGAAACTTATGAGTGCTCACCATCATAAATTTGTGAGATACTCAGAAGATTATGTGTCCATCAACATAAAGTATGTCTTCTATTTTGGGCAATCCTGGCCCTGTGATGGTTCATTTACCAATGATTTTAGTTATGCTTCCATCACCAAATGTGACAGACCCACCATCGAATTCGTCAGTATGCACAAAATTGAGATTTATCACTTGTCATGTGTCTAGAGCAACCACTATCCAAGTACCATATAGGGTTATTCCCCAGCTTTTAAGGCAGTATGAATGGCCAAACACTTGTTCTTAACTACCCATTGAGTTGTTGTCCTTTTATAAGTGGTATTCTTATAGTGTGATTCTCTAGTTTTCTTGGAAGAAGTAGATTTTTCTTTTCACGTAAGAGAATAGCAGTTTTCAAATTCAACATTTTGACTTGTTCCAACAGTTCATCCATTCTCTTATCCTTCCTAGGAAGTGTAGGATAATTATTTCTCATGTTTCCTCGTTTTGGTGAAGTATGCATAGGAGGATTCCAATTAGATTGCATATTTTTCCCGATCGATACAAATTTTCCTTTCAAGTTTCTGACCGGATTTTTAAAAATCATACATTCAAATTTTAGGTGGCCAATGTCACCACAAGCATGGCAAACAAGGGGATGCTTTGGTTTTACTCCCTGATGCACTATGATCTTTTCTTACCATTGGTTGGATAGAGTTTGTTTTAGAAATATGACTGTCATAGGCCAAACCTCTTTTGTCCACAGGTGATCTTGCAATACCCAAGAGTTTTTCAAGACTTTCTTCTCCTTGGGCAAACCGTCTTGTGGAGTCAACAACTTGACATTTAAGACGACCAATCTCTGTATTTGCCTCTTTAAGTTCTTTCTCTAGACTAGCCTGCTTATCTAGATTTTCACCACTCATGTATTTTTTCTTTTCTTGCTCAAGGTCATCATTCTTCTTTTTCAGTTCTTCTAGGTCTTGTATCATCTTTTGATTCTCAATTTTCAATCCATCAAGACTCTTTGTCAACTTATCATTCTCAGCCTTCATTTGGCCCAACTTTTTAATGGTATTCATGTTTTCAATATATAGTTGGTTGTATACTTCCTGAAGGTCTTCATCCTCATCTTCATCCTCACTTAAAGAATCATTTTCTGTGTTAGAGGATTCATGATCATCAATGTCTCCGGTGATCTTTGCAATGGGCTCAGTTTGAGGCACATTCTTAGTGATGGAGGCCATTAAAATTTTGATTGAGCCATGCTCCTCATCACTTTGGGATGTATTTGATTCTGATTCTGATTCTTCAGTATCATCCCATGTGGCTGCCATAACCTTCTTCTTGACCTTTTTATCGATGCACTCGGAGGCAATGTGACCATATCCTCTACAATTGTAACATTGAGGATCTTTTTGACTTCTTAAAAAATTTGCCTTTATTATTCTTAGAGTCAAAAGGTTTACCCTTCTAGTAGGGTTTCCTTCTAGAAGTATTTCCTCTAGTTTTAAAGAATTTTTTAAATTTCTTGGCCATAAGTGCCATTTCTTCTATGTCTGGATCTTCTTCACTTTCATGTTCAGAATCTCGTTTCTTGTGAGGAGATTTCAGGGTTGTACTTTTGGATTTGGAGGGAGTTATAAAATGTAACTCATGGGTTTGAAGGGACCCTAGTAATTCTTTAACTGTCATGATATCTAGGTCCCAACATTCTTCTAAAGTAATAACTTTGGTAGAGAACCGTTCCGGTAGGGATTTCAGAATTTTCCTACACAGTCTATTTTCCGGAACAGGTTCTCCCAAACCCCACATGTCATTTGTGATTTTGTTCAATCTAGTATAGAAGTCCATAAATGTTTCATGCTCCTCCATTCTTATGTTTTCGAATTGTGTAGTGAGGTGCTGAAGTTTTGAGCGTTTGACAACGCTTGTTCCTTCATGTGTAACTTCAAGAATATCCCATGCCTGCTTATTGGTTGTGCAATTTTGAATGCAACCAAATTCATCTCTAGAAACTGAACAAAAGATAGGATTCAGGCCTTTATCATTTTAGACACTTTAAGCTTTATCATAATCTGTCCACATAGCCTTCTCTCTTGGTCGGAGGACATCCGGTTTACCTTCCTTCCATATAATATCCATTGGGGGTCTATATCCAATCTCAACCATGTCCCTTACATCAGAATCGATGGATTCCAAAAAGATGCGCATTCGGGCTTTCCAATATGGATAGTTTGACCCATTAAAGAAGGGAGGCTTAGTGACGGATGTGGAGTCCTCTCTAGACATTTTTCAAGTACTCTTAGGATCTTACTTTGGTTTTTAACCTAAGCGGAGTAACCCTCTTTGATACCAATTGAAATTACGGTTTTACCACGAGTAAAGATACTTGGAGATATGCCTAAAGTCCTAAGGGGGGGTGAATGGGACTTTTTAAACATTCTTGCTAATTTTAAACTGGAATTGCATTCACACTTAATTAACAATTACAAACTAGCAAGTGAAGACAATTGATCAAACAGTTGATAGGCATGATAGTACAAATCTCTCAAATATGACATATGAGCATTTTGTCAATCAATAGATAGGCATTCAAATAAGCATTAATAGACAAGACATAATATTAGACAAAATGCATTCACCTATATTATGGAAGATGTATAGTGGTTCGACGATGAGTCTACTCCACTACCGGTTCAAGTGCTCAACTCCTTTGAACACACCGACATTCACTATCGGAGGTTTTAAATGTGGTTCACCTCTCAACCTTTACAACCTACACAAGGACTAATCCTACTCAAGGACCATACATGTATTCTCCCGTGTTGGAGGCCTACACAAGGACTTCCAAGTCCTACACAAGGACACACATATCCTACTCAAGGACAACACCAAGATTGGGTCACAATCTCTAGACCCCAATCTCAACAAGAAGGGGGAATCAAACAGTGGACTCTATAAGCTTAAACACTTACAAAAGATGAACCCCGATTCAGCACCGTTGATTGAAGAAGCTTCATCTTGCACGAATGATCTCTTCTTTAGCTCCCTCGATCAGCAACCTTGCATTGATTGATGGCTTGTAGCTCTCAAGGTGAGGGATTAGGGTTTGGAGAACCTATATTGGGATATGGATTTTATATGAAGGATGGGTTCTACCTAAACCACCATTAATGGCATTGATGACAAGAATATGACTATTTGGTGTTGGTCAAGAAGCCATTAAAGAGGGGTTGAGTTCATGATTCTATCCAAGCTTTGAATGCTCTTTGATGTTGGTCAAATCAACATGGATTGAAGTATGAACTCAACAAATATAAGCGAATGAGAGATAAGGATGACAAGGAAGAAGGCCAAACAAACCCAAGATGATACTTTAGGTGATCCTAACAAGATCCAACCAAGATGCCTATATAGAGTTGTTCTCAACGGATAGAAAACGGTCACCTCGATAGGATCGGAAGGAGTTCCGATCGATCGGACATAAGAATCAGCACATTTTCAATTTTGCTGAAATTGATTCTCCAATTGATCGGACATGGTTCCGATTGATCAAAAGACCATCTCTGATTAATCGGAGAGAGAGTCCGATTGATCGAAAATATGTCCAGATCTGATTTGAAATATTGCTGGACGATTTTTCGATGGATCGGATGATCTTCCGATTGATCGTAGGTACATGGTCTGATTAATCGGACAGAGGGTCCGATTGATCGAAAATATGTCCAGATGTGTTTTGAAATATTGCTGGACCTTTTTCCGATCGAGCAAATGAACTTCCGATTGATCGGAGGTACTTGGTCCTGATTGATCGGACTTATCTCCGATTGATCGGAATAATGTCAAGAGAGTTTTGAAGTTTTGCTGGATTATCGTCCGATTGATCGGGCATGTGCTCCGATCGATCGGACATCAATCGAAGATAATTCTGATGGATCGGGATCCCATCGAACTCAGCAGTTATGGAATATATCTTATTTTGCAACAACTGCTATGATAACCGATTCCATAGCTGATCAATATGGAATGAAGGACTATAGAGAGGGCTAAAAGGATGTATCTAAGTGGGGTGAGGCCATCTATAGAAGGGTTTTGGGATACATGGTTTAGGGGAAAAAAGGATTGATGCCGGACTGAATATGCGATCTTCTTGAATAGCTTCTGTCGGAGATGTCCAAGGGCTTCAATCTTCAGCAGTAAGTAGTTTTACAGACTTGACGACACACTAAACATGGTAATTGACAAATCTTGCATTAACAAACTTCACATAAGAAACTATGCAGAAGAAAAGAATATACATCATGGAAAGAAAGAAAGAAACATCCTATGAAGACTTACTGCAAACCATGGCTGAAATAAACCAACCAATCTTCCTAGTGTATCTTCGAAATGCGGTTGAACTGTTGCAATTCGTAGAACAACTCCAGACACGCCTCGGAATGATAAGCTTTCCGATCATCTTCACGTCTGAAGCCGGACAATTCCTCATCAGAGGGGATGTACTCATGATAATATCCGCCACGGATGGTCAAGCACGCCATCATCCGAAGATCCTAAAGAGTTATGCTCATCTCTCCTTGAGGAAGATGGAAAGAATTGGTAATAGAACTCCAGTAACTTAAGAAGCCCCTGAGAATCATCGGATCTCGTGGAAAGAAGCCGGCAGTCAGCCTCGATAGTATGGTAGAGCCCAACCTCCCTCAGCATGCCCTCATGCCAGATCAGAATCTCCTTCACCCACGGTATGTAGCTGACACAACGATTCAGAATGTCCTCGTGTAAGGAAGCTCGAAGTCTCCCACATTGCAGACGTGCTCATAGGAAGAAATCTTTGATGGACCGTCTCAAAGAAATGAGTCGGGTAAGGTACGTGAGGTCGCACGTAGGCATCAGGAAGGTCATCTCTTCAACCTCTCCAGCCTTCTGTTGTCTCCCATTGTTCTCTAGAGTGGTAGTGAGTAATCTCTCAGGGACCGAAGTTCACCTCTCCACTCCATAGAATTGGCAAGGTCTATGAACATCAGACGGCTTGATGATCGAAAAAGGCTTACACCTTGCAAGAGACTTCTCGTGCAAGATGACCCCACCATTGTAGGGGTTCGTGATACAGAGACCACGCTCAGCAGCAATCTTGTTGCTCTCCCATCCGATCTTCATCTGTTCATATTTTTTATCGAGGAGCCGTGTCAACCGCTCCACTTGACTGAGCGCTTCGACTTGCTGTTTTTCGCGTCCTCCTCTCTTCCTACCTTTCTGACCTGTTGGATTCTCCTCTGTATTTTGGACAGGTAAATTTTGAGGACCCACTTCAATGGCACTCGTCACACCAGTAAGTTGGGCATACCAAAAGGCCCACTCTTGTTCTGTTCCCTGCTTCAGAGGTTCAGGCACGGTTTTGTTAACAAAGATGCGCACCAGCACTTCATGTGGAAGCTGCTCAATACACTTCGAGAAATCCTTTATCTCGGGTTCGACCGCAGGAAAGAAGCGAGACTTGCGCTTTGCAGGAGGAGGATTGGAAGGACCTTCAGCTATTCTCTTCCAACCACGCTTCATCGGCGACGGACCAAAAGAATGCGATCCAGAGGTTTCACCAGAAGATCTCATTGTCGCTACTGCAATTCACTGCAACGCACAAGTAGAGCAACATCAAAAAACAATCCGATTTACACGAGCAAATAGCTTAACAAGATCATCCCGCACAAACAAAATCGCAAACTCAAGCACATCACATATAATACTCAAGCAACAAAGCACGAAAGCAACAAGTTCAAATGCATAGTATATCATCCATCATACATATTTTACAACAAAAGCAACAGCAACCATACATATATGCATACACGTGGTTGATGTGCGCACAAAATCACAATTAAACCCACAGCGCACTCATGCAATTAACCTAAAAGTAACCTTGAGAAGTCTAGGTGTTTATAAATAGGCAGCGGACAAAGTCATGAAACAATTTCAGCAGTAGGCATACACAATTATTCACACATAATAACTTTGCATGCATTCGGAATGCTATAAGTGCGCTCTGACGGGTGTAGTCTAAACCTGCCTAAAATAGGCAGTTGTAGGCCGTAATAGACCAAAACAAATAGCATATTGCGGGCCCAAAGCACTGAGCTCCAATTGCATTTCTTCACCAAGTGCAAAGGGGAGGCCAAAATCTGAAATTTTCATCTAAGTATTAGGCTGACATGCGCCCAAAGTGGGGTCCCAAGCACATGTGACCCCTCACATGCACCCAATCCATCAATTTCAAAATTGCAATGTTCATTTTATAAAGTCCTAGGCGCATGTGATCTCCCACATGCGCCTAGCTCAGAAGAGAAAGAAATGGAGAGTTCAAATAAGGCACCAGGCACATGTGCAGGCTCACATGCGCCCATCTCTAGATTGAAGGAGGAAGACAAGTTCAAGGCAGAGCAACATGCGCCTAGGACATGCACCCACTCCCTACAGGCAATACAACATGTGCCTAATGCGGGAATTGTTCGCTGTAAAACAACTAGAAGGCCACATGTGCCCACAAGGGGACCACATGCGCCCATACCCTAGGGAAACGCACTCTCACCTTAGAGAAATTGGATTTTCTGGACTCGAAAAATCATTGGAATGACTCAGTGAGTCAACTATTTATACTTGAGCTTGGGGAACTGATGCACTGCACTGGCATGACGTAAGCATCTAGCGTAGCACACCGGGGGGCACTTGTTAGGGCTTCAAATTTGCACCCATGGTAAAACAACATCTTGCAGTCCATCTACAACAATTTGAATCAATTCCAAGATCAGAAAAACCTGAAAAACGCCAGTGCACCCCTAACCATGCGGTAGGGGCCAAAACCTGTAAACAGCATTTCGGAGCAGAATCGGATATGCGGGTCATTGCCAAATGATCTAGAACACCCTAAAACCCTTAACCTCCAAGTTTCAAGGTCACGCAACGCGTATCTTTACCTGTGCACCTCGAAATGCATTTCTCCCCTGTTTGGAGATGACCAAAAAGGGTCCAAAGCCTACAACTATCATTTTAGAGCGGATCTGGACATCCGTACCACTGCCAAATGATCTGAAGTGCCCCAAAACCCTAAAAGAACAAGTTTGAATTCCCTGCGATGCGTATTTTCATGTGTGCGCTTCCCGGAACAACGTTCCTATACGAAGAGCCGACTCGGAGGCTCAAAATTAGGAAGTACCAAAATTTACAATATTAGCACCTCCACACCCTCATCCCGTTCATTTAGGAGGTCCATCCCAACCTAAAAGTGGCTTGGCGACAGTAACTGCAAGCCCAGAAAAGGTAGCTGTCCTCTGGAGGTTTCCCGTCAGAGCCTGAAATCCTAAAAAAATCTAAGTCTGGAAACTGTTTTCTCTCACAAAGTGCAGAGCCTGAAATTTGGCTAAGTAGTGGAAAAAGTGGGAATTTTTAAGAGGGACATGCGCCTAGCCTTCCACCACATGCACCCGTAACATGTACTCGAAAAAAAACGATTCGAACACTTTCCCGGAAACTGCCCGGAAAATCCACCGGAAAAGACATACGCCTGGCCTGAAAACACATGCGTCCAGCCTGAAACGACATGCACCCAAACCCTTACGCTCAACACTTCCGCTCAGCACATGCGCTGGGAAACGCTCCAGAAACACAGGCGCCAGAAAATACCAGTTGGATCGGACCCAAACCCAATTGCACTGCTATAAATAGCAGGTCTGCCTGATGACATGCTTCGACATCATCCCCTTCTAACCTCAAAGTGATGCAAGAGGTACATGCGCCCGCTCCGTTATCCCTCGATGGATGCCTTGGCCGGAATGGATTTCCTCGCTGGAATCCCTCGCCGAAAAGGGGTTTCCCCGTCGAAACCCCAAAATGCACTTCCGTCAGATAGTTTCCTCGCCGGAATCCCTTGCCGGAAAGGGATATCCCTTGACGGAAACAAGTGCAAGGGAGAAATCCTAGAAAAAATCTAAGTGTTGGGACTTTCCCCACTTTGCAAAGGCACATGCGTCCACTTCCTCTCGCCGGGAGATGCAAAATGCATCAGGCTGGGCGCATGTACAATGCCTCATGCTCCCGGAACTTCAAAACTTTCTCCCTCTTTATGTACATAGGGCACATGCGCCCGGGAGATGGGCACATTCGCCCACCTCCTAATAACAGGCACCCACCAGCCCACTACAGATGTGACATGCGCCCATGCACACCCCCCCCCCCCCCCCCCCCCCCCCCCCCCCCTCTTGCTGTCTGGACGTTGATGGGACAGGCGGAACTTCCATAGTGTGGCCCACCTTTGATCGAGATCGGTTTTTGATCAAACTGCATCTCCTAGATGCATGTCGACGAGATCTATCCATCTCCCGAATCGGATTCTCCAACGGTCAACGATAAGTGGCCCAAATAAGTGTTTTGATACAAATGACCAACACTTAACCAATTTTGCAATCTCGGAGATATTTCTGAAAGAGCCGGAATCGGTCGAAATCGATGAGAATCGGGTAGAATTGGACTGAGCCCGAGAGGGAAACTTCTCTTCTTTATGGCATGATACACCATAATCATGCACTGCAACGAGGTTGTCCGGTCTCAGGACCCTCGAATACCCCAATTAAGCGGCCAGTAGGCCCAGTACTTAGTCATTTTCAGCCTTGGGAAGTGCCCTGTCGGCTCGAAAATCGACTTATGTTAAGCAAATCGAAATGCGATCGCACTGCGACCCCCGTGGACATGATTCATCCCTGTTCAAAGATGATCATCGACAATATTCACCGAATGCCCCGATCAGACCGTAAACAGGTCCACTACTTAGTCATTTTCAGCCTTGGGAAGTGCCCTGTCGGCTCGAAAATTGACATATACTAAGCAAATCGAAATGCGATCGCACTAGCGACCCCCGTGGACATGATTCATCCCTGTTCAAAGACGATCAAAGACGGTATTCACCGAATGCCCCGATCAAACCGTAAATAGGTCCACTACTTAGTCATTTTCAGCCCTGGGAAGTGCCCTATTAGCTCGAAAACTGACTAATGCCAAATAAAATCAACCGCAATCTTAAAGACGCTAAGGCAAACATAATGCACTAAGGCTATCAAACATCCGAGTTAAACATTTATGAGGCACCGATCCCCATTATTCATCAGAAATTGGCATATACAGGCACCCATCGGACCCGATACTTAGCCACTCGCAGGCATCGAAAATAGTCCGATTTGGCCTATTGAATTTGAATCCTCAAAGGATCTCGACTTGATATAGCCTATTCGATCTCAAATAGATCACCAAAAAATATTTAAAGGAATAAATGTTCTCGAAGACGAGTCGCCCGACTCTAAGAAGGAACACATTTACTTTATTATACAAAGCTCCATTCATCCCGAATAAAGGTCCAAGGCTAAACCTAAGGGATTATGGTTACCACAAGAAATCACAAACAAAAGAGTTCTAACAAAGCTTGAAACATCCTGCTATGGATTGCCAATATGAAAAAGACAATCAATGCCCTACCCATCGACAACGGGTCCGTCGGTTGAGCTGATGAGGCACTTGCAGAGTGCTTTCCTAAGGTCACCCGTCATAAAAATATGGGCACGGGCCTTGGGTTATGTCGAACAACATTTCGATGCTCGTGTATTCTAGAGGCTAATGGCCCATAGTTGCACCACCACTTGATTAAAAACCTCGCTCAGGAAGTTGCGGAGTGCCTTCCTAAGGTCACCCATCATAAAAATACAGGCGCGGGCCTTGGGTCGTACCGACCAACATTCGATGCTCGTGTATTCCAGTGGTCACCTGTTCACAGTAACAGGCACGGGCCCAGAGTTACACCAATTGAATCCTGACAGTCCTTCAATTCAAACAATTCGAAAGAAAATGGGACATAGACATCCGACTTGTCTAAGAAACGTGGCTCAGTCCATAACAAGAAAACAAATAGGTCTATACGATCATGAATTCAAGACCATAATCCTCGGCGGATTAGTCTTTTGCCTTCTAATCAAGGGTGACCAACCATTGATGTAATTAAAAGCTCGTGACCAGTATCACAGCCTAGAATGTAAAAGATCTCAGAATCTCAAAATTCGCCTTGCAATACCTCTCTTGTGTACACTTTGTGATTGCTTATGATTGTCTATGAATGTCTCTATACTCAGAATTCCCCAAGAATAATTAAACACAATAAAAACTACCAATGAGCATTTTTCTAGTTTTAACACCTTGCATACTAGATCAGATGTCATGAGAATATGAGAACATACATCAGTCAGTTCCCGATGAAGCATCGACTGATTACGATATAAGGATAAGGCATCATGGTCAACTCATCCTTGTATGGGTTGTAAAAAAGCACCTATTTTGTTGATCGGCGAATCAGACCATAGTCCACGTATTTTGCAAATGGGGTGCTTGTGCTTGGTGATCTTCTCTTGAAGCTGCTCATTCTTACTTTGTCTTCTCTTCTTTTAGGGGCGAGAGGGTGGAGGAGTTCCTTCACGGATAGGGGACTTTGTTTCATCGGAACGAATTCCTTCTATCGTTTTAAGCCATGCTTCCGAGAAAGACTGTGTCCCTTTTAGGGGAGGACGATCCACTCTGTATGTAGCAATGACGTCCTTGATATAAGAGGAGAGTCGACTTATCCTTTCTCCAAAATCTAGTTCAGGAGAAGCCAGGCGTTTGAAAAGTTTCAATCGGCTCACTGTGATCTTAGACTTCTTCTTAGGAACAGATGGTTGAAGAGGTATGGATTCTGAAGGAGCTGGACTACCAGCGGTACGGCTCCTTGTTTGTCTCGATGGAGTTGGAGCAGGTGAAGTTTGACTTCTCGTACACTTGGTAGGAGTAGTTGGAGGAGTATAACTTTAAGAACATTGAGATGATGAAGAACCAACTCCAGGAGCTTTTCTTTTTGAAGTCATCTCCTGGATAATATAAGGAATATCAAAAGATTAAAAGGAGTGAAGAGAAGGTTCTTAATGAAGAATTTCTAAGTATGAAAAAAAGGAAGAAATAGGTAATAATACTTCAAAGAAGAAAGTTTCAGACTTAAGGAAAATTCGGTAGAGTTTCAGTACTTAGAAATTTCTGCAACTGAAAGTTTCTTGCCGCGGGTCGCGAAAAGGTCTGGAGCTTGTCGCAGGTCGCAGAAAGGTCAAATAGGGCTTTGCTGCGAAAAAGAAGAATGAAGAAATGAAGTAATGACGGGTATTTATAAAAGCGCCTGGGGTATTTGCCGCGGGTCATGAAAAGTTTGGAGCTTGCCGCGGGTCGCGGAAAGGTTTAAAAGAATTTAAAACGAGGCTGTTTTTAAACTGGATCTTCAGAAAGGGTGTTTTCCTCACATCAAGCTTGAAAGGGTGGCATCTGTTGAGACATGAAAAATGAAGAAACAGAAGGAAGGAAAAAGAATAAAGGAAGATTCAAAGAGAAAACAAATGAAAAGAAGGAAAATGCAGGAAATGTGCACTTGCCGCGATTGGTAGAAAGCACTTGTTGGGTGGCTTGTTCGTGCCGCGAAAATGACCGCAAATGCCTATAAATACCCCCCTCAGGGGTCCTCATTTGGCACTTGATTCTGAAGTTCAAAGCTCCAGAGGTTCTCAGAGGTACAAGGCGGACCTCGAGTTCTCTTCTTCTCAGGCCGAACGCACGAAGTGCGAACCTTGAGAACAAAAGATGAACGAGGGGAAGATGCTGTCAAATTGAAGAAGAAGGAAGAAGCTTTGAAGAAGCGGCCAGAAGGGAGCTTGTCGCGGGTCGCGTAAAGCTCTCCAGAAGACGTTTGTTCTTCATTTTGTGAAGGATGTACAAAGGTTTATGAACCTTTGTTTCCCTTCTAATTGTGAAAGAGCACCGAAAGCTGGGACTGCAGCAAAGATAAATGATGCAGCGAAAGCAATCCAGACTAGAGAGTTTGTTCCTTTGCATAGAAGACCTATCCTTCTCCATTCGGGTTGAATATACGGAGTATTCCGTACCCCGCAAGTGGATGATTTGAATAGATGATGTTTTTAGAGCAGAAGACCTATCATTCTCCCTTCGAGTTGAATATACGGAGTATTCCATACCCTGCAAGTGGATGATTTGTATAGATGATGTTTCTGTAGCAGAAGCCCCTTCTCTCTCCCTTTAGGTTGAATGTATTCGATACAATCCCTAGAAGTGGTAGATGTACTGGGTGATATTATTATAAAGATTGTAAAGGAAGGAAGTCTAGTCTGGTTGATTCACCTCGCTCATGAGCAGAAGAACAGTCTTGGAAGCCTTGGTCCAGTAAATCATTCCCTGTCATTTGGACAAGATGAAAGACAAATAGAGCGAAGCTTTGCCAAAATTGCTTTATGAATAGACTTCATTTTTGTACAATATAATATACAATCTATTCTAGAATCAATGGATGATGTAAATATGGAATGTATGAAGAACTCAATAAATGAATAAAATTGAAGTGATAAATGTTTTTCTGTCTCTCTTGTCTAATATTGGAATATGACTCTTGCTTCCCCTATACTACAACAAGGCAATTTTGTTGTGTAAACATAGTGTACCTTATTTGTCAATCACGTGTGTCCATGTGTTATAATGTTGGTTGGGCCTTAACAAGCCGAAGACCGAAGATTCAAGTGGACAAGATGCATCAAGGAAGAAAAAAAAAGGTAAATGAGATGCCTTAATGACCCTAACCCTTGGACCAAAACACCCAAAACCTCTTAGATCACTTGGACCAACTACGAACACACTTAGTCATCCTTATTAGCCTTAGATCAAATAGAAAAATATAACAAATTAGGTTAATTAAAGAGGTGGAAGTCATTGTAAACAAAACTGTCCAAATAACAATTTCCGATCGGAACTCCGATAAATCGGAAATGATTTCCGATTTATCAGAACACTATTCGATCGATCGGATATCTTGTCCAGCAACCAGATGAAATCACTGGACTGATATTTCAATCAATCGGAACTATATTTCGATTGATCAGAATAGTCATTATTTGCCCCTTTTTTTGCCCGTTATTTGACCGTTGGGAGAAAAATTATAAATACGGGAGATGCGATTTTTGAGCAAGAGAGAGGATTTTAAGGATTTAGAAGACACCACCATTGCTTATCACTAAGAGCTCTAATCCTAACCCATACAAGGCATTCTCCTTGTGATTCATCACAAGCTTAGGGCATTCAATGATAAAATGAGAATGGACTTGTTCCCTCTTGATTCCTAGGAGTTTTGACACCTTGATCATTGGTATATCCTTCGTTTAAACATCACCTAGGAGTTTAAATAGGTGTATTCCTCTAGGAAAATCACTTCCTACCATTTGTAGAGTTTCACCACCTCTCATCCACTTTGGGCATCTCAAGAAGAGCAAATGCAATGGGATTGATCATTGGAGCTGGAGCATTGGCAAAGCATCGGAAACAACATCAGGGGAGCACAAGGGGAGCTGATTTGAGCACGGAAGAGCGAAAATCAAGCAACCTGAAGCAGCGTAATAAAGGAGCTCAATCTGATAAGTAAGTTATCATTTGTAAGAGTCTAGTTACACTCTTTTCATGGAGATTTGAGTGTAGAGTTTGTCTTCAAACTCGATAAGGTTCGGTTGTACAACCTAGACCTGGTTATAGGGTCGAATCTAGTCTCCAAGTGAGGAGCCTCCGCTGGGAGTAAACTCTAGGTTCGTTTGTAGAACCTTGGCTCGGTTCTAGAGCCTAAAACCATTGAGGTTCGGTTGTAGGCCTTGACTCATGAGTGGAGTCTAAATTGAGGTTCAGTTGTAGGACCTTGGCTTTGTTGTAGAGCCTAAACAAGTCTCCAAGGAGAGCCTCTAATACTGGTGTGTATGTGTAGGTTGGAGAGAACCTATAAACTTTCCGGTTGGGTCATATGATTTAAGACACCCTAGTTGGGAGGAACCAGATTTAAACTCCCTAGTGAATGCCGGTGTACTCAAAGTGGTTGAGTACTTGAACCGGGAGTGGAGTAGACCCAAAGTTGAACCACTATACATCGTTGTGTTTGTGATTGTAATTAAGCACATTTCTTATTATGCATTATGTTTAATTATTTAATTATGAAAGCTTAATTAGAATGTATGCTATGCACTAGATAGGCACATCCACACACATGATGTACCTTCACTTACTTGAGTAAACTAGTGCATATTTGACCCATCCTCTATAGTCTACTTAGGTTGCATAGATTAGGAGCTTGATTAATATAATCATTTGATAATTTATGCTTGCTTAGACTAGGTTGTTTATTGCTTAAACCATATCCTAGTCTATTTATTGGACTCGCTTAGGCTTGGAAGTCAAAGTGTTCTTGCTTATTTAGTTTAATTTGATAAAACTATTAGGTAGGCGAAAATAATTTTAAAAGGTCCTAATTACCCCCCCCCCCCCCCCCCCCCCCCCCCCCCCCCCCCCCCGCGCAGGAGTTAGCCATAATTTTAGTTGCTCTGCTTTTAAGGTTCAGCACGCGTATGCGTTGGTGTCGTGTTAGACCACCCAACGTAATTTCAATTGGTATCAGAGCGGGTTGCTCTTCAAGGACTTAACCGTTTAGAGTGAGATCCGATACCGGAGCACCAGCATCATGACTACCCGAGATGGGAATACTGTCAACCGTCCACCATAGTTTGACGGGTCCAACTACGCCTATTGAAAGGCTAGAATGAGGATTTTTCTTCAATTCATGGACCTGTCTGTGTGGGCAAGCACACTAAATGGATATTCCATACCCACGGAACAAGTAGAGGTTGATGGTAAAATCATTGTCATTCTCAAAGATGATGAGAAATGGAATGACAATGAGAGAGCTTTATATATGGCAAATGTCAAAGCACTCAATGCGATTTGTTGTGCGGTTTCTCCAGAAGAATTTCAGCGCATTCTCACATGCGCAACTACAAAACAAGAGTGGGATACATTTCAAGTAACCCACGAGGGAACTAGTACAGTAAGACGCTCGAAGCTTCACCTCTTAACCACCAAACTTGAAAACATCCTGATGTAAGATAACGAAATTTTCATGGAGTTTTATACAAAACTTTCTGATATTTGCAACTCCATATTTGCCTTAGGGGAATGGTTCCGGAAGGAAAGACTTGAAGAACAATACTTAGATCCCTCCTTAGAAGAGTATAGGGACATAGATAACATGAAAGTAGAAGAACTTATAAGTTCCCTACAAACTTATAAACTACACTTTAGGGCCCCCTTTAAGAAGAAGGGCATCGCCTTGAAGACCACACATAGACACTCACATAAGGAAAAAGCGACTAAGAGTGAGTCTTCCGAAGATAGCGATAATTAGGATGATGATCTTCATAAAAGATTCAAGAGATTCTTCAAATTTGAAAGAGGAAAAAGTTGTTACAAAAAGGACAAGAAAGTGGATAACTATAAAGAGAAATCTACCAAAAAGAAAGGCCAATGTTACAACTGTGATAAGTATGTTCATGTTGCCACTAATTTTCCAAAATAACTTAAAAGAAAAGGTAACAAGGCTATTGCAGTAACACGGGATAATACAGAAGAGTCAAAATCTAAATCTAATTACTCCAAATAATGATAGGAGCAAAAAAATAGGAAGTGCTCTCATGGCTTCCACCACTACCTCTCTTCCCTAGAATCTAAGAGAGGATCCTAACCATTTTCCCTTCTAGGTGAAGGAGTTCCCAATCCCTCACCTCATGCTACGTTCTATGAGGGTGTTGAAGAAATTAGTCACCCTTAGACTAATCAAATTAAACATAGTTAGTAAGGATAGCTAAAAACTGGTACTACATGTAAATCTAAGGATTTCGGCCTCATTTTTGTGTGTATGGGTAAATCAGAGGATTCAAGCCTCAATATCCCAAATTTGGTAATTTAGCCTTGCTTTTATTTAATATATTTGCTAGTAGACTATCATCCTGCTTAGATTAGCTAATCTTGCTGAATTTCATGCTTTAGTATATACTAATCTTTGCTTAGGTTTGGTCATGATGTACATAATTAGGGGAGCTTGGTTGATTGGGCTATAAACCCTTGAACTTTCAATGCTTAATGTATATCTAGAATGATCAATTGTGCATGATTAACTATGCTTGGAATAGTACGTTTTCTTGTTAATCATGTTCCCATGCATGCTCATGCACCTTATACTCTCTCTAGTTAACATGTTTTTATAGCTATAACTGTGACATACTAACCTCTCTTACATTAACCTTAATTGAAGTATCATTAAGGGGGAGAGATTGACTTGTCAATTGCTGACAAAAATGGAGAGAAAGATCAAGTCCCACCAAAACAAGTTTTCTGTTTTGCGTTTCAGGGATTGACAGGTTATAGGGGAGCAATCAAGAGGAGTATTGCTAGTTTACATGTCTTAGTATTTTGAGTTGTAATAATTATTTCAATTTGACATGTAATGTATTTGTGTTTTGAGAGTGTGATTGGTATGGACCATAACACAGTCTTAAGTTAGGTTTTTGTCACGTAATTAACAAAAGAGGAGATTGTTTGTAAGACCCGTACCCTGATTTGCCCTCCGTACGCTTAGTTTTCGGTACCGGTACGTCTCGGATGGACCAGATTAGTGAGCCTTGATCGCGACCCTATTTTATTACTGCATCGACTCAAGATCTATACCCCAGCAACCGCGTAGGCGCTGCGATTCCAACGCCGTGCGACACGCCCCATTGCGATACCCGGTGTGAAAGTTGCGATCATTTGCGCAATCCGAGGCGGGCCGCGCAACGCGCGTGTGGCGTGGGCCCCACTTGCACAAATTCCAAGAATATATCAAATCAATCAAATCAATCACCATCACCCTCACCCATACCCCTCTCATCACCCTAGTCTACACACACCGTACCCACCCCATCACTCTCTCAGCTCCAAAGTCAACACAACCAATACCTCCCATGCCCTCTCCCATGCTAGCCATCATCACCCCATGCTCCCTCCTCTCTACCCATACAATACCATACGTAGGGGAGAGGAGGCCTTCTCATTTCCATTGCAAAGAAAGGAGAGAGAAAGAGAAAGAGATTTGAGAGAGAGAGAGAGAGAAGAAAGAGATTTGAGAGGATTCGGAGAGAGGTTTGAGTGAGATTAGAAGAGAGAAAAGAGAGATTAGAGGAATTGAAGGAGGGGATCAAAGTTTGGAGGACCCCGATCACCGTCCAGATCGTCCGATCGTCAATCCAACCGTCCAACCATCATTGTGAGTGCAAGGGGGAATATCAACTCCCATTTTCTTGATTTCCTTTCAATTTTTGGCCCACAAGTGGGCCATGCTGTGGGACAGCGTGCCCCGCACGCTGCCACAGAGTGAACCACCTTGTGTGGCCCACCATGATGCTTATTTTCCCATCTTTCCCCATTCTTTAGATCACAAAGATCTGGATTTTATGAAAAATACAAGGATTGTCTTGATCCAATGCTATTTTGGGCGGACCATGAGATGGCCCAGCTGATGGATGGAGTGGATCCTGCACGTGTGGACCCCACTAGTCAAGACAACACAAAAAAAATATAAAGAAAAAAAATAAAAAAAAATATGTAAGGATGGCCGCTGGATAGACAGCGTCCAGGGGACGCTACTGCCCAGCAGCGCCTGGGCGGAAGCCCAATTTGGGCATTTACCATGGGCCACTCGTGGGATCCACCTTGATGCTTGTGCTAGATCCACACTGTCCGTCTGTTTCTCCAGTCCATTTTAGGACTGGACACCAAAAATGAAGCAGATCCAGATCTCAGGTGGACCACACCATAGAAAACAGTGGAGATAATGATGTACACTGTTGAAACTTCCGTGGCCCACCGTGATGTTTCTAGGCCAAATCACCTGCCCAATATAGGGCTCTATGAGTTCCTCATCAACTGGGGAGCCTGATGAATGGCGTTGATCTTCCTCATGATTTATATATAAAAAAAAAGGTATGGACGCTGGACGTTCACAGCGTCAGAGACACTGGAACAGTCCAGCGTTAGAGGGTGGAAAGACTTGGAGTGGGTCCCCACTCGTGGGACCCACCTTGATGTTTATGTTCAATCCATGCCGTCCATCTGTTTTTCCAGATCATTCTAAGGCCAGGGCCAAAATATGAAGCCAATCAAAATCTTAAGCGAACCGCACCACATGAAACAGTGGGGAAGATGAAGCCTACTGCTGTGAATTTGTTTGGCCCACATTGATGTCTGTGGGCCGTATCACATACCCAACATCGGGCTCCTTGGGTCCCCCATGAGCTGAAGAATCTAATGAACGGAGTGGATCATCCTCTTGTGGGCCCCACTCGACAAAATCTAAGAAAAAAAAAGAAAGAAAGGGCAAGGCTCCCAGCATCTCTGACGCTGGGAGCACTGACAGGTGAGTAGCTATCTCGCTACTGCAGTGACGTCACCCACTTCCATGAGCCCCACAGTGTTGTATGTGTTATATCCATACTGTCCATCCATTTGGGGAGATCATTTTAGGGCATGATCTCAAGAATGAAGCAGATCCAAATCTCAGGAGGGCCCTACCAAAGAAAATAGTGAGGACAGTGACCCTACCATTGAAACCTTCCTACGGCCCACCATGATGTTTATTTGAGATCCAACCTGTTCATGAGTTCACACGTGGGCACAGGAAGGGAAAACAAAAATATCAGCTTGATCGAAAACTTCTGTGGGCCCCACTTGATGAGATCAATAATATATATATATATATATATATAAAGAAGAAGAAAAAGGGGGCGCTGGCCGTGGCTAGTTGGGCTGCCCAGCAGGTGGCCCACTCGTGGGACCCACCTAGAATGTATGTGCCTTATCTATTCCGTCCATATGTTTTTCCAGCTCATTTTAGTGGCTGAGCCCAAAATTTAAGCATATCCAAATGTCAAGTGGATCATGCCACGGGAAACAGTGGGAATAATGATATCCAACGTTGAAACCTTCCCAGGCTTTACAGTGATGTTTATTTGTCATCCAACCTGTTCATAAGATCACATGGATAGGGATGGAGGGGAAAACACAAATATCTGTTTGATTTAAAACTTCTTGGAACGCAGCTGGGTACCACACAGCCCAGCAGGTGGCCCACCCTGTTGGTTCCAACGTGATGTATCTGTTTAGTCCCACCATGATGTATCTGTTTTATTCATGCTACCCATCTATTTTTTTTCCATGCCATTTTAGGATATGGCCCCAACAATGAGGCAAATCCAAATGTTAGGTGGGCCACACCCGCAGGGAATAGTGGTCATTGATGCCCACCATTGAAAACTTCCTTGGGGCCACTTTATTGTTTATTTTTCATCCAAATAGAGGTTGTGGACCCATCTTTGGGTTCCACCTTTGTTAACGCCAAAAATTGGCTAACAGATGTTGGCAAGAGACCAACTTTGATTCTTCATCGTCTGACCTCCAATCGGAGATGAATGGTGTAGATTGGGGAACCTGCAATCACCAAGAAAGGTTAGGACCACCGCCGGTTGGCCCGGCTTATAGCCCTCCGATGGCAAAGTCAGTACGGGTACTGTGATAGTAAGATGAAGTGTGAAATGTAGGCTTAGAGATTGTGTACCTTCTCATTGATGTAACCATCTATTTATATAGATCTGAATGTCCCATTCTGTTACGTAAGATACCGAGATCATCTACTGATTTCATGGGATAAGGTGCTTATCCTGCTTATCCTCAGATAAAGGAATAATCTAATCCAATTATTCATCTGGTCAATTACGTTCCTTGATAGCGATCCCTTGAGACACGGAGCCGTAGACGAAGATAAGCCCAAAATCGGCCTATACGTGCTGCTGGTACTATAGGCTAAGGGATGTCATCGCTGATCATCAATAGTTAAAGCTGCTCGCACATCGGAAGATGCTCGCGAGACAAGTTGCTCGCACATCGGAAGATGCTCGCGAGACAAGCTGCTCGCATATATAGGCTGCTGGTACTATAAGTTGAAGGACGTCCTCACTAGAGACCAGAGACCAGGGCTGCTCACATGACGGAAGCTGCTCATATCAAGAGTGCTCGCATGTGAAGATGCGTCCTCTTCGTCGAGCACGAGCCGGGCTGGTCGCATTTTGGAGATGCGACCCCTTTCTTCGAGCACGAGCCGAGCTGGTCGCATTTTGGAGATGCGACCCCTTTCTTCGAGCACGAGCCAGGCTGGTCGCATTTTGGAGATGCGACCGCGATTCCTCATTTCTCTTTAAAGCCAAATTTGTCTACAACAAGTGCCCCCCAAACTCTTGGCGTTGAGGAACTATGCTAAGGGTTTTGCTTGTATGCGTTGCTAACTGCTGGGAGAGAATCGCGCACGATTCATTTAACATGATTCTTCATTTATGATGGCTAGCTTTTACGCAGCTTTTCCTGCCGCAAGAAATGAGGCGTCGGTCGCCACGTGTCTCCGTATTTAATTCTTGTGCTCGTTCGTCTGTCGTGCCGGATGAGAGGCTACCACGTGTCAACCAAATCAAAGAAATGATTGCGTATAAATATCATACCCTGCAGAATTTTCTTCATTTTCGAATTTTCGACTACAGGGTATAAATAACAGAAGAATGGCTCTCTAGCCTTCATTTAGAATGGCTGCAAGGTATAAATAACAACAGAATGGCTTTGCTTTTGGCACCGAAATAACTTCATTCTGGGGAACCCCTCCTCCAATCGCCCTGAATGGAGGAAAAAATGGTTTTACGTCTCCGGCAACTGGGAGTCTGAAGCAGGCTCCGACCCCAAAGGCCATAACGTTAGTCGCATGTTCGGGAGCTACTCACATGTCAGGAGTGCTCATGACGAGAGTGGTCATATGTTCGGAGTGCTCATGACGAGAGTGGCCATATGTCCGGAGTGCTCACGAGCCGAGCTGCTCGCATGTTGAACGGATGGCATTGCTCGGGGATCTGAGATGAACTATAAACGGAGGAGGCTCGTTATCGAACAATCTGATAATGACTTTCCTTAGTGTTGAGGAGCTACGCGAAGGACTTGTATGTATATGTAACCGCCTATTTTCGGAGGAGAAGCCGTACATGATTGAGCATGCATTTATAAGTGCCAGCTTTCTGCATAGAGATAGGCTGGCCTATCAATTGAGTCTTTGGCCCTGCGGTGAGCAGATGACTTAGTCACTTCATGCTATAATGTTTTACTCAACTCATGAAAATGAGTTGGGCTCAATCTGGGAGGTCTTGGCGACCATGTCCGCATAGAGATAGACTGATCTATCGATTGAGGCTTTGATTCTACCAAGGGCAATGGCTCAATCTGGGAGGTCTTGGCGACCATGTCCGCATAGAGATAGACTGATCTATCGATTGAGGCTTTGATTCTACCAAGGGCAGAAGATTGGCCAAGAGAATGTATGTATTCCCTTCGGGGCTATTCGGGTCCAAAAAATGGAGTAGCGACTAAGTTATAGATTCCATAGCTGAACAGATGGTCGAGCAATCTCGATGACTCGATACGGGCCTTCCCAGTTAAGATGCAATGACCGAGTGGCTGTTCCGATGTTTTAGCCTGAGCACCAAGTTGTTGATAAGCCACTATTGGAAGCCAAGATATGTTCATTTTCTCTTCTAGGAGATCGAGATGAAGTAATCGACTGCCACATCCTTTTCCCACAGATAGTGGTCTGATTATATCGATTCTCCTATTGAGCGAAAGGCCAAGGACCGTCCATCGGCGTCATTTACTCAGACGGTAAATGAGGGAATGAAGAATATCGCTGATATTTGTTACATTTCTTTGAGAATTCGATAGCATCCGCCTTCATAGTGGGCCAATAGTATCATTGTCTCATTGCTTTGTTTGCTAGAGACCGTCCTTTGGGATGATTACCGCATGCCCCCTGGTGTATTTCATCTAAAACATGGTGTGCTTCTTCTGGATGGAGACGCTTTAAATACAGTAAAGTAAAACTTTTACGTAACAATTTTTCATTTTGTAAGATGTACCTGGCAACATTATAGCAAATTGTCGGGCTGATTTTTATCATCTGGGAGTCATCCGCTTTGGAGTAAAGGATGATGGGGTCCGTCCAACAGGAAGATAAAAGTAATGTGCGAGCTGCTCTGGAGCAACTTGATCGACACTCGGGCTAGATAGATGCTCGATAAGAACAACTTGCGTCAGATCGAACTCAGGTGTAGAAGATAATTTTGCCAAAGAACCTGCAAGCTTGTTCTCCTTTCGAGGAATATGACTTATTTTATATTTGTTCAATTTGAGCGAGCAAGATGAGTACCTGAGATTTGTACAAAGCCATCCGCTCATCCTTTGCCTCGAATTCGTTGAGCACTTGATATACAACGAGCTGAGAGTCGTTGTGAATGAGTAGGTTCCTTATTGCGTGTATATTTGCTAATTTGATGCCGACAATTAAGGCTTCATATTCCATTTCGTTGAGGCACGAGAGCTTCAACGCTACAACGATGGAATCCTTATGAAGAAAATGGATTCCTTTAGCACCTGCGTGAGAGAGAGATATTGGATGGTGGCTCCAAACTTAACGTGCTGGATGATTTCTCCACCCAATAAATATGTTAAGGCTTCTTGGGAGAGCGGTCTCGTCGATCACGTCGATATTTTTTATCTGGGGGCGAGATTTCCTCCGACTTGTGCTTCTTACCCTGTATACCATGACGCGCCAAAGCAACTTCTTCTGCATTGATATACTTCTGAGCTTTAGCTTGGAATCCCGCCATGATTTTTGGAGGGTTTTTATCTAAGGCAAATCTAAATTTTTCGCTCGTAATTCCGGCTATGAGGGTGGTAAGGCCTTTTTCTTCGGTATATCCTTCAGTTTAGACGGCTTCGGCAGTGAACCGTACTGTGAACTCCTTTATCGTCTCCCCATGCTGTTTTTTCAAATCCATTAGGTGGGACGCTGGCTTTTTGGTGCGGATGCTTCCCATGAATTGGGAAAGGAAAAGCTCCGATAACTGTGAAAAGGAGCCGATAGATCGAGGCTTCAGCCCCCGGAACCACGTACGAGCTGCTTCCTTTAAGGTTACGGAAAAAGCTCTACACATGATTTCCGACCCATGTCCCTCCAGCTCCATAAGAGACCTATAAGTTTCCAAGTGTTCGAGAAGATCGCCTATACCTGTATATGGAGTTATGACAGGTGTACGATATTTTCTAGGTAAAGGTGCTCCCATGACATCGCTGGTGAAAGGAGACTCGGATCGATGTATCGACGCCACCACAGCTGACGGTCGATTTGTCTGATATCGCTGCTTCATGACATCAAAACGATCATGGATTCTTTTGAGGTCTCCTTCCCATGGTAAAGTATAACCTGACGTTTCAACGATGGACCCCTGAGATTGATGTTGACGAGAAGCACTAGAATGTATGGAATGTGGAGGTAGCACAGGGGGTTGGTTGCCAAGCGGCATTCGATTTGATGGAGGATGATTTGGTTGGACTGTGGCTCGTCCACAGAATGTCTGGAAGCCACCCGTATGGCTTGCGCTGGTAACCCTTCGGAAGGTTGTCTCTGCGGCTCCAGGAAATGCTGATCAAGCTGATTAGACAGGGCTTGAACTCCGGCGTTGAGGGTTAGAAGAGTATTTCAGAGGAAACGCATGACATCCTCTTGACTTCCGGAAACCTCAAATAATGGGTTCGCTGATGGCACGTTTGGAGCTCCTTGAGGGATGTTTGTTGAAGTGGTTTGAGGAACAGGCACTGATTCCGTAACGTCAGGCGGAGGTAATGTCTGCCTTGATGTGGAAGGATGAACAGTCTTTTTAGGAGGCATTGTGGAAGGATATTGATCAGTGGTAAGAACGACTGACTTTGATGATCAAATCGTTCCCACAGACGGCGCCAATCTGTTAACGCCAAAAATTGGCTAACAGATGTTGGCAAGAGACCAACTTTGATTCTTCGTCGTCTGACCTCCAATTGGAGATGAATGGTGTAGATTGGGGAACCTGCAATCACCAAGAAAGGTTAGGACCACCGCCGGTTGGCCCGGCTTATGGCCCTCCGATGGCAAAGTCAGTACGGGTACTGTGATAGTAAGATGAAGTGTGAAATGTAGGCTTAGAGATTGTGTACCTTCTCATTGATGTAACCATCTATTTATATAGATCTGAATGTCCCATTCTGTTACGTAAGATACCGAGATCATCTACTGATTTCATGGGATAAGGTGCTTATCTTGCTTATCCTCAGATAAAGGAATAATCTAATCCAATTATTCATCTGGTCAATTACGTTCCTTGATAGCGATCCCTTGAGACACGGAGCCGTAGACGAAGATAAGCCCAAAATCGGCCTATACGTGCTGCTGGTACTATAGGTTAAGGGATGTCATCGCTGATCATCAATAGTTAAAGCTGCTCGCACATCGGAAGATGCTCACGAAACAAGTTGCTCGCACATCGGAAGATGCTCGCGAGACAAGCTGCTCGCATATATAGGCTGCTGGTACTATGAGCTGAAGGACGTCCTCGCTAGAGACCAGAGACCAGAGACTAGAGACCAGGGCTGCTCACATGACGGAAGCTGCTCATATCAAGAGTGCTCGCATGTGAAGATGCGTCCCCTTCGTCGAGCACGAGCCGGGCTGGTCGCATTTTGGAGATGCGACCCCTTTCTTCAAGCACGAGCCGAGCTGGTCGCATTTTAGAGATGCGACCGCGATTCCTCACTTCTCTTTAAAGCCAAATTTGTCTACAACAACCTTAATGGATGTATTGAGTATCATGCCACCCGTCTTGATCGACGCGTGGGGCCCGATTTGAATGGGCTTCCCTTAGGAAATTGTGGTGATTGAATACCTACCACTGAAACTTCCTAAGACCGATGGTCCTTCCTTTGATATATATATATGTTTTATCCATGCCGTATGTACCTATTTTGTCAGCCAATTTTGTATGTGCAGGCCCAAGTATGGGGCCAGTGTAGTCTCAAGTGGGCTATGCCACGAAGACCTTTACATTTCCAATGGAGCCCACAGTCCGGGTCCCACTCTTGGGAATATATTGGGCCATTTAAGGCCAACGTCACATGATACGTTTGGTAACAATGCTAGTATACTTAGCTTGATATGTCACACTGATAACATGCTTAGTATAATGAATATCATGCTCATTCATATGCCCATACGCATCATTTGTATGCCTGATATGGATCATGATTAACCATAGCATATGCTAGTTGGCTTGTTATACTTAGGGGACCCGTGCGAGACAGGGTCGCCCCACATGATTGCGCAGTATGCGTAAGTTTGGTGCATGACTTGGATTGTGTGACTCATGCATTTCGCATTATGTATGTCACGATCACTTTTACACCCTAACAGCATCGGGGTGGTGGCCACCATAGTCACATCGTAGTTGGCAGTAATGGACACCGAAACTTGTTCTAGCACATGGGCGCTATGGATGTCCCTAGGTGAAAATCCCTAAACCCTGTGGTACCAGTAGGATGCTCCAACGTCGAGACCGAGTGGATAACATGAGTGCCCGTGTGCTAAATACCAGTAGGCCGCGTCTCCCACTGTGTCGAGGTCGGTTGGAAAGGGGATGTGACCTTATCCGCCCGGGTGCAGTGGGCTATAAGCTAGGTCGAGTCTGACCAGCTCATGTAATGGGTCCGCTATCGGTGAGCCGGGTGGGCATTGGCATACCACTGACGAGGCGGATAGTGAGGTCTTTTCTACTAGCTTGGTTATGCGCGCGATGTGCGGCGGCCAGTATTAGAGTATACTAGACCCCAGTGATGTCCCAGATGAGAACTATTTTGATATGTGGATTAGTTGAAGATTGACGTGTTGCATTGCATCTCTAGCATGTAACACTCAGTCATGTAGGCCCTTGCATCGCATAGCCTTGGGATGGCTGATAGCATTCATGAACTTGGTAACTTAGCCCTCTACTATTTTCGCTTACTCTGATATCTGTATACTTGTCATATGCATCACACACGCACACACGTACTCTACTGAGCTTTGTAGGAAGCTCATGCGCGTTTGTTTACATTGCAGGTACTAGGGCACATCAGCAGCGTTGAGCACGATTCATGTACCTGATATTTTGGGCTTTTGCTACATTTTGTATTTCCCTTTCCAGCACTGTATTCAACAAACTTTATAGTGAATATTTGATGATGTTTTATGGTTTTGATTATGCTCCTTTACAAAAAAAAAAAAAAATATACCCTGAAAATCCTCCTGGTTGGATCTCAGGATTAGAACCTGGCATATGAGAGCTAGGAGCCGAGAATGGGGTACTACGGAGGCTGTTAGCACCAATGTCGGCAATCGGAAATTTAGTGAGCCTGGTCCCCGGGTTTGGGACGTGATATTGTTAGTGCACCTTTCTTTAGCATATTAGTGCACCTTCTTTGTCAATCATATGTGTCTATATGTCGTAATGTTGGTTAAATCTTGACAAGCTGAAGACTGAAGATTCAAGTGGATAAGAAGCATCAAGCAAGAATAACAAGTAAATGAGATACCTTAGTGACCCTAACCCCTTGGACAAAAACACCGAAAACATCTTAGATGACTTGGATCAACTAGAACACCCTTAGTCATCCTTATTAACCTTAGATCACATAGAAAAACATGATAAATTAGGCTAATTAAAGAGGAGGAAGTTGTTATAAACAAAACTGCCCAAACAACAATTTTCGATCGGAACACTATTCGATCGATCAGATATCTTGTCCAGCAACCAGATGAAATCACTGCATTGATATTTCGATCGATCGGAATTATATTCCGATCAATCATAATAGTCATTATTTGCCTGTTATTTGACCGTTGGGAGAAAATCTATAAATACGAGAGATGCGATTTTTAGGGCAAGAGAGAGAATTTTGAGGATTTAGAAGCCCACCATCATTGCTTATCATTAGAAGTTCTAATCCGAACCCATACAAGGCATTCTCCATTCTCCTTATGATTCATCACAAGCATAGGGCATTCAATGCTAAAATGAGAATCAATTTGTTCCCTCTTGATTCCTAGGAGTTTAGACACCTTGATCATTGGTATATCCTTTGTCGAAACACCACCTAGGAGTCCAAATACGTGTATTTCTCTAAGAAGCTCATTTCTTACCATTTGTAGAGTTTCACCACCTCCCATCCACCTTAGACATATCAAGAAAAGCAAATGCAATGGGATCGATCGTTGGAGCTGGAGCATTGGCAAAGCATCGACAACAACATTGGGGGAGCACAAGGGGAGCTGATTCGAGCACCAGAGAAAGGAGATCAAGCAACCCGAAGCGGTGCAGCAAAGGGGCTCAATCCGATAAGTAGGTTGTCGTTTGTAAGAGTCTGGTTCCACTCTCTTCCTATGGAGAATTGAGTGTAGAGTTTTTCTTCAAACTTGATAGGTTCAGTTTTAGGATCTAGACCCGGTTGTTGGGCCGAATCTAGTCTCCAAGTGGGGAGCATCCGGCAGGAGTAAACGCTAGGTTTGGTTGTAGAACCTTGGCTCGATTCTACAGTCTAAAACCATTGAGGTTCGGTTGTAGGACCTTGACTCATGAGTGAAGTCTAAATTGAGGTTTGGTTATAAGACATTGGCTTGGTTGTAGAGCCTGAACAAGTCTCTAAGGGGAGCCACCAATACAGGTGTGTATGTATAGATTGGAAGGAACGTTGTAAACTTTCCGGTTGGGTGGATCCGATTTAAAACACCTTGGTTGGGAGGAACCAGATTTAAACTCCTTAGTGAATGTCAGTGTGCTTAAAGGGGTTGAGTACTTGAACCGGGAGTGGAGCAGACCCAAAGTCGAACCACTATATATCGTTGTGTTTGTAATTGTATTTGAGCACATTTCTTATTATACATTGTGTTTAATTGTTTAATTATGAAAACTTAATTAGAACGTATGCTATGCACTAGATAGGCACATCCACACACACATGATGTACTTTGACTTAAATAGACTATAGCTTATTTGATCCATCATCTATAGTCAACTTATAGGAGCTTGATTAGTATAATCATTTGATAATTTATGCTTGCATAGACTAGGTTGTTTAATGCTTAAAGTATATGTTAGTCTATTGATTGGACCCACTTAGGCTTGGAAGCCGAAGTGTTCTTACTTACTTAGTTTAATTTGATAAAACTGTTAAATAGGTGAAAAGAATTTTAAAAGGTCTTCCCCCCCCCCCCCCCCCCCCAAGGACTTAGCCATAATTCTAATTGCTCTGCTCTTAAGCTTCTGCACACGTATGCGTTGGTGTCGTGTTAGACCACCCAACATAATTTCAAACCCCAGAATCTGGAGGGAGTAACTCCTGCCTCCATCGTCCTCACACAACCATGACCATCTTCTCCCATGCCTTGGGAGAATACGTCATTCCTGGTTGCTTTGTGAGCCCTCCGACAGCTGGGACTCGGTCGCCGTTATCTCAGCCTGTAACAAAATTAAATGCATTCATTAGAACAAATTAAATCCATTTGAAAAAAAAAAAAAACAATAAATGAAGATAGAAGTAATTTTAAGTTTGACACATATATTTACAATCAAATCTATCGAAGCCCAATCTACAACCATCTCGTCCCTACGTGTATATGTAATCGTAAATATCTGTATGCAGGACAGCGTCTCTAGTCTCCTTCTCGAATTGCTAACAAGCATAAAATATTAAATTGTTGATAAATAAAGGAAAAAACTATACATTTGTAAGTCATCAAAATTTACGTCAGCGTGTTTGCTCGCGAAGCTCTTCGTACCACGGGTGTGGGGAATACCTTACTTTGCGCGGTTTGCTTTATTATTTTCCGATTCCATCTACATTAAACAAGAAACTTTAGTAAATAATATAATATAATATATTGTTCATATATGCATTTAAATGAAATTATATACAGTTATTACTCTTATCTTCCCCACTTCACTGGTCCAAAAGTTTAACTAACCAATCCCACTCTACCTGATCGACATTGGGTGGGCAGTTTCCTCTTCGCCTCAACTGGATCATGCTCACGAGGTGTGAAGTAGGGCTTTTAGTTCTGACTTGTAGTCCCTCAATTTCTTATTTAATAATTCTATAACCCATCACTTAACTCCAGGAGGGACATCAAACATTTCCTACACCGCATTTAAAAAGCAACTGTTAAAACAGATATTCTTTGACGAATTAGAATAAAATTTAACCGAATAGAAAAAATTTAACTAATCTACCTGAACTACTTGCCAAATAACCTCTTTGTGCTTACCATAAAACCTCCTTTAATTAAGATAGGCGGGGGGAAGTACCGCGGCTTCCATACAATTGTCCCCAAGAATTGGCCAAGTTTTTTGGCCCCTTCATCAATTGGCTACCTATTATTGTTCAGCGGGACTATCACCGGAGGATCCCCTGGGGCCCTATTCCAGAGGTCCTCGAGACGTGTGCTGCCATACGTATGTCTGGGTACTATGTCCGCAGACCCTGTAAAAGATGTTTATAAGAGATTAATTATAATTCATTGTTTCAATATCTTACACACAGAAATATATGTCATTTCTTATCATCAGTGGCTACAGATCCCTAATCGGAAGAGATACACGGGCCTGCCTGCGTCAACCGGAGGTCTACAACCTCGTCATAATGTGATGGTTGTGGAGCCAATGTACGAATGCCGTCGGTGGACGTGCCCATTTAGGAGTCATCCTGCAATGAAATTTATAGATAATACATACAACAACCAATACCAAAATCGGCTCGGCTTATGTGCAAGTTTGGCTAAACATGAACAGAATTCAACAAGTCTATACTTTCATTCATTTCATTCTACAAGTTTATTTCAAGTTCATTCATTCCATGTCGTTCATCTGTTCATTTATCTCATTTATCTTATGACGTTAAAAACCAAAAATGCTTTTCTACTTTTTTTGTTTGATAAACATATTGGCTACAAAACATACCTATGGGCTGAATAAGTAGAAACCAAAATAAATTACTTATGGCATAAGTAGTCCATCCAAAGTAACTTACACGATCCAAACGCCCCCTAAATGTTTAAATCTGCTAGTTAGATTGCTGAATCAGTACAATTTCTAATTAATTACTCATCCAAATTGGTATTCACAATTTGGGTTCAATTTAAGTTCTTTTGGTATGCTGCATGCAGTACAAATGCTTGTGTATCAACTATAATACTCTACATGAGTATATAATATTTTTTAACGATGATGAGTGACGACACTATACAAACTCCAATTGACCAAAAATAGGGGTGACTTCACTGATCAATGGAGCTACAGGTTTCTAAACAAATGGATGACTAAAATTTTTAAGCTAATCATGGCTTCCGCTAGTCCAACAAAATTACACAAATTAAAAAACAAACTATTCAACTGATGAATTTTGATCAGCATCAACTCCATACTACCTTCAAATTCGTGTAACTTCTAGCCAGGCAACCGTGAGCAATACCCGCAATAGTTTTTAACTCCTCAAAAACTCAGCTCAACTCGACTTCTAGCCAGGTTAGGTTGACTAGAAGACTTGAAAGAGTCTTTACTTGACCCGACCCAACCCAACCCAACCCAACCCAACCCAACCCAATATAATAATTAAATTAATATTATTTTTAAGTATTTTAAATAGTTATGTCGGTAAAGTATAAAATGATGAAAAGATGTGCAAATTTAAGATGCCTCCCATGTTGGTTAGTGTTGCTCCTTCTATATGAGGTCTTTGGGTTTGAATCTTTAAGTTCTTACTTTTTATTACTCTTTGGCAAGTAAGTGACTCGCTTCAACTCATGTTGAGTCAACTCAAGCTGAGCCAACTGAGTCACCGAGTTGATTTGATGAGCCACTCCGAGTCAAAGACAAGTCCGGCTTATGAAGGAGTTTAACTATGACTCGGCTCAAAATATTGCCGAGTTGAGCTTACTCAGCCAAGTTTCATGTTGAGTTGTTTTAGAACTGTAAATCCCATGTTCCTCTCTCGTTGTTTAGCCATCCAGTTTATAAATAAATAAACAAAAACATTGAGTACGCAAGCCATTCACCTCAAAATTTGTCAAATCTTACTCACTGGATACTCCATAACAAGAGATTAGCCCAAAATGCATTGCTATGTTTTCAAGTCCAACTTGAAATGGAGGAAATATATATATATATATAAAGTTTTGATTGTCAACATGAGCTGAATCGATACCGGTCCCATTTCTGTTATCACCAACATCATCATTTATATGAAAGTGGCCATTTCCTGCACAACGTTGTAGAATAATCTCATCATGGAACATTATTCACCTGCGTGTAATCGTTGCTCAGCTGCATGGAGACCAGGGTCTAAAGTCATTCACCTACCTGTGTGGGGTCCCACTGTGTTGCATGTCTGCCATCCAGCTCGCATGTAAAATGAGACCCACCATGATGGAGAAATTCCACAAATCAGGTCTATCCAATCATCTGGTGAAACACACCATAGAAAAGAATTGAAAAGCACCCACCAAAATTCACATGGTGGCGCATATGACAGTTGGATACGCCTCAGTTTTGAGTGTCTGACTTTCGTGGTAGAGCAACCCTGGATGGGTTGGATGCCATTAAAAAACTATGGCAGCCCTACATGAAAAGTGTTTTTGAATAAGCTTATTCTACAGCGATTGTAGGGAACCGGCCTCTTGAAATGAAATTGCAATTTAGTTTAGTTGATCATCCAAAGGCACCCTGAGATGAACACAGATTCAAATATAAAAACCCAATGGGATTTCTTAGTTCTGTGGAGCAACATCCCTCTTCTTTTGAGGCTCCAAACATCCACTAACGTTAAGCCGACAGTGATCATCCTCTTCCCCGATGGTCCTCTGTCATCAAGCACATCAGAACCAGTGTAGAAAGGTCCAAATGGCAAAGCTATCTTGATTAAATGGGCATGAGTAGGGTCTATAATCCAACATTTATTGTCCTGAATATACAATCTCTTATAAGGCAAACCCCAACACCAACATTTGGAAAATAAATCTTAGTACAAATGTCATAGAGTGGGAAGACTACCTTCATCATGAGCGCAGTGGAAGATGGGTCTGCATCATTTATTATACACCTCTTTATGGTAAATTGACAGGTTCAATGTTCCATATATCTTTTGCATATTCATGAATCGTCCTGTCGCTGCTGAATTTGTACGAGCCTGCCGTATTCAAGATTGACATCCTCGTCCATCTCTGAAAAACACCAGCTAGAAATATTACGAAAACAAGAAATACAACATTTTCCATGTAAATTCTCCATGCCCAACACAAGCTGTGAGCTTCCATTCACGTAGAGCTTGTATGCATGCACGTAAATAAGATGTTCATGATAATGGGTATGTCTAGTGATTTAACTGAAAAACACCAGCTAGAAATATTAGGAAAACAAGAAATACAACATTTTCCATGTAAATTCTCCATGCCCAACACCAGCTGTGAGCTTCCATTCACGTAGAGCTTGTATGCATGCACGTAAATAAGATGTTCATGATAATGGGTATATCTAGTGATTTAAATATTGGTATTGATGCATGTATCACACACCCTTGGGATATGGAAACATATCTGTATTGCATGTATTGCACATTGTATTGCTATTTTTGAGAAACATTGGGAAATTGGTTGAATTTTTCAATGAAACTTTAGGGGATATTAAAAAAGACATTTTTACACACTTAGAACTCAAGACGACCAAAAACGAGTACACATAATAAGTTTCCATTGAATATAGTCCTAAACTATGCGTTGTTTGATAGAAGTGATGCAATTATATTCAAAAGCAGTTCATATAATTTATAGATCACAGAAGACATGTATGAAAACACAACCATCTCAAATAATATTATCTCGAATATTATAAGGCAAAAAGTATTAGGAATAACAAATAATATAATCTCAAATATTTTCACAATTTTTCATTATTTTTAAAATAACAAATATAAAATTCACTAATATATCTATAATTCATAATATCATTTATTAGCACATTCAATGTATTGATTAATTGCCCTAAATCTATCATCCAATGTACGGTGCATTTATTGAAAAAAATATAAAACACAATGGAAAACATTCATTTGATAGGTCAAATTGCGAATGGGCCACAGTACAAAATCCACTTTGTTTGGACAATCCTACCCTTTCAATAATTCTATAAATATATTCACAAACACAATCTCCCTTTTTTTTTTTCCTTTTTTCCTTTTTTGGCTAAAAGACACAGGCAATAGAAGTATGTGTAGTGCCATACAAGGACTAGATCGAAAACGTTCATTTGATAGGTCAAATTGCGAATGGGCCACGATACAAAATCCACTTTGTTTGGACAATCCTATCCTTTTAATCAGTGGAACACAAATGGACACGAAAAGAAAAGTTCCATTTATTAGATAGCCTAGTCATATGGCAATCCAGACTATTCAAATCTCTAACCCAATTGTGGATGGAGCATAACTCAAAATCACACTTAGCAGATGAAAGTAACCATCTGACTTTTCCAATAGAATTTTGACCAATCACCATTTTTCTTTCTAACCGTCCATTTCACAACCATCAATTGCATGAATGCTCCAATCAGTGTAGGTTTTTTATCAGCCCAACAATTTAGATGGGCAAGATAGTTGTACATGTGTGCCACAAGCAATGAGGAAGACGCATCACCATTTCAAAAATGGTGGTGATTTGCCAGGATCTTGTCATATTATGTGTATGATGATACAAACTATTCATTCATTGGGGGCAATCACAAATGACCCACGCATCAGTAGTTAGAATGTTCAGATGATGCAACCACATAAATACTGGTGAAAAAAAAAGTCATAAAATCTGCTCAATGATTTCTATACAACATTTTATGTGATTAGGATTGTCCAAAGATGGTCGTATTTGGTCTATTGCCCACTGATGGAGCCTTATGATGATTGAATGGTTGAGATCATCATATGCATGCTGCATGTACATCATAAAGTTGAGAGGACCAAACCACTACATGTGTGTGTGTGGGTGGGTGCTTCAAAGAATCACATATAGTAAACTACACGACTCGCACAGAAATCATACTGATTGGACCATTCTAACTGTTAACATACAGAGTTTTGTGTGCTCCTGCAGTGCACTATATCCTATTTATTCCTTAAGTGCACTGTGTACCCTTTTGCTGCTTTTGTTCTTATCTTTTGCTAAATGTGATTAGGTTAGGAGTCTTAGTTGTATTAGATTATGATTCCTCTTCATTTTATCTTTTGTAGACATAATTTATTATTCTCTCTTCCATATTATTTACATGTAATCAGAGCTTTATTGATCCCATCTTACTTCCTCTCCCATTCTATTCTTCTTTCCCCTTCTCATCTTCTTTAGAGAGTCTTGATTTTGAAGGTCTATCAAGTTTTTTTTTTTACCCCGTAAGATGGTGAAAGGGAGATGATCTTTCCATCACCTTCCTTCAAATGCATCACCAACCCATTCAGAAGGGATTTCCCTCCAGCCATTCCATCTGGAAGAAGAAATCACAGCTGCTCTAACTGTAAATCCCACTAGAGAAGCCTCATTGATACTTCAACCTCAACTTCTGGTTGATTTTTTTTTTGTCCATATCTACTACTGGAACACTCCAGTGTAGCCGGAAACATCATTGGAACTCGATTCTGGCATCGAAGCTGCACCGGGGACACCCCAACGTCACTGGATCTTGCTAGAAATTTTTTCCACATCGTCGGAAGTCCATTTTGGCACAGGAGCCAGAAGAAGAACACCTCAACATCATTAGATCTGCTTCAAAATCTCCTCAAGGTCATCGAATTCCCCTGATCTCACCGGGAACTCCTAATGACCCCTCCACAATCATCGGATTCTAGACTGGGCCTCTCCACAATTGCCGAAATCTCATTTGGACCCCTTTGCAGTCACCGGATTCGAGTCCAGGCCTTCCCAAAGCTACCGGAATATCATCTGGACCCCTCCACAGTTGCTGGATTTGAGTCTAGGCCTCTCCAAAATCATTGGAATCTCATCTAAACACCTCCAAAGTTGACATTTTCTTCATCTTAAGCCTACACTGTCGCCAAAAATTCCTCATGGTCCATTTATTGGTGTTTGATTTCAGGTACGTGCCACCCTCCACCGTTAGTTCTGCTTCTTGGGCCATCTGGACCACCAATAGCCACCATATAAGCCCATTGGACCAATAACTGCTCACAGATCTGACACGCAGACTATTTTCAGGCCCTGAAAAGTTAGTTTGACTCGATCTTTTCTTTTTTTTTTGGTACCTATTATCAACCTTAAAGTTTTTATCTAAATGGGAGATAATCAACACATGGCACCAATTATTTTAAGTGGTCTCAAGTAAGTGGGAGATAATCAACACATGGCACCAATTATTTTAAGTGGTCTCAAGTAGCAAAGAAAGGACTGGGATATATATAGGAACCAATAAACAGCCCAATCCTAATGATGACACTAATAATGTATGGGAAAGTGAAAATTAGTTTGTGATGTCTTGGTTGCTAAATTCCATGAAACCCAACATTAGTCATAGTTTATTTCTTAAAAACCATAAAGGATGTATGGGATAAAGTAACTAAAATGTACTCTCACTAGGAAGGACTTAGCCCACCTTTATCAACTCCATAGAGATTAATAATCTCGAACAATGTGATGGAATCGTAGAAGAGTACTTTGTTAACTTGAACAAAAAATGGAAAGATAATTGTCCAACAACTATTCTAGAATTGGAAGATATGGAAAATAAAATAAGACAACTCAGAACCTTTAAATTTCTCGTTGGTCTTTGTTCAGATTTCGAACATCAACGTGTACAAATCATTCAGAGAGAATCTCTTCCTACCATCGAATATGTATACAACTACAAGCGCACAAAGGCTATATAATGGAATGTCTCCCAAGCTATCCTTCTAAAATGATCAGCCTTGACTACAATCCCTAGAAGTTCCAAGGGGTGAGGAACTGGACGAGGAAACATGGACAAAGACAAGATTAGATGCACACACACTGGGAAAAGACATCTAAAAGAATATTGTTGGATACTTCATCCTAATCTTCGGACAAAGGACATCAAACAAAATCCTCTGCTAATGTGAGCACTATTGAAGAATCTTCTGCCCATAGTGATCAAAACCCAAAAGATAACCATCAGTGAACTACAACAACAAGTGACAATTCTCGAAGCTCCCATTTCCGCTACTAACTAGATAGGCAATCAAGTACTTCTGCAATTGCAAATCACTAAGACATCTTGGATCATTGATTCGGGGGCATCGACCACATGACAAGGTACGACCAATGGATATATTTCCTACTCTAAATCTCTGGGAAAAGAAACTTTCCATTTTCTGGTTCCCTGTCCGTCTCTTCTGTTTTCCATGTTCCCCCATTTCCATATAATCTTCTTTCTGTTAACTCCCTGACCAAACAACTAAATTGTTGTGTTATTTTTTTTATCTGTCCCACTTTGTTATCTAGGATCTGGCAACAAAGAAAACGATTGGTGGCAATCAAATTGAAGGCTTTATATTCTCAACCGAAAAAGATCCAGTTCTACTCATGTTTCAAATTGCGTCTCTGTTTATATTGCCACCGAAAAGTGTTTCGATGCACCTACTTTGTCCACCTCCTTGGATCATCTCGTAACAAACTAGGACAACAATCAATAAAATGCATGGTCTTAAGATACTCAAACACTTAGAAGGGTGCAAATGTTACTGCCCCATGAATCGAAAAAGATACTTTCTAAAGATGTTACATTCTTTGAAAACAGTACCCTTTTTTCAATTCACGAGATAGTAGACACACTTTCTACTCTAGTTCCCTTTCCCATCATATACAAGTCTCATATTCAAGAGGTACCCAATTCCACTCCAATGACAGAACTCAAGGTCTATTCTCAAAGAAAGAAAATCCCCAATCTTCCCAAGCATCACCACCCTCCAGAGTTGACACCAAACCAAGTGGATCTCTCACATGCACTTAGCAAAGGAACTCAATCATGCACACATCATCCAATTGGTAATTATGTTTCCTATATAAACTTATCTCCTTCTTACCAATCCTATCTTTCATCTATATTGTTTGTGCCTATCCCTAATAAGATTGCAAATGCCCTGCCCAACCACAAAAGGAAAGCAACCATGGAAAAAGAGATGTCTGCCCTTGAAAAACAACATACTTAGGAATTAGTCATTCTTCCACCACGAAAGCATGTGGTCAGATGCAAATGGGTGTTAATAGTTAAATACAAAGCCGATGGATCTATTGACAAATACAAAGCACGGCTGGTTGCTAAGGTCTTTACTTAATATCCTGGAGAAGAAAACAAAGAAACTTTTGCTCCAGTAATGAAATTAAACTCTGTTCGCATTCTATTGTTTATCGTCGTGAACTATAATTGGCCCTTATATCAACTGGACATCAAAAATGCATTTCTGCATGGGGACCTTCATGAAGAAATATACATGGTCCTTCCTCCCAGTTTTCGGCCTAAGAGGGGGACTAGAAAAGTATGTCTTCTCCAGAAGGCCTTGTTCGGCTTCAAACAATCATCCCATGCCTAGTTTGAAAAGCTTGACAGCACGATTTTTAAAAGCGGATTTAAAAGAAGTACCTTCGACCATTCTACTTTTGTAAAACGTATGAATAGCAACATGATGATTCTAATCGTTTATGTTGACGATATCATTCTAACCGATACAAGTACAATTTACATTGACAATGTTAAGAAATTCTTGGCCTCATCATTTGAGATGAAAATTTTAGGGCTACCATGGAATTAAAGTTGCTCGCTCAAAACATGGAATTTTCTTATCCCAACATAAGCATGTTCTAAATCTTCTTTACGAGGTTAGATTACTTGGCGTTTGCTAGCGGACATATCTATTGAAGTAAACAGAAGTTGTGCAAGCGACAATCAAATGAAATTGATGATCCAAACATGTATCGCAGGCTAGTGGGTCACCTAGCTTATCTCAATTTTACTCGTCCAAAGATTTCTTATGCCGTTGGAATTGTAAGCCAGTTTAAGCAATGATCTTGCCATCATCATCTTGAAGCAATCTATCAAATTCTTAGTTATTTAAAAGTTGCACCTGGGCGAGATCTTCTCTATTCAAACATGGTCATTTGAATCTCATCGGATTTTGTGACACTGATGTGATTGATTCATCCTCTACTCGGCACTCTACTACAGGGTATTGCACGTTTGTAGGAGGAAATATGGTTATTTGGAAAAGCAAGAAGCAATCTATTGTTGCTCGCTCCTCTGCCGAAGCAAAATATCGTGCAATGGCTCATGCAGCTTGTGAATTACTATGGGTGATAGCCATCCTTCAGGACATGGGATTCACCATATCTTCCTCGATTCCATTACATTGCAATAATCAAACAGTCATACACATTGCATCCAACCCGGTCTTACATGAACGTACAAAAACAATCGAAGTCGACTATCACTTTATTCAAAAGAAATTACCTGCCCAACTTCTATAGACTCCATTTGTTCAAAAGATCGGTTAGTAGATGCCTTCACTAAAGCCACATCACATGTGCATACCAAGACTATTAGAGTCAAGCTTAGCATGAATGATATCCATGCACCAGCTTAAGGGGGAGTGTTAATGTACACAGTTTTGAATATTCTTGTAGTGCACTATATACTCCCAGTGCACTATATCATATATACTCCGGCAATGAACTATACCCTTTTGCTTCTTTTGTTCTTATCTTTTGCTAAACGTGATTGCGTTAGGAGTCTTAATTGTGATTAGGTTAGGATTCCTCTCCATCTTATCTTTTGTAAACCTAATTTACTATAAATCGATAGCTAGGAGGAAAAGAGGAGAGAGGAAAGAGCTCTCCCACTTCCCTTTTCTCTCTCTCTTTTCTTCCATCTAATATACACTAACCATATGATCAATAGCCCCAATAAAATGGAATAAAACTTGTTTGAAATCAACATTTTGAGCCACTAATTTATCAAGGTTCATCATGTATCGCTTAGGCTTATAAAGGATCACTTTTACTAGACAAATTGTGTGCACACATGTGCATGTGTCTATATATATCGTCAATTGTGGTTATTGATCACAATTACCTTTTGGTCTCGGTATGCCTCATCAACCTTCTCTTGGCATTCAATGTAACTAGGAAAATCGTTGCCAACAAGGAAATAATCTCCACGGCCATAACCTTCATTCCCTTCCAGGGATCCCATCAACTCATCGTAGTTGTACGTTCCAAAGACACCACTTCGGACAAATTTCTTGACCTCTTCAAATCGAGGGTCTGGCACAAACTGCATTTCGAGAACAGAAATTCAGATTATACAAAAGAAATGTCAACAAAATGAATAAAAGAAGAAAATATGGCTTCTTACCAATATAGGATGACATTTTCTTTACTTGTACACCATTCAAAACCAAGAAAAAACAAATTTGCATGTATATACCTTGCCCTCCGCTCTTTCTTTCCTGAGCCCTGCAATCTCATGAGCTTGAGCGCCAAATAGGAAGAAGTTTTCTTCTCCAACCTCTTGTCTTATTTCAACGTTGGCCCCATCCAATGTCCCAATCAAAAGACAACCATTCATTGCAAATTTCATGTTGCTTGTTCCACTTGCCTCCATCCCAGCAGTGCTAACAAAAAGAATTAAAACAAGAGGACAGAAGGGAAAACGGTCAGTTTCACAGCCAACGAACATGAAATGTTTTAGAAAATGCCCTTGCAGCATCTAGAGTAATTGCAGAGGAATTGTTGGGTCCTGATGCATCAGGACATTAACCCAGCCCGTACAGACAGCCCATGGCCGGGTGATCCAGACTGTTGATCTGATGGGCCCAATCGTGAATGGTGGATGCCCTAAAAATCTATTAGATTGGGAGATCCTAGCCCTTCAATCAGTGACCTACAAATAAACGGTTAAGAAAAGAATACAGCAAACTCTGGAAATCAGGCTGAAGATTGGCTAGTATGACCTTCTAAGATGGGAAATTTCAGTAGTATTCCCCCACCCACCATGGGGCCCATTATATTGCCAACCATCTGTACATCAGGATCCAATGAACAAATTAGCATCATAAAGCTTCACTAGGTCATAAGATTCGAAACTACAAAATTTTGGACTCAAAGGCACTATCACTTGACTTGGAGCTCAGTACAGTGATCATTCAAGCTTTTAGGTGAAAAAGTTGTACTGCAGTCACAAGTTTCTCATGTTAGCAATCAATTGATTTTTGAGTTTGAGGATTACTTGATCAAGCCTAAGCCTAGATCCTGTTGAGTCAACCCAAAAATTAGTTCAATCACTTGTCCACTTCATATATCTTTCTTTGTCGAAACTAATCAATATTTAAATTAGATAGCACCATGACCCACAGAAAAAAGTGACTTAAATTCAAGGGATGGAATTGCCTGTATGGTACAGAATTATGGTGTATAACATGGTTAAAAGGCTCGATGACTCAGACCGATTCATTCAGTCCTGAGTCGAGTCCGACCCAGAAAAGTCAGGGGGAGTTGCCTAGGTGGGGTCCACCATGATGTCTATGTTACATCCACTCTCTATCCATCAGGTGTGTTCCACAATCAATATTTAAATTAGATAGCACCATGACCTACAGAAAAAGCGACTTAAATTCAAGGGATGGAATTACCTGGCTGTATGGCACAGAATTATGGTGTATAACATGGTTAAAAGGCTCGGCGACTCAGACCGATTCATTCAGTCCTGAGTCGAGTCCGACCCGGAAAAGTCAGGGGGAGTTGCCTATGTGGGGTCCACCATGATGTCTATGTTACATCCACTCTCTATCCATCAGGTGTGCTCCACAATCATAGGCCTTGGAGCCAAAAATTAGTAAGATAGACAACTTAGGCAGGCAACACTGCAGCGAAGTATGGGAAATTTTACACCAACAGCCAACCAAATGTCTGTATGTGTCATCAAAACTGTTCATCAGGTGTGGCTCCCAAGGTGACGGCAAGATTAAAGAAAATCAGCCTTATCCAAAACTCAAGTGGGCCACATTGCATGAACTTAGTGGTTATAGGCACAAATTTACATTATTCCCATGAGTGTGGCCCATCTAAGTTTTTTATTGGTCCGATATTTTTCATGTCCAGCCGATATAAGGGTTTCACCTGATGGACGAAATGGATTTCACATACAAAACATGGTGGGCCCCATTTGGGTGTTTTACACATTGCATAAAATGGGTGTTGTAGCCATATTGTTGTAGATGATTCTGATTCCCAATAAAGGGATTGTTTGATACTCTGGCAGCATATAACGCTTGATACCTAGGTATTAGAACTTGTACACGTGTGATGTGGCATAGATTCAAATTGAATAACCTACTTTCTTCAGGTCACAGTCCCAAATTCAGATTCGTTGAACAATTCTAACCACTGATCCATGGACACTTGTTTGTTGGAATAGGACCACTGGATGTTTTTCACTTTAACCATCCAATAAATGTCCACCGATCTAATATTCAAATAATCAAATAATACATTTTTGTATTCATGATGCATCTAAACTGAGTCACATGAATCCAACAGTCTAATTTGAGCTAATTTTATTGCACTATAAAAGCAGAGAGAGAGAGAGAGAGAGAGAGAGAGCACAGAAGACACGTAGTTTACCGAAAGAAAAAAGGAAGCGGAGAAGACACGTAGTTACTGGGGGGAGACAAGTCAACTAGGGTTGACTCAGCCAAACTCGTTTGACTCACCCAGGTCACACTCAACTCGGACAAGTGTTTCCGGTACGACCCGAGCCACCCCCCATAACCATGAATTGTGGGGTTGAACCAGATCGCTTCAATAAAAATCCAAAGTGACTCATCCGAGTCATACCCAACTCAGATGAATCTTAAAACCATGGTGTAGAAAGAATAACTAAAGAATAAAAACAAAAAGTTTAAGCCAAGCTATTCTTTTCATTTCATATAACCCCAAAAAAAACAAAAAAAAACAAAAAAAAAAAAAAGAGTACAAATAATTAACTCTTACAAGCCCAACAGTTAGGACGTACATAGGAAAACCAAATCCATTGGGAGATCTACAACTGATTTATTTAGATCTTAGCCCTTCATCTACCATATGTGTTTTAGCCCCCTTTTTTTATGTTAGGATGGTAGATGGATTATACAGTTGTACATACTACATATATTCGTACAGTAGATTCAATATTATCTCCTAAGATATGTTAAGAGTGTATATCTGTAAGCTTATTATCAATGGAATAAACATTCAATTCACCACAATGCAGTTCCTAAAGTTATCACCCATGTATAGAGGGCAAACCCTCCATCCACACCCCTGTCAAGGACTGCCTGAATCAATGGATACCCCTACACCAGAGAAATAGACCATGTGGGCATTCCATAACAATGCAGACAATGGGGAACCACTGATATTCCCAAAAGGGCAGACCAGGCCCCGACTCGTGGTAAAACCACAGGGGCAACATAGCAACTCCTCACAGATTAACGAGACCAGGTCGATTTTCCTGAAGTCCCTCATCTGGAGAGGAATTTTGGGTGGCACACACCCCAAAATCAGGATGATTTTGGACCAAACCAGTTTTTTGGGTGGCGTATTAATGTGCCAAGCGTTTTTTTGTAAACCTAATCAATACGCTAAAAGCCCCAGGACTGATGGAATGCATCAAGCTAGGCCCTTAAATCACCAAGGATCATAACACACCACCACACTCCATAGCTAACATCCATGGCAGCGCACTAAGTGGTGGCACTCACTCTAGCCTCTTTTCCAAGTAGCCCTTTTCCACCATGGCAGCTGCACTTTGGTTGTCCAGGTAGTCCTTTCCAAGAATGACGGCTGCACTTTGATTGTCCAAGTAGCCCTCTCCACAGGTCGCCCCTTCCCCGCTCAAACATTGGATGTGATGTTGGCTCTGACACCATGATAACTCTGAAGGACAATATTGTAGAGAATTATAAGTATATTTCATTAATAATAAGTTCACATATGTACTCTTATTATCTTAGGAGATAATCTAGTATAATCAAATCTAAGATCTACTATACAATTGTATGTGTAACTGTGTAATCTCTCTACTATCCTAACACTTTGTTCTTAAAATACACATCCTTCCCTACACCAATTTACACATGTTTTTCTTTAAATATGCAATGAGGATAACTAGCATAACAAATTTATTCTCCGAACTCTCCTTATAAAAGAGTTTATCCACTCTTATTAACACTTGTTAATGCATGCATCAGGGCTCTTGAAAGATATAATGATGACAATTGAATTAAGGGGAGAGAATGACTCGGGGTGGTAGGATTCGTAGCCAGAGATTGAAAAGTAGAAAGTTGAAGAAGAATAGTAACAAATTCAATGATAGGATATAGGAAGGTTTCTATGGCACGCTACTCCAAAGTTGAAATTGAAGAAGAATGTCAACAAATTCAAAGAGAGGATATAGGAGTGTTACTGTAGCATGCTACTCCAAATGTAGCACACCTAGCTGTAGAAAGCTAGTTATAACTACTAAACCAATAAAACTGAACATCAATGTCTTTTTGTGGACATGATTGGCACCCCCAATAGACCCAACAATCATCAAATCCAATCATAGCCGACTTTGGGTTGCATCAATCCTTCTGCTTGGGAAGAATTCACCACCAAGTTCAGATATCTACGCACATACACCACAACATTTTTTTTAAACACACACACTCACACCTCCACACCCACCCACACACAGACACCACAATGAGTACTTGAACCCATGACCTCGTGTTGAAACACTTGTTGGTCTACCACTGAGGCATGAGTAAGGACCCACGTACACCACAACATGCCTCTGTCACAAATCAGTTTTGGTTTCCGAGAAGTTGATGATGAAAGCCCACCGATTGGAATATCCTATCTTCATGGAACTCCATATCTTTGCGTACTACACTTTCTTCATATTGTGGGCTAAATCTGCTATGATGTCCCTCATCTCAACCTTCAATCTTGAATCATTTTTCTCAATCCATCTAACTCACGCCTTGATCCGTTGTCTTTTTGTTTGTTGTCTTCATCTATAATATCATCTTAAATATTCCTTCCAGTGGATGTTGGATTTGTTCTTCGGAATTCATAAATTCCTCACATTTGAGAATGGCATCGAGAATTGGAAGAAATCATCATTATACTCCATTTGATCTTCTTGTTTCAAATTTTTATACTACTCTGATGAGAATTCTTCATAATTTCTGACTAGGAATTTGGTTCTCCACATCGATTAATCTTCAGGTTCTTCAAAGTCTTTTCAGATTGCAAGGGGTAGTAGAACCCCTCCAAATATTATTAGACGCCTTCTATTGGAATTGACAAAACTTCTAATAGAGTTATTGAGCATAATTCAAGAGCAAGAAATTCTATGCTATCACCTTATTCATTTTAGCTCAACTTTGTAGCATTTTGCACAAATGAGCTCACAAGTCCTCCAGAGTAGGTCAACACCAAAGCACACAGCCTACAATTAGGTCGACCTGATTCTTGCCCGCCATCACCTTCCACTCAAAAAGTTTCACCATACGAGCCAAACAACCTATGAAGTCCTCAATACTTCCATGCAGTCAAGTATTTTGACTTCCATACCATAGTTGGAGTCATGGTCCTCCAATTGGTCGTCATTTTATCAAAGAAATTATCAAATGAAACACTGTTGTAAGATACCAATTTAATGTATAGTGTATAGGGTTTGTAGGAAGAGAGTATAGAGAAGTAAATAAAAAATTACACAACACAATTCAAAGGTCGATGTTTAGGATTTTCTCCCTCTACAAGAATTCTCAATAAGAAAAGAACAAATTTTCTTCAATCAATATTCCAAGCCCAATATATTCCTAAGAGTGGAGAGATTGAGAAGTATGTTGATCATAAAATTAGAGCTGGGCAGATGAAGTGGATATGCACCCTATGTTTTATGTGATCGCCACATATCAATCAAATTGAAGGGGAGATTTTATAAGATTGCTATAAGACTAGCCATATTTCATCGGACAGAGTGTTGGGTAATCAAGGTACAATATGTTCTTAGGATGAGAATAGCTGAAATGAGGATGTTTAGATAATGAGTGGCAAGATGAGAAATGATAGAATTAGATATGAACACATTTGAAGAAATTTAGGACTATCACCAATAAGTAATAAGATGAGGCAAAGTCAACTTAGATGGTGTGGCCATGTGTAGCAGAGACCAAGAACTGCGCCGGTTAGGAATGAGTTGGTTCAAGTTGAAGGCTTGAAAAGGGCAAGGAGAAGACCTGAAGTGACATGGGTGGAGGTAGTAAGAAAAGATCTGATGACCTATGGTTTAACTGAGGATATGACCCTTGATAGAGTGGAATGGCGAACAAGATTTGTGTATCCGACCTAAATAGTTGGGATAAAGCTTAGATGATGATAATGATGATGATAGATCTCAACCACCATTTTTTTAAACCATGAAAATTTTATTTCCAAAGAGCCAAGGCTCAAACTTTACAAATATACAAAGATTGCAAAATTTAAGCACCCCCCAAAAAACCGGAAAAGCATCGATGATCTTCAAGGATAAGGCCCGTTCTATTACAAGAGATTTTGATCTACTAAAAACCTTGGAAAACTGCCTGAAGCCATTCCTAAAGCATCGATTATTCCTTTCTAACCATATGGCAAATATACCAACGAGCAAACATAGATGCCAGATTTTTCTCTCAGACTTCTTTGAACCCCCTCTCTGCCACATTAGGAAAAAACTATTGACAGATTGCGGAGCCACCCAAAAGACTCCAAACAAAGTCAAAAATTGACCCAATAGCCTTTTTTGCAAAAGAGCAGTGAAGAAAAAAGAAGATACATCGATTCCTCGTCTCACATACACATCAAACAAACATTTGGAAGAATGAAACTTCATTTATGTAGATTGTTTATTGTCAGCACTTTCTTCCTTCCCACTAGCCACGCAAACGCTGCAACCTTTGGAGGAGCACCATAGCTCCAAATGAACAATGTCGAGCAAACCCCATCGTTAGAACCAGCTCCGACTAGATACATATAGAGGGATTTAACCAAAAACCTACCAAATTTATCATTTAGCCATGTTAATGAATCCACATTTGAAGTTGTAGGAGATATCTTTGATAAAATTTCCAGCAAAGAAATTAACTCTTCGGTCTTCATCATCCAAGTTCCGCCTACAAAGCGAGGACCAAACAAGCTTCTCCCCCTACTATCGAAAAACAGCTAGCTACCCTCAACCCCACTTCGACTGCAATGCCCCACCAAACATAGGAAAAGATCATTCAGTATTTTATCCCTCACCCACTTATCCTCCCAAAAGCTAATATTCTTCCCATTCCCCAGCTCGAAACCAACCCCTTCCCGCAGTATGTTTAATTGAGGCAACCGACTTCCAAATATGTGATGCCCTGTATAATGACGACCTAGTCCACCACCCCAGCTCATCAACCCCATATTTCCTAGTGATCACCTCTCTCCACTAAGAACCCTCCTCTACCCCAAATCTCCAAACCCACTTTCATAACAAAGCCAAATTTATGACGCCAATTTCTTAACATACCTCTTCCCACTTCAAGAAGTGGAATTTATGATTATCAACTATTCCTTTCCACAAGAAGTCCTTTCTAAGTTTATCCAATTTTGCCTAAACCGACTTCGGGCATTTGAAAAGAGATGAATCGACTACAAGGAAATTGAAGAAAATAGTGATCTTGTTGGGAGCTTCGCCGAAGGTAACAGGGAGGTCGATACTTCCTTCTGGTATGACCACCTCTCCTCCAAAACCGACAAGGGGCGTGGAAATTGGTTTGAGCAAGTTTTTGGCGAGGGCCATTTTGTCGTAAGCATCTAAATAAAGCACATCTGCATAGTTACCAGTATCTAGCATGATTCAATAAGTTAAATAATTGGCTACCTTCAATGCTACCACGATAGAATCTTCATGGGGAAAATGAATCCCCTCCGCATCCTTTTCAAAAAAGGAGATTGGGTGATGGCTCGGGTTTGAAGAACTTAATGGCTTCTCCGTCCAATAAACGTGTTGGGGTTTTTGTTGTGCTTTTCGGGCGTAAGCCTTTCTTGCAGCTTGGGAGCCACCTCCGCATGCGGGACCGCCCACAATGGTTTTGATCTCGCCGGCTGGTTTCGCAGCATCTTCCTGCGCAGGACGATGCTATGGCGATCTTTCCCTTCGAGGCTGACTTTGAGGGCATGTTGACGTATTATGCTTCTGAGGAGAATGGTCTCGCTGTGCAACAAAGTCGCGAAGATGCCCCCTGCGAATCAACGCCTCTATTTGATCCTTGAGGGCTATGCAGTCTTGAGTATTATGACCGTGGTCCTTGTGGAAGCAGTAGAACTTCCTCTTATCTCTCTTCTCCGGATCTGATTTGATCCTTCGAGGCCATTTGACATAAGATTTGTTTTTAATTTCATTAGCACCTTCTTTGGAGACCGGTTAAGGGGGGTATAAGTGTGATACCTCCTGCTTATGGTTTTCGAGGTGAGTGGTCGCACCAGTCCCCCCGATATTTCTTATTAGAGGAAGAAGCTTCATCGACTTTCCTTTTCTTTCCCCCTCTGTCATGACGAGCAAGGGCTACTTCCTCGGCATTGATGTATTTCTGGGCTTTCGTCTAAAACTCGGCCATTGTCTTCGGAGGGTTTTTGTCGAGGGTGAATTGGAATTTGTCGTTTGTGATGCCAAAAATTAGAGTGGTGAGGCCTTTATCCTCAGTGTAGCCCTTGGTTTGGACAACTTTTGTTGTAAAACAGACTGTAAATTCTTTGATCGTCTCATTATGGCACTGCTTTAAATATGACAAATGAGATGCTGGCTTCTTCGTGCAAATGCTCCCCATGAATTAGGAAAGGAAGAGTTCTGACAATTGAGACAAGGATTCTACTGTTCGTGGCTTTAGACTGCGAAACCATGTTCGAGCGGCATCCTTTAGAGTTAGAGAGAAGGCTCTACACATGATTTCTAAGCTGTACCCTTCCATCTCCATAAGAGACTTGAAAGTCTCAAGATGTTCAAGGGGGTCGCCGATGCTAGTGTATGGAACCATATTAGGAGTTCAATATTTTTTAGGTAAGGGGGCCTCCATAATTTGACGAGTAAATGGTGGTTCTGCTTGATGAATCATTGTGAGAGCCGTTGTCGGAAGGTTGGACTGGTACCGCTGCTCGATATGAGCGAAACGATCCTCAAGTTTTTTTAGGTCTCATTCCCATGGCAAGGTGTAACTGGTGGTTTCCATGTCAGGATCCTCAAGTTGCCATCGCCTAGATTCACTGGAATGAATGGTTTGGGCGCATTATACTGGGGCCTGAGTGTCACGAATCGCACGATCAGAAGGCGGATTATACTGTCCTTGATGTTCATCTGCTTTTAATGGAGAATGCCTGGAAGCGGCCGGTTGCGATCGTGGCTCCTTCGGGGCTTGTTGTTGTGGAGCAAAACATTGATCGAACAGTTGCGAAAGTTGTTGGAATCCAGCTTGAATGGCAAGAAGAGTATCCCCCAAATAACGCACAGCGTCATTCATACCACCAGAGACTTGTTGGAATGGATCTTGTATTACACGGGCTGACGGATTAGGTAGCAACGGGGGAACTCCCGGTTCAGGTTGAGGAGGATTTGGATCGCCTTTAGGAGCTTCCACTGGATGCTGCATCTGCCTTGAAGTGGAAGGTTGGTTGGTTTTCTTCGATGGCATCGTGGAAGATGGGAGATAAGGTGAGAACGATTTAAATGTCGATTCCCACAGACGGCGCCAATCTATTAACGTAAAAAACTATTTATGAGCAAGATGTTGAGGATAGAAATGAGCCTCTTTCTTATGATGCACGATCCTTCGAAGACAGCTTCCTTCAACGTTCCTGCTGCCACAAACAGAAACTAAGGGTGGTCGATGTTCGGCCGTTAGCCTTCCGATGCTTAAGTCAGTGATAAGCTTTGAAGAAGATGAAGTGTGAAACGTGGGCTAAGTATTTGTGTACCTTTGAACGAAATTGGTTGCCCCATAGAACCTGCTAGAGTAATTTGTTGCGTATACGGTTGAGATCTCTCTGATTTCATGGGATAAGATATTATTCTATCCAATTTTGGATAGGTTAGAAGTCTAGATGATTACGTTATTTGGTGTAGATCCTTCTGATCCTGCGTGACGGATCCAACTCATATGTATAAACAAATCGAAGTTGGTCTGTAATCTGGGCCAACTCTTGAACTATACTGAGTTGCTGGAACTATGGCACGAGGTACGTTCTCGACAGTCGACTAGCGACTAGGGCTGCTCGAATAATCTTGAGAGGTCGGGACGACTTTCTCACGCTTTAAGCGGAGATGTCTCTTGTTAACCTGCTTGCAGTTCCCTGGTTATGGAACGAAGGCGCTCGCATATGTTAGTGACCAAGCAAAATTGCTCGATGAATGAGGCCGATCACATCGTATCTTAAACGAGCCATTCATCCCGTTATCTATAAAAGTAGTAGGCTGCGACCAACGTTACCCTATAACACCAAGGTATATCTTTTTGATCAGAGGTTGAATCGATCATCAGAAGAAGAATTGGGCAAAAAATTAGGATACGTTCTGGGAAAAACGAAACTTCCATGGAAGAGAAGCAAAAGAAATGCTTTCATAAAAATTCTTGTAGAATCGAGAATAAAGTTTTCATTCTGTACATTCCAGATCATGAATTAGTAACTGTATCCAATCTCCGAAAAAGTCCCAACTGTTTCGAACTTTCGATGGGATATTTACGGAATCCCCATGAATAGGATCAAACCTTTTTCCATGATATTTCCATGAGATTCCTCTTTCTTATTCTTAAGCGAGCCGTTGAGAGGGAGGGCTTAGTTGATCCATGATTTATGTTTCATCTTTCTTTTCCTTTTCGTTTGTTTCAAGAAAGATATCAATCCATTACACACACACACACACACACACACACACACACACACACACACACAGTTTTTCAGATATAAACCTGTGAACAAATAAGCTTCTTCGCACCCTCTTGAGAGATAAACTCGCTGCTGAGAGACTTATGCAGTGGAGAGCTTTTAGGGGCTCTAAATAATTACTCCCACCACCTAGCTAGAGACGGACGATCCTATCAAGGGATCTATGTGGCCCATCGTGATGTGATGTATTTGTTTTATCCACGTCGTCCATCCATTTTGAAAGATCATTTTAGGGAATGAGCCCAAAAAGGAGGCATATTGGAGGCTCAAAGCCTCAAACTAACCACACACCAGAAGCAGTGGGGATTGAAAGCATACCATTGAAAATTTCTTAGGGTCCATAGAAGTTTTGGATCAAGCTAATATTTATGTTTTCGCTTCATACAGGTCCATGTGACCTTATGATCAGGTTGGATGGCAAATAAACATCACAGTGGGCCTAAGAAGTTTTTAATGGTAGCCCTAAAATGATCTTTCAAAATGGATGGACGGCGTGGATAAAACGTATACATCACGGTGGGCCCCATAGATCCCTTGATAGGGTCGCCTGTCTCTAACTAGGTCTAGTGGGAGCAGTAGCTATTCGGAGTCCCTAAAATCTGTCCACCACACAAGTCTCTCCAGCAACGAGTTTCTCTCTCAAGAGGGTGTAGAAGCTTATTTGTGCACGGGTGCGCGTTTGAAAAGTTCTGTGTGTGTGTGTGTGTCACATCTCTCTCTCTCTCTCTCTCTCTCTCTCTCTCTCTCTCTCTCTCTCTCTCTCTCTCTACACACACATACACACGCACATGCACATACTCGCTGGGCATTTGAGACATCATGAATAAATTGGTGTATTTGCAAGCATTGGTTTTAAAAGAGAAAGACAATGAACAAAGTATAGTTATCTTCTTTCCATGCGGATAGCTTCCTTTCTAACCTCTCCACCATTTGATCCCAAAGCGTGTCAGCATGCTTTTTCACACATAATGGAAGACCAAGGTATGTGGAAAGAAAACTATCAACTTCCAAAATCCCTAGGTAGCTCTTGGAGACCCTCCTCTTTTCACACATCATAGGATCTCTGTTGATTTTGATACCTACCCACTGCTTGTATCGTAGAATAGAAGTGTACAATCCATGAATTATTCATTGGAACATGCTATAATAGTTTCTAATAGCTTCCTACAAAAAGGGGTGTGCTACAAAACACACTATAACATCATGATAAAATGTCTATTATAGCACCATGGTATTTTTTTTTTCAAGGGTTGAGATTATTAGAATTTACTAATAAGATCCCCTTTACTTGTGCATCAAGTTCCCCACTTCGAATGCCGTCGGAGTAGTCAGAGTAAATCAAAAAGAATCTCGAGCATGCTATGAACTAGCATTACAAGATGGAAAAAAGCATCCAAGTTGCTCCTATTATGTCAATCGTTGAAGATTCGATGGCTGTTCTGGTGTTTACAACATTAGACCCCAGAGATAGTGCACTTCGAGGAACTCCAGCTGAAGAAACCATCAAGATCCAGTTATCCAAAACAGATCCTATCAAGGAAGTCTACATCGGGTCATCTCTAAATCCGACCCTCCAAGCTTATTTGACCAGTTTCCTAGTCGAATATCAAGATGCCTTCGCCTGGTCGCACGAAGACATGCCGGGAATCGACCCTAAGGTTGTTGTTCATCGCCTGAAGGTAGATCCTAAGTTTAAGCTCATCCATCAACGTCGACGAGCATTTACAGCTAAACGGTAGATGGTAATCAAGACGGAAGTTGACAAGTTGTTGTCCGTTGATTTTATCGAAGAGGTCGATTACCTTGACTGGGTAGCCAATGTCGTCCTTGTTTGTAAGGCAAACGGCAAATGGAGGATGTGCGTGGACTACATCAATCTAAACAAAGCATGCCCAAAAGATAGCTTCCCAACGCCTCGTATCGATCAGCTAGTCGATTCCACTGCCGGGCACGCCCTACTCAGTTTCATGGATACTTATTCTGGTTATAATCAAATCATGATGCACCCGCCAGATAAGGAGAAAACAACATTTATCACGGATCGTGGCCTATACTATTACAAAGTGATGCCATTCGGTCTCAAGAATGCTAGAGCCACATATCAACATCTGGTCAACAAGATGTTTGCTGCACACATTGGCAAAACTATGGAAGTATATGCTGATGACATGCTTGTCAAAAGCATCAAAGCAGAGGATCATCTCACCGACCTTCGAGAGGCATTTGACCTTATGTGAAAATAGGGAATGAAGTTGAATCCAGACAAGCGTGCATTTGGAGTTTCTGCAGGAAAATTCCCTGGTTTCATGGTTGGTCAGTGTGGTATTGAGGCCAACCCTGAGAAAATAAGAGCCCTAATAGAGATGCATTCGCCTTTCACAGTGAAAGAAGTTCAGCGCCTAGCTGGACGCATCGCATCATTAAACCGTTTTATCTCTCGTGCCTCCGACGAGTGCCTACCTTTCTTCAAGCTATTACGAGCAACTATGAAGTCCAGTTGGGCATGGACTCAGCAATGCGAGGAAGCCTTCCAGCAGCTGAAGAAATACATGTGTTCACCACTCATCCTGTCAAAGCCAATGCCGCATGAGCAACTTTTTCTTTATTTAGTTGCATCTCCCACAACCATTAGCACCGCTTTAATAAGAGAAAACTCCAGGGTACAAAAACTTGTTTATTATATCAGTCGTGCAATGGTCGATGTTGAAACTAGGTACCCAAAAATCGAAAAGCTCGCTTTGGCTCTGGTAGTCGCAGTGCGAAAACTACAGCCTTACTTTCAGGCCCATCCTATAATGGTCTCTATAGACCAACCGCTAAGGCAAATCCTCCAAAAACCCGAAGTATCCGGGCGGTTAACCAAATGGTCAATTGAGCTTAGAGAGCATGAAATTACTTTCTGCTCGTGGATAGTTGTAAAGGGGCAGGCTATCGCAGATTTCATCGCTGAATTTACTTATCCTGTTCCTGCTCACAACAAAGCGGCGGCTCCCCCACTTCAACTTTCTCAATCTGAACCACTAACGTGCGAACAGCTACCTTGGTCGTTCTGTGTAGATGGGTCCACCTGCTTATCCGGAAGTGGAGCAAGATTGATCCTTACGGCCCTAGATGATTCACGATTCGAGAACGCCTTGCAGTTCGATTTTCATGCCTCAAATAACGAGGCAGAATATGAAGCTCTAGTCAATGGTCTCTAATTAGCTAGCGTACTCGCAATCAAGAACTTAATCATTCATAACGACTCGCAGCCCGTTGTGAATCAAGTGATTAACGAATTCGAAGCAAAGGAAGAAAGAATGGCTATCTACAAGTCCAGAGTATTGGAGCTACTCGCTAAAATCGACAAATACGAACTGATTCACATCTCTCGAGAAGAAAACAAGCTAGCCGACTCCTTAGCCAAATTAGCATCAACTTCCGAAGGCAATTTGGTCTGAATCAAGGTGTCCCATAACGGTAACGGTGGCCGCAACGGCCACCACCATTATCGTTACGATACGGGCCGTAATGGCTGTTACGGACCCCGTATCGGCCGATACAGCCATTTTTAATTTTTTGAAAAAAATTGTTATAAGACCGTTACGGGGCCATTACGGTCCGATATGGGGCCATTACAGCCTGTTTTTTCTGTAACGGCCGTTACGGCCATTTTGACCCCGTAACGCGTAACGGACATGACCGTTTCCGTTACGTATTTGATCTGAATCGTCCCTATTGAGTACCTTCAAACGCCTAGCATCGACTAGGAAATGAATGAACAAATCTCCACAACACAAATATCTCTATGTTGGATGGATCCCATTATCCATTTCCTTCGAGATGGAGAACTTCCAAAGGATAAAAAATTAGCTCGGCAAATACGATATCGCACTGCTAGGTATACTCTTCAAGATGGTACATTGTTGAGAAGAAGTTACACAATGCTATATTTAAGGTGCCTTCATCCAGAGGAAGCCAAACTTGTGCTCAAAGAAATACATCAGGGAGAATGCGGGAATCATCCCAGAGGACTGATCAATGGCTTACAAAACTACGAGACAGGGTTACTATTGGCCCACTATGAAAGCAGATGCTATCGAATTCTCGAGGAAATGCGACAAGTGTCAACGCTATTCTCCTATACCTTATTTGCCACCCGAACGAATGACGCCTATGGATGGTCTGTGGCCTTTTATACAATGGGGAGTCGACATAATCGGCCCGTTACCTAAAGGAAAAGGCCATAATAGATTCGCGATTGTGGCTGTTGATTACTTTACCAAAAGGGTCGAAGCAGAAGCCTTGACCACGATCAATGAGAAGCAAACTACCAAATTCATATGGAGGAATATCGTATGTCGTTACGGGCTCCCCCCATACCATAGTCACTGACAATGGGAAACAGTTTGACAACACAGCGTTCACCAATTTTTTCAAAAAATGGAAGATAGGCAATGTCTTCACATCCCCTTGTCATCCTCAAGCTAATGGCCAAGTAGAAGCGATTAATAAAATCATCAAACATCATTTGAAGACCAAGCTTGAAGAACGCAAGGGCATGTGGCCAAAATGTCTACCAGAAGTTTTATGGGCTTATAGGACAACAGCTCGCACTTCAATGGGAGAAACGCCTTTCTCCCTTGCATTTGGCACAGAAGCGGTCGTTCCAGTCAAAGTTGAAATACCTACTTACCGCATACAACATTATGATCCAGTTAGGAACGAAGAATCATTGAAACTCCACCTGGACCTATTGGAAGAAAGAAGGAACACATCTTGACATCGAGCAGCAGCCAATTAACAAAGGATAGCTCACTATCATAATTCAAAGGTCAAGCCCATAACTTTTCAGATCGGCAATTTAGTGCTCAGACAAAATGTTGGATCAACTATTCGATCACTAGATCCTAACTGGGAAGGCCCCTATCGGGTTATTAAAGTCGTTCGACCAGGTACTTACTACTTGGAAGACATGCGAGGAAGAGCATTACGTCATCCCTGGAACGCGGAACATTTGCTTCGTTATTATCCATAAGCATTCATGTATCAAACACACAAGTCATTTTCAATAAAGACAACTTTCATTCTAGTCCATCGACTAAGAATTCTTATAACTTGGTTGCTATTCCTATATAAGGACCCGAACAGCCCCGAAGAGAATATCAAACATTCTCTTAACTAAGACTTCTGCTCATTAACAGCAGAGCCAAAGACTTTGTTGATAGATCAGTCTATCTTTATGCGGATGTAGCTACGAAAGCTCTCCCTAACCGAGCACAGTCCATTTTCATAGATTGAACATTCATAAAAGAAAGCGAATCAAGTAATCATTCAACCAGCAAAGGAATTCAACGCAATTTAAAATTCCAAAATATTTCAAACAAAAAAAAAGGGGGAGTGTTCAAGACAACTAAAGTTAAAAATTAATTTTCCGTCGCCTACTTAGGCATATCTTCAACTGTTGGAGGAGCTTGACTTTCAACTTCAGGTCCGGCTTCAGGAATCCCCGCAGCTTCAATAGCCCCTGTCATCATAGTGACTTCACGAGTGGCAGCTTCGCTCTCTTCAGCAATGATCCTATTCGCGACGCTCTCGAATTCCCCCAGGTTAACTCCCGGGGCAATTAATTGAACGACCTTCAAAGCGAAATCACGACCAGCGTCATAGGAGTCATAGCGTTCCTCCTCATAAAGCTCCGACCTTCGAAATTCCTAAACAACGCGTGGACCTTCCTATGCGATCAACGCCAGTAAAGCTGTTCTCTCCTTCTCCCAATCCTCCTTAGATTGTTTGAGCTGCGACTCTAGATCAGCGTTCTTTTGTTCCAACGCTATATTGTCTTGACGGAAAGTTTCTCTCTCTCAACCTTCTCCTTCATCTTACCAAGTCGGGCATGCTGCTGATCTAACTCTTGGTACCGATCAGTCAACACTTGAATCTTTTTTATGAGGATATTCTTTTCCCCATTGGCTTTGTCAATTAAAGCTTCACAAGCCTTCATAAGATTGTCTCTCCCCTGAACCGCCTGCTCCAAGAGCTTTATTTTATCCTCTCCCAATTCTATAACGCGACGAGCAGAGTTAATATCACGCATCGTCCTCACGATAAGGTCCAAGCACTACGCAAAGGAAAGATATAAATTATTAAGGGTAAAAAGGAATCTGAGATGCATATAATATTAAAAAATTTCTCACCTGAACAGCCCTCAATCCAGCGCTTAATGTGAGTTCTTTAGGACTAGGTTCGGGAATAGGATCGAAGGCATGAGGAGGGACTGTGGTCGAAGAAAAATTTACAAATTGGGTGTAAGTGACCCGTTATGGTAAAAGTCCCTTCACCAGAAGGCTGAGCAACGACCAGCTCTCTACCAACAGCTCCTGAATGAACAAACCTTCCACGAGCAGGAGTAGTCTCACGGCCCTCCCCCCGCAATGAAAAACCAGGTTCAGGTCTGATTCCCTTCCGGGAGCATCAGTAAGATCAAAAACCGGCTGCTCTCGAGGAACAACCGGAGCAAACACCACCATTGCAGCAGCATCGGTAGGTGTAGGCGGAGGTTCAGAAGGATGGTTCGATGATTTTTTGCCAGAGCCTTAAATGGCCTCCTCTTCTCGCCCCGCTCGGTTAAGACAGACCAACTGCCGTTTTCTTCTGCCTCTTTGGAGTAGAACCCCATAGGGGAGGAAGATTTCCCCTCTTCTGAGTTCCTTCACCGCTCGTCATCTCTTCTTCAGAAATGAGACCAGATTCAACGAGCCTTCATAATCTCATAGTAGACTTTATGTCTCTCGCGTCCTTTGATAATCTGAAGACCTTGACTAATCTTCTCGTTGATCCCTCCTCGCAAGTTAGGCTTTTTTTTTCGATCGGGATGCCTACAATGCAATCAATAAATTAAAAGTATAAATTGCAACAAAATTCGTACAGAAGCAGAAAATCACCTGACCTTCACAAGAAAGGCGATAAACATTATGCGCGCTAGGAGTCGAGCCCGCATTAGACTCCCAGTTTCCAAACCATTGTCTCTTCCATCCAGGGGAATTGGAAAAAGGGTTCCCAAGTACAAAGTTCTCACGATGCCAATATGCCAGATAATACCAACCTTCATAAGAGGGGGATTTCTTTAGTTGGAACATCTTCATAAATTCTTCAGCGAAAAGTTCACCATTCCTAGCTTGTCTCCAGAGAACGTATGCACTTATTACTACCCTCCATCTGTTCACCATGAGTTTCCCCAGAGCTATTTTATAAACACGAAGAACCTCTCGGATATATGGATGAAGGGGAAGACAGACACCAATCGTGAAAAAGTAATTGTAAATGGCAACATGCCCTGGTGGAGGAGAATCAGCGGTTTCTCCCTTCTGTGGTAATCGGAAGGTAATTGAGTTGGGGACTTGGTATTTCCTGCGGATTTCCTCTAAATCCTCTTCTTTCACACGGGAAGAGTACCCAGACGCAGAGTACTTCCCAGCAGGTACTCGTACGTTGTTTGAGGAAGAAGATTCCGGAGTTTCTTCCCCCAATGGAATCGCTTTGGAATTAGACCCCCGCGCCATTGAATAGAAAGAAAATTCGAAAGAAAGCGAAAAATAAGGAAGGAAGAAGGTAGAAAATACCTGAGAGAAGAGGTCCCGCTAGAAGAAAGAATGAAAGAAGAAGAAGGAGATTTCCGACAAAAGACAGAAATGAGGCTTATGTGTATAATGAAACGCTAGACGTGTATATATATATATATATATATATATATATATATATATATATATATATATATATATATATATATATATATATATATATCATTCCCTTCGCCGATTTTAGCGACACTTGGCATCCCTTCGTTTGGCGCGGCAGTCGAACAAGCACACACATTAATTCGGAACACGTGTCAAGCACCGATTCATTCCCTTCAGCCAAAAAGCTGGCGCTCATTAAATGCAGACGTCTAATCATAAATGGCCGCTTCTCTTCGAAAAATACGCCAAGCGGTTGCATGCGAAATTCAAATCAAGCCTCTTGCCTAGTTACTCTAAGTAAGAGACTTGGGGGCATCTGTTATAGAGTAAAGTTGGTCGCAGTCTACTACTTTTATAGATAACGGGATGAATGGCTCGTTTAAGATACAATGTGACCGGCCTCATTCATCGAGCAGTTTTGCTTGGTCATTAACATATGCGAGCACCTTTGTTCCGAAACCAGGGAACTGCGAGCAGGTTAGCAAGAGATATCTCCGCTTAAAGTGCAAGAAAGTCGTCCCGACCTCTCAAGATTATCCGAGCAACCCTGGTCGCTAGTTGACTGTCGAGAACATACCTCATGCCATAGTTCCAGCAGCTAATATAGTTCAGGAGTTGACCTAGATTACAGACCAACTTCAATCTGTTTATACATATGGGTTGGATCCGTCACGCAGTATCAGAAGGATCTACACCAAGTAACGTAATCATCTAGACTTCGAACCTATCCAAAATTGGATAAGATAATATCTTATCCCATGAAATCAGAGAGATCTCAACCGAATACGCAACAAATTACTCTAGCATGTTCTCTATAAATGGGGTAACTGATTTTGTTCAAAGGTACACAAATACTTAGCCCACGTTTCACACTTCATCTTCTTCAAAGCTTATCACTGACTTAAGCATCAGAGGACTAACGATCGAACGTCGGCCACCCTTAGTTTCTGTTTGTGGTAGCAGGAACGCTGAAGGAAGCTGTCCTCGAAGGATCGTGCATCATAAGAAAGAGGCTCATTTCTATCCTCAGCCTATATTGCTCATAACCAGTTTTTGACGTTAACACTTGGTTATATTTCATCTCTTCAACAAGCTTAGTAATGAGCATAATGGTGGCTGTTGCAGATCATTTGATTGGAATGAAATTTGGAATGGGCACACTTGACGATATGAATCACTTGAAAAAAAAAACGTATTCGTTCAGTAGCAGATCTGTTGCAGGATCAATTCGGATTGGCTCTGGTTCGTTTAGAAAATGCGGCGTTAATTTACCTACTAAAATATCACCTGTTTCTATCCAAGATCTCAGCATCACAATTCCATTGTTGTCTAAATTGTGGAGTAAATGAGCTTCTAAATGTGGTATTTCATTAGTGATTCAAGGTATGGAGGCAGCATATATTCTATCTCATGGAATGAGGGGAGATTTGCAAATCTTACGAGATAAAATGGGTGTAAAAGATCTCAAAATCATGAACCAAGACATTTTAGGCAAATGCTTGTGTTTCAAGGTAGAGGAAGACTCTCTTCCTCTCTCTAAAAGTTCATTGTTTTAAATACAAACTGCAAGAAGGGGAATGGTTCACAAAAGCATCTTCTTGATATAGGGAGTAGGGACTTTCAAAAGGATTTTCAAGGGAGATACGACCCCTGAAGGTGTGCTCTTCAATGTTGGGGATGGCTCAAGTAAGTTTCTGGAAGGACCTTTGGTGCGACAATGGATCTGTTAGTCAAGAAATGCAGTGATGTTTAGTTTATTCATTGGATGCAATGATTACATGCTGCTGTCACAGCCAGGGAAGTTTTGGTTTGGGATCCATGCATTCACAGAAGTCTCTCAGATGAAGTAGAAGAATACATCATGCTTCAGAAGCAGCTTCACAGATCAGTACCCTCATTGTCCAAGCATGGATAGATGGTGTAGGAGACAAAACGATTCCAACATTTTCATTGTAAAATCCTTTTACAAATATCTTAATAGTTGCAGTTGCAGTTGCAGATAAGAAATGAGGAGGTTTTTACAACCAAGATTTGTTATTACCAAGGTTGCTAAGAATTGTGCCGCCACTTGGTTGATTGGCTTAAATAAGGTGCTTATTGTGAACCACTTAAAGAGCAGGAGGATGATCATTACAAATGGTCATATTTTATGCTTAGAATTGGTGGATCATTTGTTTATTTGTTGCTCTTTCACTTTAAAGACATGGTAGAGGATCCTTGCGTTATTTGACATGATTTGGGTCATGCCAAGGTCAATTGTCGAGTTTTTCAAGGCCTAGATCTGTGGTATACATGGAAAGAAAAGGCAAATCCTATGGAACTTTTCTTTTACTAGGGCTTTGTATATTTGAAAGAACAAAATAGCAGATCTCTAGATAACGAATCAGACTCGCCAAGAGCAGTCTTCCATGGAAGGGTAGGGGATGTGATTGAATGGGTGTTGGGTTTTAACGCTTTTATGGTTGCACTAGGAATGAGCTCTTTACTGTATTCCGTTGGAGTCTAAGGTCCTTGGTCCTAAACAACTTCTCATTATCCTTTATTGTATTGCATTGGGCAGCAAGCCCTTTTTTGATTGGCTTCTGGTAAAATTATTGTTACCATTTCCAAAATCAAAAGAAAACAAAAAAACAAAAAAAAAACACACCCTACTAAAACCTTAACAATTGACGATTAGTCATCTTCCATGGACCACTTGATGGACTCATGTTTAGAATACGTAAAGACCACTTGATGGACCCAACAATCACCCAATCTGATCGTGACCCACTCTTGGTTGTATCAGAGAACTAGAGTTTGAAATCGTATAATGCAAAGAGAGTATCCTCATATACCTGATATGCTGAGATAATTCACTGGCAGGAATGAGTAGTTCTGCAACGCTGACATTGTAATCCGGAATAAAAACGACCTGAAAAAAAAGGAGCAAAATAATTTAATTATCACTCATGAATCATAACCACAAACCCGCAATAATTTGGAAACACATTTAAAGCACTCGGTCAACATCAAATAGCCTGGACAAGGCTAAGACCTTAGAGACTTTTATAGGAATTGTTGGGAAATAGGATTCTTAAAAGTCATTCCCAAACAAAACAGATGAGGCTATGATGGTGATCATGACGATAACAGTGATGATTAAAAAAACTCTGCACCATAGAAATATCACATTAAAAATTGGATTACAACGAACAAAACAAGGACGAAACACTTTCAGCTTTTAGCTAGACCATCATCAACATCTCCTCACATACCTATTTTGGATATTACACGTAAATATATTGCAACTATTATCGGTTTTCTTGAATGGCATGCCTAGAACCAACATCTATGTTCCTCACAGGAAATGAAAGAATAGAGCATCCTTCAGAAACCAGAACTGATCCTCGAGATACCAAGTCAACTCCACCCTATCAAACTAGGGTATCACTTTCATTCAATATCCAAATCCAAGACTCAATTTAGCTCACATTAACTCATATTGAGCAATCGTTCAGTCCAAGTAGCATTTTGAGATTTTAAACCTCAGAATGGAGATAAATATTTCAAGAGCTGAACCTCAAACAACATAAATGCATAAATCATTCTACAAAAATCAGCGAATTATAAAAAATGTTTAAGAAAGTATAATTGAAAACAACTCAAAATATCAAAATGTAATGTCCAGAAAATGTTTGCATTTGAGACACTGGTGCAACTAGTGAGGTTGCAATAGATGAACTGCAATTTCTGAACGAGCTCCTTCAATAAGGCAAGACCTTATTAAACTACTATGAACAAAAAGAAACCCATAATATTTTTGGAATAGCAAGAAGATATATGTCCATGCTAGAATAGCCAACCTTGGAAAACAAACAAACTAGTGCAAGAAAGAGCTATAGATTGAAAACAATGAGGAATGTGAGTCCCTGAGAACCAAAATATGGATTAACACATTCATGTGGTTCCCTACAGCCTATTCATGTACACAAGAAGCCTAACGGGACCTGCAAGCCATGTGCTATTGATGATGTTGGTAAATGGGCCCCACACTTATGTTGTATGATTAGAATAGAGCTAAAAATTATTCCAATATCTGAACTCCTGCACTAAAGAGTTGTGGAAGTCAGCAGAAAAGAAGGGATTCATTTAAGCATTTAAGTCATGATTCTTTTAGGGTATTGTAAGTTTGTTGGAGATTTTTATTGAAATAAAGGTCCTATTCTTTGGTTGGAGTTTCGTTATTTAATAGAGACTCTATGGGACTTATTTAACAGTCTATATTTGGATGGTATGATGATATCTAGAGCGAAGGAGTCTCAGGTAACATTAGATATCGGAAACAAGTGTTTCTAATAGCAGGCATTAAATTAGGAACTCCCTCCCTCCCTCCCTCCCTCCCTCTTCCCTTAGGGAACCATGTGTTGTATAGATACACAGCTTGTGCAGACCCTAAAAGCTGGTGTAAGAACCAAATTGTTCAACACATGGACCTTGCTCTTAACATGCACTGGCCCATAAATCAAGAAAGGCTGGAAATCATGTAAGGATTGATTTAACATGGGTACATGTGTTTCCAATTAATCTATTTTCCCAATCCCTTTATTATCGTCTTCTTCTTCTTCTTCTTCTTCTTCTTCTTCTTCTTCTTCCTTGAAAATTTGCATCTACCCTAACATCATATGCTAACACATCAGTACAGTAAAACAATAATAGTGGAAGATATGTAATAATTTAGTATGTAGTTGTAAGGTGCAAAATATTCCAAATAAATCATTATAGACAGAATTATAAGAAGAATATACGATTAGTATATAAATAATATATGATTATAAGAAAAATAAATCAAGGTTTTATTGTAAGATCAGATTGGCAGGTGTCCAGCATGGACACCTGAAAAATGAAGTTCCCTTGATACACAGTTGTGTTCAAACAGTTTAACACCTTCAATAGAAAAGATTTTGAGAACCTTTAAAAGCTCATCAGTAATATAACGCATTGATACCTTCAATAGATCTCCTATGTCAGGATCATGATTTATTGTAGCTCCAACATCAGTAATGAGTTTCACTATCCTCTTTGCCTGAACATAAGTAGCAAATGCTTTTCCTCCAAATATACAAACTCGTGGAACAAACATGAGTTTCCTTTCTTCAGCGCTCATTTCTTTCATCATTTTATAGCTATAAACAATTCCCAGGATATTCAACAATTGGCGTTTGTATTCATGGATGCGCTTTACCTGAAAAACAAACAGAGATTCTCTTGAAAACTGAAACTTCTAGAGTTGGGAACAATCTGCAACTTTGGTGACTTTCACATCAGCTTCTTGAAGAACCATTTGAAAATAAATAAATAATTCCAGAGATTATATTAGAAGCTAAAGCTTTAATAGGTTGGAGAACAACCTGCACATCGAACATTGCATCAGGACTGACAGTATATCCTGTTTTCTCTTTTAAAAATGACACGACCTTCATCTTGTTGCTCCTTTTTGCTGCCTTCCACTCAGTCTGGAGGTCTTCATCATCAGCAAACTGATGAACATGCATATTCAACTTGTTAGGGTATTAAATAAATAATTGTATATCCTTTAGAAAACTGGATAAAGCCCCAGACCTTTGAATATCATTTCTAAAGGAAGTGGTAGAATCAGAAGATATGAGAGACAAGGCAAGGGAAATAACAATCAGAAGATATGACTAAGATATAACAATCAAGGCAAAAAAATAGAAACAAAAGGATTTATCAGCACAAAGAAAATAATATGGTATAAGTTAATATCAAACAAAGCATTTATAGGAAATAACAATTAACAAGGCATGCACCAGATTTACATATGTCAATAATGCAAAAGGGAGAAGAGGAAACAGATAGAAGGGGATGATAATGGAACTCATGCAAAAAAGAATGAAAGATTGACAGGAAAGAACTGAAAAGTGGAAAGCTAAAACACCAAAATGAGAGAAAGCGATAGAGCTTGCACGCAATGCTAGAGATCGCTTCTTTTTAATCTCTAGAATCTCAACTGTAATGATCAAGGATCATCAGAACTGTTGATACTGGTGGCCATGTACCAAACCAAATGATGGTGATTGGATAATCCTGGCCATCCAACATTATGATATTTACCCAGTTATCTGTTGCTCAACTATTCTGAAATTGTCCTATACTTTTCAGGCAAAGGATAAAATGGTTCAATAGTTGGCAATTTTTTGGATATGACCTATATAGGTGAATCAATTGATCTCCACTCCCCAGCTCCAACTTCCAACCATCCTAAACAATAGCACGCATGGTGGTGTTGCTACAGATGTGCAAGAAACCATCTTCATTTCTTGTGAGCAAGGAAAGAAAACCTCAAAAAGTAACAGTGAACAAGTTGATGCATGATAAAAATAAAATAAAAAATAAAAAATATGCCAAACGAATAAATAAATATACACATACATGACACCTGTCATTGCTTAGGCTGGCCATGGTCTCGATTTAATTAGGAGAGCAAGGGATTATTTCTACATGCAACCAGTGTTTGCATTGTCGACGGAATGTCGATAATATCGACGATATTGTCGGTGTCGCTACAGTTGAGATACCGAAACCCAAGTTATTCGTTTCTCTTCCAGATATTGCCGATATTTCGACGATTTTGTCGATATCTGCCTAAAAGATCTGACATTGTAAGGAAATTGCTGTAGCCACCTACCTTCCACGGGATAACTGTAGCTAACAACCCATTATCGTCGATAAAAGGGCCGATATTGGGGGATTGCAAAAATACAAAAAAAAATCAACAGAAAAGGGGAGAAAAATAAGGAGACTGTCGGATTTCCATACCTCTTGTCTGTAGAAGAGGAGCGTTGTAACAGTGGGCCAATCTGAGAAGAGGAACGCTCATCGGACATTGCAGTGGGTCAATCGATCAATCCGTGCGCTGTAAGTGCTTGAAAATCTCCACTTTCTACTTCCTTCCTTGCGATCGATCCGTGCACAATACAAAATCGACGAAAAAGGAGGGATTCTCCGACGATTTTGGGAGGATTTTGGGGGTTTTGAGGGATTTGAGGGTTTCCCCTCTTTCGGAACCCTGTTCCGTTCGTTCGCAGAGAAGGGCTCGAGGCCTTTTGTAACTGCGGGCGGTGCGGGCGGTGCGAGAACGCCCTTATCGTGCGGAGTAAACTCTGTTGGGCCCACCTACAATGTATGTGCTTTATCTATTCCGTCCATATGTTTTTCCATCTCATTTTAGGGGTTGAGCCCAAAATTTAAGCATATCCAAATCTCAAGTGGACCATGCCACAGGAAACAGTGAGAATAATGATTTCCACCGTTGAAACCTTCCCAAGCCCCACAGTGATTTCTTTTGTCATCCAACCCGTTCATAAGATCACATGGACATGGATGAAGGGAAAACACAAATATCAGCTTGATCCAAAACTTCAGTGTCCCCCGAGAATTTTTCAATGGTAGACATTCAGTTCACACTTTTCCTATGGTGTGGTCCTCTTTAGATTTTGATATGCTTCATTTTTTGGCAACATACCTAAAATTATCTATTAAGATGGATGGACGGAGTGGATAAAATACTTAAATCACGGTGGGCCCCATTCGGAGCCCCTGCCCGTTCGCTGCTGGAGACAGGCGGGGTAGGTCACAAGTGAAATCTCTTTTTTTTTGGAATGAGGTGTTACGCGGGAACAACTTAGTGGGTATTACCCCTACTGTTTGGCCTACATAGATGATATTTGGTATATCCACTCCGTCCATCAGTTTCTACAATCCATTTTAGAATGGTGTTCCAAAAATTATTCAGATCCAATTCTCAAGTGGACCATACCACTAGAAACAGTGTGATTGAGTGCTCCACCATTAAAAATTCCAAAGAGCCCATTGTAAGGTTTTGGTAATGTTTATTTTCAATTCAAGCTCTTGATAATGTCAATAAGGTCTTGATGAAGGCAACATATAAATATCAGATTGATCCAAAAAAATTTGGCCCTCAAAACTTTTTTAATGGTTATTCATCACTGTTTCTAGTGTTATGGTCCACCTGAGATTTGGATCTTCTTAGGGTTTTGGATCACATACTAAAATGATATCGCCGAATGGATGGACCGTGTGGATATAACACATACATCATGGTGGGGTCCATGGAACTTGTGACGTTCGCATGCGTTCGTCTCACGCGACGCACCGAAGGTCCCCCCATATCGGATGGGCGCGGATTTCCTGCGAAAGCCTTGCGCAGGAAGTTCTTGCGCTGGGAACCAAGGTGGGGCCCACATTAATGTTTTTTGATGAATCCACTCCGTTCATCCGTTTTGGGAGCTCATTTTAGGACATGAAAACAAAAATGAACCGGATCCAATACTCAAGTGGGTCTCACTAAAGGAAAAGGTGGGTAGGATAAATTACTACAGTTGAAACCTCCCTGGGGTCCACAGTGATGTTTATATGACATCCATACTGTTCATAACGTCACTACTACTGGGATGAACTGGAAACACAAATATTATCCTGATTCGAAACTCCTGTGGCTCCACAAATATTTCAACTGTGGACGTTTAATCCTCACGTTTTCGGCCCACTTGAGTCTTGGATCCGGTTCATTTTTGTTCTCATGTCCTAAAATGAAATCCCAAAACGGATGGACGGGGTGGATTCATCAAAAAACATCACCGTAGGCCCCACCTTGGTTCCCAGTGTAGGAACTTCCTGGGCAAGGCTTTCGCAGGAAATCCGCGCCCATATCGGATTGGGTGAGACCCCGACATCACCTAAGTCGTTGCGGCCCTTACCGTGGGGCTAATGTGGGGCCCACCTTGATGTATGTATCAAGTATCCACGCCATCCATCCGCTTTTCCAGATCATTTTGGGTCATTATTCCAAAATTAAAGCAGCTCCAATTATCAGGTGGACCATCCATAAGAAACAGTGGTTGTTGACCCTTAATGGGCCACAGAAGCTTTGGATCAATCTCATATTTGTTTTCCCCCTTCATCCATGTTTATGTGACATCATCAATAGATTGGATCGTAAATAAACACTAAGGAAACATTAAAGTAGGCTGTACGCCCTAAGAAGTTTTTAATGGTAGGATGATCAATCACCACTGTTTCTTATGGTGTGGTCCACATGATTATTGTATCTGCTCCGTTTTTGGTATAATGATATAAATTTATTTGGAAAAATAGATGGACGGAATGGATAGATAATATATACATCAAGGTGTGGACGGCATGGATGTAATACACACATCACACAGTGGACTGCACGATTAGGGATCCACCCACCTCGGTCCAGCGAAGCCGCACCCCTTTTCGGCGAGACACTAGCCGCACGCAAGAATTTTTCAACGGTACACGTTCAATTCACATTGTTTCCTGTGGTGTGGTCCACTTAAGATTTTTATATGCTTCATTTTTTTATTTCAAACCATAAAATTATCTGTTAAAATGGATGATCGGAGTGGAATAAATACATAATCACGGTGGACCCCATAGAGTTTACTCAATAGGGGTATAGAGTTACTCTAGACGCAATTCGCTTTCTTGTGCGAGCCTTACCCAAAAAGTTCCTGCGCTAAGAATCTAGGTGGGCCCACTGTGATGTGTGTGAGAAATTCAGGCTATCCATCCGATTTTACATCTCATTTTTAGGACGTGCGACCAAAAATGAACCGTATCCAATACTCAAGTGGACCGCACTAAAGAAAAAGGAGGGAACGGAAATTCCTACCGTTGAAACCTCCCTGGGTCCACAGTGATGTTTATATGTCATCCATACCATTCGTAATGTCATCCAAGTGGGATAGGCTAAAAGCACAAATATTAGCTTGATTCAAATGTCATCCCACTTGAGTATTTGATCCGGCACATTTTTTGTCGCATATGTTTTTTAACATAAAAGCTTGAAGTATACATTTTTGTTCCCATATGGCCATTCATTTCAATGCTAGTGCAAGTATTTTTTCAATTTTGTATGCTACTAGGGATCAAAATGTCGTCTGGATCCGGAAAAGGAGGAGCAAGGGACATTGGGTGGAAACATGGACGACCATTGGAGGGAAATAAATATGGAGCCATATGCAACTACTGCGGCCTAAGTTATACGAAGTGGGGGGTGTCTAGGCTGAAGGAGCATTTGGCGGGGGGTTCAAAAACGTGAAAGACTGCCCAAGTGTAACAAAGCCAGTGAGAGATGAGATGAGAAGAGTTTTGGCTGAGGTGAAGTCACACAAGCTGCAACAGAAGGATTGGGAGAAGGATCTCAGGAAACAGCTGCGGGATCCTGGACAGGGCCTACATACTGTTGAGGAGCAAGATGACGACGACGGCGACGACGACGAGGGGATTGCATTTCCCGATGACTGTGTTACGACGCGGGAGAAGAGGGAGTTCAGAGAGGTGATCCACGAGTCTCGGGCATCAGGGTGGGAGGGGGAACAGAGGAGAAGGCTCAACGAGACTAGGCCGTCATTTGGGGGCTCCCGCTATGAGGCCGGTGGGAGCAGCAGAAGTTTTGGGGGAGGCAGTATGGGTAGCGGTGGTTCTGGCGGGCATGGACTACAGCGCACACAGAGCACCCACGTTACAGATGCACCCATTGCGGGTGTTAATCAGAAGAAGTTAAAAAATATATAGAACAAGGGGATCAGAGAGAAAGTGGGGAGCGCCATATCTAGATGGTTCATTTCGAGCCACATACCAGCCAATGCAGCTGCCAGTCCTCACTTCACAAATATGATTAAGGAGGTGCAGCGACATGGGCCTGGTGTGAAGCCTCCAACACCAAAAGTGATTCTTGGTGTCTACCTTGATCAGGAATACGAGGAGATGCGTGCTTGGGTATGCGCACTCACTCCGAACTGGAGGCAGTATGGGGTGACGATCATGTGCGATGGGTGGACAGGACCCACAAAAATGTCCATTATCAATTTTATGGTGTACAGTAAAGGGTAGTCCGTTTTCCTCAAATCTATTGATGCATCTGCCAAAATAAAAGATCATGATTACATATATGATCTCTTGAAACAAGTCATCATAAGTGTTGGGCCTGAAAATGTCATCTGAGTTGTAATAGACAACGATAGTGCATTCGTTAAGGCAGGAAAGAAATTAATGACAAGGTACCATCTCTATTGGACCCCTTGCGCGGCACACTGCATTGATTTGATGCTCGAGAAGATAGGCCAAAGGGACTCGATCAGGAAAACCATCGAGGATGCGAGGAGAGTGACGAACTTCATATATAATCACTCTTGGTTGTTGGCTGCAATGCGCGAGTGTTGTAGAGGGGACATCATTAGACCAGGCACAACACGGTTCGCCACGAACTTTATTGCACTCGACAGCTTGTATAGGCACCGTGTAGGTCTTAGGAATTTGTTTAGATCTGAGAAGTACTTGGAGTGGAATCAGAGGAAGACCGACGGTGCAAAGAATACATCGAAAATAGTGCTTTCTGATTTCTTCTGGGATAGAGTTCATGATGTTGTTTCCCTTCTAAAACCGATATACAGTGTCCTACGCGCCGTAGATAGTGAGATGTGTCCTTCAACGGGGTCAATGTACGAGCTTATGAGAATTATGAAAGAAGGGATACGGACTGCTCTCCTCAATGCACATAAGTGGGTGATCGATATCATCGATGAACGATGGACCGAGACCCTTGATCACGAACTCCACAAGACTGGTAAGTTTGTTACGTTCACCTGTATTTTTTACCACTTGCACTTGCACTTTAAGCATCACTTATGTTTACAAGTTAATGCAACTGAGTAAATAATATTTGGGTTTCAGCATACTATCTGAATCCTAGATTCCATTACAAACGCCGACTTCATGGAGATAGTGATTTGACGATGGTCGTCCACCAGGTGTTCGAACGGTTGTTCCCTGAATCGCCAGCACGATCAGAATTTGGTAACCAGGTAATGCAATTTGAGTAGATCTCGCTGATGGTAATCGATAGAATATATTTTCTTCCTCATAGTCTTTAGATATATGGGTAGTTAAAATGGTGACATGTGAATCCATATGTTACAGTTGTTGCGGTTTAAAGATGATAGGGGTACGTTCTCATCCGCACTAGCCAAAGCATCTAGAGAAACGATGATGCCGTGTGAGTATAATTTTTTATTGGGTAATATGGTTTATTATTAGGTAACTGCATTATAAGTCCTTATTTCAAACTAAAACAAGATGCTCATGGATATATAGGTGAGTAGTGGGCGATGTACGGAGTCGACACACCTGCACTACAATTACTTGCAGTCCGTATTCTCGCACAGACAATATCCTCTTCCCCGTGTGAGAGGAATTGGAGCACGTGGTTACTCATACACACAAGCAAGAGGAACAAGTTAGCATACGAAAAGTTACAGAAGCTCGTTTACTGCCATTACAATATGAAGTTAAGAGACAGGCAGTTACGAGTAGAGCAAGACATAGTGGAAAATCCGGACCCGCTCGACCTGTTGTCGATAGGTATCATGGCACAAATAGGTGACGATGCTGAGGACCCACTTTATGAGTGGGTCAAGTCAGCTGATTTAGATGATGCAGATGGAGGCCCTGCACCGCAAGTAGCCGAGGGAGCAGCGTCTCTTGGTATCGATGTCAATGAGGTAGTAAGCCAACAGAGGGCAGATACAGACTCCTTTGATCCTTTGATGAGGAGTTCGACACGTCATGATGATGGCGAGGAGGCATCTTCACGGTCGCCTCGTCATCATCAAGTCGTAGTGAGTGATGATGATGAGACTCAACCCCCACTTGACATTGGTCGTGGGGACGACGACGACGACGACAACAGTGGTGAGGGAGGTGATAGAGGCACCGACACTGATGTAGGTGGTACTAGTGGGGGTGGAGGTGGCAGTGGTGGGGGGTACATGACAGGTCAGAGCCAGCGATCCGTTGGTCAGTTCACTGAGGAGCAGTACTTTGACCATGCAACTCAAGACGAGGACCATGGATCTCGTCCACCCTCGCGTATGAGAGCATCAGAGCTAACACATATTTTTTAGCGTCGTTCAAAGAAAAAAGCCGGACGTGCCGCAGCAGATGCTCTCGCACGTAGCTTGTCATCTATGGACATCAGTTCAGAGCCGGGGGAGTTCCACTTCCGTTCCACCTTATACGCATGGGGGACATCACAAGTATGGGCATGGCAACTCTGACATTCAGTCGCATTCGTCTACTCGTGGATACGAGCAGCCATCAGATAGCTCTTCGAGTTATGGTCATTTGACAGAAGGATATTCGGGGTACCCGTATGACTGGCAGCAATACTATCAGGGAGTCGGGGTTGGACTTGATATATTCCCTCAGGACCCTACTCAACCAATGCCGACGATGTATGTCATGCAGTACCCACGTTTGGGCTATCTCGTACAGTTCGGGGATGACGACTATCAAAGATACATAAGAGAGTACCTCCATTGGTATGAGCAGAGGATGACATGGGAACAGTAATATCAACATATTGGTGAACAACACTACAACCAACGGGAACGGGATCCGGATGATGACTATGAGCCACCTCGTCACTCCATGTGGGGATGAAATATGGCAAAAAAGTATTCTTTTTTAATTCATTTAGTCTTATGTCTTAATTATTATATGGTGGCTGCATTTGTATTATATAAACTCATTTTCGTTGCTATTGGAGTAATTTCTTATGAACGCATGCTTTTTTGGGCCCCATTAAATGAAAACTTATTATTTAATGCATTCTTTTTGCAGTTTTTTTATTCCTGAATATGCAAATATGTGTATTTAGGCATTTCCTGAAGTTTCACTGAAAAATTCCACAATTTTCATCATGTTTCCCCCTTTTTCCCCACATTTCCAGTTATCGGCGATATTATCGACGATAACGATATTATATCTTTATCTCTGGCCAGCGAAACCTGTAGCGATACCGACAATGTGAACACTGCATGCAACGTTAATAGACATAGGAATGCTAACCATTGGCGTGATTTCTTCCGGAAGCACATGCTTTTAAGTCCCTTTTAAATGGAAACTTATGTATTCTTTTTGCAATTTTTTTATTCCTAAATATGTAAATATGTGTATTTGGGCATCTCCTAAAGTTTCATAGAAAAAACCCACTATTTTCCTCATGTTCCCCCCTGTTTCCTCCGCATTTCCAGTTATCACTTATCAGCGATATTATCGACAATAACGATATTGTTTCTTTATCTCTAGCCAGTGAAACCTATAGCGATATCGACAACTCAAACACTGCATACACCTACACTTCCCCTCAAGCTGAGGCACAGATATCAATCATGCCCAACTTGACAAAAACATGTTGTCCAGCTTCCTACTATAAGAGTCGTTTGTTAAGATATCCACTAAGAGCTCAGAAGACGGAACAAACGGAATGGAAACAACACCTATAACAACTTTCTCACGAATAAAGTGATAATCGGCTTCATTATGTCTTGTGCGCTCGTGAAAAATTGGATTAAAAGCTATGTGAATCATGGTGTGCCATAATGGTCGTTATAGGACCGTAGAGGCCATTACGTAAAAGTAATGGTGACAGTTGTTACAAGTTATATGGTCATAACGGTCGTAACAGCCGTTATGGAAAAAATGACCCATAAACACCGTTAGGGCCCTCGTAACGGCTCGTTACACCCCCTATAAAGGTCGTGACAGCCCTATAACGGGCCGTTACACAGATATGGATTTTTTAGGGTTTTTTCAATTTAAAATTAAAAAAAAAAAAAGACCATAGCGATCATTACTCCTGGATCGTGAAGGTAACAATGGTGGCCGTTACGGCCACTGTTACTATTACGGAATACCTTAATGTGAATAGCAGCTTAATTTTCACAATACATCGACATAGGAGTTTTCACAGGAAATGCCGACTCAAAAACAAAGTTTTTCAACTATATAATTTCACATATCGTATTTGTCATAGCATGATAATCTGCCTCAGCACTAGACCGTGCCACAACTGTATTCTTCTTAGTCTTCCAAGTAACTAAATTGTCATAAAAAAAAGTACAATAGAATGACGTAGAATGATGAACATCTAGGGAACCTGCCCAATCTGCATCAGAATACCCCTAAATATCAAGATTATGATGACGTGACAACCAAAGAGGATACCATACCCGAGAACGATTTGATGTGGCACAAGATGTGACAAACGGCTTCATGATGACTAGAATGGGGAAAATTCATGAACTTACCAACCAAACTCACTACATGAAACAAATCTGGAAATCGTAAAAAATCTTCAATGCATTATCAAGAAGTTCTTCATCATCTGCCCTGAAACTCTTATTAACTTCTAATGGAGAATCAACATGATTGACACCAAGATTCCCAGTTGAAGTCAATAAATCAAAAGCATATTTTCGTTAAGACAAAACTATACCCTTCTTGAACTGAGAGACTTTAATTTCAAGAAAGTATTTTAACAATCCCAAATCTTTAATATCAAATACTTTGCTCAAATATAATTTCGACTCTGATATGCCATTAACATCATCACCTATAACAAGAATATCATCCTCAAACACATTCACAATAATAGTCCTCTTCACATGCCGCTTAACAAACATAAAATAATATGAATGGATACGAGTAATACCAATACTAATCGAGGCCCCAACAAACTTTTCAAACCAAGTGCGATAAGCCTGCTTCAACTCATATATTGGCTTCTTTAGACGACGTATCTTTCTCTCCTCCCCCTTTTGAGCAAATCTAGTAGGAAGCATATAGATCCTTTTTTTTAAAGACAACGGGAAATTTTATTAAAAAACTCGTGAAACGCGAAGAAAGAAAACAATCACAAAAAAATAGGAACCCAGCACAAGAATAGCCTAGTGACAAGCTAACCTAGGCAACCTAGACATAAACAATCCAACCCGAAATCAGATTCCTAATTTTAGCAATGGCAATAGCTTCACTTTCCCCTACATTTCTAAAGCATTGATCGTTCCTCATTTTCCAAACAACCCAAAAGACTACCATGAGAAGCAATCTCCAGTCAACTTTTCCAAGCTTGCCCGTCCCACCTCCATCCATGCCCAAGGCAACTCTTCCACAGATTTTGGCATAACCCAATCGATGTGCATCGAATTGAGGAAATGCAATCAAATGTTGTTTGCAAACTGACAGTGAATGAATAGGTGATTAATGGATTCCTCATTCGTCATACACATAAGGCAGATGTTGATGAGAATCATCGCTCTATGCTGAAGATTATCAATCGTGAGGATACTCTTCCTACCGACAAGCCAAACAAAGGTAGCGACTCGAGGGGGGAGCTCGTAGAACCAATGAAGAAACGGGTGAGGAGGATTTGCTGACAGACGTGGTGTTGAAATGAGAGTAAAAGAAAGAGCTGACTGAGAATTTTTCGGAAGGATGCTTCAACCATATAATCTTATCTTCCTCTTGAGCTATTAGGCGTGTAATTGATAAGAAGATCCAAGAGCTCAGCTAGATCCAGTGTTCGTAGTATCGGTATCGCGTTACGTTTCGCACCCTTGGGATAAAGATACATATCGCGTATCGGTTGGGAAATATCGGTTGTATCGCGGAATGTATCGCAGTTTTTGGGAAACATGGGGAAACATTGGGAAATTGATTGAATTTTTCAATGAAACTTCAATAATTGTTAAAATAGACCTCAATACACACATTTAAATTATAATGTGTCAAAAAAAAAAAAGTCAACATAACGGAGTTCCTTTGTAAAAGGATCCTAAGCTATGTGCTATCTGACTAAATTGATGCAACTATTGTTTAAATTGATTCCATAAGATATACAAATATAACAAGACATTAATGTAAACACAACCAATGCATTGACAAAGTAAAACAAGCAAGAGAGTTGAGAAATATACATATTGATGATGCAACTGACTGAGCATCCTCCAACTGCAGTTTTGACTATCCTAGTCCAACGCAATGCAAGTTACCCTATATGGCCAAGATCTATATAAGGACTCAATAAAATCTAGAAAATGGCTAACTAGACTCAACAAACTATGACCCCTACACAGAGTCGGCGGTTTTCTTTTCTTTTTCTTCTTTTAGGGAAGGAGAAACTAGAAGAAAATCGAACAAAAAATAATTTTTTTTTCTATACAATGTGGGACTTGTGCGTCTAACCGATACCTAGACAATACCTAGATTCTACAAATGGAAGCTAGGAGAAATTTGAGAAAAAATAGGCCTTCCCCAAGTTTTTTCTCCAAAAAACCAAGTTTACACCTTCATTTGAAACATTCCTGTGCTTCTAACCGATACTTGGACAATATCGTCCAGGTATCGACGATATTTGGAGCCCACTGTGCAAAAAATAGCGATATTTTGCCAATATATCGTGCAATATCGATACATCGTGCGATATCGATATTGCACGATATATCGTGCAATACGCAAGAGTCGGACAATTTCTTTGTTATTACTGGGCCGATATTTATCATCGATGACCGATATCGATAATATCGGCCGATATTATCGATACTGCAATCACTGGCTAGATCTAAAATTTTTGTCTCCATTAAATTCCTTCTACAAGGAGTCCAACACACCTTCTCTCCCACTATCGAGAAGCAATCCACCACAAGGACGAAGCAGTCAAGCGCAAGACAGGCAAGCCTAGGAAATAATTCTTAAAGAACGATATTGCCACACCAAACGTAGACCCAAAAACGAATTTAGTTCCGATTTTCAAGCTGAAACGTGAGGCCTGGACGAAGACGATGTTGCGTACCCATGATTGCTTTCAACATAGAGGACGCTCTATACAAGGATGAGCTCCTAACAAACCAACCTCCGTCCTGGGTACTGTATTTAGACACTATTAGCTTCCTCCACATCTTGTCCTCTTTAGTGCTAAATCTCCATATCCACTTTCCTACAAAGTTGTATGCGCAATTGGCCTAATGCTTGCTCCCCCTTCTTTAACTAGTTTGCAAACCTCTTCCCATCTGAGGAGATTAAACTTTCTTCTATCCATCGCCCCTTTCGACAGGAAGTCTCTTATGAGTTTCTCTAATCTAGCAATCACAAATTGAGGACATTTGAAGAGGGATAAGAAGTAGATGGGCAGTATGGGAGAAGGCAGTCTTAAAAAGGGTGAGCCGGCCCCCCATAGACGTGTGTCGATATTTCCATGAAGTCAACTTTCTTTCAATCCTTTCAATCACCCTATAACAAAGATTGATCGTTGGTTTTCCGATACACAGGGGCAGCTCAAGATAAGTAGAAGGAAAAGAACCAGCTTTGCAACTGACTATGCTAGCAAGGTGATGCGAACATCCGCACGCCATCCGTTCGAGTGTACGCGAGGAAAAGGAGAGCACTAGTATCTTTATGGTTGGATGACCCATACATGGACCCACTAGGCCCGGATCATCATGAGCGTCTTTCTGAGGAGCATCGGGCCGTTGATCTTCATCGACACATTATTTCGACCGTTGGATCGTGATCAGGGACCACTATCACCGTCGGATCGAGATCGCAACCACTTGGCAAGTGAGCTCTTCCTATGCTATTATTTCATGAAATTTTAAAGTTCCTCTTATTTCTTCATGAGATTTGAAGGTTTCTCCATGCAATTTGGAAATTAGGTGTGGTGTTATTCCATTCATATTCAAAGGAGGTGCGAGGCTTCTATCTATCATCTTCTTCTTGTTCTTTTTTCTATCCAAAAGAGGTATTTTCTTCAACACTCCATCTTCTCTTCTTTCCATTCCATCCAAAGCCCATCCAAATCATCCTTTTCTTCATCTTTTCATCATCCAACCTCGACCCCAACCAAACCCTAGCTTGAAATTCTCAAAACCCGAGCCAAACCATCCACACATGTGACCATACAGCCACACGTGTGAGTCCAAGGCTGACCGTACAGCCCTTCAAACCCTTTGAATCCCCTTTGTTTCCCCACCAAGCTCCCTTGATTTCAATCCCCTAACCCTAGATCCCCAAATTCCTATTTTCCTCAAATCTCCCAAACCCTAAACTCCCGATTTCCCTAGTTAACCTAACATCCCAAACCTCCAACCACTCAGATTCCTAACTCCCTTCAATTAATACCCAAAGCCCCAAAATCCCTTCACAAATTAGACAATCTAAGCCCTAATCTCAATTTTCCTTAAATCTCATACACCTTAGGTTAACCTAAAACCCAATTGAGCCAGCCCTAGATCTTATTAGCTTTCTCCCTTTGAAATTAAACTAATTCCTATGCTAATTGGATGTTCCTACATCCATAAGAGCCTCTCCTTCAATGTTTAATGATCATGCATCGCGTAGTTTGATATGTGGCATGAACCTCTTGTAGTTATATGCTTGAATCTTAATGTGTGTGATGAATTAGCATGATTTGTGAATTTTAATTATTTAGGTTAATTTTTTAATTGCTCTCACTTGATTATCTAGCCACATGCATGCGTCCTGCATCAAATTTGGTATCAGAGCCCATAGGTTTGGCATAGGCTATTGTTGGCGCATCTAAGTTAGAGTTGCATTTAGGCTGAAATTTCGCGTTCTAGGGTTTTAGTTTCTTTTGTTCACATATAGTTTGCATTCCATATCATCATACCCCATAGTATTGCACTCTATCATCCATAACTTAGAGAGTCATGTTTAGGTTATTTCGGTAACCCTAGTTTATGCCCACCCGTACAGGGCATGGTTTTGATCTACATTCCACCGTGAATCTAAAACAGATTGCCGAGGCTCTTAACTCTATCAACAACCGTCTTACGGCCATTGAGGCTCACAATAGGACCACCGCTACTCAATTGACCGTGACCAATGTGCTCATCAATTAGCTAGAAGCCTCCCTCCAAGCGAACCCCGACACTGGGGAAGATGTCCAATCTCAAGCCGAGGGTCAAGTTGAAGGACGTGGATGCGGACATGGCCAAGGTGTTGGCCATGGTGGAGCGCATGTGCAACCACATCGTGAGAAGCGTCATGACTACCACAACCCAGATGCTCATATCATTAAGAGAGTGAAAGTTGAGGGCCCTAGTTTTGATGGTCGCCTGGACCCCAAGGCATTCATCGACTGGATGGCGGATATGAACCACTATTTTGAGTGGTATGACATGTCTGATGCCTGTCATGTGAAGTTTGCCAAATGAAATTGGTGGGCCAGGCCAAATTATTTTGGACCAACATGGAGGGGAAGATAGAGAGGTCTGGAGATGCCCCGGTCACGCACTGGGTAGAGATGAAAGAAATTATAAAGGAAAAACATAACCCCCTCTCGTACCATCAAAAGGTCTTAGATCAGTGGCACTCCTTTCACTAGGGAACAATGCCCGTGTCAGATTACATCGCTAAATTCGAAGAATACATGATGCGATGTGATATTGAGGAGGACCCAATGATTACACTCTCCCGTTTTAAAACAGGCCTTCGAATAGACATTCAGCAAGAACTCTCTCATGACGTGGGCACCCTAGAACAAATGTACCAAGTAATGCAAGACCTCGAGCATTACCTTAAGCCGCAATTTGGGAGACGATTTGACTATCGAAATTCAAATGTTAAGATTACCCCCCAGGGAGCTAAATCTAACTTTTGGAGTCAATCCAAGCCCCTTACCAGTTCTCAATCCAACCCTAGAGATGTTGAGGGAAAAGGAATAGCAAGTACCAGCTCTAGGGGAGGTGAACCAGTGCGGTGTTTCAATTGCCAAGGATTCAGTCATTTTGCGCATCAATGTCCCTCGAAAGAGAAGAACAAGACCCTCATGCTTGGCGAATGTGAAGAAGAGCTAAATGAGCAGGGCAATTATGAAGACGAAGTATATCATCCCGATGCGACTGGTGTTAGTGACGAAGATGCAAAGGAAACTGAGACCGTGCCAGTTGCAATAGCAAGATGTGCCTTAGCACAAGCCAAGGAGAATGACAATTGGCATAGAACTGCTATCTTCCATACTTATGCTAAGTGTGGAGACAAGAGCTACAAGTTGATTATAGATAGTGGCAGTTGCACCAATGTGGTCTCAACGAGCATAATGGCTCGGCTAGGTCTAAAGTCCATTCTCCATCCTCAACCATATCGTGTTGCCTGGTTTGACATATCCTCCGTTCTAATGTCCCAGCAATGTCTCATCCCTATCCAGTTTGGATCTTACAAAGACACGTTGCGATGTGATGTGGTGCCTATGGATGTCGGCCACATCATCTTGGGCAAGCCTTAGTTGTACAATAGGGACGCAACACTATTCGGTCGCTCGAATACCTCAGTCCAAGTTTATGTATTAAGGCAAGAGATTATCTTGAACCCTCTCCCACCCAAGCGCATCCTAGATAAGAAAGATGTCAAGAGGGGTGATCGGAAGGATGTGAAGATACCCAAATCAAAGTCTCTGCATATTATAAACGCAAAAGAATTTGAGAAAGAGACTAAAGCTTATTTAACGGTGTATGCCCACGTGGCAACTACGGTCACACCTAAGGTTAGTATGGAGATGCCACCTAATGTTACGCCCTAGAGTAGTGTAGAGTTACCACCTGAGGTGAGTCCGATATTGGGGGATTCTAGTGATGTTGTCTTAGAGGACATACCGGATGAGCTTACACCCGTGTGGGACATTCACGCGTTGACTTTACCAAACCTTCCTCATGATCAAATGAGTCACAAGGAAGTGGATCTGGAAAGACAAGTAGATGAGCCTAGGACCCCTATAGATGTCATACCCATGTCATTGTCCCATAGGCCGTCAGAGTCTGCACATGCATTTGCACGCCCCATTCATGGCTTGCATAGTGAGATCAGGAAGCGAATCAATCTAAGTAACGAAAAGTACAAAGTACTTGTTGATTCTCATCACAGATTTCAGGAACTTCAAGTAAGGAACTATGTTATGGTTCGTATAAGGCCTGAACAGTTTCCACAGGGAGTCATTAAGAAATTACAAGCATGTAGTGGAAGGCCACACTAAATATTAAAGAAATTGGGTCCTAATGCATATGTGGTAGAGCTTCCACCTACCATGAGAATTAGTTCTACTTTCAATATGGAGGATCTAGTACAGTATAAGGGTTCTGCTACTTCACCTTCTGGCCCATGTTCAGACCCTGACAGTAGTGATCCTAACCTAGTCCCTAACCCATGGCCTTTACCTAATCCATCTTCCCAGCCCTTACCACCCTTACCTTCCTTACTTGCTAGAAGAGAACAAATTGAAGACATACAGGATGAGCAAGTGGTCTCCACTCGCCATGGGGGATTTCAGAAATTCTTCTAGAGGAATCGGCCAATTTCAAACACCACATGAATCACAGAGACAAAGCTTCAAAGTTTAGACCCGAACATCCTCAACCATTACATGAGCTTTAGTCCGCCAGAGGCGAACTCTTCTCAGCTGAGGGTGAGGATATCCATGCGCCATCAGTTTGAGTGTACACGAGGAGGAGGAGAGCACTGGTATCTTTATGGCTGGATGACCCAAACATGAAGCCCACTGGGCCTGGATCATCATGAGTGTCTTTTTGAGAAGCACCGGGTCGTTGATCTTCATCGACACATTATTTCGACCATTGGATCGTGATCAGGGACCACTATCACCGTTGGATCGAGATCGCGACCACTTGTGGCCTCGATGGATGACACTTGATGAAGTATCTGCTAGTTTATTTTATGTTTGGACCTTTTTATGAGCTTTATATTGTGTTTTTGTTCTGGCTTTTGGGGGGGGAGCTCTTCCTATGCTATTGTTTTATGAAATTTTAAAGTTTCTCTTATTTCTTCATGAGATTTGAAGGTTTCTCCATGCGATTTAGAGATTTGGTGTGGTATGATTTCATTCATATTCAACGGAGGTGCAAGGCTTCCATCTATCATCTTCTTCTTGTTCTTTTTTCTATCCAAAATAGGTATATTTTCTTCAACACTCCATCTTCTCTTCTTTCCTTCCCATCCAAAGCCATCCAAATCATCATTTTCTTCATCTTTTCATCATCCAACCTCGACCCCAACCAAACCCTAGCTTGAAATTCTCAAAACCCGAGCCAAACCACCCACACGTGTGACCATACAGCCACATGTGCGAGTCCAAGGCTGACCATACAGACCACTTTGAATCCCCTTTGTTTCCCCACTAAACCCTCTTGATTTCAATCCCCTAACCCAAACCCTAGATCCCCAAATTCTTATTTTCCCCAAATCTCCCAAACCCTAAAATTCTGATTTCCCTAATTAACCTAACATCCCAAACCTCCAACCACTCAAATCCATAATTCCGCTTCGAAGCAAACTGTTATCTTTCTAAGGTTATCAACCGACTCTACCTTTGCATCGCAAAAGAGAAGCGTATCATCTGCATACTAAAGGTGTGTGATGGAAGAACCGTGTCTTGAAGCCTTGAACCCTTTAAATAGGCCATTCTCCTCTCCCTTTGTAAGCATCACACTAAGCGCCTCACCAACCACCACAAACAAATATGGGATAAAGGATCCCTTGTCTCAGCCCTCTAATGGATTTGAAAATTCCCTTTGGAGATCTATTAATCATAATCGAAAAGAATGCCGAGCTAACACAGGCTTTCATCTAATTCCTCCATTTGATTCCGCATCCCATCCTATAAAACATATATTCGAGGAAGTTTCACTCGACGTGATCGTATGCCTTCTCAATATCCAATTTGCAGACTATGCCGCTTTCCTTTTCTCTATGTTTGGAGTCAATACACTCATGAGCGATGAGGGCACCATCAAGAATTTGTCTGCCTTTTACAAACGCACGTTGGTTATCCGAAATGGTTTTAGGGAGAATCTCCTTGAATCTTGTAGCGAGAATCTTGGCCAAGATCTTGTACGGGCCTCCAAGAAGGTTTATCGGCCTAAAATCTTTCAACTGCTCCGCACTTTCCACCTTGGGGATAGGAACAATGAATGTTGCTCCTAGGTCTAAGGATATCTTTTGATGCAGGATGCCCTAATTATAATGCATGTTCATGAGCACAATTAATCCAGCGGAATAATAAAAGAATAACAGTAAAAACTTCAACATCCATCATCATAATCTAAGAAAATCTGGAAAGAATCATGCAACAATGCGGGCCATCATCACAATCACGCGATGTGGGATTCGATTAATGCATGTAATGGATCCAGCAAGGAATGGAACTTCCCGATCTTGCATGGTCATAACCCAATCACCCAATGGGAATCACTAGTCCGAGAGATCAAAGGATTTTCTCGGATTAGGGATTTGAAAATCTGAGAAACTAGGGTTCGGATCAAACTCAGATTTAGGGTTATGAGAATCAACAAAATTAAACTTAGAATAAAGAGGAGAGATAAGAAATTACCTTGAAGAAAGTTGGAGGGGAAAGGGAGAAGAAAGAAGAAGAAGATCGGGGAAAAAGGGAGGAAGTTTCACAGAGAGAGAGAGAGAAGAGAAGGCAACCAAAAGGCTTTCATTCAATAATCAATAGTTAAATTCATAATTAGGGTTAAACCCTCTTAAATAAGCATTAGGAAATAAGAAAAAGACTAAAATATCCTTAAGTAAAAAACAACTTTAAAAAAAACATCTTGCGCGGGTGGTCGGGCTAGGCATCGGGCGCCCGATCGGTCGCCCGAACATGGCCAAAAACGTCCAGCGACTAAATCATGAGATGGATGAATTTCGGGCGCCCAGTCGAGCGCCCGATGAATAATGGTGGGGCGCCCGACAGTGAAAACTGTCCAGCAAGCAAATTCAGTTTTCCAGTCGGATCTTCTTCATCCTACACACTTGTCTTCCCAATGTGGGGTCTTCTATGTACCAAACCACATGTGTAGGGTCTTCAATGCTCCTCAATGATCACCTAGCCACAAGGAAGATGCTTGTGTTGCGCGCTTTCTTCACTGATAGACTTTGAAGGGTCTGATGTCCTCATCATCTTTTCCCTCTCAAAGAACTCCAGAAACTCCAAAACATTCTTTTTCACAGCATGCCAAAATCTCTTATAAAAGATGATAGAGAATCCATCAGGACCTGGGGCCTTATCACCTACCATGCTCTTTAAAACAGCTATCACTTCATCTTCCGAAACGGGTTTCTTGAGGGAGGCCGCATCTTTCATAGAGATTCATTGAATATCAAGGAAATCCAATTTAGGTCTTCTCCACTAATCAGCAGATAAAAGATTACTATAGTAATTGTCAAACGAAGCACAAATCTGATTCTTATCTGCAAATGATTCACCATTTACTTGTAAGATGGATATTCTGTTAGCTCTCGCATGAGCACTAGCAATGTTGTGGAAGAATTTAGTATTCTTATCCGCTTCCTTAAGCCAAAGGGCCCTAGATCTTTGTCGTCATTTGATCTCTTCTTCCTTCGCCCTTTTAGCATATTGGAGAGACGAGTCGGCCCTTTTCAACCTATCCTCCTCTGATATATAGTCCCTACTTCCTCCAGAAGACCTATGGCATGAATCTCTTCTGCCCATTTGTCAAACATCTCTTCCCTCTCTTTGAGACCTTCTTCTAATTCGAATCTGAAGGGTCTTAGTCCCCAATTTTCCTCAAAAACTTCTAGGACAACTAGCCTATGGTCAGAAACCACCCTCGGGAGACCACGTTGGGCAACCAGGGGGACCTTCTCTATCCACTCCGAAGATACCATGAACCTATCTTACTGAGACTAGTAGGATTGGCTTGACCATTCGACCAGGTGAATTTCGCCCCTTCCATCGGCAAGTCGACCATATCATGGCGGCTAACCCATTCAGAAAATTTGATCATACTTCTAGATATTTTTCCTCCCAAGGATTTTTCGTGAATGAACCGAACGATGTTGAAATCTCCTCCGACACACCATGGGGCCTTCCATTTCTGCTGAATAAAATCCAGTTCCTCCCAAAACTGTTGCCTAAGACTATAAACGTAAGGGCCATAAACAGCCGTGAACACCTTTCAGAAGCCTGAGGATATCTCAGAGAGTAAAACAGAAACAGAAAACTTCCCAATGTAATCGTTGATCTTTTTCCACCTATCGCAATTCCAAGCCACTAGAATCCCCCCCTACAATTCCTAAAGCCTTAGCAGCAACCTAATCCTTGTTCTTTACTCTCCGGAGAGAGTCTAGGATGCCTCTGTCAATGTTTTGCGGCTTAATTTCCTGAATTGCAATTAAATCAGCTTTTCCTTTCCTAATAATATTCTCCACCTCGGCCCGTTTATCCTTACTCCCCAAGCCCCTCACGTTCCAAGAAAGAAAAATCATTGATCAACAACTTTGCCCGATCTTGCCCTCCTGCGACCACTTGGTCTAGTTGTGGTCTCATAATTAATGGAACATTCCAGGCTCATCAATTCCTTCAATCCCTTGGGGGATTTCGTGGCTGCGAAAGTCTAAAGCTCATGATGACACTGGTCTGCCTTCTTTTTTACAAAAAGGAAAAAAGTTATGAACATCTTCATCGCAGGCCCCATAAGACATACCTATTAGGTCCCCTACCCGCTCCAGAGTGTCTCTAGCCCATCTGAGTTGTTCTGGCGTGATGGAGATCTCCTTCTGGGTCATGCCAAAATCGCCTGGAAGAATATCAAATGCATCGGGTCTAGAAGCAGCAAGCACAATGTCCATCTTTTCAGCGCATAAGGGAGTAACTACTATAGCTTCTTCGAGGCAGTCGTCCACTCTCTGCTCTGCATGCAGAAAGAGATCATCCGTATTAGACCCCGCTGTCTCGTACTCCTCTATTGAGTCATCTTCTTCGTCCTTGTATTCCGACTCACTCCCTTCCTTTGCCGCAACTTCAACCATCTCGAGACCTCTCCTATCCTACAAGCTCTCTGACGGAAAGAAGCTATCATCCACATGAAAAATTTGAGGACTTTCCTCCTGAATGGTCGCTTCTGTTGAGAGAGAGTTTTGAAAAGAAGAAACTTGTATTTGGCCTTTGCATGTGGGAGGTGCACGTGTCTCCTTAAGAGACTCCCATGTGTCACAAGCTCTTCCCGCGTGCCTGCTTCAGAGGGCGACTCTCACATGACAAGAAGAAAGTCGAGGATGACTTCCTCACGTGTTGTTGTCACTGGATCTTCAACTGCTTAACACGTGTCCATTTCTCTCAGTGAGAGAGTACTTGTCTCGATCTCAACCTCACGCCTTGGTTTGTCGAGAAGGCTCACCTCCCGCCTCGTGTCAAAATCCAACAAGTTCGGAATAGGATCGGAAATCGACCCTCCATTTCGAATGCGGTTCGAACGAGGGACCACAGCGTTCAGGACACCCTCAAAGCACTGAACCGAAAGCAACAACTCCTCATTCGCTAGATTCGCACCTACCTCTAACGCTCCAACCAGCAACGCACATTACGCCTTGTTCCGAACCAATACTCCAAAGGGGAGGGGGATTTGTGCTCCTTTGCCAGCATTCGTCCTGGATCCATGACCATCCCTCTACTTCCCCTCCTCTTGAATCCTCCAAATATCTCCCCAGTGCAGATGCGGGGTGTTGAGCTCCTCCTTTTGAACCATAAAGGATAGTTTCTTATCTCTAACCAAAGTCAAGATGTATCGCCAATATTTTCAACTGTGTAAATTCCAGGTGTCGCTTGTATTGACAATGCGTTTTTCTTAAAATCGATATTGCCAATGTATCACCAATATTTTCAACCACATAAATTCCATGTGTCACTTGTATCGCCGGTGTATTGGTGTCTTTTGATAAAATCGCTAATGTATCGATATCACTGCAAATTTGTTTATTAAAAAATTCCATTTCATATTTTTTATGGGCACATTATTGTATGCAGTGTTCAATTTGTCAATGATAATATCGCGTTATTATCATTATCGCAACATAGGCAATATTTCGTTTCCTTTCCAATTATCGACGATTTATTGGGAAATATCATGTTGCCGATATTCCAAGATATCGATGGATGGTTGGATGGAAGGTTGGAGGTTGATTGATGGTTGGATGGATAGATCGGATGGATGGGATGGTTGGACTAATTTCTTACAATGGCACATGTTTTTAGGCCTCCAATGAAAACTTATCATGCATGAATTCTTTTTGCAATTTATTTATTCCTAAATATGCAAATATATGTATTTTAGCATCTCATGAAATTTCATTGAAAAATTCCACCAGTTTCCCCATGTTTCCTTGCAATTCCAGTTATCAATGATATTATCGACAATATCGATATTGTTTCATTTTCCCCGGCCAAGAAACTTATAGCCACACCAACACTTCGAACACTAGCTAGATCACTAAAAGCTTCAATCGATTGGCAAAGGGCTTCAAATCCAACAACACGTGATTCAAAACCCTAAAAAATTCAGCCACAAGCATCCCCTCCTCTCACGAATCACAACAAGTCAATGAGAAAAAGGCCTCACGACTCTCAAAACAGAAAAAAAGAATAAAGAACACTAACCGAACCACTATAAATCTCTTGTTATGTGGTGAATGATTTCCATATATATGTATGCAATTGTTTTACTCTTTCCTTACTTGAGATGAATTGATTATAACATGTTTGATATTGCTAGCAATCAATCTCATGAATGCTTCATATAGATAGATCTTAGCATATCAACTATTTGTGGAAATGTTTCTAAGATGCAAATTATATTCTCATATGTATCTTCTTGTATCATTTACATGTCTATAAGTGTTTAAATTGTTAAATTAAAAAAGTGTCCTATTTACCCCCCCTCTAGGACAAAGAATCAAGTTTCTTGCTTCTACAAATGCGGTAATCAACCTTATACCGCAATTTCAGTTAGAGGAGAGAATTTGAGAGAGAGAGAGAGAAGCACATGCGCCCTAGGAGCACTTAGGCTCTGATAACATGTTACAAAAGAGAATTTGAGAGAGAGAGAGAGAGAGAGAGAGAGAGAGAGAGAGAGAAGCACATAGGGCTAGGACACCCAGCACTTATTTATAATGAGAGGAGAAAAGGTATTATGACATATATGCCCTTTTTATGAAGGAAAAAACTATAGAAAGAGCAAGGGGCAAATAAAGAAAATATAAAATAAAGAGACTAAGGCCCATAACACATTAGGCCCACACATTGGACTGGGGGCCTAATCATAGGCCCAGACGCGCATAACATTCCCGCTTATGGTAGTTTTCCTTTTTTTTTTTTTTTGTTTCTTCGATTAATGAACTTATCAGTTACTTTTCAAAAAAAGAATTAATGAACTTAACATATATAATGGAAAGAAACTAAATAATTGGTGGAAATTATCATTAATGTGAGACCCGAGACCTCGAATGCTGGTCTGTACACCGGATAACCATTGACCGTAGGTCCATTGGCCCCAAGAACCTTGTGACTTGACGGTAGTGTTGTTCTGTTATCAAGCCGCAAGCCGCGTCTTAACCCGATGTCCGAATTTTAATATATGGACTTAAAGTTAAACAATCTGAGAAATGACAACTATGTCCTGATTTTATCTGGAGGTGGGTCATCACCCAAAAACCCAAATCCATTAGGTCCAAGAGCCTAGCCGTTGCGACTATAGTCGAGTTACGGAACTACTGGTGAAAAAGGCTCGTCAATACGATACCCGGATTGTAAGCTACGAATAGAAATGTGCATTTATATTTTGATAAAATTCGTGAAATGACTTAGACGACCTCAACTTTTTCTAAACCCTTAGAATACCTTTATTTAAAATCACCTAAATAGCCTTTTTTCTATTACCATCATACCCTTAAATTTCTCAAAAACTTCACAAAGTACACCCCAACCCCTCTTTCTAGACAAAAGCCCATTTTAAAATTCTTTTCAAGTCCGGAGATATAATACCGTTAATTAAAAACCTATTTCCAGCACTCTTCTTTCAGCCCTTCTCTCTCTAAATCCTCATTTCCCAAAATCCCTCATTCTCCAGCAAAATCCAACCCAAGACTCCGAAGTTTCCTTCTTTAAATCCTTCCTCAAATAGAGACACCCTTCTTTATCTCATGGAAATCCCAAAATCTGGCCATGCACTCATCGCTAAGAAGTAAAGTCAAACTTGAAATTGAAGGCAAAAGTTGAGGAAAGAAGAGGAGGAAAACATAGTAGAAGCCAAGTTTTTGGTTATTTAGTGCCACGCCGAGTTTGAAATCCAACATTCCGATTGTTATAGGTGAGTGCATAGATTAGGGACATGCATATAAATGTGTTGGATTACTTGAAAACCCTATAGATGAATGGATTTTCTTGTTTTGGTTTTAATTGAATTCGTAGGGGTTTCCATCGGTTTCCATTTTTATTCCTTACAAAGACCGCTTGCTACCTGTTTAATAAAATGTCTAAATAGTTGAGGTTTTTTTTTTTTAAATAGTGTGTTCTTCCTCCTTTTATTGTAACTAACACTTGAGTTAAAGCATGTTTGTGGCATCGAGTCTTATGCCCGGAATGAGCCCCGGATGGGTTTAAATTGATTGAATCATGTGCATATTATATGCATTGTTCATAGCTTGCTACATCATTATATGTTTGAGACTAAATGATTCATATCATGGTATGGTGATCATAGAAGTTGTGTTGTGACACCTGATGTGTCTATGATTAATATGTGGATTGTCTAAATGCAAGAGAATTACATAAAGACCCTTGTGAGGGACTAATATTCATGACGAAACCACATGAGATGGGTCGTCCTATGCTTGTTTTGAAAACATGACATAGTGTAATTGCGTGTGAACTTATGCATGATGGTATCATGATTTATGCAGATTATGGAACCCGATAATAGTAAGGGTTACGGTGTTTGTAAATACAATTAAATATACATTGATATGAATCGAGTTGGACACCACACTATAAATGTGTATTACGACAAGACATAATTAGAGGGTCCTTGGGTGAAAGTCCCTAAACCCCGATTGGTACCATTGGGAGCGGCCAATGCCTGGACCAGGTGGAAGAACAGAGCACTGAAATACCGAAATACCAAACTAGGCGGCGACTCCCACCGGTGCATGTCAATTGGTTGAGAGGTTTGACTTGACTTCTTGTTGTTAAGCAGATAGGTTGTGTGTGATGAGCTCATAAATCCGTCCAATATCGTTTTGCCAGGCGACTTATGACTTCCTGGTGTTAAGCAGATAGTGAGATTCAATGCAAGCAGGTTATACTAGTTTGGCCCATGAACTATGTAGTCTCACCTCTGTAGTTGACCACGGTGGTAAGGCATGTGCAAGTGGGTAGCAATCATATGCAAGTACCACCTCTGTACCAGACCCCGGTGATCCTGTTGGTAAATGTAGAAAGTTGTGGAAATGTTGAAAGATTTGTGTACGTTACAAGTGGGTAGTAGTCCCACCTCTATAACGGAAATTGATGTGATTGGAAATGGTATGGAAAATAGAAAGTGGCACAATGCATTGCATCTTTATTCTACTATTTATTAGCCCAGTAAGCCTGTACATTATATGAGCATGATATGAAACATATGCATTTTCACTGCACATGCACTCGCTGGGCTTAGTAGCTCAAGGCTTTCTTCTTATCTTTTTTATAGGTAAAAGTAGAGAGTTGTAGGAGTAGAGGTTGTAAACTCCAGTTGTCAGTTTTCTTTTGTACATATTAGTGTATATATTGTTTTCCTGTATATGTACGTCAGGTATAGTACATATGACATGGTTTATGTTTTGGCTTTTCTTGATTATGCTTAATTGTACATAGTTACACATGTTTTATATGATGCAAGTTCTGAAAAATGGTAAATGTTTGTCATCTTTATTTTTTAAAATTCTCCTTGTGGAGCCCCACTTATAGGAGTTAGCATGTGACAGCTGGAAGTCCCAAAATCAGAGTTCTACGGAGGCTGTTAGCACAAATTTGGTGTGCGGTAACCAAAGGTTACCGGCACTAGATTCAAGGGAATGACAATTAAGAACTGGGAACCAAGACAAGACATTATCTATGAAAGAGGGAGAGCTGCGTATTGTTTTCTTATCTGCACAAAACATATGGAAAGTTTGATGTGTGGAAGAAAGGAGATGCCCTGTAAAGCTGAAAGCTACCGGTTCCCTTTTTTCAAGAATGGAAAGAAATGCAATTGTCAAAATCAAAACTACTTATAAAAGATAAAACCAGTCACAGCTGCATTACCTTTCTAAGTTCTGCCAGCTTATCAGTGTCTAGAACCCAGTTCTCGGTACCAATCCACTTAGTTACGATTTTACTAAGATCAGGATTGCAAAACCTGATCCACCGTCTAGGAGTCACCCCATTTGTTTTATTCTGAAATTTCTCAGGCCACAGCTGCAAAAAAGAAAATGCACCAAAAATCAGAAACGCAACACAAACGCAATCACAAGTGTCAAGTACTGTGGCATGAGGAAAATGGACCACAAAAGTACTTCATTTATATGCAAAAGCATGGACCTGCAATTGCATGACCTGGGATGACTAAAGTAATTTATCTCACAACACATTGGCTTGACAATTACCTGGTAGAAGCTGTTGAAGACTTCCTCTTTTACAATCTCACTATGAATCTCAGCAACCCCATTTACTGCATGGCCAGAAACGACACAGAGATTAGCCATTCGAACATGTTTTGGCTGTTTCGGATCTGGCTCAAACAACGCCGGTTCATCATCGGCTGGATCCTTTTCCACAGCTTTTACTTCATTTTCCTCTGGTTCATCATCGGCTGGATCCTTTTCCACAGCTTTTACTTCATTTTCCTCTGGTTCAACTTCTTTTTCCTCCAGTTCAACTTCTTTCTCTGCCAGTTCGACTTCTTTTTCCTCAAGCCCAACTTCATCATCCAAATCAGCAGCAGCAGTTTCTTTTGGTTTGACAAGTAATGGTACAAAGGAATCAGGTAATTCAAAATTCTCTAAGATTCTCATTTCTTTCAGTTTTTCCGATAACAATTCAAGATCTGCTGTGCCATACTCCGAAACTATGTTGTGAATCAGCTGGTTCAAATATCAAACAAAAAAAAATCAGAAAGACTTCAACATGTTAACTTCCACAAAGGAAAACTCGGTGATATTGATATGAATCTGATAAATTAACTGTTGCCTTCATCCTCCTGACTGACAGTACCTCGTCATCAATCATTTCAATGATCTCAATGTGTCTAGGAAGCAGCTTCTGCATCAGCTCAAAACTCCATTTTTCCAGTGCCTCAGGAAGAACTGTGTGGTTCGTGTAAGCGACAGTTCTGGCAGAGAAATTACAGAAGGATAAGCAAAGATAAACCATAGCAGCTTGAATCCAAATTTGTGTGATGAATCTATCAGCACAAGGACTCATGTGATTAATATTATGCAAATACCCTTCTAATAAAGAAATTCAAAATGTTGCCAATAAAAGCAACTCCAAGATTTGGACAACCCAGATGCAGAAATAACTGCAAAAGACATGCACATGCAGGCACACGTACACACATAAGAAATTAACAATGCCCATTGCATCAATAGAACATCTCAGAGTTTTCCATTCAAACATATCCCATCCTTCTTGTTCATGGTAAAACCACCCTCATCTTGCATTACTAATATGTTCCTACACTACTTATGTTGCACACACATGTTCCAGATGCAAACTTAGCTATATCCCCTGACAAATAAGTTAGACGAACAGTACGAATTCATCTGAATGGTTATAAATGCAGTGTATGGTTGCATCTACGTATGAATATAAACCAACCAAAATTGAAGTACCTTTGGGTAATGGTCCAAGCTTCCTTCCAGGTCAACCCTTTCACATCAATCAATATTCTGATAAGCTCTGGAATACACAGTGTTGGGTGGGTATCATTCATTTGCACTGCAACTTTTGTAGGAAATTCATCCCAATTGACAGATTTTCCGGATCTCCTTTCAAAACGCGCAATAATATCTTGAAGAGAAGCAGAGCATAATGTATATTGTTGCTTTAGACGAAGAATCTTTCCTTCCATTGAGTCATCTCCAGGGTATAGTATATAGCAGATCTGATATAGAACCAAATATAGTGAGCAATAAATTCATTTGGGATTCATTTGGAACCCCATTTCTCTCAAACAAATTAACCGTAGTCTTCATCATCATTATCATCTTAGCCTTTTCCCAGCAATTTGGGGTTGGCTTTTACACGGTAGATTGGTGAAATGTTTTATAATCAGCTGCCCACCAGACATCAACCATCCTCTTTTACCCCGGCTCTTGGAACTGGTCATGGCTGAGGCTCACATTGACACCACTCATAGTTGTATGCCAACACAGTCCCACCCCGCATCAGACCCCAGTCTAACTTTACAAGCACAACCCAAACGGCAAGCAAGCAAAGCAGGGTATGAAGCACCCACACACAAGAAAGGTCACGCTCAAGTAGTTGGTAGCACGAAATAGCAGGGAACCCAATGATACTTTATTTTATTTTATTTATGTATTTGAATTGCAAACCCAACTCTGCCAGTCAGTTGCTGATCCCAAGCCCGGATGGAGGGTTGCATCAGGTTGGCAGCTGGCATCAAACTTCTGCCACAACCTTTTACCACCTCATCTAGCCAATCCCAGTTAGCTGGGATAAGGCTTTTATATGATGGTGAGATTTGAAGGGCAAACTCAACAATACATGATTACCAACACGCCTCACATGCTAACACAGTCAGGCTGCACGCAACACCTTAGAACAATTATTGCTGCTACCCACAAAGGGGAATTTGCGAGCAATTGATGTCTAGAGCATGCAGTACCAGACAAGCACACTTAGCATGCATGACGAGCACACTGAGGATGCATGAATATAGTGCCCCTAAATGATGGTGGAGTTTTTGTCATTATATTTTTGGTTAATCAAGACCTTCGATGTAGGATCCTATCTAGGTTTAGCAAGACACAACTGATAGCAATGTGATTCCAATGTATAGGAATGGGCACAAATACATCAGGTAGGTTCCACCCTAATTCCAAGTTTCCAACACAGAATATGAGAATATTTGCTGGATTTTGACCATGAGCACCAAATACTCACAATTTCCAACCATACAATCCTAGTAGATTAGTAATGATTTTCTGCAAGTACCATAGAAATCCCATCATAAAATAAAATTCAGCAACAAATAATTCCAGAAAACTGTTCTTAATTTTTTGCAAGTATTTCAAGGTCACAACAACTATGAACTATGCTCCAGCCACAAAACTATATTCCATCATCAAAGGATAAAACTCCAAAATTTTAAAATGGAACTGCTAGCACTAAAAAGATCATATGCAGGTATTGATTGCAGTAGGAGATGAGAAACAAGACTGTAGAAAGAAGAAAAGGGCCTCAACACCCCAAAAATCCAAAAGGCATACCATGTTTTCCCCAAAATCAGAACACACACACGCACACGAATATGGGTTTTGCTGATATCCTCAACTTCATGGGGACATTGGCAATGTCCCCAATAGCATTTGAAATATCGGTATCGTGTTATGTATCGCACCCTTGGGATACAAATACGCATGACATAGCTTTTATCGCACGGTATATATCGTTTGCATCGGGTTATCGCACCTTTTGGGAAACATTGGGAAAATGGTTGAATTTTTCAATGAAACTTCAGGGATTGTTAAAAAAGATCTTAATACACACTTTTAAATCATAACATCTCAAAAAAGAAATGCACATAATAGGTTTCCTTTATATAGGGTCATAATCTATGCGCTATCTAACTGAACTAATGCAACTATATTCAAATTGAATGCATAAAATTTAGAGTGTATTTGATGAAAATCATCAAATACTCCTAAATACTTCGAAATTAGTCTCAATTGACAGCTGGTTGAAGGGAAATTTTGAAAAGAAAAAAAATTATATTTTAATAATTTTATTAATTTTTTATTAAAAAGTGATTTTTATTTTCCAAAAATTGACAAGGACTTGACAAATCAGCAGATCAGCCCTCATACATGCTTGATTTCATATTTGGAGTGCAGCATTGCAAACAATTTAGGAGAAATTGATGAAATTTTGAATTTTCCCCAAATCGGACCACGTACACTCAAATTTCAAAATTAAAGTGTATGTGATGATCATTTCATCAAATAACTCCTAAATAGTTCAAAATTAGTCTCAATTGATAGTGGTTGAAGGAAAATTTCGAAGAAAAAAATGGAGAACATGAAGAACCAATGGATATCAAAATCAAAGCTCCAACTCCATGATATTTTATGCAAAACATGAAGAACCAATGGATTTTTAACCATTTGACACAGATTTTAACATAATTTCAACAAAAAAAAAAAAAGGAATCGGAAATTGAAAATGCTCACTGGATCAAACATGTGGGATATATCGGCACTACCTTTGCATTTCGTATCGCACAGGTGGGATACAAGATATATTATGGGGTATATCGGGGATATCATCGATATTTAAAACATTGGTCCCCAAGGCTTTTAAGTGACATGTGGGATGCCCGATCATCAATCCGAACTGCGCATTTGTACAATTAGGGACAAGCAATGGTGCAAAAATCATGCTAACGGGATGATCCTAAGCATCCGACCAATAGCATGGAAAATGCACGGTCAAGATTGAGCAGAGAAACAAAATAGGTCCAATCATCAACTTGGACTATCTATTTGATAGATCCCACTTTGTATTGCTTATGATCCCAAAGTTGCACTTTTGCTTCATGATTCTAACCATGAGATTTGTGAATCATAAAAAACAGTCGGTGAGGTGCACTCTTCAGTGATAGGCCGTGGAGCCAACATTAGCCTGATTGGAAAGTCAGGTGGGCCACACCACAAGGAACAATTGGGAGGACCCAACCAATAAAACCTTTGAAACAATTGTGGGGCCCACCATGTTGTGTAGATGCCATCCAATTTATTCTTCAAGAGGCCCTAGGATGAAGGAACCCATTAAAGAAAATTAGGCCATTCCAAACTCCGGTGGGCCACACCAAATGAATTTAGAGGTTTTAGTCATGATTTTACATTCTCCCCTCAAGTGGGCCCACTTGGCGTCTAATTGGCTTGATTTTTGGGCTGTAGGTAAACTTGAGGTGGCGCACCTAATTGATGGAATAGGTGTCATGCACACATCACATTGGGCCCAGATATGTCGACACTGCCATAACTTACAATTGGACCATCTCACCTTCCACCCAGTGGATAACTTCCAACCTATCGTGTGAATGCAACATGCAACCCATCCAATAGGGTTTTTTTTCCAAGGGATAGCCACATCTATTCATCAAGGGGACCAGACTTATATATTGTTATTTATTAGCAGATGGGCAATGTTTCAAACATTGGTATCCAAGCAATTATAAGAAAAGACAAAACTGACACTCATCCATATAGCATTTCTAGGATAAAATGAGTGCTTAGAAAGTACATTCCCAAAACTAAATTTCCATAATGGAGCTTTTGTAAAGTAATTTTTGCATTGTCATCCAAATGGGGCCTTGGCATCATCAATCCACCATCATCATCTATACCTCATCACAACTAACTAGGGTCAGCAGTCAGCTATTAGCCTTAATTAAAAACTAAAACAGGAATAATAAGAAAAAAATTACCACTCTTTAGGGGCACTACATTCATTTTCTATTGTGGTCTTCAGGTCCAAGGAAGTCAAGCACAACCAAGCCAATTCATAGAAAAATAAGGTTCTTCCGTAATTTTCCCAAGAATTTATCATATTAAAGGAATCGTGTGTTATAAGGGAACATCCAATACTCCACCTTGTAGCTAGAAGAAGAAAAAAAAAAACAAAACAAAACAAAAAAAAACAAAGAAAATAACTAAAACTCAACAAAAATAGGAAAGCAACCAAAAATAGTTGCAGTTAGTAAATAGAGCTGGACACGAATTGAGTTTAACCGTTTGGATCGACTCGGATCGACTCGGTAAAACCTTGTTCGAACAGAAAGTCTTATTGTTCGAACTTTGTTCGAACACACATGGTGTGTTCGAAAAAAAATTCAATTCAATTTCAAACACAGTCCTGTTCGACTCGACTCGAACTCAAACTCGACTCGAATATTGATCGACTTGACTCGACTCGTTCGTTCAACTTGATTATATATATATATATATATATATATATATATATATATATATATATATATATATATATATATATATATAGAGAGAGAGAGAGAGAGAGAGAGGGGGGGGGGGATGACAAATAAAAGTGACTATGAGCCCAGGAAGGTTTCAATGGTGGACATTATTCTCCTCACTGTGTCCTGCGGTGTGGTCCATTTGAGTTTTGTATTTGCCTCATTTCTTATTTAATGCCTTAAAATAAGTTGTACAAATGGATGGACGAAGTGGATAAAACAAATACATCATGGTGGGACACACAGAACGAATAAATCGGTATTTATTATTCAGTAGTAGAAAAAATATTTTCAAGTGAAAAAAGCGATATTGTTCGAACCTGTTCGAACTCGTAAAAATTGTTCGAAATTCATATGTTCGAACATGTTCGAACATGATTGGGCTAGACCAAATTGAGTTCGAACAGGGCCATCCTGTTCGAATGTTTGTTCGAACATTGTTCGAACACACCCACTCAAGCAGTCGAACAATCCGATCTGGTCCATGTTCGACTCGGATCGGATCGTTGTCCACCTCTATTAGTAAATGAGGAAGCGTGAAGATAACTAATTGTAACATAAATAGCTACAATAATGATCTAGATCATGTAAAGGATGCAGCAATTCAAACATGTTATGACTTATGAGTAAGTCAGCATCAAACCTTTTCAGCATTTGCTTGGGCCTCATATGCTTTGGCATGCTCTCCAGAATTGAAAGCTTGTAAATCAAAATCTTGTGAGGGAACTTTTGTTGACCAGAGGCGAAGGTTAATTGTGGTTTTAGTTTTATATCCTGGTATCGGAACATCATATGCGACGGCCTTTATATTTTCGCCACCAACCCAATGTTTCTTTCCATCTGATCCTGAGACAACCTTACCATAAAATTTCACAGGATATGTGATATCATTTCTTAAAATTTCCCAGGGATTCCCCATCTGCAAGAAGATACTGTATTATCAATAGACGAAAACCATAACAATCTGAATGCAATTAGATACATTCCTGACACTTACCACTATAAAATATGAACCACATTGAAGTTCTAATACACATAAATTAGTGGATATGCCTTAATATAAAAACCCAGTTTCGTATTAAATTAGATAAAATGAACAAAAGTGAACATAACTAAGGTGCACCTCAAGCCAACTTTCCGCAACCTCCTCCTGGCCATCTTTTGTAATATTTTGGTGAAACAAGCCATATTTGTATCTAAGTCCATAACCCCATGCAGGATAATTTAATGTTGCTAGAGAATCCAAAAAACAGGAAGCTAGCCTTCCAAGACCTCCATTTCCAAGTGCAGCATCTGGTTCCTATTTGTCAATAAATCAATGAAGATCAGATATCTTGATCAATGATATTTGAGTTCTTCTATGTAAAGGTCATCTAAGAAATTATGGAATAGCAAGTCAATATATAAAACAAAACCCTAAGTTTTTTTTCCTCTTGATAGGTAAATTGGGCTCAAACCCAAACCTCAACAGTGAAACACACCGTCTACCATAGAGGTATGGGCTTGACCCAAAAAGAGACACTAAACAAAAATGTGGTTTCATACAAATCTTAGTAACCTGATGTTGTTGAAAAACATCGCTGCGCACAAGGGTTTGCATAATCTGACCAATCTCACTAGCCCAAGCATTATTTAAGGAACAAAATGTACCATAATCTGACCTGCCTTGCTACGTTCTCTAGATTATGTCCAAGCTTGCTCAAAGCCTCTGCATAAGCACCAGTGAGCTCTAAATTTCCAATTGCATTTAACAATGCTCTCCCCTGCAATGCTCCGCAAAAACAATCAATCATTGACACGGACTACAAGTTTCGTCTATTTGAATTCAACATTCAATAGTCAAATAAAAAATCCTCAATGACCTGTAGAAATTCCATGGACAGATAATACGCCTGTTTCACATTCATCTTTTCATAATAATCATATGTCTCATTCCAATTAATGATAAGAGAATCACGAACGCTTTCGGCAGTGGCAAAATAAGCCTTGGGGAGCTTGAAATGCTCTGGAGAGAATGATGGTGTGAATTCTGCATGGTATTTGATACTCGATGCGATAGATGCAGAATCTGGTGTGAAGGAATCCAAGCATGTTGAGAACCTGATAACAATTTCAATGGCTATCAGAAAAATAACATGCAAGAATATATGTTTGTGATTTCATTTGCATGCCTGTATTTTATATGCATTTGCGCATTCATGCATATGCAAGTATATATTAATGTGTGTATAAGATGCACATTTATTCATTGATGTGGCTGTAAGTTGTAGAAGCTGATTGGCTATAATCATCATAGCCACATCAGTATTTTCTATGGTATTTAACCAAAATATCCAGAGAATGGACAGAAGATGTGTAAGATAACAAAGATAAACCCCCATGCCAATTTAACAAAGATACAACTAGTTGTATATGAGCTGTTGGAGGAAAAGATCCATGCCAATTTGAAAATGAAACCAAAACTTAAGATTTAAGTGTTGATGAAGTTGTTGGCCGCTAAAATGGGCAGAACTAAAACTATTGAGCATCTTATGGGTGCTCTTGCCTATAGTGGAGGAGCTTCTAGGGTTGGATGTGTAGACCATTCAAGAGGCAAAATCCTAGGGAGAATGCACATTGTGGGCCATTTGGAAACTACAGAATCAAAGCATTTTTAGAGATGATGGTTGTGGAAAAAATCAAGTCAAGCCTCACTCATTGAGCTCATTGCACAAACTAGCTTCAATGTAATTCTAGAAATTGGAGGTAACTACCAAAGGTGGGGCCATAGTAAGCAAATACGCGTCTTACTGGAAAGAAGAAAGTGCCATACAACATATAATTCGAAATATATAGTTTAATACGCATATTAATAGAACCTTACTTATAAAACACATTTGATACGTACTTTATACATATTGCCGTATAATATGCTTACGAAACCTAAAGTCCGATTCCACTAGAATCAGCCCATAGAAATTTTCTTAGTCCACACACAGGTAGAAGTACCATCTAGACATATACATGCCACCACATCTTCCATCATGGAGGATTGGTGAAATATCTTAGCAGACCACCAAGTTGTTGGACAATAAGTTACCATTCAACTAGTGGATAAGTTCCTGCCTATCAATTGTGCACAACATCCAACATTTTTTTTTTTTTTTTTTGAACGATAACATCCAACATCATATGGAAAACCTGACAAAAAATCAAGCGAATCTGATCATCAGGCCAGCAACATCATAGAAAATAATGCAAAAAGTCGTCAATCTTATCGAAAGTACAAGTGTGGCCAACCTAATGAGTGATCTGCCCAATTTTTACACCGGGTGATGTTCATGATAGGTCCAACCTTTCAGACGAGTTGGATGCATACACATATTACTAGTTGACCATAACTTAGAAGTGCAACTAATTGCATGCGACCACTCCATAACAGTTACACCAGTCTGTGGTTATGGGGTAATAACGCTTTTTTTTAAACCTTGATACATACATTCATACATATCCCAAACTACACTTGATGAGATCTGATGTCAGGAAAGCAGCCAGTCTTTGAACTTGTGGCAAGCAATCATGAGCATCAATTCATAATGTTGACCCAAACAGTTGGGATAAGGCTATGATGATGATCCCAAATAGTTAGGAGAAGGCTATGATGATGATGATGATGATGATGATGATGTGTCTCCCTCCCCGCTCTATCTATCCATGTGCGTTTTTATTTCAGTATGTACTGTTGAGACCTAAATATTGCATATTTACTTGCTACTTAACATTGATTTTATCGTATACATTAAGCTAATTAATCATAATTATGTGTGGTTCATGTGCAAGGAAAGATTTGAAGATCAAGATCAAATCTGTGTTACTAAAGGAGATTTAAAGTCCAAGAGATGATGATGGAGCATATTCGAGCATGTGAATGAAAGAAGATCAAAAGTAAGTTGAATAATACTTGAATAATGCAGGAAAGGCCAGAAAAGTCAAAGGGCAAAGTTACAGACAGGGCCAGAAAATCAAAATAAAAATAGTTCAAAAAATGACCCTGCAGTGTTGTTGGACTACTATTTCGATCCCATCGAACTCATCTTCGATCCCATCAACAGAACCTTCGATTCCATCGATGGAAGCTCGATCCTGTCGAGAAAATCAGAAAATTTAGCAATTGGTTGCTGGACATATTGTGAAATATCTTCGATGCCATTGAAGATGACCTCGATTCCATTAAAGAAAACATGAAAAATAAAGTTTTGTTGCTAGACAAATTTGAACTCTTTGTCGATCCCATCGACAATGAGGCAGTGTTTTGCGTAATTTTGCGGAAGTGCATAACCAATTTCCAAATCGAGTTAGGACTCTCCAAAGGTGGTTCAAATCTCTATTTAAGGACTTCCCCGCACGTCCCAAAGGTATTCTAGAGCTTGGAGAGAGAGAGAGAGAGAGAGAGAGAGAGAGAGAGAGAGAGAGTTAGGGCGGAGCCTCGACAATGCCGTTCTTCTTCTTCTACTTCAGTTTTCTAGTTTGTTTTATGCTTTTTAAGTTTAGTTTGAGTTAGTTTTCCTTATGGAGAACTAATCTCTTAGCTAGGGCTAAGAGGTGAACTTTCTACTTCGTTTTTAATGTTCTAGCTTACTTTGATTCAAGTTTTATTGTTTGAGTGACGAACAATTGATTGAATTTGGTTTGAATAAAGCTCTAGTTTTAGTTTACTTTGATCCCTTGTCGACTCCGAGCACATTGGATGCTTAGGAAGGCTAAGATTATTTGCTTATCTATTTTACAAGGGATTGATCTGTAAAATTCATTAATCTATCCTGGACTACGGGCACGATAGATGCTTTGAATTCACTGCAATCAGTAACTTGATGCTTCATGTGGGAATCGAATCAATTGAAATCATCCGACTAGATAGGATGGGGCTTCGATTCTAGTTGAGTTTTCTGATTGAATTAAGTTAATTGGGCATTATGTATGGCTGGAAATGAATCCTTGGCACTCTAGTGTTTCGTATTATTGATTTTCCTTTACGCTGAATTCGTCTATTCTAAATTAGCTTAATTTAGTTAGTTTAGTTTTAGAACCTAATTCGCCTTCAAGTGTTTGAACCTACAATCCTCCCCGTGGATCAACCTCGGATTCACCGAGTTATTACTACGAACTTGTACGCATCATATTCAAAACTATATTCATAATGAGGCCATTGAAGGAAGAGAACCATCACTATTATTAAAATAAACAAAAGTGGTCTAAATTCAACGATTGATGTCCATGAATCAGCGATGAGATCATCCAATCATTCTTATTTTGAGATTAGAACTTATCAACAACGGGTCCTATGATTTGGATGGTTAATTTGAATTACATTTGTGCCACCTGTACAATTTCCAAGTGGCGGGTATGAACTCATCACACTCTGCCATGGTATCAAATAATGGGCATTTAAAAAGATTTACCAACATATAATTCTGATCCATCCAATGTCTGGAGAGGCACAATTTTTGGACCATAGCACATGCATGGTGATGTGCTCGAATCTCTCACAGACATGCTGCACTGGCATGTGTACAGAGAACTGGATTTGAAATCCTACTCTACAAGTAGACAAAGAGGACCCAAATGCAGTTTGAAGGCTACTTCCTAATTGATAATAATAGGAACCAACCACTGAGCGCTAGCAATTCAGTTAAATTGTGAATCCAAATGCAGCCTTAAGAAACCGTCCGAATGGAAAATATCTAAAGGGTCGTTTGCATAGGTTGTAAATCATTTACTAGTAAATAATTTACTAGTAAATGACTTAAGTGCTAGTAAATGATTTACTACCTTCTGTTTGGATGTAAGCAGTAAATGATTTACCTTGTTTGGATAGGCTGTAAATGGGTTATATCCTGTAATTGTATATTCACACTTGAAAATCAATTTAGCTTATAACATTCAAATTACATGTTGGAATTTCCTTCCATGTGGATCATTGGGTCAAGCCCATGCCACTAAAGCACTGTGTTAATACTAAAAAAAAACTGAGTAGTATGTGAGCCATACAAGTGGGCCCACGAATTCAAATGCTATTGTCAAAGGCCAAATAACTCAATATAACCAAAAAAGGCCCGGAAGGGTGCTTGAAGCTTCGAAGATCACCAAAGGGAGGCAGGGAGGGAGGGAGATTGCAGAGAGGGAGAGGGAGAGAGAGCCATTGGAAGTGATTTCAGAACAGGTGCGAATCTGCTTTTAAAGCAGAAATTTGAAAATAGAGCCGTTGCCATCTTGCCCATTTACTAGTAAATGAAATCTCACCTATTTGGTAGTAAATGGGAGAGGGGTTTTGCTAGTAAGTGATTTACTAGCAAATGGGAGCATCCAAACAGAAAAAATGGCCATTTACTAGTAAATCATTTACCACCTATCCAAACGACCCCTAAGAGAAGCGTAAGTTCTCTATAAAAAAAAAAAAAAAACATATATTCCAAAAAAAAAAAAAATTCAAAATGATGCTTCAAATGGAAAAAATAAAAATAAAAAAGTAAAACCAGCGAGACTGGGATTCTCCTTAAAATATAAAATTTTCCAAAAAAAGGAGAAAAATTCAAAATAAGAAAGCAATGATTGCATACATTAAACAGACGACGACGATCAGTGATCAGTGCACAATCCGATGAAACAAGAATGAGAGAGAGAGAGAGAGAGAGAGAGAGAATCGGATGGATTTTTAACCTTCGTCGGAGACGGATTCCTTCAGCTTCTGGTCGCTGGCGACGTTTCTCACGGAGAAAGATCTTCGTCTGTAACGGCGAGAACTGACGGTACTGATGGAGAATAGATTGGAATTGGCGGTGGATTTGATGGTGAAATCGAGAAATCCTGAGATCGAACGATTGCGATTAGAGAACGTATGGGACCGAACAGCTGAGAAACGAGTAGAAGGATGAGCAGATGCCATTGATCCGTGCCTAGATCTGAGACTGAGAGAGCTGATGACCTCTCCCACTACCCTTCTTATCCTGTTCAGGTTTATGAAAACATGTTATAGACGAGCGGAGCTCTCGTGCTATTTGACGAAGGCTCACATGGGGCTCGCTGATTTTGGTGGGTCCCATTTCAACCAAAGTCTTATTTCATCATCACGTCGTCGAGAAAGTCTGTAAACTTTCCGCTCGTTTGCTGTTCTTCTTGTGAGGCTGGCCCACTCTGATTGCCGCTTGAAGATCGAGACCGTTTAAGATCCCCATTACGGATCTAACCCAGTATCCGAGGCTGGTTCCACCAATACCATTTGTTGAATAAGCATACTCTACAGCGTGGTCTGTGGGGCCCACGTTGATGTTTGCATGAAATCCAATCGGCCCATCATGTGAGCCCTTCATGCTCTCCCCTTAATTCAGAAATCAGGACGATCCAAAACTCATGTAGGCCACACCGTGTACAATCATGCCTAAAGCCTTCAAAGTCAGGTTATGTGGTCCACCTGAGTTTTGGAACGGCTGCCTTCTAACTAAACTTCATATGTTCGGTTACATGCGGCAGAACTTCCTTGATGAACGGTCTTGATGATCAGATGGTGGGACCAAAGAGGCGAGCAAAGTTGGGAGCCCCCATCTGGACGAGCGTTTGTAGCATAGCTAGCTTCCGTTTTTTAAGCAAAAGCTCCTTTTCAACAGATCGGAAATCGGAGCGCTTAGTAGTCCGCGAGGGCATACCAAATGTTGTCACCTACACTCCTACCTATGTGTGGGACCCGCAATTGGTGATTGCCAGTGCCCATCAGATTGGCCATTGCAAACGGTGGTGAGTCAGATCCATGCAGTGTTTTATTGGACTCTCTTTTGTTCCAACAATCTAGTTGTAGGCCGGTTGGGTCGATCAGGACCGGAGAATGCCTGTGTCAACCAAGGGTGATCATCATCTGACGGTTTCGGTTGGCAGGGTGGGGCTGCTGTGCGGTCGAGATTGTATCCGTCACACTATACTTCTGATGCATGGGTTCCACAAATTTCGGCTGGTAGTCAAACTTCGGAAGTGTTGTTGACCTTACTGGAGCATCCGCTCACCGACTAGAGTGAGAGTTCTGTTGAAACGACAGTCCGGCTGCTTAGACGGACCCCACTTGGAAGATATTTCGTTTCTTTACAGGGAGGAAGTGATGCGCGTCCAGTGGATGACAAAATACTTTAGATATTTAGATTTTCTATCCTTTTCTCGTGTCGTCATGCAAAGGTTTCTAAAGAAATTTTGACCGTACTAGCTCCACGTAATGGCCTAATTCCCCAAAGAAAAAAATCCTTTTAAAATATATCTCCCACGGCCCTCTAATCACTTTTTGGATCATTAATAAACCAAAATAACCCTACTTTGAAACCTAGTGCCCATGTAAGCTTTTGAATGTGGCAGAAGAATTGTAGCTTTGACCTTGAGGCATGTTATGACGGCCACTTGGTGATTGGGCCCACCTAGAAGGTAGATCCAATTTGTTTATCCTCTTTGTGATCTACTATTTCTTTGAGAATACAGTAATCTTATGTTTATACAAGCTAACTATGGCCAACAGGACCCGTCAAATGATAACAATAGCCTTTTATTGCTAATTGTTTCCGTATGGTGTGATCCACATAATCTGCAGATGTGAGTCATTCTCTAGATCATGGCCTTTCATCAAATTCTGACTTCAATTAATGGAATTGATTCGAGACGTATCCTCATAGTGAGCCCCAGAGACATGGTCCGAAAACCCTTTAGGTGGGATTTAAGGACCCATTGTTGTTTTCGAACATGTCTTTAGGGGACCCACCACCACTCCCTCCGATTGCATTTTCCGACATGCGGTCACTACCATCAATTTATCTAACATATGGGCATTGTCAACAACTTCTACGACTCTAAAAATAAGTGTTTTTTTTTCCTTTAACGACCACATTTCTTATAGATGGAAGCTAATGATACGTGGAAGATATTTTGAATGAATTTTTTATTTTATTTTATGCAGAATATCATTTTTCTTAAAAATGAAAGACACTTTTGGTTGTTGATAGATGGATGGTCCTAGTTGTTGTCGTGGAGGGAAGTGATTATTATCAGGAGAAGTGATTGTCGAAAGGGATTTGAGGTGGAGAGACATGGTTGTGGTTGTCATGTGGAAGACAATAAAAGAGATAGGATCTGAATTTTGTAATGTATTACCTTGGTTGAATAGTTATGTCAACCTCAACCCTTAACACATGTCAACCAGTGTCGAGGTTTTCATGTGCTAACGGTCGAGATTGTCATGTGTTAGGGGTCCGGATTGTCATGTGTTAAAGGTCAAGGTTGTCATGTATTAAGGGTCGAGGTCGGAGTTGTCATGTGTTAAGAGTCTAGGTTGTCATGTATCTAGGTTGTAATGTTTTATGGGTCGATGTTGTCATGTGTGAAGGGTCGTGGTTGTTATGTGTTAAGGGTCGAGGTTGCCAGGTGCTAAGGGTCGTGGTTGTTTGGGTCATAGTTGTCATGTGTTAATGGTTAAGGTTAACAAGGTCGAGATTGTCATGTGTTAAAGGTCGAGGTTGTCATGTATTAAGGGTTGACATTGACAGGGTCGAGGTTGTCATGTGTTAAGGGTCGAGGTTGTTTATTTTAAGGGTTGTGGGGCCCGCCATGGGGTATATGTCGAATCCACTCACTCTGTCTACTGGATCTATAATTTAACTTAAGGTCATGGATAAAAGAATGAGTCACATCTGTAGATAAAGTGGACCACACCACAAGGAAATAGTTGTGAGTGAACGGTTACCGTTATTAGTTGTTGTGGACCATAGAGAGCTCGTATCAAGTTAAAATTTGTGTCTTTTTGTTGAAATGGTGGGTCATGAAGAAAATGAACGAGTTGAATCTACCTTCAAGTGGGCTCAATCATCACATGATATCAGATCATGCATTGGAATCTGAGCTACAAAGCTTCTCACGCAAGCAAAAGCTCATACTAGGGAAGCTCATAAAGGCAAAGGCATCTTCGTTTACTAAAAATTTTAAAAGTAGTCAGAGGGCTATGGAGGAACTACCTTAAAAGGGTTTTCCTCTTGGGAAATTTGGCCATTTCTTAGGTCTAGTACAATTAAAATCTTGTTTCTAAATCCTTTTTAAAAAAGACTTAAAAATGTTTACTTAAAAGTTTATAAGCGAACACTACAAATATTTTTAACAGGGAGATTTTATTGATGGCCTTATGTGGACCACATCATCATTTACATTTCTTACTCTACGTTAGCAGAGCTCTCTTATAAACTTTCTATTTTTTTAAAAAAAAATACTTATATAATTCATCAAAGATTTAAACCATGTATATTTGATAAGATAACAAGAAAATTATCTTTCGCACAAGAGGAATTAAACAATTTTCTCTATAAACATCATTCCAATTTTCTCATATATATATATATATATATATATATATATATATATATATATATATATATATATATATATATATATATATATATCGAGAGAGAGAGAGAGAGAGAGAGAGAGAGAGAGAGAGTTGTCTACTCCCTTTCTAAGTGATGTGAAATGATTCTTATCTTTATCTATATATTAACATTAACTAATCACCACTATTGTAAGACTTGACACATATATAGAGATTTTAATTATTTATTTAATTAAAAAATTATTTTAAGATTATTTATCTATAATATAAATATGTGTGTAGACACCCCACCGTAGGCTAACAAGTTGATCAAAGTTGGACGGTTTAGATGGATGATCGTAGCCCTAAACCTAGCCCAAACCCTAATCATGTTCAAACCATAATCCGAGTCAAAAACCTTGAATCGAGTGACAATCCGAATTGTAACCCAAAACCCTAAAACCCTATAACTTGAAAACCCTAGGAGTCCCAAGACATGACTCGTTAAGTCAATTCACTGAGTCATATTGAGTTGACTCGCTAGTCAAGACCCAGCCAACCCACCTAATCAAGCTAGGGCCCAAGCCAACCCAAAACCAAGTCCAAAGCCTAACCCATAGGCCCAGCAGAGGTCTACAAGGAAGACAGTAAAAGAGTCACATTTAAGTCGAAGCTCCCATATGCTTGTAGAAGGCACCTTGTCAAAGTAAGGAGTGTTAGGTGACCCGCTGCTTGCCACGTGGCACACCCCTGCTTCGACAGGGCGCCTTAAAATTGTATGAGGCTCTCTTTTTAAAATTACGTCGGATAGTCTAACACGACACCGACACGCTTTGTGGAATCTTAAAGCGGAGCTATTAAAACTATGGTTAAATCTTAAAGGGGGGCTAATTAGGAACGTTTTAAAATCCTCTAAAAAACATCTTGCCTAATTAAACTAATTAGCAATTAAACTAGTTAAGCAAGAACATTTAGCTTCCAAGCTTAAGTGGGTCCAATCATAAAGGCTACAAAAGATAATGAAATTAAGCAAACTAGCATAAGCACATAGATTACAATGCTGCAACATGTTGAGCTTCTAATCAATGTGCAATAATCTAGACTACTAATGGTATAACTATCTAAGCAACTAGTCTAGAAGTGAAGCTACAACATGTGTATGAGAATCTAACTATCATACATATCATACATCCCATTCAAGTATTCACATAATTAACAATTAAAGACAATGCAAGAATAACAATGTGGTCAAATGACAATCTCCAACACAAGCATGCATAGTGGTTCGACTACGTGTCTATTCCACTGCCGGTTGTCGTTTCCACCCCATGAGAACATTGAATTTCACTAGGGAATTTAAATCAAGTTCCTCCTAACTTAAAAGTTTTAAATAAGTTCGTCTCAACCTTTGTTGAGCCCTCAATTATACATATTCTAAACCCTTTTTCATCACACATTATGCATGAATTCTATGTTTAAAGACTCTTCTAATACATGCTTTTGTGATTATAGGAATGAGAGAGTGACTTTATGAATTCAATGCTAAAAGACCTAATCTAAACATCATTGAAGAGATTAGAAAGATGAGCTATGAGGTGGAGTGAAGAAGCAAAGAGAGAAGAGAAGAGAAGAAGAGAAAACAAGGCCATCTGAGAGCTCTGACCGGTCATGACCGGTTGGCCAGGCAGGCTAGACCAGTTGGCCATTTCCTACTGCCCCCTTTTGTGCACACTAGACTGACTCAAGGTGGGTCCGACCAGTTATGACCGGTCGGCCAGCCAGGTCCGATCGGTCACGACCGGTCAGCCACTCACAGCAGTTGCAAATCAGCAATTTTTATTTTTGGCTATGGTTTCCTAGTGCGAGAAGGATCTGCGTTTTCTCGAATGTTCTCACTCGGTGGCGGATTTAAGCTATAAAAAGACACCTCCACCCTCTTTCTATGGCATCTAGCAACGTGGGGAGCAAAGGAATCAAGACCTAGGAGGCTTCCTAGCCTCCTACAACTAGTTCTTCTTCTTCTTCTTCTAGTTTTAGTTCTAGTTTATGATGTTTTCCTTTATTTAACCTCTTAGCTAGAGCTAAGAGGTGAAGTTTATAGTTAGTTTCAATTCTTATTTTGTTTATCCAAGTACCCTTTACTTATTTATGCATTTCGAAGTTCTAGTTTGAATTAAGTATGGATTTTTAGATGAATTATGAGAGTTTGTATACTCCGAACATGAGTTCCTTGCAATTCTTTGATATTTCCATGATTGGGTTGTTTGGATTTGAATTATAGTAACCCTGGAGCATGCCATGATCTCTTAGTATAGTTGTTCCTTTGAAGGATACAAGTTCAAGTTTTATGTGCTTCATTAGAATTAGAAATCTTATTTGCATATTTAAGTGGGACTGTTTGTATTGAATGTTATATATTCCAATTAGATGAGAGATAGGACTTTGATTCTAATTGTGTTTGTGGTTGGATGAATGAATTGGTATTGGACTACTACAAGTAGATACTTAATGCTCTAGTTCTTCTAAACTCTCAGATTTTCTTGTTTCATGTTTTTACTTAGTTCTTAAAAATCGATTTTCTAAACTTTTTTAGATTCTAGTTATTAGAATATTTTGAATCGTTTACCTTTTCCCTGTGGTCAACATCAGTCTTACCGAGGATTATTACTACATCGCAGCCTTGCACATGAAGTGAGCGAAAAAAATTTTGACGTAGTTGCTGGGGAAAAGGTTAAACAGTTCTAATTGTTCTATTAACTATAGAGTAGTCTTAGTTATGTAGGATTTTCAATTTTTTTTAGAGTACTAACAATATTTTGTTTTTGTTTTTGTTTTTGCAGGAACATAGTTGCTGATATAGTTCTCACCTTCATGGGTAACATCTCCCCATCTCCTTCGGTTTATTTATTTCTTTTCTTATGATACGTTAGGTTCTGACTCCTTTAAATTTCATCATGGCTGATTGGGTGGGTGGTGCATATGAATACCTTTTGGAAGATGAGATGTTGGACCATGGGATCCAAAATTATTATGATCGGAATCCCTCCAAGCACGAGTATTTTTCTAAGATTCAAACAACCTCCACTACCTCTCCATGTAAGATGTTGCATGATTATTACAATGAAAATAATACACATGTTGAGACACAACGTAAGACGATGGAGGAATATCGGAATGAAGCTAAATCAAATAATGACCGACCGGGTAAAACACTGTGTGAATATTTGATTGAAAATAATATACATGGCGGTTCACCGGGTATAGTAGGAGGTGTCATCAACAAAAGGAATGGGTGCATAATGACCAACCGATTAAGACAATGCGTGATCACTTGTATGGATTTGCCTATCGATTATCATATAACTCTTCATCCTACAATGCGTATGGTCTTAATTAGGGAAGCCATCATTTACCTTGTTCAAGGGAAGAACCAACCGTGGTTATTAACAATCACCCTAAAACGTCTTCCTCCCATGATAACAAATACATAAAAATACTTGAGGAATTATGGAAAGAGTATGAAGATGAAAAATCAAATCAAATTTAGTCGCTATCTTGTGAAGACGTTGAGCCCGAAATTGGGGGCATCAAATCAATTCCCTCTAATGAGGAAGATGAGGCTATCAAAATCCCACCTTCTTCGGATATAATGAATAAACTTCTAGAGGAGATTAATCTCGATAATCCCAATGTAATCATCGATTATGGTGAATCCATTATTTCTTTTAGATATTTTATTCAAAACCATGAAGGGATTCCAATGAAAGTTTATGAACCTAAGGAATCCATAAAAGTTCAAAGCGATAGTGGGGTTGCCTACAATGAGGATTTGGTGGATGCCTATGAGCCTATGCTTATGAGTCTTTAAAGGATATGCATGCTAGAGAGTTAGCCGAAGTTGATATTTTTTAGTCCTTCCACCAATATAACATGTCAAATCTTATTGTGGAAGACCCCACTTGGGTTGAAAATTCTGTTTCTTTGGATGATGGGGTGACACAATCTAAACTCTAAGAACTTTCTTTGGAAGACATCCTCTCTATAGAGGAGGAATTCATTGCCATTGAAACAAAGTTTCTTCAATCATTAAGGGAGGAAGAGGACCCTTCATCCGACTATCTCGATTTCCTAGAGGATTGCTTGGCCCACTCCTATGATGTTGATGATGAGATGATCAATGAGTTGGATAGTTTGTTAGACAGGGTGTTGGTGCCTGAAGAACACAATTCCACTGATTTACACTCTTTACCATTGTTTGTGGAAGCACCATACAATTCTTAAATTGTGGAGGAGACAACCCTAACTGAAAAATATTTGATGAATGTCTCTCCACCACCATGGGTTCTTCGGCCCATTGAGAATTCTAAATGGGAAGACCCATTTTAATCAATCATAACCCAGTTCAGAATTCAAGGAGATATCTTTTTGCTACTCTTATCTCCTCCTTTCACGCATGTGGTGCGCATTACGATTGAAATTTAATGAAAAAAGCACCCATGTCTATTGTCGAGCAGGACTTTGGATTGTCCTCATGAGAAATTTGTTGAAATTCATAAAGATCAGGCTCAAATTTGAGTATGTAGTCGATCGGACTAATCAAAGGTAGTTAGGTAGGTTAGGATTTATTTTTCTACATTTAGGATTGAATAAGTCTTATGGAGACATGAAAGAAAGCTAGACTTAATTCACTTGTTGTCTCAAGTACTCTCGTTCTCACTCTCATTTACTTATGTCATTGCTCTCATGTCTTGCATATTGCATATCTTTTTACATTGAGGACAATGTGAGATTTTGGTTGGAGGTGAGATTCCTAGATGAATTTAGTGTTTCATGATGCTTCAAGCAATTTTTGTAAGAAAATTTTTTATTTTTCTGAAAATTCAAAACTCTTTTAAAAATTTTTATTTCTATGCACTTGGGATGCTATAAGTATGAAAGAAAATAAATTTAAGTGATTGATTTTGAAAGCCTTAAATTACCTATAATATGATAGTTTTCTGTATGAATCCCTTATTTATATGATTGATAGAAAGTTTAAACACTTTTGAGTCTAGTTCACATTACATTATTTTTATAATTGAAAGAATTATGTAGATTTGTAGACTGGCTAGACTAAGATTTAAGGTGTTGAGGAACCAAGCCAGAAAACTTTGTCCATCCTTGTTCATGAAAAATAAGAAGAGAAAAGAATGGAAGATATGGATTTGTAAAAAATTTATCTTATGTTTATAGTGAAAGAAAAAGAAAGAAAAGAATGATTTATGTTGAAAATATATGAATTCTGAAAAGGGCTACCTATTACCAACTAGGGAAAGGTCTACCCGTAACCTAAGTTGGATATGGGAAGTAGTGTGAAAGTCGTCGAAGGAATGGTAAGGCAAATTCTTGTCATAAGCATGTGGTTGATCTGTACACCTTTAAATATTTAGTTTCATTAATCTATGAAGAAGGTAATCTTGGAAATCCGTGAGATGAACATTTACTATGCACATTAGACCACACTTGTTTCGATTCTTCAATATATCAATCAATCGGTGGGGATTCTATGCGAAACGTTCATTATGCTTAGGAAGTTTAAGATTTCAATTTCTATCACTAAGTTTCTCTAAATTTTATACTTGTATGTCTTGAAGTTTATAGAAGCAATTTCCAAGAGAGAGTTGGGTTTTGGAAAGATGGATTTGTTTCATGCATGTTTTGCTCGGGATTAGCAAAATGCTGGTTGGGGGTGTGTTGAGCCCTCAATTATACATATTCTAAACCCTTTTTCATCACACATTATGCATGAATTCTATGTTTAAAGACTCTTCTAATGCATGCTTTTGTGATTGTAGGAATGAGAGAGTGACTGTGGACGCTCACCTTTTCACGCTCCCGACCCTCCCTTTTGAAAAGGGGTTGCGTGAATCGCCGTTTGCCACTGGCTCGCCTCATTCTCGAGGGTTTTTTCTGTTGTCGTGTTAACTGGATATGTTTAGATGAGTTCATATAAGACCAGAGTCGCCACTAGCCAATTATTTCGAATCTACAGTCGGCTAGACCCCGTAGAAACGTTAGAGAAGAGAATCTGAAGATTCTTTCCTCTAAAATGACTCCTTTTGATCTGCGGTCAGAGATTCGAGGTAAGGGATCACGATTATAGGGTGGGAAGGTGTTAGGCACCCACTCTGCCTGTACCGAGGTAAGGTCTTTACTTCACAAAATCGAACTATTACTTGAAAATCTGATTTATTCCTCGCACATCCTCATGAATGATATGATGCATGAATGTAAGATTGAACAGTAAGAGTTTCTAATGGGCAGGTTTCCGTTAACAGGCAAGCCCAGAGCATACGCTCGAACTGAAATGTGCTTTATGAAAGATGCATGATGTGTGTTTGATCGATCAAAGTTTCTAATGAATGAATTCCAGAGAAATCGGCAAACTTTAAAGCATACGCTAAGACCTGATCAAGTGATTGTAGTAGAATGATAAGCAGAGGGGTTGAAATACTAGTAAATGTTGCACTTATGCTAGATGCGAACGAAATGATGCTATATGAGTGTAGCTGGATGGACGGAGGTATCGCAAGGGTTGACTTCGAATGACTAGATCAAGACTTAGGTAGCTTAAGAGACTTGAACCAGGGTTAAGTTGGGCTGAACCAGGGCTAGACTCTTCTTACTCGGGCTCTCCTTGGTGGAGGAATGGGCTAAAGAGATGTGAAGATAGACTCGAAAATCGAAATTTTTGGGATGTTAAGGGAGGCTGTTGTTCGCTCGCCTCAAGTGCAAGGCTGCGATGTAGTAATAATTCTCGGTAAGACCGAGGTCAATTAACAGGGAATTAGAAAACCAATTCTAAACTATTCCAGCAACTTGAATTGAAACAAATTGGAGTTTTGAATTAAGAGAACTAACTTAAAATAGTAATTTAGAAAAATCAGTAATTAAAGAAACTAAGGCTTTCAAGGATCCACTTGTAGCAATCCCATGTCAATCCAATCAATTCAAGCATAAAACACAACTAGATTCGAAGTTCTATCTCTCATCTAGTTGGAAGATAAAGCAAAAAAACACATTCAATCCCACTTAAGTTGAACTTCCAAGTTCTAGTCCTATTCAATCCATAACATTCTAAATAATAGCCTTCGGAGTAACATCCATGCCTATGGACTATGTCATGCTCAAGGGTTATTATAATTCGAATCTAATCAAGTAAAATATGATAATCTCAGAGAATTGCAAGGAATCCATGTCCGAAGCACATGAAATCTCATAAGACTTTTAAAAATATCAACTTTATTCGAACTAGAATATTCAAAATCCAAACTCAAAGTGAAGGTACTTGAATCAAACTGAATTAAACATGAAATTGGCTATAAGCTTCACCTCTCAGCCCTAGCTAAGAGATTCTAGCCGAGCATTGTTATACTACAACTAGAACTCAATGAAAAAGACAAAAAACTAGAAAAATCGGAATCGACGGAGTTGTGGACGCTCCACGGTGCTCTCCTTCACTTCCCACGACCTCCAATCTCTTCTAAGATACCTTTAGACGAAGCCCTAGGTCCCCTTTTATAGAATAGTGCGAAGATTCCAGATTGCGCAAGAAATCACAGAGCTAGCAGAGAAAATCGGAGCTTATAGGACAAGCTCTGTTATGTAGCCGACCGGTCTAAGTTGTTGGACGACCGGTCGTAAAACAGTAAAAACAGTCCAGTGACTTTTTTTTTATTTTCCACCCCCCTTCTGTTGAGTGCTCGACCGGTCTGACGACCGATCTGAGTGATGTGCGGCTAGTTTGACGACTAGTCTAGCTTGGTCCAGTGAAAGGGGGGTCTCTGTTGAATTGCAGACCGGTCGGACAATCGGTCCTGTGCCTTGGCAGACAGTTCGAATGACCAGTCCTTAGTGCAAAGTGTTGCACTTCTTCCTTCTTTCTTTCATATCCCCCTTGTTTCTTTCTCACATCCTTTGGCTCTTGGTTCTTTGATCTTTAATGTGTACAAAGTACTCTTTTTAACCTTAAATCAGTAAAATCTCCGCCTCGCTCCTACAATCACAAATCACGCATTAGATGAGCCTTTTAAGCATGCAAACCGTGCATATAATGTGATGCAAAGGGTTAGTGAATGTATAAATTGGAGGCTCAACACACCCCCAACCAGCATTTTGCTAGTCCCGAGCAAAACATGCGTGAAACAATTTCAAATCTCCAAAATCCAACTCTCATTTAGAAACATGCTTCTATCCATTCCAAGACATACAAGTGTAAAAATCAGAAAAATTAGGTGATGGAAGTTGAAACCTTAAACTCTCAAAACATAACAAGTGTTCACATGAAATTCCCGCTAACTGATTAATAAATAGAAGAACTTGAACAAACTCAACCTAGTGTGCATAGTGAATGTTCATCTCATGAGTTTCCGGGATTATCTTCTTCATAGATCAACTAAACTATAGATCTAAAAGTTTACAGATCAACAACAAGCCTATGACAGGAATTTGCCTTACCGTCCTTCCGACGGCTTTCACACTACGTCTCATTTCCGGCTTTGGTTATGGGTAGACCATCTCCCGGTTGGTAATAGGTAGCCCTTTTTGGATTTTTCCACCATATTCTTCATCATTCCCATATTTTCATCCTTCCTTTCCATTTTATACACATTAGATAGGATTTTTAGAAATTCATATCTTTCGTTATTTTCCCATGGACAAAGATAGGGCTGTACATCGAGTCGAGTCGAGTCGAGGTGGGCCAAGCTTGGCTTGACTCGTCTGTGCTCTCCTCGAGTTCGAGCTCGAGCTCGAGCTCACCCTCGAGCTTACCATTGGAGCTTGCCTTGTTTACTAAAACTTTCGAGGCGAGCTTACCTTGAGTCGAGTCAAGCTTGCTCCCACCTCAATTTATCATATTTTTTACTACAAAATACAAATTAAAAGTCAACAACATTAAGTTTGAGACCCCACCATTAAAATGACCTAGCTCTGATTGGTTTTTTCTTTTTCCAAGTCACACATGCATTGAATGCAGACCACTAGTAATATTTTATGGACCATAATTAACACAGTACATGCATAGCTCACCACGTGAATGGATTGCCTTAATTATTGTGTGGACCATCTTCATGTTGAGGTCCAGCTGATTCATGGATCAATGTACCACCTCCCTCGTAAAATTGCAATCAATAGCTGCATATGGCGTTTGGTCTAACCGTAGCCCCTGCTTTTTAGATATTTATGGTGTGTGGTCTCACCGTAGCACTTGTGCTTGTGTAGCATGTAAAATACACAACCATTGTGTGCTCACCATGTTTTGTACTTGAAATTACTCAATCCATCAGATATGCTCAACAAGAAATGTTCTTACCTGAACAAAATAGTAGGATTAAGAAACCCCCAACATGTGAGGGTTTTATATGTCCTAAGCTTGGACCCCAATGTGTCTGTGGGGGAGGGAGGAGAGAGAACCAAGAAATAAGAAGATTAGGGTTTTTTTTTATTTTTTTATTTTTTATAACAAATATCTATATGAAATGAGTCGAGCTCAAGCTCGAGCCAAGTCGAGCTTGAATCGAGTCGAGTGACCCAATGGTTGAACTTGACTCAATTTCTAACTCGAGCTCCTAAATGAAGCTTGGCTTGACTTGTTCTACTGAGTCGAGTCGAGCCGAGGTGAGCTTTTTCGAGTCGAGTCGATCGAGTTTCTCGAGCTGACTCGGCTCATGACCAGCCCTAGACAAAGATGAACAAAGTACCCCTACTTGGTTTCTCAACACTTCAAATCTAAGTTTAACCAATCCAAAAATCTACATAATCCTTTTAAACCATGAAAATCGTGTAATGTGAACTAGGTGTAAGAATGTTCAAATTTTCTATCAATCATATAAATAGGGAAATTCACATATAAAACCATTATGTCAAAAGTAGTTTAAGACTTTCAACATTACTTACTTCGTATCTCCTCTTCTTATACTTGTATCCACCCGAATGCATAGAAACAAGGTTTTCCAAACTAGTTTTGAATTGTCAGAAAAAAATGAAAAATTTTCAACATATAATGCTCGAAATATCCACAAACTGCTAGATGAGGAATCTCATCTCACCCCCCAACCAAATCCTATATTGTCCTCAATGTAAAAACATATGCAATGAGCATGAATATGAGAGCAATGGTGAAATAAAATAGAGTGAGAACGATAGTACCTGAGAGAGTCGATCATGGAAGTGTACAACCCCGGTATCAAAATCTACTAAAGTAAGTAAAACTTAAAATAGAAAAATAACTAAACCTAATCCTACGCTATACCTCCGTCAGACTAGGAGATCAATCATCCTGATACACAGGATCATTCAGAGTGATGGACATGTCCTCTGAATCAAATTTCTCCACAAATGGTTTAAGCCGTTGTCCATTCACTTTAAAACAGTTATCATTTGCAACATTCTCTATCTCGACAGCCCCATGAGGAAAAACTTCTTTAACAATATATGGGCCGGTCCATCGAGATCGCAATTTTCTCGAAAAAAGATGAAGTCGAGAATTGTACAAGAGCACTTTTTGACCTTCCTGGAAAGATTTCTTGAAGATGTGCTTGTCATGGAATACTTTCATCCTACTCTTGTAAATCCTCGAGTTCTCATAAGCATCGTTCTGGATCTCATCAATCTCATTAAGTTGGAGTTTGTGAAGCGAGCTAGCCTTGTCAATGTCAAAATTCAATGCCCGAATTGTCCAATAGGCTTTGTGTTCAATCTCCACAAGTAAGTGAAAAGCTTTCCTATAGACTAGTCTATAGAGGGACATTCCAATGGGTGTCTTGTAAGCAATACGGTAAGCCCAAAGTGCATCATTTAATCTAAGCGACCAATCTTTGCAATCCGACCTCACCGTCTTTTTTGAAATTTGTTTGATTTCCCAATTGGAAATTTCAGCTTACCTACTTGTCTGTGGGTGGTATGGGGTACTCACCGTATGCCTAATGTCATATTTCTTCATTAAGGCTTCGAAAGGCCTATTGCAAAAGTGAGAACCGCAATCACTAATGATGGCTCGAGGCGTTCTAAATCTGGAAAGTATGTTTTCTTTAAGGAACTTTATAACCGTACGATGATCGTTGGTTCTACATGGAATAGCCTCTATCCATTTAAACACATAGTCTATGGTAAGCAATATGTAGACATGTTCAAAAGATGAGGGGAACGGTCCCATGAAATCGGTGCCCCAACAGTCAAATACTTCAAGATGTTGAATTGGGGTAATCCTAGCTTTTGACAGTGCTCACATGCTTTGCAAAACTCATGAGTGTCCTTAAATAGAGTTGGCCAATAAAAACCGCACTGCAGAATTTTTGTAGTGGTTTTCTTGGTGGAAAAATGACCCCCACATGCTTGATCATTGCAAAAGGAGATTATAGAATTATGTTTATCATCAGGGACACATCTCCTAAGAATTTGATCTAGGCAATATTTAAAAAGTAAAGGTTCAACCCAGAAAAATCTGCGCACTTCCCTTAGAAATTTTCGTTTATCCTGCGCAGTCCAATGAGTCGGCATCACACCTGTGGAAAGATAATTTACAATATCAGCGTACCATGGTGGATGTGTAGCAACAAAAAGTTGCTCATCTAGGTGACTTGTCCATGGAACTTGGTAAAAATAGGCGGCATAGATGGTCTGCCACCACGTTCTCTACTTCTTTCTTATCCTTGATTTCTAAGTCGAATTCTTGAAGGAGTAGGATCCATCTAAGCAAACGGGGCTTAGCATCCTTCTTAGAAAGAAGGTATTTCAACGCCGCATGGTCTATGAAAACTATGACCTTGGATCCTATCAAGTACGCCCTGAACTTGTCCAAGGCAAAAACAATGGCTAGGAGCTCCTTCTCCGTAGTTGAGTAATTGACTTGGGCGGGGTTTAAGGTCCTACTTACATAGTAGATAACGTGGGGATTCTTATCCTTCTTTTGTCCTAACACCGCCCCAATAGCATAATCACTCGCATCGCACATCAACTCAAAAGGAATGGACCAATCCGGTGGTTGCATGATAGGAGCGGTTGTCAATATGTCTTTTAGCTTTGAAAAAGCTAATTGACATTCGGCACTCCACTCAAATTGGTTCTCCTTTTAGAGAAGGTTACATAAGGGCCTTGAGATATGACTGAAATCCTTTATAAACCTTCTATAAAAACCAGCGTGTCCAAGGAAGGACCGCACATCGCGTATGCTCTTGGGTGGTGGTAGGTTGGAAATAATATCAATTTTAGCCCGGTCTACCTCTATTCCATTAGACAAGATGATATGTCCAAGGACTATTCCTCTTTGTACCATAAAATGACACTTCTTCCAGTTTAAGACAAGGTTCTTCTCCTCACACCTTGTCAAGACCAACTTCAAGTGATTGAGGCACTCTTCAAACGTACAACCAAAAATAGAAAAATCATCTATGAATACCTCGAGAAATTCACCCACCATGTTTGAGAAAATACTCAACATGCATCGTTGAAATGTGGTGAGCTCATTACATAATCCGAATGGCATCCTTAGATATACGAAGGTGCCCAATGGGCATGTAAAGGTGGTCTTCTCTTGGTCTTCTGGGGCTATCTCAATTTGATTGTAACCGGAAAGCCATCTAGGAAGCAATAATAGGAGTGACCCGCTAAACTCTCCAAAATTTGATCCATGAATGGGAGAGGGAAGTGGTCCTTCCTAGTGACCGTGTTTAGCTTCCGATAATCAATGCACATACGCCAACCGGTGGTCACTCTAGTCGGTATAAGCTCATTGTTGGCATTTTCTATGATGGTAATATAGGACTTCTTAGGGACAACTTGGGTAGGACTCACCCATTGGCTATCCGAGGTGGGGTAGATGATACCCACATCTAGTAGCTTTAACACTTCAGTTTTGACAACCTCCATCATATTTGGATTTAACCTTCTTTGAGGTTGTCTAGTCATTTTTGCGTTCTCATCGAGGTGAATACGGTGAGTACATACCGAAGAGTCTATCCCCTTGAGGTCCGCTATTATCTAACCTATGGCTCCACTATGTTCTTTGAATAGCTTAATCAATTTGAGCTCTTGGTCTTTTTCTAGGTGAGAGGCAATGACAATCGGGAATGTTTCTTCTTGACCCAAATATACATATTTCAGCTCGGATGGCAACGGTTTAAGGTCAAGCTTCGGTGGTTTGATGTTAGACGGTAGAAGCCTTAATGTGGTTGGTGGCAATCTTTCAAAATGGGGCTCCACCGGCTAGTATCAACTACCGGTTCCTCAATATTCAATGCTTGCACAATTTCACTAATAATGGGGTCTTTCAAATCCTCGAAATGTGCCAAGCATGTCTCCAAGCTTTTTAATGATTCAAGTTGGAGGAGCTCTTCTTCTTCGAAAGATTCAAGCATGTTTACCTCGAAGAGCTCATCGTCATCATCCCTATGCCTTTTGCCTAAATGGAACACATTCACCTCCAATGTCATGTTTCCAAAGGACAATTGCATTACCCCATTCCGGCAATTGATAATTGCGTTTGATGTAGCAAGGAACGGGCAGCTTGAAATCACCGATATTTGAGTGCTAGCATCTATAACCGGTTGCGTGTCTAAGACGATAAAATCCACCGAGTAGTAGAATTTGTCTACTTGGACTAGAACATCCTCAACTATCCCTCTCGGTACATGGATAGATCTATCAGCGAGTTGTAATGTGGTTTTGGTTGGTTTTAATTCAAGACCCAATTGCTCGTATACCGAGTACGGGATCAAGTTTACGCTTGCCCCCAAGTCTAGAAATGCACGTTCAATTCGGTAGTCACCAATGATGCATGAAATTGTGGGACTACCGGGTTCCTTGAATTTGGGGGGGGGGGGGGGGGGTCTTTTGAGTGAGAATGGCACTCACTTGCTCATTTAGGAAGGCCTTTTGTTGCACATTATATTTGCATTTGGTTGTGCATAGGTCATTTAGAAACTTGGTATAAGAGGGGATTTGTTTAATGGCATCAAGCAATATAATGTTGATCTTGACTAGTCTAAAAATCTTTAGAATATCATGAGAGTTTGGAAGAGATTTTGGAGCAACCAATCTCGAAGGGAATGGTGCTACGAGCTTATAAACGCATTCCGTTTATTGTGGGGCTAAGTTAGATCCGTCCTCATCCTCAGAATTTACCGGATCATTAGGCTTGTCGGCCTTCACCGGAATGGATTTATCCATTTGCTTACCACTTCTAAGAGTGGTGACAGATTTTGCTTACTCCACATGTTGGTTGGGGAGATTATGGATGCTTACTTCATGTACTTGTTTTGGATTGGGCTGAGGTTGGGCCGGAAAGGTCCCTTCCCTGGCATTAAGCGTCCCTTAATCTCATTAACCGAGACTTTAAGCTCTTGGAACATTTGTTGGTTCATTTAATTTATTTGCGTTTGCCCTTGCATAAACGCCTTTAAAGTATCCTCCATTGAAAATTGAGGTGGGGCCATGTTTTGCATGGGTGGCCCTCCTTGAGAGTTGGTAGGATTACCCATGGGATTATTCTTCCAACTGAAATTTGGGTGGTTCTTCCGAGTTATACGTGTTACCCACCGGTCCATTAAAAGGGGCATTTGCATGTTCCTGTAACACCTCTTGAAACGCAGGAATTGTAGGACAATCTTGCTTAGCATGTATATTAGTGGCACAAATTCCACACATGTTCTCAATAGCTTCATTAGACTTTGAAACTCCACTCTTACTAAGTTTCATGGCCTCGATCTTCCTTATGAGGCTAGGTATCTTTGTGTTCACATCATCTTCTTCTTTAAGAATATAGATGCCTCCTTTTCTCCTTTTGTTGAGGAGGCTTGAGATTACTAGATTTGTCCGAGGCATCCCATGATTGGGCATTCTCAGCCAACATATCCAAGTAACTCCAAGCTTCATCTGAATTTTTACTCATAAACTCGCCGTTGCACATCATCTCTACGAATTGGCGCATGTTAGAACTTAATCCATCATCAAAGAAGTTTATGATTCGTTGTTGAGTGCTTAAATGTGTATATTCTAACCCCATTTCATCACTAACTATGCATGGTTTTCAAGCTTAAAGACTATTCTAATGCATGGTTTTATGATTGCAGGAATGAGAGGGACTCTGCCCAATTGATGACTAAAAAGGTCAATTTAGGAGCCTTGGATGAAGACTCGAGGTGGGCCAAAGAAAGAAGAGAGCAAGGAGAGAGAAGAGAGAAGGAAAGAAAGAAGGAAAATGCAGAAAAATAGGTCTGACCGGTCTTGAACGGTTGACCAAGATGGCCACGACCGGTCTAGACTGGTCGGCCACCTCCTGTTTGCTCTCTGGACATACAACGTAAGAGGCCAACTGGTCAAGACTAGTCTTCTAAGGCTTTTTTCACTCATCTAAGCACGCTAGACAGTCCATATACCAGGCTAGACCGGTCGTGACCGGTTGGCCAACCCAGTCCGACCGGTCGGCCAGTGTAATTTCAACAAGACTCCAGCAGCTTCCTCTTGAAGCTCCGATTTTCTAGCACAGTGCATAAGTACTATGCAAATCTGGAAGATTCTGAGGCGGTGGAGCCTCTCCACTATAAAAGGGGACCTAGGGATAGTAACTAAGGTATCCTAGAAGAGATCTATGAAGGTGGGAAGCGGCGGAAGTCGGATTCGGAGTTCCACAACTCCTCCCAGTTTGTGTTTTCTAGTTTTATGTTTTTAGTTGTTTTCATGCTTCTTTGGATCATGAACGGCTAAACCTCTTAGCTAGGGCTAAGAGGTGAAGCTTGTAGTGAATCTGAGATGCTTTAATTTGTTTTTATATTGGTTTCATGATGGATTTATTGAAGAATAATGGTTTATAGAAGTTTGAATAAAGTTCTAAGTAGTTTTTCTTAATCTTATGATGGCTCATGGATGTTTGGGAGAATCGCTTTAGTTCTTAACTGTTTTGCATAGTTCTAGACCTGTACGCTCCGAGGAATCGGATTCAATATGCTCTAGACTTGGATTTCCATGTGGGAACTTCAACCAAAGTTCTACCTTTTATACTAATTTCTGAATTATGTGTTGATGGTATATGTGATTTGAATGAAGTTCAAATCATGATCTAATTATGCTTTGTGACAGAGTTTAATGATGATGTATAGAATCACACATATGACAGATTGTGTAATACAACCGCTCTATCATCCGATTAGATAGGATTTGATTTCGATTCTAGTTGTGTAATTGGGAAACCACAGTGAATTATGCATTGAGGATTGCTACAAGTGGATCCTTGGACCCCTAGTGCTTTTTTATATTGATTACATTCACTTTTAGTTTAAGAATCACATTTACATTCAATTCTAAAAATTTGTTTAGTTAGCTCTCGAGTAGAGAATATTAGAAGTAATTTTGTGAATTCCTAACAAGTCCCTGAGAACGATCTCAGTCTCTATCGAATTATTTCTACATCGCAACCCTACACTTGGGGAAGCGAACATTCGTCAGCTTTCGTAGCCGTGATGTGGGCAAGTAAGTAAGAGGTCCTTAAACCTTTTCCAACATTGGAAGAATGACTCATTCTCTTTAACCGAAAAATTCATTATGGCTCTTCGAATGGTGTTTGTTTTATGAGCTGGGAAGAACTTTTTCAAGAAGTCCCGGGTCATTTGGTTTCATGACCCTATCGAATGTGGTCTAAGAGAGTTAAGCCAACTCTTGGCTCTTTCTTTCAATGAAAAGGAAAAAAGTTTGAGTTTTATAGCATCTTCTGAAACATTAGTGTATTGCAAAGTAGCCACCACTTCTTTAAATTCTTTTAAGTGTAGGCATGGGCTCTCAGAGTCTAGCCCATGGAACTTTGGCAAAAGTTGAATTACACCCGGCTTTATATCAATGTTTCCCTCGGTTGGTGGTAAAACCACACACGAGGGTTGTTGAGCCATGAATATTCCATATTCTAACCCCTTTTCATCATCACATTATGCATGATTTTCATGTTTAAAGACTAATTTAATACATGTTTTTGTGATTGTAGGAATGAGAGGGAGACTTCACTAATTCATGGTTAAAAGAGTCACTTTGTATGCCTTGCAGATCAAAGAAATAAAGGATAAGAGATGGAGGAAAGACGCAATGCAATGGAGGAAGAAAAGTGTGAAAAAGTCATAATTTACATCCTAACCGGCCGGCTGGATGATAGGTTGGCCATGCATTTTCTAAAGCAGATTTTAAATACAGGCAGTCCCATTTTTAGTTTTTCAGCCCAATTTTCAAGGCCCACCTTGATGATATTCGAAAATCCAACACATTCATGTTGAAGAGGAGCTCGACGCCGAAATAACCCAAGTGGTTTCATGTTGATCGGAGCTACGAATTGACCATGGCGGCCAAAATAATATGAACTGTCCAAAAGGTTTTCAAATTTCGCTGCTTAACACTGGAATGTCCAGGTGGACCGTCATTGATGATATGAAAAATACAATTTGACCATCTTCTAAACCACATCTATATATGAATAACCACAAAGTTTTAGGTCAAAAGGATGTGTGGTTTGATCGTACCGGTTGAAGAAAGATGGACCATCCAGAAAGATTCAACTGCACAAATTTTCTAAAAGGCCTAAGTGTTTTAATTTTTACACCTAATTTTGGAATTGATTTGGACAATCTAATCCGTCTATCATCTAGAGGAGGAAGGTTTCTACTAGTGTTCCAATTGGAGATCAATCCGACCTCTGTACACTCCGTAGCGTTGAAAGCAAGATGACTGGTTCTGGAGGTACCCGAATTGGGCGATTTTGAGAGGTCGTCACTGATCTGATTGATGGGCCCATTCAGAAGATAATCTTAGAAATCTAAATCATCTGTGAGGAAGATCAAGTTCCAAGGAAGCTACAAATCAAATTTGAAGGCAATCCGACCATTGGTTAAGCCGTACGAAGTGAAACAAAATCTGTTATGCTGCGGTACTCTTGCTGTATTATAAAAGGAGGTGCTCTCTTCTATTCCAAAGTAGTCAAGGACGTGGGAAGCAAGGAGTTCAAGTCCTAGGAGGCTACCTAGCCTCCTACAGCTAGTTTTTCTTCTTTTTCTTAGTTCTAGTTTTAATATGCTTTTTCTTAGTTAACCTCTTAGCTAGAGCTAGAGGTAAAATTTGTAGTTGGTTTCAATGCTTTAATTCTTTTATTTCAAGTATCATTTTCTTAATTTTGGATTTTGAACTTCTAGTTTGAATAAAGTTTGGATTCTTGGATGAATTACTCCGGACATGAGTTCCTTGCAATTCTCTGAGATTACCATGATGGGTTTATTTAGATTCGAATTGTAGTAACCCCAGAGCATGCCATAGTCTCTTGGCATGGCTGTTATTTTGAAGGCTACAAGTTTGAGTTCTATGTGCTTTATTAGAACTAGAAATTGATTTTCAGATTTAAGTGGGACTGTTTGTGCTTGAATTTTATATCCTCCAATTAGATGAGAGATAGAACTTTGATTCTAATTGTGTTGTGCTTGGATGAATGAATTAATATTGAACTACTACAAGTGGATCCTTAATGCTCTAGTTCTTTCCAAATATCAAAATTTTCTGTTTTATGTTAAAAACTGTTTTACTAAACTTCTTGGATTCTAGTTATTGGAATAGTTGGAATTGTTTACTTCTTTCCCTGTGGATCGACTTCGGTCTTACCGAGAATTATTACTACATCGCAGCCTTGTACTTGAGGCGAGCGAACAAGTTTTTGGTGCCGTTGCCGGGGAAAAGGTTAAACGGTTTTAATTATTCTAGTAGCGATAGAGTAGTCTTAGTTAGGTAGGATTTTCAGTTTTTCTAAAAGTAGGATTTTTTTTTTCTGGATTACTAACAATTTTTTGTTTGATTTTGTAGGACATTGTTGCTGACATAGATCTCACTCTATTGGGTAACATCTCCCCATCTCCCTTCTTTTTGTTCTTTTTTCTAGATTAGGCTAGTTTCCAATTCCTTAAAATTTCATCATGTATGATTGGACGAATGATGCGTACAAGTACCTTTTGGAGGATGAGACGTCAGATTGGGGGACCCAAATTCATTGTGATCGGGATCTCTCCAAGCATGAGTATTTTTCTGAGATTCAAAGAACCTCCACTACCCCCCACGTAAGACGATGCATAATTACATTAATAAAAACAATACACATATTGAGACACGATGTAAGATAATGAGAGAATACCGAAATGAAGTAAAATCGAATAATGATCATCCGGGGAAAACATTACGTGATTACCGGATTGAAAATAACATGAGTGTTCCATCGGTTATGGTAGGAGGTGTGCAACAACAAAAGGAACGGGTGAATAATGGCCAACCGGTTAAGACAATGCGTGATCACTTGTATGGATATGCCTATCAACCATCATATAACTTTTCATCCTACAATGCATACGGTCTTAATTAGGGAAACCACCATTTTCCTTGTTCAAGGGAAGAACCAACCGTGGTTATTAACAATCACCCTAATACGTCTTCCTCTTGTGATGACATGTATACACAAATACTTGAAGAAATATGGAAATAGTATGTAGATGAACAATCAAATCAAGCTTACTCGTCATCTTGTGAAGACGTTGAGCCCGAAATTGGGGGCATCAAATCAATCTCTTCTAATGAGGAGGAAGAGGCTATCCAAGTCTCACCTTCTTTGGATATAATGAATAAACTTTTAAAGGAGATTGATCTCGATGATCCCAATGTCATCATCAATTATGGTGAGTCAACTATCTCTTTTGGTTGCTTTGAACTTAATGATGAAGCGATTTCAATGACGGTTGACGAACCCCAGGAATCCATAAAATCTGAAAGCGATAGTGGGGTTACCTACAATGAGGCTTCGGTGGATGCTTATGAACCTATGGTTTCTTTTTCCCAAGGACATAATGATTATGAGTCTCTAGAGGATATGCATGATAGAGAGATGGCCGAAGTTGAGATTTTTAAGTCCTTTCACCAACAACATATGCTAAATTCTATTGTGGAGGACTTCCCTTTAGGTGGAAATTCAGATTCTTTGGATAAATGCTTGGCTCACTTTGAAAATTCAAAAGACTCAATTATTCAACAGATTGTTAAAGCCTTACACACTTCAGACTTGGTGCCCCATACTAGTTATGAGGAACCTAGTTTGGAAGAATTCCACTCCATGGAGTCTAAATCCCTCACCATATAAACTGAATTTTTACAATCCTTTAGAGAAGACGAAGAGCCTTCATCCGACTATCTTGATTTCCTAGAGGAATGCTTGGCCCACTCTTATGATCTTGATGATGAGATGATTAAGGAGTTCGATATTTTGTTAGACACGGTGTCGGTGCCTGAAGAACCCATTCCATTTATTCACACTCTTTACCATTGTTTGTGGAAGCACCGTATAATTCTGAAATTGTGGAGGAGACAACTTTAACTAATGAAAACTTGATGAATGTCTCTCCACCATCGTGGGTCCTTCAGCCCATTGAAAATTCTGATTGGGAGGACCCGTTTTTAATCAATCATAACCCAGATCAGAATTTGAGGAGTTATCTTTTTGCTGCTCTTATCTCCTCCTATCATACATGTGGTGCACATAAATATTGGACTTCAATGAAGAAAAGCACCCATGTTTACTGTTGAGCAGGACTATGGATGGTCCTCATGAGAAACCTATTGAAATTCATGAAGATCCTGCTCAAATTTGATCATGTAGTCGATCGGACTAATCAAGGGTAGGTAGGTAGGTTAGGATCTATTTTTCTGCAATTAAGATTGAATAAGTCTCATCGAGACAATGGAAGATGCTAGAATTGATCAACTTGCTACCTCAGGTACTCTTGTTCCCACTCTCCTTTGTTTTATTTCATTGCTCTCATGTCTTGCATACTGCATATCTTTTTATATTGAGGACAATGTAAGATTTTGGTTGGGGGGTGAGATTCCTACATGAATCTAGTGTTTTGTAACATTTCGAGCATTGTATGTAGAAAAAATTTTATTTTTCTAAAAATTCAAAACTCTTTTAGAAAACTTTGTTTCTATGCATTCAGCATGATACTAGTAAAAGAAAAGGAGATATGAATTGAGTGATGTTGCAAGTCTTGAACTACCCTTAATATAATGGTTGATATGTGAATTCCCCTATTTATATGATTGATAGAAAATTTGAACACTTTTACACCTAGTTCACATTATACGATTTTCATGGTTTAAAAGGATTATGTAGCTTTGTGGATTGGCTAGACTTAGATTCGAGGTGTTGAGGAACCAAGCTGGGGTACTTTGTCCATTCTTGTCCATGGGAAAATAACGAAAGATATGGATTTCTAAAAATCCTATATAATGTGTATAAAAGGAGAAATGAATGATGAAAATATGGGAATGTTTGAGCATATGGTGGAAAATTCTGAAAAGGGCTACCTATTAGCAACCGGGGGATGGTCTACCCGTAACCAAAGCCGAAAATGGAACGTAGCGTGAAAGCCGTCGGAAGGACGGTAAGGCAAATTCCTGTCATAGCCTTGTTGTTGATCTGTACACTTTTAAACCCATAGTTTAGTTGATCTATGAAGAAAATAATCCCGAAAACTCATTGGATGAACATTCACTATGCACAGTTGAATTTGTTCAAGTTCTTCTATTTATAAATCGATCAGCGGGAATTCTATATGAACACTTATTATATTTTGAGAAGTTTGAGGTTTCAGCTTCTATTACCCAGTTTCTCTTATTTTTGCACTTATATGTCTTAGAATGTATAGAAGCATAGTTTCTGAATGAGAGTTTGGTTTTGGAGATTTGAACTTGTTTCACGCATGTTTTGCTCAGGACTAGCAAAATGCTGGTTAGGGGGTGTGTTGAGCCATGAATATTTCATATTCTAACTCCTTTTCATCATCACATTATGCATGATTTTCAAGTTTAAAGACTAATTTAATACATGTTTTTGTGATTGTAGGAATGAGAGGGAGACTTCACTAATTCATGGTTAAAAGAGTCACTTTGTATGCCTTGCAGATCAAAGAAATAAAGGATAAGAGATGGAGGAAAGACGCAATGCAATGGCGGAAGAAAAGTGTGAAAAAGTCATAATTTACATCCTGACCGGCCGGCTGGATGATAGGTTGGCCATGCATTTTCTAAAGCAGATTTTAAATACAGGCAGTCCCATTTTTAGTTTTTCAGCCCAATTTTCAAGGCCCACCTTGATGATATTCGAAAATCCAACACATTCATGTTGAAGAGGAGTTCGACGCTGAAATAACTCAAGTGGTTTCATGTCGATCGAAGCTACGGATTGACTGTGGGGGCCAAAACAATACGAATTGTCTAGAAGGTTTTCAGATTTCGCTGCTCAACAATAGAATGGTCCAGGTGGCCCATCATTGATGATATGAAAAATACAATTTGACCATCTTCTAAACCACATCTATATATGAATAACCACAAAGTTTTTAGGTCAAAAGGATGTGTGGTTTGATCGTACCGGTTGAAGAAAGATGGACCATCCAGAAATATTCAACTGCACAAATTTTCTAAAAGGCCTAAGTGTTTTAATTTTTACACCTAATTTTGGAATTGATTTGGACAATCTAATCCATCTATCATCTAGAGGAGGAAGGTTTCTACTAGTGTTCCAATTGGAGATCAATCCGACCTCTGTACACTCCGTAGCGTTGAAAGCAAGATGACTGGTTCTGGAGGTACCCGAATTGGGCGATTTTGAGAGGCCGTCACTGATCTGATTGATGGGCCCATTCAGAAGATAATCTTAGAAATCTAAATCATCTGTGAGGAAGATCAAGTTCCAAGGAAGCTACAAATCAAATTTGAAGGCAATCCGACCATTGGTTAAGCCATACGAAGTGAAACAAAATCTGTTATGCTGCGGTACTCTTGCTGTATTATAAAAGGAGGTGCTCTCTTCTATTCCAAAGTAGTCAAGGACGTGGGAAGCAAGGAGTTCAAGTCCTAGGAGGCTACCTAGCCTCCTACAGCTAGTTTTTCTTCCTTTTCTTAGTTCTAGTTCTAGTTTTAATATGCTTTTTCTTAGTTAACCTCTTAGCTAGAGCTAGAGGTGAAATTTGTAGTTGGTTTCAATGCTTTAATTCTTTTATTTCAAGTATCATTTTCTTAATTTTGGATTTTGAACTTCTAGTTTGAATAAAGTTTGGATTCTTGGATGAATTACGAGAGTTTGTGTACTCCGGACATGAGTTCCTTGCAATTCTCTGAGATTTCCATGATGGGTTTATTTAGATTCGAATTGTAGTAAACCTAAAGCATGCCATAGTCTCTTAGCATGACTGTTATTTCGAAGGCTACAAGTTTGAGTTCTATGTGTTTCATTAGAACTAGAAATTTGATTTTCATATTTAAGTGGGACTGTTTGTGCTTGAATGTTATATTCTCCAATTAGATGAGAGATAGAACTTTGATTCTAATTGTGTTGTGCTTGGATGAATGGATTAGTATTGAACTACTACAAGTGGATCCTTGATGCTCTAGTTCTTTCCAAATATCAGATGTTAAAAATTGTTTTCCCAAACTTCTTGGATTCTAGTTATTAGAATAGTTGGAATTATTTACTTCTTTTCCTGTGGATCGACCTCGGTCTTACCGAGAATTATTACTACATCGCAGCCTTGCACTTAAGGCAAGCGAACGAGGGTGTAGTTGTATGGGCCAGTTGTAGGTAGTCCTGTAAAGATCTCATTAGATGAACATTGTGTACCTTATTATCTCCTACTCCCTCTTGATTTGCGTTTGTAGTTGGAGTAGGGGAGAGGATTCCCCAAACTATCGTAAAGCTCTTGGTATTTTTGGACTCGTCTATGGACGGATAATGGTCTAACTAGACCACCTTCGGATTGGAGACGATTGGTGTGGTCACATTCGCAATGGGACATAAACCACACAACTATGATCTAAACTAATCCTAAGTCCTAAAACAATACTTAACAAAACCTAAAAATAGAAAAATTTGTAAAAAGCACTAAGTTAGAAGGATAATACCCGATTCGCTTGAACTATGGAAGAATTCCTACAAGACAAAACAACTTGTTAGTCCTAGAAAATCAGGAAAACCTATCTACTTCTACTTCTACAGCCACTAAAACAATCTAGAACCGTTTATCTGAGTTCCCCGGCAACGGTGCCAAAAACTTATTCGCTCGCCTCAAGTGTAAGGCTGCGATGTAGTAATAATTCTCCGTAAGACCAAGGTCGATCCACAGGGAATTAGAAAACCGATTCTAAATTATTCCAACAACTTGAATTGAAACAAATTGGAGTTTTGAATTAAGAGAATTAACTTAAAACAATAGTTTAGAAAAATCAGTAATGAAAGAAACTAAGGCTTTCAAGGATCCACTTGTAGCAATCCCATGTCAGACTTGTTTTTGGTTAAGCACACGTGTGTGTTGCAATAGGCCATTGCTCCATTGATCGAGGCCGGTTGGGTGAGCACCTAAGTGTGTGCAATAGACTAGCTACGCAGGCCAGGTGGAGGCTCCATTGATCGAGGCCAGTTGGGTGAGCACCCAAGTGTATGCAACAGACCAGCTACGCAGGCCAGGCGGAGGTGTGGGACAGTTCGTGATCTGAGTTGGCTATGTCGCTAGGGACCGATGTTCCAGATGATAGTGATGACCAACTGGAGGTTCTACTAATAACCGTACTGAGATCGTTGAGGCATACTTACATATCTTGCATCATATGCATGTTTAAGAGATTTTGGTTTGGTGAAATTATCATTGGATTTGTAATAATTTTTATTTTAGTGGTTATGTGATTTTCTATATTGAATTACATGTGCTAAACCGTACGAGATTACTCGCTGGCTTTTATAGTTGACGCAGTGTTATGCGATTAACTGTAGTGGTAGGTGATGATTTAAAAGATTATGAAGAGGTGATTCCAGATAAAGAAGTACTCTAGAAGATTTTTTAGAATTGATTTATTTTTTTTTTAGTTTGAAAGCTCGATGTAATAAGGTCCATTAGATGGCCATTAGTTTAGACAGTATGAAACAATTTAGTAAACTCATTAATTTATGATTTAATTTTCAAAGTTTGGTTTATTTTGATTCTATATATTTGGTACCATGTGAATGAAAAAAGAAAAATATCACCTGAGATTGTGAGGTATTCATCCATTATTTACACAACACCCTTGATTTCGAAATTTGAGTTTATATACTCGAGTGTCGAAGTTTGGGGCGTTACACCTATTATCTGGAAGACATGCAAGGAAGACCCCTACGTCGCCCTTCGCATGTGGAACATTACTCCAATATTTTCCATAAAGCATTCATGAAGTGAACATGTGAATCATATTTAAATAAAGATAATTTTTTTATTATTCTGGCTGATCAGCTATAAAACCTATAACTTGGTCACTACCCCATTTTGGACCTGAATAGCCCTGAAGAGAATACTTGTTCTCTTGACCAAGTCTTCTGCTTACAGCAGAGCCAAAGACTCAATTGATAGATCAGTCTATCTCTATGCAAATGCGGTCACCAAGACCTCCCTAATTGAGCCCAACTCATTTTCATGGGTTGAGTAATCACATATTCAAGCATAATTCATTTCCATAAATTAAAACAACTAAAAGAGAAGTCAAAATGATTCTTTTTTATTTAGATTCATATGACGATCCGATTATAAAAACACTGAATTATTTTATATGAAAAGACAAAGAAGAGATTAAGATCGGTTTTTAGCCACTCATTCTTGAGCATCGCTTGGAGGAGGAGCACCGCTCTCGACCTCTGGGTCAGTTTCAGGAACCCCTGTTGAGCTCTGAATTGTGCATATTCTAACCCCAATTCAGCACATGTTATGCATGGTTTGCATGTTTAAAAGACTAATCTAATTCATGATTTATGATTGTACGAACGAGATGGAGATTTCATTGATTCAAGGCTAAAAATAGAACTTTACATACATTGAAGATCAAGGAACCAAGTACAAAAGGATCGAAGAAAGAAGCAAGGGAGAAAAGGAAGAAAGAAGAAAGCAGTGCAGAAAATTACACTTAAGACCGGTCGTCCATAGCCCAAGACCGGTCGGACCGATCCGAACACTCAATAAAAGGACCTCTGCTGCCAACCTTCCTGGACCAATCAAGACCGGTCGTCAGACCGGTCGATTAATTCAAAAGCTAGGAAGGATTTTTTCGAAAACTCACTGGACAATTTTTGGCCTTTTATGACTGGTCGTGCGACCGGTCATCCGTGAGCTTAGACCGGTCATCGACTAGTCATCTGCATAACAGAGCTTCTTCTACAAGCTCTGAAATTTGCTGCGCAAAGATCTATTTTTGCGGGATTTCTCGAAGGTTCTTCGCAATTGGAGTCCGAAACCTATAAAAGGACCTCTCCTCTTCATATCCAAGTATGCTAAGACGTGGAGAACAATAAGGAGGCTTGGGAGATGAATTCTACTTCAAGTTTTCATAGTTTTTCTTCTAGTTTTTATATTTTCTGAGTTTTTAGTCCAAGGATGTTAGAGATGAACTAAAATCTCTTAGTTAGGGCTAAGAGGTGAACCTTTTGATTCATTTTTTTATGGATTGATACAACCTAAGTTTCCTTTTTCATGTTTTAATTGAAGAATTTAGTTTAATTTGAGTTTGAATCAAGTACGAGTTTAGTTTTACTTTGATCACTTGATGGCTCCGAGCTCATGTGATTCTTAGTGATTCTAAACTTAGTAGCTTATCGTTTGGGCATTGTTTATGCTTGTGTAGTTCATTGATCTATCATTGTCCGGGCATGGTAGACCTTTTGATTGCCTTGTGTACAATAGCATGAACTTCATGTGGGAACCCATTCCAACTAAAGTTCTTATCTTTTGTTATAATTTAAGATAGTTGTTTGCTGATTGATTTTGATTTAATTAGAGTTCTAATCATTGGTCGCAATCAAGTCTAATGACAGGATTTGATGAAAGCATGGTTGTGAATCTCAACTAGATTGGAAAGAGGCTTGGCCTATACAATTGAGTGTGCCCAAGGCCTGAGTATCGCTGTGGGAATCGAATCAATGAACAAACAACTGTTTTAGATCATTGTTGATTGAACCACTCTATATTCTGATCGGATAGAGATATAAATTCGATTCCGATTGTGTAGTGAGAGACTTAGTTGTGCTAATGCATTGAAAACTATCAAAAGTGGATACTTGGCGCTCTAGTGCCTTTTTAGATTGTTATTACCTCTCATAATCACTATTTTACTTCAAATCACTATTTTCCATCTTTAGTTTTTAATAGGGTCTCAATTATAAGTTGTTTTAAATAAATTCTAAGAATACCCATACATAAATCTCTGTGGGAACGATACTCAATTTTTTCGAATTATTACTACTTCGCAACCCTATACTTGGGGAGTGAACAAGTTTTTGGCGTCGTTGTCGGGGATGTCTATGCGGTATTTTTAGAATTTTCTGAGATAGCTTCTAGTTGAAATTGTGTTAAGATAGGTTTAGGATTTATTTTGCTTCCTAGGATAGGTTTTCTTCTAAACTCAAAATACTAACTTAGTTTGTTTTGATTTTGCAGGATTCTAACATAGATCTATTATTCAGGTTCTATCCTTCTAACCCTTCTTGTTATTGATAGTTTCAGATTTTTGCTTTTGGAAGTAGGATTAGATTTTAGGATTGTGTTGAGTGGTTCATGCCCAAGTAGGTTCGTGTTCACACTCGGAGATTGTTGAGTGACAGAGTAATTGTTGAAGGGATTAATAGAGAGCCTCGTGCTAGAAAACGTCAAAATCTTCCTGAAATTGCTAGAGAGATGGCTGAAAATTAACCCAATCAAGGGGCTAATCAACATAAAAATCAAGCCAAAAAATTTATTGAATTGGATGAGAATGAAGTGGGAGATATACCTCAACCTAGGATTTTACATGACTATTTACAACCTGCAAGGACGAGTACTCCTTCTTGCATAATTTTCCTTCACAATGTGGGAAATATTAATTTAAAACCGAGGTTAGTTCAACTTCTTCCCAAATTTCACGGACTCGACTCCGAAAGCGCTTATCTACACATTAAGGAGTTTGAGGAGGTTATTGCCACAATATACTATGATAATGTAACCAAGGATACCATAAAACTCAAATCGTTCCCTTTTTCCTAGGAAGAGAAGGCCAAATCGTGGCTACATTCCTTAAGGCTAAGGTCCATTGGGACATGGGTTGAGATGACTCGGGAGTTTCTTAAAAAATTCTTCCCAGCTCATCGAACCCATGCACTAAGAAGGGCCATAATGAATTTCGCCCAAAAAGAAGATGAAGCATTTTTCCAATGTTAGGAAAGGTATAATGAGCTATTAAACGCATGCCCACATCATAGCTACGAACGGTGGAGGTTGATTAGTTTCTTCTATGAAGGACTAAACTCAACCATGCGCCAATTTGTGGAGATGTTGTGCAATGGGGAGTTCATGAACAAGGAAACGAAGGAAGCTTGGGATTATTTTCATATATTGGCTGAAAACACACAATTATGGCATACATCTAAGCCGACAAGTTCAAAACAGTCCCAAGCAAAGGAAAACGGAGGAATTTACGTTTTAAATGAAGAAGATGATCTAAGTTCTAGAGTGGCTAATCTCACACGAAAGGTCTAGGCGATGGAAATAAGGAAAGTGGACGCAACCCAACAAAAGGGGGCTGTTGAAACTGTTTGCGATATTTGTGCTTCGAATGTACATCAAACGGGGATTGTCCAATAATTTCTACGTTTTGAGAACTTTTATACGAACAATCGAATGCTTTGAATAGTTATCAACGACCTTTTAGTACTTCAAATCCAAACACGTATAATTCTAGTTGGAGGAACAATCCTAACTTCAATTGGGCGAATGGACCCACGGCCAACCAAAGTAATCCTCAAAAGGGGCCCCCAATGCAATTTCCTATGGCCCCACCTCAAATGCCTATTGAGGATACATTGAAAGCGTTCATGGAAGGCCAAGCTCAAATAAACCAATCAAACCATACGATAATGCTTGAGCTTAAAATTTTGGTGGAGGAAATCAAGGCTCGCTTAAGCGCAAGGGAAGGGACTCTTCCGGCCCAACCTTTACTTAATCCGAAATCACAATGCGAAATAAGTGTGCCTAGTTCCTCTAGCCAACACATGGAACATGTTAAGTCCATCACCACTCTTAGAAGTGGTAAAATTATTGAAAAATCTGACTCGGTGAAGGCCTCTACCCCTAATGATCTGGTATCTTCCAAAGAGGATGATGGACCTAGTACCGCCTCACATGAAAAAGAAACAGTGGAAGAATATAGGCCCGTTACTCCATTCCCTCAATGCTTGATTTTAACCAAACCTCAAGATAAATATCAGAAATTTTTGGAGGTTTTTAAGCAAGTCAAGATCAACATTCCATTGTTAGATGCGATTAAACAAATACCGTCAAATGCCAAGTTTCTGAATGATCTTTGCACGGTAAAAAGAAAAATACATGTACAAAAGAAGGCATTTTTTTGCAGAGAATGTAAGTGCCATTATAAATCATGAGATGCCCAAGAAATACAAAGATCCCGGTAAGTCCGACAATATCATGCATAATTGGAGACTTCCAGGTGAACCATGCTTTACTTGATCTAGGAGCAAGTGTGAACTTAATTCCCTTTTCGGTATATGAACAATTCGGTTTAGGTGAATTAAAACCCACAAAAACCACATTACAACTCGCTGACCGATCGATTCGTATTCCGAGAGGGGTGATTGAGAACGTTCTTGTCTAAGTTGACAAGGTCTACTATCCGGTGGACTTTATTGTCTTGGACACACGACCCATGGTTAATATTGGCACTCAAATTCCTGTCATACTTAGCCGCCCATTCCTAGCTACATCAAACGCTATCATCAATTATAGGAGTGGGGTCGTACAAATGTCTTTTAGCAATATGACGATTGAGTTAAATGCTTTCAATATTGACAACCAACAAGAGGATGAAGATGAGGAGGTCCACGAAATAAACATGATCAATTCATTTGTGGAAGATAAGTTACTCTCACCTTTTTACTCCAGTCACTTAGAAGAAGAAGTAACCTACTCCCCTGATAATAATGTTGATGTGATAGAGGATGTAGTTGCACTTTTAGAGTCGGTATCAACATATGACGTTAGCCGAGAGAAGGATGTGAAACAACACTTTGTTGTGCTGAGAAATCAATTCATATTTCCACACCTCTATGGATCATGCACACCGAACTCTACTAACCTTGGGATGATCCATACTTGCAATATCAATGCCCAAGAAAATCTGAATGGAGACATATTTTTTCTGATAAATATGATGCTGTCTCCTCTTATTCATGTGGTGAAAACATTAAGGAACCCACTAAAATTCCCTTTTGGGATTTTCGGTGGCTTATCTGGATCACTCACACACATGTATATTGTAAAGTAGGATATTGGATGACTTTACTGCGAAACCTTTTGATCCATCTAATGATTCTGCTTGACTTTATGCTTTTGAATGAGTTGTTGGGATTAACCTCCTAGTGTGATGGAGGACGGTTTAGATTTTTAATCCTTTTCTTAGAATGATATCCCATTAGGAGTTGATTTGATTAGTTGATTTAGTTGTGAAGTAACCTATTTCCAAAAGCCAATTTTGCCATGCAATGTATTTCCATTTATAATATGACGAGCAACTATGATGTCGCATCTCGTCTGTATGGTAAGGTCCAAACCCTACTAAAAAATTAAAGGGAGTGTCATTGAATGTAGAAAAGTTTCTTTAAATAAGTACAAGAAATGACAAAGTATTTTGTATACCTGGACCATCCACATCCCTGCATCCAGAGAGAAATCCTCCTGGACTAGGCTCAGCAAGAGCACCAAAAGATTGCGGAGTAATGTTATTAAAAAGAAACTTGCAAATAAGGTGCAAGTGACCCGAAATGGTGAAAGTCCCAACCCCAGAAGGTTGAGCTACGACCATTCCTACTTCAGCAATGCTCAGCTCTGGAGCAAAAGACAGGCTCCCGAGCAGGAACCAACTTGTGAGCAACAGCGGGCCTGCGACTCCCCTCATCCGAAGGATGACTTAATCCTGCCTCATCACCCCTCGAAGAATTATCAATAATATCAATAATCGGTAGTTCAGGAGGAACAACCGGAGTAGGAATTGTATCCACGGTAGCTTCAACTGGGGGAGGGTTGTGTGGCTACAAGCCATGAGCAGGCTCATCTGTTTGTTCAGGTGGATTGGAGGGGTCAGCCGTCGTCTTCTTCTGCCTCTTCGAGGCGGTACCCTTCAGACGGGGCAATACTCCCCTATCTCTTTTTTCACCTACTGTTGTTATGACCTCTTCTTGGGAGATAAGCCCGGATGAAGCAAGTTGTGGGAGCGAGAGAGTGAACTTGATATCTCTATCGTCCTCTGACAACTTGAAGACTCTAACAATCTTTTCGTTGATTGCTCCTCCTAAGCTAGGCTTCCTTCCGGCTGGAATGCCTGTAAACGCGAGTAAAACTGAATAAATGAAGAAAATAAGACCATGCTAGTACTCGTACAGAAGTGAAGATTTACCCACCTTCACAAAAGAAATGATTGACGTTATGGCCTCTAGGGTTGGAACCCACATCAGATTCCCAATTGCTAGAGACATAAAACCACAGTCTCCTCAACCGAGGATAATTTGAAGAGGGGTTCCCCAAAATGTAATTCTTCCGGTGCCAATAACATAGATAATACCAACCCTCACTGGAAGGAGCCTTCTTGAGTTGAAACATCTTCAAGAATTCATCGGTAATTAAGTCCCCATTATCGGCTTGTTTTCAGAGGACAAAGGCGCTCAGTACAACTCTTCAGCCATTTACTATGAGTTGTCCAGGAGCGATCTTATAGATACAGAGTACGTCTTGGATAAAGGGATGAAGGGGGAGACGCATGCTAAGTTCAAAAAAACATTTATACAAGGCCACACAGCCCGGCGGTGGAGAATCCAGAGTTTCTCCCCTCCCCGGATAATCGAAAAATGATGGAGTCGGGAATCTGGTATTTCCTTTGTAAATCGTTCAAGTATTCCTCAGTCATTATAGAAGGATACCTAGACGCAGAATACCTCCACGCGGGTACTCGTGCGTTATTTGAGAAGGAAGAATCCGGAGTTTCATCCCCCAAAGGAATGGCATCATTATCGGAATCCCTAATCATTAGAAGAAAGAAAATAAAAAGGAAGAAGGAAAATACCTCAGGAAAGAGGTCTCACCAGCGGAAGAAAAAGGAAGGCGAGTTTTGAATTCACCAGGAAACTTCGAAGTAAAGAAAACCTCTGTAAGCATTCAAATATATATATGTAATCATTCTTCCGAAGATTTGAATGACACGCAGCGACTTTTCATTTGGCCACGACAGTTGAATGGGTACGAACATTAACTTCTGAAGACACGTGGTGAATGCCGCTTCATTTCCTTCAGTTGAAAAGCTGATGCTCATTAATGTAAGGCTCTGTTATAGTCAAATTGAGGTAATCAGAGGTTCTCGCGAGAATTCGAGACGTGTGAGTACCCTTAAAACAATATTCGACTTGTGAGCCTACCTGGTCGAGTCTCGCGCATCATAAAGTACGACGCACAGTTACCGAGTTCTCGAGCCCTTGTGCTCGATGGTCGAATATTAGGAAAGTACGGAACATCTTTCCCGACCTGTGAGCAGCTCGGCTCGTGATCATTGAAAGGCGCCGCATCTCAACATGCAAGCACCCTTACTCGCGAGCAGCTCCCAACATGTGTGCATCCCGGGTCGCGAGCAGCTCCCGACATGTGAGCATCCTGGTTCGCGAGCAGCTCCCGACATGTGAGCAGCCCTGGTCTCTGGTCTCTGACAATGAAGTACCTCAGCTTATAGTACCAGCAGCCCGTATAAGCCGATTTTGGTTTGTTTCTATCTATAGCTCCGAACCATTGGGGGATCTCCATCAAGAGACGTAATCAGTTGGACATATAGAACGGTTAGGCTATCCCCTTATCTAAGGATTGATAGGATAAGCTCCTTATCCCCAAAAATCAGTAGTAATCTTAATGGCTTGCGTAACGGACTGGACCACCAGGTTCTGCATAAATAGATAATCTTATAGGTGGTAAAGGTACACAAGATACAATCTCTAAACTCTTAAATTGTTAGTTTCCTTTGCAACCATATCCTATCTGACTTAAGCTTCGGAGGGCTAACGCCTGGACGCCGGCCACCCTTAGTTTTCTCTTATATCCTTTCAGGTTCGAAGGAGAGCTGGCTTGAAGGAAGGTGAACGTCTGGAGGATCCTGTTACCAAATCCGACGTTAACAGATTGGCGTCGTCTGTGGGAACTTGACCGCCAAAATTAGCCGCTCTCATCACTGATCAAAGTCCTCCCACCATGCCTCCCAAAAAGACAGTTCATCCTTCCACTTCAAGGCAGACGCTACCTCCGCTTGACACTACCGACCAGGCACCTATCCCTCAAACTACTTCGATGGGCCTACCTCAGGGAGATCCTAACATGCCGTTGCAAAACACGCAATTTGATGTTTTCGGGAATCAAGAATATGTCATGTGTCTCCTCGTAAACACACTCCTAACCCTCAACGTCGGATTCCAAGCCTTGTCTAATCGGCTTGATCAGCATTTCCTGAAGCCCCAACGACAACCTTCCGAAGGGTTACCGGCGCAACCTATATCAGTGGCTTCCAGACATTCCGCGGATGAACCACAAGTCCAACCAAATCATCCTCCATCGAACCGAATACCACTCAACAATCAAGCCCCTGTACTACCCCCCATTCCATACACTCTAGTACTTCCCGACAACAGCAATCTCAGGGGTCCACCATTGAAACGTCAGGTTATACCTTACCATGGGAAGGAGATCTCAAGAGAATCCATGATCGTTTCGACGACATGGAACAACGATACTAGGCAAATCGACCATCTGCTACTGTGGCGTCGATACATTGATCCGAGTCTCCTTTCACCTGCGAGGTCATGGGAGCACCTTTACCCAGGAAGTATCGCACGCCTGTCATCATCCCATACACCGGTATATGCGATCCTCTCGAACACCTGAAAACATATAGGTCTCTTATGGAGTTGGAGGGGCATGGGTCAGAAATCATGTGTAGGGCTTTTTTCCTAACCTTAAAGGAAGCAGCTCGTACATGGTTCCGGGGGCTAAAACCCCGATCCATCGGCTCCTTCGCGCAGCTATCGGAGCTTTCCTCTCTCAATTCATGGGAAGCATCCGCACTAAAAAGCCGGCATCTCACCTAATGGATTTGAAGCAGCAGTATGGAGAGACGATAAAAGAATTCACAGTACGGTTCACTACAAAAGCCGTCCAAACTGAAGGCTACACCGAAGAAAAAGGCCTCACCGCCCTCATTGCCGGAATCACAAGCGAGAGATTTAGATTCGCCCTAGATAAGAACCCTCCAAAAACCATGATGGAATTCCAAGCAAAAGCTCAAAAATATATCAATGCAGAAGAAGTTGCTTTGGCACGTCATGGTATATAGGGCAAGAAGTGCAAGTCGGAGGAAATCTCGCCCCCAGATAAGAAATATCGGCGCGATCGACGGGACCGCTCTCCCAAGAAGATTTATTCTGGTAAATATCATAACTACACTTCTCTCAACCGATCTCTTGAAAAGGTGCTAATGGAGATCAAGCATAAAACATATGTGAAATGGCCTGCAAAGATCAAATCCGATCCCGAAAAGAGAGATAAGAGCAAGTTTTGTTATTTCCATAAAGATCATGGGCATAGCACCCAAGATTGCATATCTCTACGAGATCACATCGAAGCTCTCATTCGGAAAGGTCATCTCCAAGATTATGTTGTTCTCCAAGGTCGGTCGCCTAAAAGCACGGAAGGCGCATCACACCAAAAGAAGTCACCTCACCATCATACTCCGCAAGAAGATGCTGAACCTGCTGGAGAAATTCGGACCATTGCTGGAGCGCCAGCTTGTGGGGGAGATTCTCAAGCTTCGAGGAAAGCTTATACTCGTAAGGCGTCTAAGAAACCCGAGCATATCTGCTGGTTGGAGCAGACACCCAACAAGTCAGAATTCGGCCATCCTCCAATCTCCTTCTCCCTCGAGGATGCAGAGGGGATCCACTTCCCTCACGAAGACTCCATCGTGGTTGCACTAAAGGTATCAAATTATCTGACTCATCGCATTATGGTGGATACACATAGCTCTGCGGATATTCTCTACCTGGAGGCTTTCAACAAAATGACACTCGCCAGAAGCCTACTCAAACCAGTTTCAACTCCCCTCGTTGGCTTCGGGGGCGAGGTGGTAACACCAGAAGGAAGCATCGACCTCCCAGTCACCTTTGGAGAATGTCCAGCGAAAACGACTGTCTTCATTAATTTCCTCGTGGTGGATCGGAGGTCAGCATACAACGCCATTTTAGGGCGACCATCGCTCAACAAGGTTGGAGCAGCTTTGCATCCTTTGTATTTATGCATCAAATTTCCTACCCCAAATGGTGTTGGGGTTGTACGAGGAAATCAAAAGGAAGCCCGGTCGTGTTATGACATAGCCATACAAGACCGAAAGAAGGCTCAGACGATACCAGTTATGATGGTGGCACAAGATTCACCGAGCCTTCCGATGGCTACCTCATTAGATCCAAGAGAAAATGCTCTCCAATCAGGAACTCCCGGAGAAGAGACAGTGGAAATCCATTTAACCAAAGACGATTTGACCAAAGTTGTATACATTGGGTCCTCTTTAACGAACGTCTTTCGAGAAGATCTGGTCCGTTTTCTCACCGAATACTAAGATGTGTTTGCTTGGTCTCACAAAGATATGCCGGGCATCGACCCCAGCGTCATGGCGCATCGTTTGAACGTTGATCCGAAGTATAAACCTGTTCATCAACGCCGACGTGCCTTCACTGCAGAAAGGCAAATGGTAATCAAGGCCGAGGTCAAAAAGTTGCTCACAGTCAATTTTATAAAAGAGGTCGACTACTCAGAGTGGGTTGCAATCGTGGTTCTCGTTCGAAAAAACTAATGGCAAATGGAGGATGTGCGTTGACTATTCTGATTTGAACAAAGCGTGTCCAAAAGACAGCTTCCCGACACCGCGAATCGATCAGCTGGTTGATTCAACGGCAGGGCATGCCCTGCTAAGTTTAATGGACACCTATTCTGGTTACAATCAGATTATGATGTATCCGCCTGATAGCCAGCATACCGCCTTCATAACCGACTGAGTTCTGTATTGCTACCAGGTAATGCCTTTTGGTCTTAAAAATGCAGGAGCCACCTACCAACGCCTCGTCAATAAAATATTCGCCACACAAATTGGCAGGAATATGGAGGTTTATGTTGACGACATGCTCGTGAAAAGTGTCGTAGGCAATGACCACCTTACAGACCTTCGTGAAGCTTTTGACTTAATGAGGAGGTATCGGATGAAACTAAATCCAGAGAAATGTGAGTTCGGTGTGTTCGCTGGAAAGTTTCTCGGATTTATGGTTGGTCAGCGAGGGATCGAGGCAAATCCTGAAAAATAAGAGCATTGATCGAAATGAAGTCTCCGACCACTCTCAAAGATGTCCAACGTTTGGCGGGTCGCATCGCATCATTAAACAGGTTCATTTCACGGGCCTCGGACAAGTGCTTACCCTTCTTTAAACTCCTCCGAGCCACCGCCAAATCTGGTTGGGAGTGGACACCGCAATGCGAAGAAGCGTTGCAACAACTGAAGTAATATATGAGTGCACCCCCCTGTTTTATCTAAACCTGTGGCACACGAACAACTTCTTCTTTATTTATCTGTGTCTTCTATGGCCGTTAGCGCCGCTCTAATAAGAGAAGATTCCGGGGTACAAAGGCCCATTTATTATATTAGTAGAGCAATGGGGGATGCAAAAACTCGGTATTCTGATATGGAGAAGTTGGCCCTCGCTTTAGTCACGGCTGCTCGAAAACTGCGACCATACTTCCAAGCCCATGCTATATTAGTGCCAACGAACCACCCATTACGACAGGTCCTTCAGAAACCCAAGGTTTCAGGGCGATTAACTAAATGGGCAGTCGAGATCAGCGAGCACGATATTTCGTTTTGCCCCAGGACCGCAATCAAGGGCCAGGCCGTGGCAGACTTCATCGCCGAATTTACATACTCCTCTCCCGATGATAATCCCGCGACCATCGACCAGCCATCCTGGTCACTCTTCGTGGACGGGTCCTCACGGGCCACCGAGCGGGCCTAATTCTAGTTGCACCAGATGGGTCGCGTTTCCAATACGCTTTACGGTTTGATTCTCGCATCTCAAATAATGAAGCAGAATATGAAGCTCTGATCATTGGCCTCGAACTGGAAAATGTTCTCTCAATTCAAAATCTACTCATTCATAGTGACTCTCAGCTCATAGTCAATCAGGTACTCGGCGAATTTGAAGCAAAAGAAGAAAGGATGACGTTATACAAATCTCGAGTGCTCATCCTGCTCGCGAAGCTCAAAAATTGTGAAATGATCCACATCCCTCGCGAGAAGAACAAACTTGCAAATTCTTTGGTAAAACTTACCTCTGCTCCAGAATCTGAGTTATCACATTCAATTCCTATCGAGCACCTTCAGACCCCGAGTATCGATCAAGCAACTCTTGGGCAAGTGATCGCGATCCATCCCTTTCCGTGTTGGATGGACCCTATTCTCCTCTATCTCAAGGATGGACATCTTCCAAACAACAAGAAATCCGCACGACAAATTCGTCATCGAGCTGCCAGGTATACTTTACAAAATGGAATGTTATTACGTACCTATTTAAGGTGTCTTCACCCAGAAGAAGCACATCGTGTTTTAGATGAAATACACCAGGGGGCATGTGGTAACCACCCAAAGGGACGATCTCTAGCATATAAGGCAATGAGGTAAGGATACTACCAGCCCACTATGAAGGCAAATGCGATCGAATTCTCTAAAAAATGTGACAAGTGCCAACGATATTCTCCTATACCTCATGTACTATCCGAGCAAATGACGCCAATGGATAGCCCTTGGCCCTTCGCCCAATGGAGAGTCGACATCATCGGGCCCTTGCTTACCGAAAAAGGACAAAACAGGTTCGCAATCGTGGCGGTTGATTACTTCACCAAATGGGCCGAGGCAGAGCCATTAGCTAGAATTACCGAGAAACAGACCACTAAGTTCGTATGGAGAAATATCATATGCCGTTATGGGCTCCCCCACACTATAATCACCGACAATGGAAAGCAATTTGACAACGTCTCTTTCGATGAATTTTGTGAAAAATGGAAGATATGCAATATCCGCACCTCTCCATATCATCCTCAGGCAAATGGGCAAGTTGAAGCAGTGAATAAGATCATCAAGCATCATCTAAAGACCAAGCTCGGTTAGTGTAAGGGCATGTGGCCAGAACTCCTGCCAGAAGTCTTATGGGCATATAGGACTACGACTCGTACATCAACAGGCGAAACTCCTTTTTCCTTGGCATTCGGTACCGACGCAATAGTACCAGTTGAAATTCAGGTACCTTCGTATCGAATCGAGCAGTATGATCCCATTCATAACCAGGAAGGTCTTCGACTTCATCTCGACCTCTTGGAAGAGCGGAGAGATGCCTCCCAGCTGCGAGCAAGCAGCGTATCAGCAGCGCATTGCTCGATATCGTAATGCTAAAGTTCGGCCTAGAGGTTTCCAGCTCGGCGGTTTAGTCCTCAGACGGAACCTCGGAGCTCATGCTCGTTCGCTGGATCCAAATTGGGAAGGCCCATATCGAGTCATCAAAATTGTGCGACCCGGTACTTACTATCTTGAAGATATGCAGGGAAGACCCGTACGCCGCCCTTGGCATGTGGAACATTTGCTACGATCTTTCCCTTAATTCGATGTAATGTTGAACAACATTCGAATAAATACCAATCAATGACAGTACTTTTGGTCGCTACTCCATTTAATTGGACCCGAATAGCTCCAAAGAGAACATCCATGTTCTCTTGGCCAATTGCCTACCCTTGGTAGGATTAAAATTAGTATCTTGGTCGCTACTCTCGTTTTTTCGGACCCGAATAGCCCCGAAGAGAATTCACACACTCTCTTGGCCAATTACCTACCCTTGGTAGAGTTAAAGCCTCAATCGATAGATCAGTCTATCTCCACGCGGACATGGTCATCAAGACCCCCAGATTGAGCCTAACTCATCGTTACGTGAGTTAAGTATGAAGTCATTCACTATACAAACAAAGGAAGAACGAAAGAAAGGAAATAAGATGCCAACAACATCATCAAAAAGGTGTTTTTTTCATTCATTTGAATTGATTACAAAGGCTGATTACAAACGTAAAATTGATACATGAATAAGCAAAGAGAAAAAAGATAATCATTCTCGCGCATCGGTTGGAGGAGGAGCGGCACTCTCGACTTTAGGGCCCGCTTCGGGAACCCCTCCAGTTTGAGTGACCTCAGTCACTTCGTTCTCAGCAGCTGCTCTTTCCTCTGGAGCTATGATGGCCGCAACCTTCTCGAATTCGCCTATATCAAAAGATGGGGACATCCGCTGCACCACTCGTAGTGCAAAGTCGCGACCAGCATCGTACGACTCGTATCTTTCTTCGTCGTACAGCTATGAAGTTCGGAACTCTGTGATGGCTCGAGCTCCTTCTTCAGAGAGCATCTTGACAAGGGCTACTCTTTCCTCGTCCCAGTGGATCGAGTCGTCCTTGAGCTGCACGAGAGTAGAACGCTCTTTATCCAAATTCTCGCTAACTTCCTTGAGCTGCGACTTGGTCTCTGCGAGCCGCTCCTCTAACAAGATCTTGTCTTGGCGGAAGATCTCTCTTTCTCTCTCCGCCTTCTCCTTCAACTCCGCGAGCTTGGCGAAGTTGGAGTCCAAAGCCTGATACTTATCGGTCAAGACTTGGACCTTCTCAATGAGGATCTTTTTCTCCTCAGTCATCTTTGCGATCAAGGTCTCGCGAGACTTGATGACTTGGTCCCTTCCGTGGACCGCTTTCTCCAGGGCAACCCTCTTCCCATCAGCCTCAACAATCACACGATGGGCAGCAAGGATGTCACGCCTCGTTCGTAGAATGAGGTCCAAGCCCTACAGAACAGAAGGAAGGTTCTGAGATAAAGACTCGGGAGCAAACAAAAGAAGGTAAAACAACATGATCAAATTAAAAATAAGATACATGTACCATCCTCACTCCTGCATCGAGGAAGAGGTTTTCAGGACTTTGTTCGGGAAGGGTGCCAAATGTTTGGGGGGAGATGTTGTCGAACAAGAATTTACAAATGGGATGAAGATGACAGGGAACGATGAATGATCCACTCCCAGAGGGCTGGGCTACGACCAGTCCAGTTGGGCTCGCGGCTTGAGCAGTAGCCGGCTCACGAGCAAGATCTAACTCGCGAGCGTCTTCAGGTTCGCGAGATTCTTCAACTGGGGGGCAGCCTGGCCCCGCCCCATCGTCCCTCGGGGAGTTGTCGATAATATTAATAACTGGTGGTTCGGGGGGAACCACCAATGAAGGAGCGACAGGTGCAAGTGCCGCTGGCACCATAACCGCAGCCTCGAGAAGGGGAGTTTGGGCGACACCCGTCCGATTAGACGAATGAGACGGACCGGCAGGCGTCTTCTTCTGCCTCTTCGAGTTTGTACCCTTCAGGCGAGGCAACAACCCTCTTTTCTCCCCAGCATTGGTCATCGTGACCTCCTCGTGAGATATTAGTCCTGTCGCTGAGAGTCAAGGGGCTGATAGACAAGCCTCGATATGCCTGTCGCGAGCAGGCAATTTATATACCTTCACGATTTTCTCGTAAATTCCCCCCTTCAAGCTTGGCTTTGTCAAAGTCGGAACACCTGCAGATACGAGTATAAGTTAGAGAAGAAGAAATCAAAAAACCCTAAATTAGCTCACAAAAATCTGCGAAGTGTGAAACTAAGCCCACCTTCAAAGAAAAAGCGGTTCACGCCAGGGCCCCCAGACGTAGATCTTGTCTCAGACTCCCAGCTCCCGAAAGTATAAAACCACCGTTTCCTCCACCCGGGGTAATTTGAAGTGGGCTTCCCCAGGACGAAGTTATCCCGGTGCCAGTAATAGAGATAATACCAGCCTTCGCTGGAGGGAAACCTCTTAAGCTGGTACATCCGAAGAAATTCTTCGGTGGTTAACTCTCCATTACCGGCTTGAGCCCAGAGAGCGAAGGAACTCATGACTACCCTCCACCCATTAACTATAAGTTGCTTGGGGGCAATCCTATAGCTCCGAAGTACGCCGCGGATGAAGGGGTGGAGGGGAAGACGTACCCCAAGAATAAGTAGATATTCATAGATGGTAACGCATCCTGGGGGAGGGGAATCTGGGGTTTCCCCCTCTCCGGGTAACCGGAGAATGATTGAATTAGGGATTTGGTATCTCTCCCGTAATTCATTCAACCGTTCCTCCGATAGGATGGATGGGTACCCAGACACTGAGTACCTACCCGCCGGAACCCTCGCATTATTGGAGGAAGAGGATTCCGGGGTGGCATCCCCCAGAGGGACGGTTTCCTCGTTAGAGTTTCCAGCCATGGAAATTTTTAAGATAAAAAAAAGGGGGAGGAAGAAGAAGGAAAAAGAGAATTATACCAGAGAAAGAGAATGACACCGGAGGAAGAAAGGACACCAGGAGATAGTGAGGAAAGAGGAAAAGTTTCGAAAACTTCAGTGAAAATCTGAAGATTTGGCGGACTCCATATATTTATAAGCAATCATTTCACAGGATTTGGCGACACGTGGCTATTGCCCGTTTGGCACAGCAGTCGAACAGGCAGGGCTATTAACTCCACAGACACGTGGCGAGTGTAAGACCCGTACCCTTATTTGCCCTCTATACGCTTAATTTCCAGTGCCGGTATGTCCCGAATGGACCAGATTAGAGAGCCTTGATCACGACCCTGTTTTAATACCGCATCGACCCAAGACCTATACCCCGGCGACCGCGTAGGCGCTGCGATTCCAACACCGCGCGGCACGCCCCATTGCGATACTCGGTGTGAAAGTTATGATCGATTGCGTAATCCGAGGTGGGCTGCGCAACGCGCGTGTGACGTGGGCCCCACTTGTACAAATCCCAAGATCATGTCAAATCAATCAAATCCATCACCATCACCCTCACCCATACCCCTCTCATTACCCTACTCTACACACCCCATACCCACCCCATCACTCTCTCATCCCAAAGTCAACTAAAGCCCATACCTCCCATACCCCTCTCCCATGCTAGCCACCACCACCACCATCACCCCATGATTCCTCTCTCCCCCCCCCATACAAGTCCATACGTAGGGGGAGAGGAGGCCTCCTCATTTTCCTAGATTTGCAAGAAGAGAAAGGAGAGAGAAAGAGAGAAAGAGATTTGAGAGGAGAGAGAAAGAGAAAGATTTGAGAGAAGAGAGAGATTTGAGTGATCAAAAGAGAGATTAGAGGAATTGAAGGAGGGGATCAAAGCTTGGAGGACCCCGATCTCTATCCGAATCGTCCGATCGTCAATCCAACCATCCAACCATCATTGTGAGTGCAAGGGGGGCCATAAACCCCTCCATTTTCTTAATTTCCTTCCATTTTCCTTTTTCTTTTGGGCCCATCTTGTGGTGGACAATCAGATGGATGGACTGGATCATCCATGTATGGGCCCCACTTGCTAATAAAAAAAATGAGAAGGAGAGTGGCCGCTGGACAGTCAGCGTCCAGAGGACGCTGCTGCCTAGCAGCACGTGGGCTACACCCCTTTTGGGCGTTGGGCAGGGCCCCACTCGTGGGACCCACCTTGATGTATGAGTTGATCCACACCGTCCAGTTGTTTCTCCAGCCCATTTTATGGCAGGGAGCCAAAACTGAAGAAGATCCAGATCTCAGGTGGACCACACCATAGCAAACAGTGGAGATAAGGACGTCCACTATTGGAACTTTTGTGGCTCACTGTGATGTTTGTGGACCAAATCACCTGCCCAATACTGGGCTTATTGGGTTGTCCATGAGATGGGGAACCTGATGGACGGATTGGATCACACCTATGTGGGCCCCACTTGAAATAAGCACAGGAAAAAAAAAAGAAAAAAAAGGGCAAGAAAAAAAAAATGTTTGAACGTCCAGACGCTGGACGTTCTGAAGCTGGAACGTCCAGCGTCACGTGGACGCCGTAATGGGGTCCCCACTCGTAGGACCCACCTTGATGTTTGTGTTCCATCCACGCCGTCCATTTGATTTCCCAGATCATTTTAGGGCCAGGGCCCAAGGATGAACCCGATCCAAGTTTTAAACGGACCGCACCACATGAAACAGTGGAAATAATTATGTCTATTGCTGTAAATTCTTCGGCCCACTTTAATGTTTCTAGACTGAATGACATACCCAATATTGGGCTCATTGGGTCCCCCATGAGCCGAGGAACCTGATGAACGGAGTAGATCACCCTTATGCGGGCCCCATTTGATCAAAACCACACAACAACAAAAAAAAGAAAAGAAAGGAAAGAAGAAGCGGAGGCGTCTCTGACGCTGGGCGTACCAGCGTCTCTGACACTGGGCCACGGACGCTGGCTCGTGATGCCAGCTGGTGGCCCACTCGTGGGTCCCACCATGATGCATGTGTTGTATCCACACCGTCCATCCATTTAGGGAGATCATTTTAGGGCACGATCCTAAGAATGAGTCAGATCCAAGTCTTAAGGGGGCCCACCACAGAAAACAGTAGGGACAGTGACCCTACCGTTGAAACCCTCCTATGGCCCACCATGATGTTTATTTGAGATCCAACCTGTTCATAATTTCACACGCATGTGAATGAAGGGAAAACAAAAATATCAGCTTGATCGAAAACTTCTGTGGGCCCCACTTGATGAGAACATAACAAAAAAAAAAGAAGGAACGTGGCCGCTGGACAGACAGCGTCCAGGGGACGCTGCTGCCCAGCAGCGTAGCCTCTTTGGGCTTGACAATGGGCCCCACTCGTTGGGCCTACCTAGAATGTATGTGCCTTATCTATTCAGTCCTTATGTTTTTCCAGCTCATTTTAGTGGCTGAGCCCAAAATTTAAGCATATCCAAATGACAAGTGGACCATGCCACGGGACAACAGTGGGAATAATGATCTCCACCGTTGAAACCCTCCCAGCCCTACAGTGATGTTTAATTTTCATCCAACCTGTTTCATAAGTGGCTGAGCCCAAAATTTAAGCATATCCAAATGTCAAGTGGACCCTGCCATGGGAAACAATGGGGATAATGATTTCCAACGTTGAAACCTTTCCAGGCTCTACAGTGATGTTTATTTGTCATCCAACCTGTTCATAAGATCACATGGATATGGATGAAGGAGAAAACACAAATATCTGCTTGATTCAAACTTCTTGGAACCAGCTGGGTACCACGCTGCCCAGTAGGTGGCCCACCCTATGGGTCTCAACGTGATGTATCTATTAGCTCTGCCATGATGTAATTGTTTTATTCATGCTGCCCATCTATTTTTCCATGCCATTTTAGGATATGGCCCCATCAATGAGGCGAATCCATATGTTAGATGGACCGCACCAGCAGGGAATAGTGGTCATTGATGCCCACCATTGGAAACTTCCTTGGGGCCACTCGATTTTCCATCCAACCAAAGGTTTGGGCCCATATTTGGGTTCCACCTTGATGGATGTATTGTGTACCATGCCACCCTGTCTTAATCGACGTGTGGGGCCCAATTTGAATGGGCTTCACTTAGAAAATGCTGGTGCTTGAATACCTACCACTGAAACTTCCTAAGACTGGTGATGTATGTTTGCTATCCAACCAGTGGGCGGGGCCCACCATGGTCCTTCCTTTGATACATATGTTTTTATCCATGCCGTACACCTATTTTGTCGGTCTACTTTGTATGTGCAGGCCCAAGTATGGGGCCGATGTGGTCTCAAGTGGGTTATGCCACGAAGACCTTTACATTTCCAATGGGACCCACAGTCCGGGTCCCACTCTCCGTATATATTGGGCCTTTTAAGGCCAATGTTACATGATACGTTTGGTAACATGCTAGTATGATTAGCTTGATATGTCACACTGATAACATGCTTAGTATAATGAATACCATGCTCATTCATATGCCCATACGCATCGTTTATATGCCTATTATAGATCATGATTAACCATAGCATATGCTAGTTGGCTTGTTATACTTAGGGGACCCGTGCGAGACAAGGTCGCCCCACATGATTGCGCAGTATGCGTAAGTTTGGTGCATGACTTGGATTGTATGACTCATGCATTTCGCATTATGTATGTCACGATCGCTTTCACACCCCAGCAGCATCGGGGTGGTGGCCACCATAGTCACATCGTGGTTGGCAATATTGGACACCGGAAACTTGTTCTAGTACGTGGGCGCTATGGATGTCCTTGGGTGAAAGTCCCTAAACCCTGTGGTACCAGTAGGATGCTCCAGCGTCGAGACCGAGTGGATAACATGAGCGTCCGTGTGCCAAATACCAGTAGGCCGCATCTCCCACTGTGTCGAGGTCGGTTGGAAAGGGGTGTGACCTTATCCGCCCAGGGTGCAGTGGGCTGTAAGCTAGGTCGAGTCTGACCAGCTCATGGAATGGGTCCGCTATCAGCGAGCTGGGCGGGCATTGGCATACCACTGACGAGGCGGATATTGAGGTCTTTTCTATTCGCTTGGTTATGCACGCGATGTGCGGCGGCCAGTATTAGAGTATACTAGACCCCGGTGATGTCCCAGATGAGAACTATTTTGATATGTGGATCAGTTGAGGATTGACGTGTTTGCATTGCATCTCTAGCATGTAACACTCGGCCATGTAGGCCCTTGCATCGCATAGCCTTGGGATGGCTGATAGCATTCATGAACTTGGTAACTTAGCCCTCTACTACTTTTGCTTACTCTGATATCTGTATACTTGTCATATGCATCACACGCACACACACGCACTCTACTGAGCTTCGTAGGAAGCTCATGCGCGTTTGTTTACACTGCAGGTACTAGGGCACATCAGCAGCGTTGAGCGCGGTGCATGTACCTAATATTTTGGACTTCTACTACATGTTGTATTTCCCTTTCCAGCACTGTACTCAACAAACTTTTTAGTGGATATTTGATGATGTTTTATGGTTTTGATTATGCTCCTGTACAAAAAAATTTACCCTGAAATCCTCTTGGTAGGATCCCAGGATCGGAACCTGGCACATGAGAGCTAGTAGCCGAGAATGGGGTACTACGGAGGTTGTTGGCACCAAGGTCGGTGATCGGGAATTTAGTGAGCCCGGTCCCCGGGTTTGGGGCGTGACAGCGAGCGTCTCTTCATTTCCTCCCTGCCGAAAAGCTGCGGAAGTTTGGCGCTCATTAATGCCAGCCCAATCATGTACGGCTTTATCTCCTATAAAGGTATGACTTCTTCTCTGATAAAGATATTGGGTGGTTACGCATGCCAGTAAGCAAGTCCTTCCCTTAGACTTCTCGGCGGCAAGGACTTGGGTTCTCGTGAGAATTCGAGACGTGCGAGCACCCTTATAACAATATTCGACTTGTGAGCCTACCTGGTCGAGTCTCGCGCATCATACAAGTACGGCGCATAGTTACCAAGTTCTCGAGCCCTTGTGGTTGATGGTCAAATATTAGGAAAGTATGGAACATCTTTCTCGACTTGTGAGCAGCTCGGCTTGTGATCATTAAAAGGCGTCGCATCTCAACATGCAAGCACCCTGACTCGCGAGCAGCTCCCAACATGTGAGCAGCCCTGGTCTCTGGTCTCTGGCAATGACATACCTCAGCTTATAGTACTAGCAGCCCGTATACACTGATTTTGGTTTGTTTCTATCTATAACTCCGAACCATGGGGGATCTCTATCAAGAGACGTAATCAGTTGGACATATTGAACGGTTAGGCTATCCCCTTATCTAAGGATTGATAGGATAAGCTCCTTATCCCCAAAAATCAGTAGTAATCTTAATGGCTTGCGTAACGGACTGGACCACCCGGATCTGCACAAATAGATAATCCTATAGGTGGTAAAGGTACACAAGATACAATCTCTAAACTCTTAAATTGTTAGTTTCCTTTGCAACCATATCCTATCTGACCACCCTTAGTTTTCTCTTATATCCTTTCAGGTTTGAAGGAGAGCTGACTTGAAGGAAGGTGAACGTCTGGAGGATCCTGTTACCAAATCTGACGTTAACAGGCTCAATCATGTACGGCTTCTCCCCTTCAAAAAATGCATTAGGCAGGTTACATGCGTAGTCAAGTCCTTCACTTAGCTGCTCAAAACAAAGGACTTGGGGAGCATCTGTTATAAAATAAAGTTGGTCGAAGGTATTTGCGATCGGTATCTTTCGAGCAGCTTCACATGGCTCATATACGACGTGCGAGCGCCTCCCAGAGATTTCAAACTGCGATCAGATACCACGAGCAAATAAACATAATATATCTTCTAGCGAGCCGAGTTGGGCGCATCTCGTCATTTCAAGAGATCTACTCACAAGACAATCACCATTCATATCCGAGCAGCCTTGCTCGCCAGTTGTTTGGTGATGACGTCTCCCGGGTCATAGTCTCAGCAGCCCATATAGCTCATGAGTTGGCCCAGATTACAGGCCTGCTTGGGTTTGTTTCTACTCATAAGTCTCGGATTAAATGGGGTCTCCATCAAAAGATGTAATCACTTAGGTGTCTAATTTGATGAGATAGCACCTTATCCCTTCAAGCTAGGAAGATCTCAATAGCCTACGTGATGGACTAATCCATCTGGACCTAAATAAATAGATGGCTGATGGATGAGAAAGTACACACAACATTTAAATTCACGTTTCACACTTCATCTTACTTTTAAGCCTATCTCTAACTTAGGCATCAGAGGGCTAATGGCCGAGGGCTAGCCACCCTTAGTTTCTCTCTTTAATTTTCAGGTGAGGAGGAGGGATTCATCTTCGGAAAGATAGTGCATTTAGGAGGAGGGAACGTGTGACCACAATCTGACGTTAACACCAAGTTCTTCTGGGTCTAACCTGATAGGTCTATTTTCTTGTATTGGTGCCTCATTCCGTTCTTCAGACATTTTTACTCCTGTAGAGTAAAACAATATCGGCTCGTGCCCCTCTTTTCCTAATACTTGGAATTCTCGGGGTCTTTTCGAGAAGGGCTTGACTCTCTCAATTTTCGACGCTGGCATAGTAAAATTGGTTTGGAGAGTTTCTGCTTGTTTTGATGAAAATAAAACTAGTGGGGGTTGTCCCGGTTGCTGCATGTTCTTTGGCACAAAGTAAAATCTTTTCGTCTTGGGCTCTTTCACCTCTCTTTACTCGATTTTCACTGTTTTCGGGCTTATTTCATCTCTTTATTCTTTATTGGTAAATGCATCACAATACCCCGCATCCGCAAAAAAATAATTCTGTAAGTTGTGTATGGTTTTTCATCGATTGTAATCCTATACTGTACACCCTTTTAACAATATTTAAAACACTGGTGCAAGGAAGATGGAACAATCCCATATCTGTGTATCCATGGCATTCCTAGCAACAGATTATATGTCGTTACTGCATTAATCATGTGGCAAGTTACTTTGGTGATCAGGTTTTCGATCTCCAACATCTTAGTAATTATGCCAGCGCTTTATGCCCATCCTGATTGAATCCTTGTATTATCATATTGCTAGCATGCAGTTGTTGTCATTAGTATCCCAACTTCGAAAGCATATTCAATGACATAAGGTTTACGGTAGACCCATTGTCGATCATGACACGTTTTATCTACTTATCGTTAATGTAGCCTATAACCATGAGGGGCCTATTATGTTCTTTCTCGCCTAACATCAGGTCTTCATCGTTGAAGGTTACTGTTGACATACAATAGGCTGCTTCAGCCCTTTTTGATATTGCATTTTAGGTTTATCTTCATCCTTCCTAGCGTTTGCTATTTCCATTTATATTTTTAATGCCTCTCGCACTTCATCATCTAACAAGGCCTATATCAGGGTTTGTCGAAAACGTTTAGATAGATTCAAGGCTTCATAGATGCTCAATCTTGCTGGAATTCTTTTCAGATGGCTAATCACGTCATACATAATACCTAACGTTGACGGATCTTCTGGCCATGATGGTCTATCAATTCTTTCATCGACCATTTTCTGACTGAATATTTGATCAGGGTTGTCTTTTTGCGATTCGTTCTGCGATTCTTGCCGCAATTGTTTCCCAGATCACAATGTTATTAATTACTTGCCATGTCACTCCCAGGGAATGGATTGCTTGAATTTTTTGGTCTCTCCATAGCTTGAATTGTTGCAACATCACATAGTTCATGGAACTGAAGCACCAATACTTTTAGCAGCTGATGGATACTTTGTGAAATTCCCTAATTCCTTGGCAACAACTGTTCTTTGAGCATAGTCACTTGAACACATTCCTTTACCATGATATCTTCTATCATGGGTTGGGTGTAACTACAAGCTCACGTGTTCCACCATCTATGCAAGAAATCCAGCACATCCTCTCTTGGATGCTAAACAGTTCGTCAAAGCAATTCTCCTGATACTCTTACATTATATTTGTAAAACCGCATTATGAATATTTCCTTTATATCTTACCAATTTGTAATGTCTCCTTCTGGGAGAGCAAGATACCAAGCCATAGCACTACTCAAAGTAGCCAATGAGTACACAAAGTTTCTTAGTAGATACTCCTGGGAGACATTTCCCCTGAAATAAGTAGCTTTTTCATATGTCACCAAATGTTCCATAGGCGACTGGGCTCCTCCTTTGAAAAGTATAAACATGGAAAATTCTAGGACTCATTCCCCTTTTCGGGAATTTATTTGTTTTAACAGGCTAAACGAGACAAAATTTAGCATTTGCTTCACTCCGTCGGCTGTGTGTGTTGCTGAAGAAATGTACAATTGGTAGTTCTTAATTTATCTCAGGCCCCATTATCATGGCTTCTTTCATCAGACTAAACAAGGTATATGGCTTACATCTGTTTGCAGCTTTCATTCACATGCTTTCTGCACATGACCCTGGCTATTTCTATCTCTGTGTGTTCGAGTGATTTATATAAACTGGCTATTGCATTTCTCCACTTCACGGTATACTGATACGGGCATTCTTTCAGAGCAATTTTCCATCTTATCAGTTCTGCCAACAGGATTGCTCTTCTTGATACCCAAAATCTTAACATGAATAATTCGCGAAGCTATTCCCATGTCCTTATTTCTTGTAAGGCACTGGATACCACTCTTTGGCTGGCCTAATCAATGTTTCCTGAAATTATTTTCCCATATGTTCCTTGCTGATCCCATAGTGATCACAATGTCTCTCGTATCGGAGTAAATGATTGAGAGGAGAGTCGTGCACTGAGAATGGGATCATCTCGCTGCTTGAGGTCTTACGAGCCCTGCGACGTCTAGGCAAACAGCTGGCTTTGACCTTTAACACGGTATCGATCCTTTTCTGCCTTTGGCTTTCCCCTAGAGCAGCGGACACTATCATGCTCTGCACAAGCTGTATTTCTTGTTCCTCAACTACTGGACTGGATTGCCCTAGAAGGAGTACTGAAGATAATCCTTGTTGTCATTCCATGTTTCTTACGGATATAACATTCGTGATTGCTTTCTTTCCTTTATCTTTTCTTTCCCCATGACTATTTCTCCTCTGTCAATCATCCTTTGTAGAATAGCTTTGATTGTGTAACATCTGCAAGTAGGATGCCCCAACATGCAGTGGTAATGACAATAGTCTCCATCTTCTGTCTTATCTCCTTCATCGGGTCGCCTTAATTGTGGCAAATCAATCGTTCCTGCTGCCACTAGATGACTCATCATGGGGACGATGTCTTCGGCTGTGAAAGAGTATTCTTTTGGACGGCTGAATCGCCGATATCTCTTATCATCGGGCCTGCTTGTGGGGTAATTCTACCTTTCCCTCATATTATCCCTTGATTTATTCTAGAACTCTTCTTTACCTTTTCATTTATCTGTAACTTTGGCTGAAGATCTACTAGTAGTCCGTCGCGTAAATTTTGTGCGAAAAGCAGGCACTTTCTTGATCATACTCTCCAGGGTATTAGCTCTTGTCGCTAACTCACGGAATGTATGTATTTTTCCCCTCGTAAGTAGGAAAGTGATTTCTGGCTCCATACATCCAATACACATTTCTTTTTGTTCAGCCTCTCTTGAGAGATATTTGCATGACTTGCTCAAAGTTCTCCAACGCATGATAAATTTATCGATGGATTCTGACTCTCTTTGTCGTATGGCCATCGGCTCTGTCAGACTCACTTCTCTTTTGGTGGATAAGAAATTGGTCAAAAAAGCTTCCTGCATCCATTCCTAAGTTCGTATTGATCTTGGAGCAAGAGTTGCGTACCACTTGAAGGCTTTACCGGTCAAGGTTACGTACTCTAAACAACCTTAAACAATACTATGATACGGCTGCATAACTCCCCATTACATTCATGAAGTGCATCATATGTTCTTCCGGTGATCCTTCCCCATTGAATTTCTGAAACTCTAGGCATTTGAAGCCAATCGAAAAAGGAATGTCATCGACTTCCTTTGGATATGGCTTCTGATACCGAAATCTTTCTTTATGGATTCTCTCTCCTTCTGATCAGATAGTCGTAACAATGATTTGTCGTATCTCATCTGCCACCATTCCAGGGTTTGATATCGGAATTGATTTGTGCGACATGGTTCAATGTGGCTGTGATCCTTCATCAGGATGTTCTATCTTTCATGCAGGAGCCATATTCTGTGGGGTGGCATTCTGAGACACTGTGCGGGATATCATGGATGAAGCCTCGTGCATGTTCCTACATTCTTCCATTAATAGTGCCTGGGTTCATGTCATTTCTTCGAGACGTTCTTCTATTATTTATCCAGCTTGACTAGTTCCAGTCATAAGAACAGAGGCTCTTCTTCTTGACGTTTCCGATCCTGGCGATGTGGACTAGGCAGTAGTTGAAGGGGTTAATGACATTGAGTCTCTTCTCGACTCATGATTGTTACATCATGAGGAGTCATTAGACTCAGCATGTACAACCCTTGTCGGTGCAGTTTCTGTTGGGTCTGTCATTGAGCCTTCTCTTGGAGAGGGCTGATATGGCATAAGGGTTTGGCTCTTCTATTTTTGCGCAGTAGGAGACACAGGAAGTTTAGGGAAATCCTTCTCAGCGAAAAATACTTTTGTCTCTCCCAGATATAAGGACGGAGGAGACATAACTGGAATTCGTTTAGCAACACTTCGTGTAATGGGCCTTTGATAGGTTCGAGAATGAGAGCCTTTGGCTGCAGTCTTAGCCGAAACTTTGAATGACGTCCTCTTTCTCTTCGGTTGCACTATTATCCATCCACTCTCATCATCCACAGCAATAGGTGAAGCGAAGATCACCATGGTAGTTGCTTTAGTTGCCCTATTTTGAGCCGCTTTCATCTAATGTTTACTACTTATACTTTAATAATCGTAAGAGATAGTAAATCCTCCTCCCGAAGTGAAATAAAAAACGGAGGCCATTGCAAGTGTTCGATTGAAGAATATAATGTACCTGAAATTTTAAAAATAAAAGTAATTAGTCATTTGAATTGTCTATATATACAATCTATTCTAGAGATGAATGGTGGAATGTTCCCGTTAAGGGTCGCCATTTTGGCGCTTAATAGCGCCAAAAGATAACAAATGCTTTTCTTATAGTCTCTTAGCAGTATTAGAACATAACTCTTGTTAATGATTAGAATGATTCCCCAATGGAGTCGCCAGTTTGTTTACATAACAAAATTGCCTTTGTGTTTGTAGAGGAAACAAGAGTCACATTCCAATATTAGACAAGAGAGAAAAGCATTCATCACTTCATTTTATTCATTTACTGAGATCTTCATACATTCCATATTTACATTATCCCATGATTCTAGAATAGATTGTACATTGTAAAAACTGTAACATGCTCAGAAAGTAATTTCGGCAGAGCTTCACCCTGCTTTTCTCTCATCTTGTCCGATGACAGGAAAATGGCTGAATGATCATCTAGGCCAGGATTGTTCTTCTATTCATAAGTGAGGCGAGTCAACCAGACTAGGCTTCGTTCCTTTGCGATCTTCCTGACTTTTGATAGGATTCTATAGCGCTTCAAGATGCTAGCATCATCCATCAAGACTAAAACTTATGTGGATTGTACAAAGTACGCTCAACCCGAAGGGAGAAAGATAGGTCCTCTATATCATCTATCAAGACAACCACTTACGGGGATTGTACAAAGTACGCTCAACCCGAAGGGAGAAAGATAAGTCTTCTACATCATCTATCAAGACAACCACTTACGGGGATTGTACAAAGTACGCTCAACCCAAAGGGAGAAAGATAGGTCTTCTACATCATCTATCAAGCCAACCACTTACGGAGATTGTACAAAGTATGCTCAACCCGAAGGGAGAGAGATAGGTCTTCTACTCACAAAGAAACAAATTGTCCAGTCTGGATTGCTCTCTCTCTCTCTCTCTCTCTCTCTCTCTCTCTATGTCATCCATCCTTACCACGATCTCGATCTTTAATGTTCCTCATGATTAAAAGGGAAACGGAGGCTAAAACACCCCCGACATCCTTTACAACAGGAGAGCACAAGTACTCAATGTGCCCTTCAGGGCAGCTTTACGCGGGTCGCGTAAAGCACATTCCTAACGAATCTCCATCTTCGATCTTCGATCCTCTATTTCTACAGAGTTTCCTCATCGTTCTTCTTCAATCCATACATTATGCATTCAACCCGAGGAGAAGGAGAAGCATAAGGCCCTCTCCGTACCTTTGGAGTCTTCATAAGGAGCTCTGAAACTCTGCATTTCGAAAGCAAGTGTCAAATGAGGACCCCTAGGGGGGTATTTATAGGCAAAGGGGGTCAATCCCGCGTAAAGCACTACTAATCTGGCAACAGCTTTACGCGAGTCGCGTAAAACATCTGTCTTTGCAGCAACCTCCTCATATCTGCTCATTTTCTTATGAACCTCTTCATTTCCTTCTTCAAACCTCCTCATGTTTGCTCATTTTCTTCTCGACTTTGTTTCTTTTTTTCCTACTTCATTCCAAACCTCAATGAGTGCCTCAATGTTCTTTTCCTTAGCATTTTTTCTATGCCTCAACATTTGTATATCTCATATTTTTGGGTTGTTTATGATTTATGTGGTCCTTTTGAACTTGTGCATTTTGGATATTTGCCCTGATATTTTATAGTTTAGTTATCTTTGCTTATCTCTTAGTACCCATTGTATTGATGCGTGCTACTCTGATTAGCAACCTTGATTCAATGTAAATCTGACTATGCAAAGACATGGGAAATCCGCCCACGTGTGAATATTCCTCGATGTGACACTCAACTTGCAGCTATAGGAGCACTGTACTAGGGCGATGAAAATTGGGATGTTACAAGGGGATTATGTTTTCATTATTTAGTTAACACCTCCAAATTCGAGATCTGAGTCTCTGTACTCAGGTTCCGAATTTCAAGACGTTACAAGAGGTGGTATCAGAATAGACTATTGAGATAATCGGGCCTTGGGCATGGGAGTTACACAAGCCACAATAGCCCAATGTTCGAATATTTAGGATTAGAAGGATTGAACCTAAGGGGGATTTCCCTAGGGTTAGAGAAACCCAATGGTTTAAAGACCCTAATTTTTAGGGTCCCTATGGTACGATCTTAAGATAGTTAGTTGAATTTGGACGCGAAGTTAAGGTGTCATGGGAAAATGATTTCCCCACCGTGTTGTACATGGAAATCCATTTGAACTTACCCTTAATGATCCCGTAAAACTTTAGGGCAATCTGAGTCCTACAAAATTTTAGAAGGTTCGACAGTAGATTGAAAGCGGGAATCCACCGATGGACATTGGGATTGTTCCGTTCTATTAAAGACAAAACTCTAGCCAGACATAGAACTTTAAACCCGAATGCTTTTTTAGAGATGCGCCATATAGTCAACGAATTAGGTTTCAATTTTTTAAGTCATTCCCATGTATTTTATTGCAAGAATGGAAAATTTGCATAATATTTCCAAAAGGGTTAGAATGATTGGGACCACGGACTTACGAATCCATGCATAAGTGAATTATTCGCGGTTTGATCCAAATTCTAAATCTTTGGTGATTATTAATGGAGAGCGGAAGATCGAATTTCACTAGGATTAGAAAATGATACTACCAACTTTCTGCCCTGGGCAGGTAGAAGATTGTATATCGAATTCAGACCCACTGCAACCGTCTTTCCATGTTAGCCCAAACCATGGAAACTGAGACAACTTTTTCTCTAGATAATGAAAAACCGGACAACAGGAATACGATATCATAGGCCCCTTAGAAACCTCTAGGGATAACTAAGTTAACCTAAAATTATGTTTAGATTTGTAAGAAATAAGGAACCCACCTCGTTGTCCACGGAACACGACCCTTCTATCCTAGAACAACCCACTTTTGAGTCATTTACCTCATCACTAGGATAGGAGAGTGCAAATTAAAAAACTTTAGGCACACCTGCTTGTACTTAGAAGTGAATAGGGTCTTTTCTGGGCTCTTAACGATTCGACCAACACATCTGTAGGTTCAACCGACTGAGCAAGTCATGATCATGAATTTGTACTGTTCATGATCATAAATTCTACTATCCTCATTTGCTTTTTCATGTACGTGATCATAAATTTGTACTTTCTTGATCATAAATTCGTGCTATTCTTAAATTATTTTTTCATGTTGTAGATCACAAATTTGTACCGTCCTCGTTCTATTCTTTCAATTGCATGTTGTCATCTATTTTCTACTGTTTGGATCATGAATTTGTAGTGCCAATTATCTTTTTTTAGGTGCATGATCGTGAATTTGTCTTCTTCACAATCATGAATTTATATTGTTCGCCATGGCAAATTTATATTATGTTTAATCCATTTTAGCAATCGCGAATTTATATTATCATCGATATATTCCTAGAATCGTGAATCTATACTACTTTAGATGGCGAATTCGTAGTCTCCTCTATTTCTATTTTAACGTGTGCGATCACGAATTTATAGTGTCATCGGGGGTTGTTTTCAATGCCCAATCACGAATTTGTATTGTCCTATCTACTTCCGCAATCACAGATTTGTAGTGTCTTCGGTATTGTTTTCAAGTGCGCTATAAAAAATTTACACTATTTGCGGTTGCAAATTTGTATTGTTCGAGATCAAGAATTTGTGCTATCCTCAATCAATTTTTGTGATCATGACTTTGTACTGTCATTGATTTTTTTGCAATTGCCAATTTGTATGGTCTACGATTCTCTTACAATACATTATGTATAACGGGATCAATTCACTTTAATATTCTTCTATTGTAGAACATCTGTTGAATTTTGAATCTGACAATTTTCATGTGTGTGATTACTAAGTATTCTTTTGCTTCTTTTAACAAAGCATCGACACTCTCAGGTATGTTAGTAGTGATCTTGTTATAACCTTCTACCGGGGAAGAAGGAAGATGCCCATCTTTTGTTACATATTTCAATAAGTAGTCATTCATATGCAGGTGCCAATTTGGTATCTCGCATGTATCCCCAATTTGCCTCAGTTGCATATCTTAGTAACCAGCCAAAAGTACTTGTCCAGAGTCTTCTTCTTCAATGTGGCAATCATGTTTTAGAAAATATAATAGATGCAATAGCCATGAATTGCATATTGGAAGAAAGCTAGAACTTTCATTAAACCTTTTTTTACGCTCTAATATTATAATAAGTCCAAATAAATATCTTAATGAGCATTGCAACTAGGAAAGGAATCAATTCTAACTATTATAGTTCTCTTATTCACCAATCTCATATGCTACTAAAAAGACATGAATGTCTCCAAAGCCCTTGCCACAAAGAGTACACTCTTGTACTTGCCCTTTAAGTACGTCACATCGACAGCCAAAATCCCTCGCAATGAAATTTGAAAGCTTCTGACGCATTGTCTTATAGTTAAAAAAAAAAAAAAAAATCTTTCGAACTTGCCCATTTATGCATTTACAAGCATGGCAGTCATTGTCCCTGAGTTCATCCTCTTCGGCTCATAAAAATAGGCTAGGAGCATGACATATAGTCTTTGTCCAATCCCATTACATGTTTTTAACATTAGCAAATGGATGTGCTCTTCCAAAGTATCAAGGTTTTCTATGGCACACTTGTGTCAAATAAGATCATTTATTAACAAAATATATGCCCATGCAATTGTACATTATATGCATGGACTTAAATGAGTGCATCAATGTGTTCACCAATTATCCCCAATTAGTTAGGATAAGACTTCGATGATTATGCATGGACATAAATAAGTGCATCAATGCCTTGTTCACTAATCTAAACTAGGGTTCACAATCAAGATAGTGTATAAGTTCCCATCTATCATCTACCATATCCCACCAGAGTATCAAAGTTATTCTCAAGTTCTTTGTATTACTATAGATATGCTAGCATACAAACTTTATAATCTTACTTACTAACACCACAGTACTATATAACAGGGCAACGGTCGAGACTATTCATCATTGGCCTTGGCCCAGCCCAGCCCAAACGCCAGGCCTAGATTTCAAGGCCAAGCTTATACCTCGAGCCAAGTTTAGTGGCCCAAGTCCTGGCCCTTCAGGGCTGGGTCACCCGAGCTAGGCCAGTCAACCTGGCCCATTGCCACCCCTAAGGTCCAGTTGTAGACAAAACCCGATCAGTTTAATTTGATTGTAGACCAAAAAAGTTGTTTGGACAATGGTTAGAAGACTAAAAATTCAACCTGACTCATTCGGCCCAAGTCAACTCACAACTTGCCAAGTAACCCGAATCAGGGGTGATTCATGGTATGGAACCACAGCAGGTCTGAGCCCGAGTCAACTCCGACAACTAGCACAGATTCGTATTGAGTCTCAAAAGCATGGTTTCGACTGCACAACTGAAGTTTGAACCAACTGCTATATTGGGTGTGATGGCCAACCGGTTCATCAATATGGAATTTTGTTGACGCCTGTAAGGTTGCACCTGGACTCAAATGAGAGGTGACTTCACTGTGACGCCTGCTCATCATGAACATATAGGAAAATATCATCTGGCATTTATCATTGAGACTCCTGGTTACAACCGAAAGATCTCAATTCAATTCACCTGTGCATCCAAACACAGCCTAACCATTCCCTGCTGCCTGTGCCTGAAAAACTGCAGATATAGCAAGATGAGCGGACTGAAGTGGTTTTGAGACATTTGAAAGCACTCTCAAAAACCACATTTCCATGCATAAAGACTTCTGAGGAGACTACTGCACGCATAGACAGAAATTCCTGCTGTCCTTCAGCTCCTATCGTCAAGGAGACGAATGAGCATGCAATCACGCTTCGGCCACGGCAATCTAAATATCATCCGTACAGGATGCTTCCCAAACATACATAGCTAAAGAAGCAAAAGTAAAAAAATTGCCCATCATGTGGTGTTTTAGAGCCCCAACAGGGGCTGGTAGACTTTTTGGGCTTGAGACACCATGGGAACTGTTTTTGAATTCAGACTGCCTGGGTCACGGTTTTTCTGGTCCAACCATCAACTGTTCCACCAAGATGATCCAAACCCTCTATAGCTTTTCCCTTCTACTACTTTTAATTAGTTCACCGTTGAGGACATGATGTCATGGGTTGAAAAAGTTGGACCGGCAGTAAGACAGGTTTGAGCCGAGCCGTCAGTACGATTCGGACTTCAGTTCAGGTTTTAAAACATTCCCATCAGGGTGTTCCATGAGACCTATATTCAAAGTAGAAACCCGTTTATGGGATAAATAAAGCATAGTATTCAAAAGCAAGAAGAAAAGCAAAGGCTTTATAAACTGTGCCGAAAGCTTTTGAAATTTCAAGATAGGCCTGGGTATAATCTTTTCCTTTGAGAAGGCCAAAGCAAGAACTCAAACATAGCTGTCAATCAATGATTTCCTCATCTCATCAACAATTGCGCTTGGTTGAGCTTCTCTCAATTTGAAAACGCTTTCAATGACAGAGAGCTCTGTCGCTGTCGTGTCCGACCCACAGAAAGCCGTCCAGTCATTAACAGTTATTCCAGCAGCAATGACTTCACTGCCCCTGTTCACGGTTCCTGCAACAAGAGGGACTTGAAGGAGCGTTGACAGTTCATCAAGGTCTTCGATGGATGTATGTGGATGAACCTGTTTGAACTGGGGGTGTTAGATTGGAGTCCGTTAAACAGGTTGAAGAAGGCTTGGGTTTCTTTCATTTCTTACCAATCCACCTCTGTTGGAGAATGCACAGTAGCTACCAACAAGAATGTTTCCAGCAATCGTCTGCCTGAACACTTCTACTCCCAAAACATCTGCAATCAGTTCCTCAGTTTCCTGGAACCATAAAATCAATGAAACTCCAGTGTTTAATAACTAAAGAGAACAATAATTGTTGTTGTTGTTGTTGTTTTTTTTTTTTTTTTAATTAACATTGATGAAGAGAACACTGATTGTTTAATAAAGGTATTCAGAAACACTGGTCAGCTCTTCAATGTAGTCTGATTGTGGCTTTGACAGTGGAAGATCGTCCATTGAGATGAGGTAGCTCATTTCTGTTAGTGGCCTTGCTAAGGGCGACTTCATCCTCAGGCCCTTTAATGCAACGGAGATATACGCCCATGCCCAAACAAGAATGGACAACATAATCATGGCCGGATTGGTGTTCAACAACGGGCTAATTGCCTCCATCTGTACATGGTGTGATTGGTTGAGGTTTGGGATAAAGGATGCTTGCATTCAAATATGGGACCTGCCCTTAGAGCTATGTTTCCCAGAGGCCCTGGTGAGGATGGGCTCCTGTGTTGGGAACATCGTTTTCGTGGATCTGACGATGGAGAAATGGGAGTTGCCAACGGCTAGGATTTGTGCGCGTATGAAGAAAACCTCAACAGTGCTGAAGAGAGTCCTCATTAATGTCAGGGAGGAGAGATGTTGGGTTAGGGTGATAAGGGAAAGAGGAAGGGGAGATGTGTGTGTATCAAAGCTCGGAGGATGGAGTGGCGGCTTTGGAGGTTCCTCACTGAGAAGAATAAGGAGCTAAACTTTAATGATGGAGCACGTTGTAGGTGCTCTCGCCAAAAGAGGGGATGATTTGTCTCCCCACAATTAGCGAAGAGCAGGTAGCTCAAGTCATGGTTTCTAGTTTCTACGGCTACGATGCGTGGCCTGGGAGGAGCACGAAGCAGGTGCTCCCACAAGACAGCACCAAAGTTTGCAGCCATGTGTACAACTTCAGTCGAATTGGCAACAGAGGAGGGACATGCATCTGTCGTGGATGCGATGTGTGGCTTGAAGGACGACTTGGCGGTTGAGTCTCGACGTAGTTAGCAACGGCTGACGAGAGTGCGCCATGCCTGCCACACGTCCTTGCTCGGATGAGGGTCGAAGATGATATGTCGTGTGTTTGAGGCGTTCGTGGAGGTTGCAGGAGAGTCATGTCTCTGTAGATGGCAGGCTCGATGTTGAGGCTGCCTCTCCAAGCTCAGCATGAAGGCTTGGGTTGACTGACGTCAAGGGGGAGAACTCAAAGTTGCGGGCAGTAATGACATGTGTTGAAACAGCTCTGATGTCACATGTCTTCTCCCGTGTGTGCGATGGCTTTCAATTCAACCACAATCACATTTTCTCACGTGTGAAGATGGCTCCACTATTTTAAATGCCCCTTTCGACACTCGAACTTCCTTTCCTAGAGAAACTATGATCCAATTCGACAAAATGGTTGGCGTTACATTCGGTGATTTTGAGCATAATGTGGCTCTCTTCCTTTTTTTTTTTGAATGAAAGGTAATGTGGGGGGGACCTCAGAAGGCTCAGGCAAGAAATTTGGGAAAGCAACCACTAAGGAATTGGCGAGACTCGAATCGTTGATCGATTACAATGCAGGTTGCTCCTCCTGAAGCACGAAGAAAGAGAACGGGGTTAGATTAGTGCACCCATGAAGATCCTCAGCTAGAATGTGAGAGATCTAAGTTGTCAAGAGAAAAGAGCTTGGGTCAAAGATCTATGTTGTTGGTCCAAATCTCATATTGTAGCCCCTCAAAAGACAACTCAAATCAATGGATAGGGGTCAATTGACTCCAGGTGGGGAGAAGGGTTCGAACTAGGTGTCGTTGACTGCAATGGGTGTTGCAGGCAGAATTGTCATCATTTTGGTACAGGACTTTTCAATGTCTTATCCAAGGATGTGGCTTCAAGATATAATGGGTATTCTTGGTGGTTTACAGCCAAATCAGGTAGCGCATCATCCGAAATGAGCTAGATTTCATTGGGCAAAGGTGGCAGCTATCGAGGGGGGTTAATGTTGTTCACTTCACCTTTGAAAGGTCAAATGGGAACCATGTCTCTAAGAGCAAGAGTGGATTCTAAAAGTGGGTGGACGAGATTGAACTAGTGGGTTTACAATGGGAGATGTCAAATCTACGTAGACCAATGGTCAGGAAAACACCATCATGTCCAAGCCGGGTAGATTTGATGCGGACACAAGATCATTTAAAGTATATCAGCGAAGAAAGCACACACGACAAGCATCTTCCTTGTGGTTAGGCGATCATTGAGGAGCACTGAAGCCCCTACACGTGGTTTGACACATAGAAGACCCCACATTGAGAGGACACGTCTGTAGGATGAAAAGAAGACCGAAGACCTTGCTGGACAATTTTCACTGTCCTTGGGCGCCCGACTATTGCCTTCGCGAACATTGCTTGCCTAGCGCCCAAAACTCACTAGATGTTTTCGGCCTACTTCGGACGAAACCGATCGGGCGCCCGACCACCCACGCAAACTTACTTTTTTAGTTTATTTTTGCGAAACTTTTAAGGGTATTTTAGTCTTTTGGTTAATTTCTATTGCTTATTTAAGTGGGTTAAGCCCTAAACTCGAATTAGTTGTTAAATAATGAAAAGCAAGCCTTTGGTTGCCCCCTTCCTCTTTCTCTCTCTCTTGGAACTTCATCTTCTTCTCCAATCCTCTTCTTCTCCTTGCTTCTTATGCCCCTCCAACATTCCTCTAAGGTAAGTTCTTCTTCCTTCTCTCTCTATCTTCATTATCCCCAATCCTTTAATCTTAAATTTGATAATCGAATCAAAATTCCAATTTCTCAGGTTTTCAAATCCCTAATCCGATAAAATCCTTGATCTCTCAGACTAGTGATTCACATTGGATATTTGGGTATGACCATGCAAGATCGGGAGGTTCCATCCTTCGTCGGATCCAACTTATATGCATTATTTGAATTTCTTACTTCGTGGTTGTGATGATGGCCCGCTCCATTGCATGTCTCTTTGTGGTTTTGATGCAGACATCAGGCCCTTTAGGGTTTATCAGCGTAGGAGGCGAGTGACACATATATCTTTATGGCTCGATGATGACGGGCCTAGATCGTTCGTGACGACTAGAGGAGCATTGAAGACCTTACACATGTAGTCTGAGACATTTGAGAAGACCCCAACTGTGTAAGTTGCTTGGAGGATATGATCGGACCGTTGGATCGCGATGATGAAGTGATCGAACCATTGGTTCGTCGTGGCCCACTTTCATCATGCCATCATCGGAGGCCATTGGGCATCTTAGATTTGCGTTTATTATATGCACTTTTACTTATTTGAGTTTTGAGTTAGTGCGTGCACGTTTTTTCGTGCGAATGTTTTTTTTTTTTTGGAAATTTTGTTAGTAGGGGTATTTTGGTAATTACCTCTGATACTAAATTTGACGCAGGACGCCGTAATTATGATGCATGCTCATAAACACATATAATCCAGCGGAAATAAAAGACAATAATAATCTAAAAACATTTATAATTAGGTCTTCAGAGTCAACCAATGCATTTGCACGACACATTCATGAATTGCATACATATGTTAGACAGTGAATTAATAGAAGCAATGACACTTATAAATGTTCAGCTGACTCTCATCGTAGATCTCAAGACTTTCAGGAACGAGACTATGAAATGGTGAGGATAAAGTCAGAGCGGTTCTCACAGGGCACCGCTAAGAAATTACAAGCGCGTAGTGCTGGACCATTCAAAGTATTGCAAAGAATTGTGTCCAACGCGTATAGGATAAACCTCCCAATTGAAATGAGCATTAATCCAATGTTTAATGTGGAAAATCTAGTCCATTCCCCTAATCCTACCACTGGTCATTCTTCCCTTTCGTAGCCATTTTATGATTTTGCTTCACAACCAACTACACCTCTTCCCCCACCTATTGATCGCATAGAAGAAATTGAGGAAATTGTGGATGAAGAGATAGTTTCCACGAGAGATGGAGGTTTCCAAAGGTATCTTGTCAAATGGAAGAATATACCACCGTCAAAATCTACGTGGTTTACTGAAGTGGAGTTGCAGAACGTTGATCCGGATTTGCTAGAGCGCCACAAGAATTTCAACTCGTCGGAGTCAAATTCTTTTCAGACGAGAAGAATGATGCGGACATCAAGCCCTTTAGGATTTATCAGTGTGGGAGGCAAGTGACACCTATATCTTTATGGCTCGATAATGATGAGCTTGGATCAATCGTGATGACTTGAGGAGCATTGAAGACCTTACACATGTAGTTCGAGACATTTGAGAAGACCCCACCTTGGGAAGACATGTGTAAGTTGCTTGGAAAAGATGATCGGACCATTGGATAGCGATGATGAAGTGATCAGACCATTGGTTCGTCGTGGCCCACTTTCATCATGCCATCATCGGAGGCCATCGGGCATCTTAGATTTGCATTTATTATATGCACGCACGTTTTTTCATGCGAACGTCTTTTTTTAATTTTGTTAGTGGGGGTATTTTGGTAATTATGTTAATTCCGAATTGGTGTTGCCCTAAACCTTTTTCATTAGTTGATTATTGATTAAGAAAAGCTTGGTGACTCCTCTTCCTCCTCTCACTCTCTTGGAACTTCATCTTCTTCTACTTGCTTCTTATGCCCCCTCCAACATTCCTCTAAGGTAAGTTCTTCTTCCTTCTCTCTCTTTATCCATTATCCCCAATCTTTGAATCCTAAATTTGATAATCAAATCAAAATCTCAATTTCTTAGATTTTCAAATCCCTAATCCGAGAAAATCCTTAATCTCTCGGACTAGTGATTCACATTGGATATTTGGGTGTGACCATGCAAGATCGGGAGGTTCCATCCCTCGCCAGATCCAACCTATACATTATTTGAATTTCTTACTTCGTGGTTGTGATGATGGCTCGTTCCATTGCATGTCTCTTTGTAGTCTTCTTAGTTTATGATGATTGATGTTGAATTTTTAGATTATTATTGTCTTTTGTTTCCGCTGGATTATATGTGTTCATGAGCATGCATCATAATTAGGGTGTCTTGCGTCAGGTTTTCTTAGTTTATGATGGTTAATGTTAAAATTTTAAATTATTATTGTCTTTTATTTCCGCTAGATTATATGTGTTCATGAGCATGCATCATAATTAGGGCATCCTACATCAAATTTGGTATCAGAGAATGTGCTTGCATGGTTATGTTTAGATCGAGTTATCAAATTAGGGTTTTTAATTTTAGGTCTGCTTTAGAAAATTTCCAGATTTAGAAAGTTACCAATTTTAGAAAGTTTCCTAATTTGGAAAATTTTGAAATTTGAGTCGTCTTCTGTTTTAATTCAGTATTTGTCAGTTCATAATAGTTTTGCATTCATCGCATTCATCTTGTGAATCGTAAAACCATAGTGGGCAAGTTGGATAGAATTTGGTTCAGTTTTAGTTGCATGCCCACGAGAAGAGGTAGAGGTTTCGGACTTCAACCAATCATGAATAACGAGCAGTTATCTGAACAACTTGCTCAATTAATACAAAAGATAACCGCCTTAGAAACGAGTCAAAGGCATGAGTTCGCTCGCCTAGATAACCAAATCACCACCACCATGACTAAGGTCGAGTAGCTAGAGGCATCCCAAAGGGAGAAGAATCCCACTGTTGGGGATTATGCGCACTCCCAAGCGGGAGGGATCGTTGAAGAACGCACTCCCACATGTGGAGACGGTGCTGGTAGAGATCGTAGAGCGGGTCGTGGTGTTGTGTGAGAAGCACAAGCCACATATGATCATCAAGACCGCTACGATCCAAATAAGCGTGCGATGAAGAATGTGAGGGTGAAAGCCCCGAGTTTTGATGGGCGTCTGGATCCCAAGGCATTCCTTGACTGGGTCGCTGACATGGACCACTACTTTGAGTGGTATGGCATGTTAGAAAACCGTCAAATGCAATTTGCAAAGATGAAACTTGTGGGCCAAGCCAAATTATTTTCGACCAACACTGAGCGAAAGATTGAAAGAATTGGTAGCCCCTATCATACATTGGTATGAGATGAAAGAGAAATTGAAGGAGAAGTATATTCCTCTCTCATACCGATAGAAGCTCATTAACCAATAGCAATCCTTACGCCAAGGGTCAATGTATGTCACTGACTACATTGCCAAATTTGAAGAATTTATTATGCGATGTGATGTCCAAGAGGACCCTCTAATAACGGTCTCGTGTTTCAAGACGGGCCTTCGAACGGATCTTCAGCGTGAGCTTATGACTCGGCCCATATCGGACTTGGATGAAGCGTACCAAGTTATGCAGGAGTTGGAACAATACCTGAGAACTCCTGTCATTCGACGTTTTGAGTCCCGAGACTCTGATGCTAGATCTGGTTCCCAGGGAACTAGACCTAACGTTGGTAGTCAACCTAGGGCGCAGGCGACTGTTCCACCTAGGCCTAGGGACGATAAAAGCAAAGGGGTTCTTGGTGCCAGTCCTAGTGGGGGTAGCCAAGTGATATGTTATGAGTGTGGGAATATAGGTCACATGTCCAATCAATATCCCACGAAGAACCGTGGAAAAGCCTTAGTTATAAGCGAGTCCCACGAGGGTGTAGATGACCAAAGTGATTATGAAGTAGAAGAATATCACCATGAAAGATGTCTTACTGATGAAGACGAAGTAGATGGAGAAGTAACGCTTATAGTAGTCAGGCGTGTGCTAGCTTGGTCTAGGAGTAGTGTTGATTGGCGTCGAAACACTATCTTCTATACTCTCGCCAAGTGTGGAGAGAAGAATTGCAAGGTGATAGTGGACAGTAGAAGTTATCAGAATGTGATTTACGCTAACACCTTATAGATCGTTTGAAGTTGAAATCCACACATCATCCTAACCCATACAAAGTTTCTTGAGTTAACAAGACATCCCTTCCTGTCACCCATCAATGTTTAATTCCTATCGAGTTTGGCTCATACAAAAAGTCACTATGGTGTGATGTGATGCCTATGGATGTTGGACACATTATCCTAGGTAGACCGTGGCTATTCGACAATGACGTCACGATCTTTGGTCATTCAAATGCGTGTACCTTCATGCATAACGGTAAAAAGATCAAACTTAATCCTATGCCACCTGAAAACACATCTGGGAAAAAGAAGGATGAGAAGGTGAATGAGCCTAAGGAAGTGAGGAAATCCAAACCTAAGTCTCTTCATATAATCAATGCGAGAGAGTTTGAAAAAGAGACTAAGGAGGATTCCATGGTGTATGCCCTTGTGGCAAGAGAGATAACACCAGAGGGTCCATCAGAGTTACCCCATGAGGTGACATCGGTTTTGAAGGAATACAGTGATGTTCCCTGAGGATTTACGGAATGAGTTACCACCTATGCGGGACATCCAGTATGCCATTGATCTCGTCCCGGGTTTGACTCTACAGAACCTTCCTCACTATAGGATGAACCCTGCAGAGCATGCAGAATTGAAGAGGCAAGTTGATGAGCTTTTTCAAAAGGGTTTTATCCAGGAGAGTATGAGCCCGTGTGCCATGACCGCATTGTTGACGCCAAAGAAAGACGACACGTGGCGCATGTGTGTAGACAGTCGTGCCATAAACAAAATTACTATCAAGTATAGGTTTCCCATACCTAGACTTGATGATCTGCTTGACATGATGGCTAGGTCCACCATTTTCTCCAAAATTGATTTCAAGAGTGGATGCCACCAAATCTGCATACGCCCAGGAGACGAATGGAAGACAGCATTTAAAACGAAAGATGGGTTGTACGAGTGGATGGACATGCCCTTCGGCTTGACTAATGCACCCAGGACTTTTATGCAGGTGATGACACAAGTCTTGAGGCCGTTCACGGGTAAATTCCTAGTGGTGTACTTTGATGACATCCTTATTTATAGTACCACAAAGGAATCACACCTTGAACATTTGAAGCAGGTCTGTAGCGTCCTTAGAGCTAAAAAGTTGTACGCTAATCTTAAGAAATGCGCGTTCATGTCTAGTCAAGTCGTGTTCTTAGGATTTATAGTGTCTTCAGAAGAAATGCGCGCAGACCCTGAAAAGATCAGGGCCATAGTTGAGTGGCCTGAACCGAAGAACGTTCATGAGGTGCGAAGCTTTCACGGCTTAGCAACTTTCTACCGTCGGTTCATTAGGGGATTTAGCACGATTATGGCTCCCATTACTGAATGCATGAAAAAAAGAGAGTTCGTGTGGTCGGAAGCCGCTAGTTAGGGCTTTTAAAGAAATTAAGGGCAAAATGGTAGAAGCTCCTGTCGTGCGTCTACCTAACTTTTCTAAAGTTTTTGAGGTGGCGTGTGATGCGTCAAGTGTTGGTATAAGTGGAGTGTTGAGCCAAGAGGGCCATCCAGTAGCCTATTTCAGTGAGGAGCTGAATGAAGCAAATCAGAAGTACTCCACTAATGACAAGGAATTCTATGCGGTAGTGCAATCTTTGAGACATTGGCGTCACTATCTCCTACCACAAGAATTCGTCTTGTTTACCAACCATGAGGCCTTCGATACCTACATTGCCAGAGGAAGCTCAACCCAAGACATGCTAAGTGGGTAGTGTTTCTTCAGGAATATTCGTTTGTCTTGAAACACAAGGCCGAGGTTGAAAACAAACCAGCAGATGCCCTTAGCAGAAGAGTGGCATTGCTCAACTCCTTGAGTGTAGAGGTAGTTGGGTTTGAACAATTGAAAGATGAATACCCCACGTGTCCTGATTTTGAGCAAACTTACGGGTCGCTCTCTAGTGACCAGCGTAGCACGGGTGATTATGTTCTTAAAGATGGTTTTCTTTTCAAAGGAGGCCGACTTTGTATTCCCCGTATATCCCTTCATGAATTCCTCGTCTGGGAATTTCATTCAGGAGGATAGCTAGCCACTTTGGTCGAGACAAGACCATTGCCCTCGTAGAATATCGTTTTTATTTGCCAAGTCTCAAGAGAGATGTAGCCAAAGTTTTAGGGCAATGTCGTACATGTCAACTGGCAAAGCAATGAAGGCAAAATACTGGACTATATACGCCATTGCCAATGCCACATGCTCCATGGCAAGACATTAGTATGGATTTCATGCTGGGACTTCCCAAGACGATAAAAAAGCACAATTCCATCTTTGTTGTTGTGAATCGCTTCTCTAAAATGGCGCATTTTCTCCCATATTCGAAAACGTCGGATGCGTCTCATATCGCTCGAGTCTTTTTTGATGGTGTGGTGCATCTCCATGATTTGCCTAAAATCATAGTGTCTGACCGTGATGTCAGATTTACCAGTTACTTTTGGAAGACACTATGGCACATGATGGGTACTCGTTTACAGTTTTCTACTGCATACCACCCTCAAAACAGATGGACAAACAGAGGTGGTAAATCGAAGTCTTGAAAATCTTCTACTTTGTCTAATGGGTGAGCATATTTAGACTTGGGACTTAATTCTACCAATCGCTGAATTTGCTTATAATGGGTCAGTTAATAGATCGATAGGGATGAGTCCATTTGAAATTATCAGTGGTTACAAACCTAGAAATTATCAGTAGTTAATTCTCCCATATTCGAAAAAGTCGGATGCGTCTCATATCGCTCGAGTCTTTTTTGATGGTGTGGTGCCTCCATGATTTGCCTAAAATCATAGTGTTTGACTATGATGTCAGATTTACCAGTTACTTTTGGAAGACACTATGGCACATGATGGGTACTCATTTATAGTTTTCTACTGCATACCACCCTCAAACAGATGAACAAACAGAGGTGGTAAATCGAAGTCTTGGAAATCTTCTACTTTGTCTAGTGGGTGAGAATATTAAGACTTGGGACTTAATTCTACCAATCGCTGAATTTGCTTATAATGGGTCAGTTAATAGATCGACAGTGATGAGTCCATTTGAAATTATCAGTGGTTACAAACCTAGAATGCCCATAGATCTCTTACCCATGTCTGTCACCAAAAGATCTTCAGAGTCGGCCAACGCATTTGTACGACACATTCATGAATTGCATACGCATATTAGACAACGGATTAATAAGAGCAATGATAGTTATAAATATTCAGCTGAATCTCATCGTAGACTACAAGATTTTCAGGAAGGAGACTACGTAATGGTGAGAATAAGGCCAGAGCGGTTCTCACAGGGTTCCGCTAAGAAATTACAAGCGCGTAGTGCTGGACCATTCAAGATATTGCAGAAAATTGGGTTCAACGAGTACCGGATTGACCTTCCACCTAAAATGGGCATTAATCCAACGTTTAATGTGGAGGATCTAGTCCATTCCCCTAATCCTACCATTGATCCCTCATCCCTTTCATGGCCATTCTCGGAATTTTCTTCACAACCAACTCCACCCCTTCCTCCACCTATTATTGGTAAAGAAGAGAGGTTTCCAAAGATATCTTGTCAAATGGATGATGACATATAGTTTCTACGAGAGACAGAGGTTTCCAAAGATATCTTGTCAAATGGAAGAATAAATCATCGTCAGAATCTACTTGGTTGACGGAAGCCGAGTTGCAGAACATCAATCCGAATTTGCTGGAGCACCATAAGAGCTTTAACTCGTCGGAGTCGAGTTTTTCTCACCCAAGGGGAGTTGATGCGGACACAAGATCGTTTTAAGTATATCAAAGAAGAAAGCGCACACCACAAGCATCTTCCTTGTGGTTAGGCGATCATTGAGGAGCACTGAAGCCCCTACACATGTGGTTTGACACATAGAAGACCCCACATTGGGAAGACACGTGTTTAGGATGAAAAGAAGACCAAAGACCTTGCTGGACAATTTTCACTGTCCTAGGACACCCGACCATTGCCTGCCTAGCGCCTGAAAATCACTAGACGTTTTCGGCCTACTTCGGACGACCGACCACCTGCGCAAACTTATTTTTTTAGTTTATTTTTACAAAACTTTTAAGTGCATTTTAGTCTTTTGGTTAATTTCTATTGCTTATTTAAGTGGGTTAAGCCCTAAACTCGAATTAGTTGTTGATTAATGAAAAGCAAGCCGTTGGTTGCCCCCTTCCTCTATCTCTCTCTCTTGGAACTTCATCTTCTTCTCCAATCCTCTTCTTCTCCTTGCTTCTTATACCCCTCCAACATTCCTCTAAGGTAAGTTCTTCTTCCTTCTCTCTCTTTCTCCATTATCCCCAATCCTTGAATCCTAAATTTGAGAATCAAATTAAAATCCCAATTTCTCAGATTTTCAAATCCCTAATCCGAGAAAATCCTTGTTCTCTCGGACTAGTGATTCACATTGGATATTTGGGTATGACCATGCAAGATCGGGAGGTTCCATCCCTCACCGGATCCAACCTATGCATTATTTGAATTTCTTACTTCGTGGTTGTGATGATGGCCCACTCCATTGTATGTCTCTGTGGTTTTCTTAGTTTATGATGGTTGATATTGAATTTTTAGATTATTATTGTCTTTTATTTCCGCTGGATTATATGTGTTCATGAGCATGCATCATAATTAGGGCATCCTGCATCAAGATTCCTCATGTTTGCGGAGAGTTCTATCTGACAGTGAAGCATAAGGGGCCTTACACGTCCAATTTTCGAGTTTCAATCACTACCTAATTGTCTTGGAGGTGTCTAAAGAAAGTTGGGGCCCTAAACCATTCAAATTAGAGCTCCTTTGCTCTAGAGGGAGGGGTTCACCGGGATCATTGACGACTAGTGGAGTACATTCCAGGTGGAAGGATTTACAAGATTCATATTGCACCCGAAGTTCAAGCTCCTAAAAGGTAAATTAATGGAGTGGAGAAGGGAGATTTTGGGGGGAGAGAGTGAATATAGAAGATATTTTAAAGGAGATTCAAGGCTTAGATATGAAGGAAGAGAGCAAGGAGCTTTACGAAGAATAAAGAAATAGGAGAGTCACACTATTTAACGACTACTCAAATCGGATAAAGGAAGAATAGATTAAATGGAAATAGAGGTCCCAGGCGAAGATAAAAACACAATTTTTTCGACGGTATTACAAGTGTTGTGGCAAGGAACAAATGGATTTACAATGATGTCTCGGTGGATGGTTGGATGGTGGAAGACAACAAGTCTGCAACTCAATAGTCCAATTCTACGAGGATCTCCTGGAAGATGAAGGTAAAAGAGGCCCAGGTTAGATAACTTAGTGTTGGACCAGATTTCTACAATAGAGGCAGATGATCTTGAAAAACTAACTCTTCAAAAAAACGATCTTGAAAACCCCATTCCATGGAGGAAATCAAAAAGACAGTGGACTCCTTAGGGGTGGATAAGGCCCCAAGGTTGGATGGCTCTTTTGCTATTTATTAAATCTTTTGGAAGGTTGTGAAAGCAAGCATCTTCAACTTTATTTCAAAATTTAGTAAGAGAGAGCGGCTGTCCTCGAGGTTCGATGCCTCCTTTATTGCTATTATTCCAAAGGTTAAAGGTGTGAAAAGTCTTTGAGACTTCACACTTATTAGCTTAATCGAAAGCCCTTAGAAAGATTCTAGATTCTTGGTTTCGGGTGGTTCTTGATAAGGTGATTTTAGACTATCAGAATGCCTTTGTGGTGGGGAGGCAAATCTTGGACGAAGCGCTCATAGCCCATGAGTACCTTAATGCTTGCCACAAGGAAAAAAAGAAGGGCATTGTGTGTAAGAAGGATATCGAGATGGCATCTGATCATGTGTTGGGACTTCCTCAACTACATGCTAGAAAGATTATGGTGTGGATCAAAGTGGAGTTAGATGCAGGAGTGCGTCTGATTGGCTAGATTCACCATCCTCATCAACAACTTTCCAAAAGGCCTCCTTCAGTCATCAAGGGATCTAAGGCAGGGGATATGTTTTTCCCCTTTTCATGGTGGTGGCCGAGGTTTTGAGCAGGATGTTGAATCAAGGCCAAGAAGTCAGGTTGATTAGTGGATTCAAGGTGGGAAGAGCGTGTCTTCAAATCTCTGACGACACCATCCTTTTCGGCGACGTAGATATTGAAATTAGTTAGATGTTTCTAAGTGGTCACTAGACCAAAAGTGAACGTTGCCAAGATTGAAATGTTGGGAGTGGATACTTTGAAGGAGGAGGTGGAGCACTTGGTCCAGATCTTCGGGTGCCGCACTAGATAATTCTCGTCGATGTATCTAGGGCTTCCACTATCCATTGGAAGCCTACTGAGAGTTTGTGGGATGGAGTTATAAAAAGGATCAAGAGGAACTTGTCAAAGTGGAAGAATAGTCATCTGTCTTTGGAAGGGAGACTCACTTTGATCAAGGCTGTGTTATGGAACCTACCTTTATGCTACGTGTCTCTTTTCAAATGCTTGACATCCGTGTTGAATAGACTTGAGAGATTAAACAGAGAATTCTTGTGACAATGGGTGAAAGTGAAGCAAAAGTTCCACCTTATAAATTGAGACGAGGTGGGGAAGTTGTACTAGGAAGGGGATGCGGGAGTTAGGAAGCAAAAGCTTATGAACTACACACTTCTTGGTAAAATGGATTTGGAAGTTTGGCTCAGAGGAAGAGAAGTTAGTGGCAAAAGGTGATTGCAAGTAAACATGGGATTTAGGAAGGAGATTGGTGAGTTAAGGGGTTGGCAATGTACAGGGTGTTGGCATTGTGGAGAGGGGTGGCCAATTTGACCAATAAGGTTAAGGTATTTGCTTCTTTTTTTTTATAGAGGAAACAACAATTCATTGAAAAGCCCGGAAAGTGGGGAAAGAATACAAAACCAAGAACAAACAAAACAAGAAAAGGGGCGCAGCACTAACTGCTCCCATAGGACACCCATCCCCAAAGAGATTAATAATTTTCCCTATCAAAATGTCAATCGAATTACTTTTGCCCCGAAAGCACCGGTCATTACGCTCCTTCCAAATGATCCAGAACACCGTCATGATAAGCAATCTTCGCTCCTTCCCATTCTTCGAATTGTTGTTACCATGCCAAGCCCACAAAAGATCATCTACCGTTTTCGGCATAACCCAAGCTAAATGCAAGACGGAAAAGAAGAACTCCCACACTACCCGAGCAACGGAGCAATGAATAAACAAATGGTCAATAGACTCAGCGTCCCTCCATCACATCAAACAAATATTGGGGAGAACTAAGATCTTCGTTGCAGGTTATCGATAGTCAAGATTCTCTTTCTGCCAACTAGCCAAACGAAACACTGCTACTTGCGGAGCCGCCCCATAAAACCACAAATGAAAAGGGTGAGAAGGCCCAGGACAGATGTCTGCGCTAGAAAGCACGTGGAACAAGGATCGAACTGAAAATCTCCCGGACAGGTCTTTCCAAATCAAGCAATCCGTGTCCGGCGAGAGGGCCTAAAGCGATAAGAGATCCAACAAAGCTATAAAATCCAATGTCTCGATATGGTTCAAGTTTCTACGACAAGGGGGACTCCAGACAATTGCATCCCCCACTCTAGAGTAGCAGCTAACGACAAAAATATGGCGGTCTAGAGCAAGAAGGGCCAATCTAGGAAAAGCCTCCTGCAGAGACACATCACCACACCAAATGTCCTCCCAAAAACGAATACAAGAGCCATCTCCAAGAGTAAACCCAATCCTCTTATAAACGATGACCGCTTCACAAACCACCCTCCCTCATCCACGCCATATTTACTAGCGACGAACGCTTCACAAACCACCCTCCCTCATCCACCCCATATTTACTAGCGACGACCTCCCTCCACATACGCCCGTCTTCAGTGCCAAATCTCCACTACCATTTCCCTAGAAGAGCAAAATTCATCACTCTGAGACTTTTTATCCCTGCTCCTCCCTAAGACATCGGAGTGCAAACCTCTTCCCATTTAAGAAGGTGAAACTTCTTCTCCACACTGGCTCTTTTCCAAAAGAAATCCCGTCTCAACTTTTCGAGCCTTTGAATCACCTTAATCGAGCATTTGAAGAGGGATAAAAAGTAAATTGGCATATTAGAGAAAGCAGCTTTAATAAGAGTCAGCCTTCCCCCATAGGAGATGAACCTGCTCTGCTAAGCCTAGAGCTTTTTCTCAATCCTTTCAATAACCTTATCCCAAAGGTGAATCGACAGCTTTCCAATGCAAAGGGGGAGGCCGAGATAAGTCGAAGGGAAGTGGCCCATCTTGCACCCGAAAATTCTAGCAAGGTGAAGACTCTTATTAGAATCTGGCTCTGTGAAGATTTTTGGTTCGGGGATCCTCTCAGGGAAGTCTTTCCGAGGCTCACTAACTTCGACCCAAATTTGGGTGCACCCTAAATCGATGCTTCACCTATGTTGGTAATGTTGTGGTTTGTAATCCCCTTTGTAGAAGGAATTGACAGATGATGAAGCTAAAGAGTTTAAGCAAATTTTGGAGTGTCTTCATGGTTTTTTTTTCTTTCTTTCGGATGATAGACACGATGGTTTGGTTCTTCGATAAGTCGGGTTAGTTTTTGGTCTGATCATTACACACAGATTGCTCAGTAGCTTCATGTCGAGTGCAAGCAAAGCCTTCTTGACATTTGTGTGGTTTTACAGGGCCCCTCCGAAGATCGCGGCATTCACCTGGTTGGCAAGAAGGAATCGGGTGTTAACATTAGATAACCTTCAGAAGAGGACTATGATGTTGCCCAAATGTTGTGTTGTTTTGGAGGGATGCGGAGATGGTGAATAATTCATTTACTCATTGTCCTTTCTCTCATAACGTGTGAAAGTGTTCGCTTCCTTCATAATGGCATGGGTGATGTTGGCGACCATTTCAAGCTTTATGCTTGCTTGGCACGGGGGAGAGTTTGGGAAGAAGAAGACGGCGTGTGAAGACTCACCTTATTGGCAATTATCTGGGCCATTTAGGGTGAGAGTAACAATTGGAGCATCAAGAACAAAAGCAGATCTGCATAGTATGTATTTAATAGATGTAATTAGCTGGATTTCATGTCATAAGGATTTTGGCCAGGATGATTGGTCATGCTTTCTAGGTTGTAGGTTGTAATTCTTTGAGGTTTGGCTCCCTTCTTAATAAAAAAATCGTTTCCCTTCAAAAAATAAAGAGAGTGCTCTATATCCCTTGGATTTTCAGGTTTTTTGTTTTCCCACTAATGAGTCACACGTAGGGTGACCATATCGACCCGATCAACATGATTTGTTGGTGACTCGCTCGCAAATCACACTATAGGCTGTCTTCAAACTCTTGCCATCATCCCCGATGCTCACGCATGTCCTTTCAACACACACAATTGTCGTTAGAGAGAGCGAGAAACAAGATTGTCACTCTTCCTCCTTCAGTAGACCGATAGAGTGATGAGAACGCCAGGGTTATGGTTTTTTCCACATTCTTAGGCACAAAATAACTTATAACCAGCTATAAGCGTACACAAATTCTCGCTCTCTTGTCATGAATCATTTGGGCTCGTCCTAAATCAATGCAACTCATCCCAATGCGAGACAAGTCAAACAGAGTTGTTACCTAGTCGCCTGTTTTTGGCGTCCAAGGTGTCCGATCAGACACTGATACCAACAGAAACTGATTTTTTAACCCAAGGTTGCGACTCCATATTCCTATGCACAAGATAATAGAAAAAGTATCCAATTACCCATCATATCTATAACTGCACCTCAACCGTACCATATTCAGGCATCATGCATTATATGTATCGTACTCCTCAACAAATCTGAAACAGACCTAGTAAAACTGAAGTCCTAACCCACCTAGTTGTTGATGCCATTTCCCATTCTTGTGTCAAGAGAAGAGATGAGGATGGAATGAGATGAAGTATGCCAAAAAAAGAACAAACGAACACGCACGCGCATGCGCGCGCACACACGCAGGAACCGAAAATAAAAGTAATAAGGCGATACTTTCACAGACAGATCAAATCGATCATCAATGTAAATCTTTTAGCATCAAACTTACCGATTACAATGCATATCATTCTTACTAAGTATAGAACACTTACCCTGTCCAGGTCAGTATGTGTAAGAGCAACATGATCATTGCATGCAATGCAATTTCCCAAAGCAGATAGTCTCTCTTCAATGCGCTGAACAACCACTTGATCGGGTAAACTATTCCTCAAATGTTGAAGCTCTAGAATGAAAGCAATGTAACGATTCAGGATGTCAAATATCATGTACCCATTAATAATTGAAATGACAACTAAATATGACTTTGAACAAAGAAATGAAGAATGCAAATAGGTAAATATCAATACTATCTTCCATCAAGACAAGTAAATGCATAACAGGGACAACTTTTGTTTTCCAAGTGCTAGAGAAGTGCATTTGTGTACACCAGCAGAGCACCGTATTTCTTATAATTGAGAAAAGTAGAGTATACATGTCTTTACTAGTTAAGAAAAGTTGGGTGTACATCTCTGTACAACTGTATGTACCATCATCATCATCCAAGCCTTATTCCAATTACTTGAGGTTAACTACATAAATCTTGTTCCACCATTCCACTTCCACCCCATCAAAGGCCATGCCTTTAGTTAGACCATAGGTCATCAAGTCTTTTCTTATTGTCACCATCCACGTCCTTTTGGGCCTTCCCCTTGCCCTTTTAGAGCCTTCAACTTGTACCAACTCACTCATAACTGGAGCAATTCTTGGTCTCTGTTGCAATGACCAAACCATCTAAGTCTACTTTCCATCATCTTATTGCCCATTGGTGCTACTCCTAAGTTCCCTCAAATGCATTCATTTCTAATTCTTCCTCGCTTTGCCACTCATCCATCTCAACATCCTCATTTCAGCTACAATCATCCTTGAACATGTTCCTTGACAGCCCAACATTTTTGTCCCATAAAACATGGTTGCTCTTAGAGCTATCTAATAAAAGGTTCCCTATTAGTTTGAGTGATACATGATCACATAAAACTCCAAAGGCACATCTCCATTTCTTCCACCCAGCTTGACTTCTATGGGCAACATCCTCTTCTCAATCTCTCCACTCTCATGAACTATTGACCCAAGGTATTGGAAGTAGTCATTTTGGGAAACTTCTTTGTTGGCAATCTTAACTAATTCCTCGTTTTCACTATTATTAGTGCTAAAATTTCACTCCATAAACTTTGTTTCAGTCTGACTAATTTTAAATCCTTTACATTCTACAACGTCCCTCCATAAATCTAGCTTTGTGCTTACGCCCTCCCCCATCTTTTCAATCAAAACTATGCCATTTGCAAACAACATACACCATGGCATCTCTTCCTCCAAATGCCTCATTAATTCGTCCATAACCAATCGAAAAGTTACAGGCTCAATGCCGACCCCTCATGCAAGCATACAGTAATTAACTCACTTCTCTCTCTACGAGTAGTCCTCACATTTGATAGTGCCCTCTCATGCATATCATCAATCACATAAATATCCTCTTGAAACTCCCTTCTTTCCCAACACCCACCAGATTAACTATCTAGGGATCGCCATCTTATGCTTTCTCTAAGTCAATAAAGAACATGTCAAGATCCTTCCTTCACTCCCTATATTTGTCCATCAACTGCCTAAGTAGGAAAATAGCTTCAATGATAAACCTCCCAGCATAAAAGCAAACCAATTTTCTGATACATTCGTCCCATGCCTTAGTCTTTGCTCAATCACTCTCTCCCAAAGTCTCATAGTATGGCTCATAAGTTTAATCCCACGATAGTTAGTGAAGCTTTGTATGTCTCCTTTATTCTTATAAATAGGTACCACGATACTTTTCCCCCATTCCTCTAGCATTTTCTTCAATCTTACTATTGTATTGAATAACTTCATCAACCAAACCCAGCATCTCTCGTACACTTCCAAACCTTTATTGGTCATGGTATACCATCTGGTCTAAGGGCCTTTCCTGTTTTTATCTCTCTCGAAGCTTCTTTCACTTCAAATATCCTAATTCTATGGAAGTATATATGATCTCTATCATTTGATTATATGGTTCCTTTTGTCCCTATGCTCTCAAAGCGGTTGTCATTTAAAAATTTCTGAAAATAACTTCTTCATTTTTCATTGAACTCATTGTCCTTTACTAGTACCCTCTAGTTATTGTTCTTAATGCATCTAACATGATTTAGGCCCCTACCCTGCCTCTCTCATTTTTTCAAGTTTGAACACATCTTTATCACCTTCTCTTGTCCCCAATCTATTGTAAACATCATCATAAGCCTTAAGTTTAGCCTCATTTACAACTTTCTTAGCAATCTTTTTGCCATTTCTATGTTGTTTGACATTTCCATTATTTTTAATCCCTTGTCAAGCTTTGACATGAACATTACCCGCGAATAGCTTTTGTTCATCATCATTCCACCACCAAGTTTCTTTATATGATTGGCTTCTTCCTCTAAATTGCTCCTAAAACATCTTTTGTGCTTAGTCATCTCATTCCACGTAACATATACTTCTTCATCGACATTCCACTTGCCTTCTTCCATCAATTTATTGCTACATAATATAACTCTCTCATCTTAAATTCCAAAATGTAGCTAATATTGTTCTCTCATCTTAAATTCCAAAACGTAGTTTTTGGATGCTCATTCATTTCACTCCCTTTCTTTCATCTCTTAATGTAAACATTCATAACTATTAACCTATGTTGTATAGTTAGACTCTCTCTTTGTATAATCTTGCAATCCTTACAGTGGTCTTTTTGTTCCCTAAGTAGAAAGAAACCTATTGGCTTGTATATGATCCACTTTTGAAAGTTATTAAATGTCCAACTCTCTTTCTAAACTATGTGTTTGCTAGAGCTAGATTGTATGTCATAGCGAAATCAAGGATAACATCCCCCATCTCATTTCTTCTCTTAAAAGCATATCCTTCATATACGCTCACATATCCTCTACTTTCTTTTCCTACATGACCATTTAAGTCTTCTGCTACAAACACTCTCCATTTAGAATTCCTTGCATTAGTCCATACATACCCTCCCACAATTGCCTCTTGATTCAATCCTCTAGCCCTACCTGCAACACACGCAATAAAACTTACTCTTCTAACATCTAAAACTTTATCCTTTAAAATCTTTATCTACCACTATCCCTACCCCATTTCTACTAGTCTTTCCAACATACCTAAGTTTATAATCCATCGATTTCTTTAGTTTTGGCCCCTTTCCACTTAGTTTCTTTGATGCAAGCTATGTTAGTTGTCAACTCACCTTCGTTTCATCATATCCATTAACTCAACATACTTACCTGTCAATGTGCTTATATTCCATGCGGCAAGAAAAAATTTGTTCTCTTGGACTCGCTTCTTTACCTGCGCAGGTCCATAATAGCATGGGAACTCGTCTATTTCTCACAGCATCCAGGCATTGTTGTGACGCGTATGGGGGATGCTCTAGCCAACCCTTGCCCATTTCTTGTTACACCCTCGTTCCAATACAGCATGTCGCTTACAAGGTACGCCCTAACATGAGTTTAGAATGTCATATTGTTCAATTCGTGATGAAAGTTATGGCATAAGTTTGAAGTCAAATATGATGAGGACACAAGACCTTTCAAAGTTTATCAACGAAGAAAGCATGCGCCACAAGCATCTTCCTTGTGGCTAGGCGACCATTGAGGAGCATTGAAGACCCTACACACGTGATTTGGCACATAGAAGACCCCACATTGAGAAGACACGTGCGTAAGATGAAGAAGACCCGATTCGAAGATTGGACTAGCTTGCTGGACATTTTTCACACGTGATTTGGCACATAGAAGACCCCACTGTTCATCAGGCGCCCGACCGACCACCCGAAATTCATCCATTTTATGATTTGGTCGCTAAAGGTTTTTCGACACCTTCGGGTGCCCGACCCCGCGCCCGACCACCGCGCGAACTATTTTTTTAAGTTTTTTTTTTTGTTTAACGGTATTTTAGTCTTTTCTTAGTGCTTATTTACAGGGGTTTAGCCCTAATTACGAATTTTAACTTTTGATTAATGAATGGAGAGCCTTTTGGTTGCCTCATCTCCTCTCTCTCTCTGTGAAACTTCATCTTCTTTTCCCCAATCTTCTTCTTCTTCTTCTTTTGTCCTTCCAACATTCTTCTAAGATAAGCTTATTCTTCCTTCTTTCTCTACTTCCATTATCTTACAATCTTCGAACCCTAAATTTGAGAATTGATCCAAAACCCTAATTTCTCAGATTTCCGATTCCCTAATACGAGAAATCCTTTGATCTCCCGGACTAGTGAATCCCATTGTTCGATTGGGATATGATCGTACAAGATCGGGAGGTTCCATCCCTCGCCGGATCCAACCTATGCATTACTTGACCTTCATACTTCGTGGTTGTGATGATGGCCCGCATTATTGCATGTCTCTTTTATGATTTTCTTAATTTATGATGGTAGATGCTAAATTCTAGATTATTATTGCTATTTATTTCCGCTAGATTATATGTGTTCATGAGCATGCATCATAATTAGGGCATCCTGCATCAAATTTGGTATCAGAGATCAAGGTTTGCATGGTTATTTTTCGATCGGGTTACCAAATTAGGGTTTGATTTTTAGGTCTATTTTAGGAAATTTCCAGATTTAGAAAGTATCCAATTTTAGAAAGCTTCCTAATTTGAAATTTTCCATATTTGAGTTGCATCATCTAGAATTAATTAGTGTCAGTTCATTGTAGTTTAAATTCATCGCATTCATATTGTGAGTCACACAGTCCGTAGAGTCTCCCCGTAGTGAATGGAGTATAGGCGTTTGAGATCTTCAGGGCCATTAAATGTTGTCGTGTGGCCGTCGAGATCCAACGGAAAGCCGAACTCCGATGAGTTGGCCTACTTTAATGGTCACATGGACCCACAAATATTCCTTGATTGGCTTGAAGACTTGGACTATTTTTTTTTATTGGTATGATATGTCGAATTACAGTCGAGTGAAGTTTGCCAAGTGGAAATTGGAGGGCCAGGCCAAGTCGTTTTAGACAGATTTGGAGCGACGAATTGATAGTTGGGAGAACCCCGATCTCACAATGGGACAAGATGAAAGAGCGTTTGAAAGAAAAATATATTCCCATCTCTTATCGTTAAAAGTCCTTGGCTCAGAAAAGAGTTGCCCCACCTTCCCGTCCAAACACAGAACCAATATGATCCCCTCCTTGTAAAGTGGTCCAACCCATCATTAAGGAAATCTCGGCTTATGAACAATTTGAGTGTTTAACACTAATTATATTTCCTTGGAAGCGAGATAATACCTTGGTGAATGGCCAATTGAAAGAATCCAATTAGGTTGTTTATGAAGTAGAAGAGTACGTGCCTAACGTTAGTAGTAAGGAAATGGAAGAAATTGAGGCATCACTCATCATCTTTGATGATGCAGAAGTACGTGCTAGTGATGAAAAGGTCGAAGAGTTTGAGACCACACCACTTCCAGGTGTCATGTGTGATTTGATTGATGAAGTCTCCCAATCTACGTCTCTTACCATGGCGAACACAAATGAAATTGAAGAAGAGACTACTGAGGATATGATGGTAGACACCCACATGACTTGTGATATCCCACCAGATGATTTATGGGATAAATTATCACCCAAATGGGACATTCAACACACAATTGATCTTGTCTCTGGATCAATCCTATTAAGCTTTCCTCCATACCAGGTGAACCCCGCAGAAAATACAGAAATAGAGCGTCAATTTGATAAACTTCTCGAGGAAGAATTCAATAAGGAAAGTTTAAGTTGGAGTTTTGTTTTGTGTGCCAAGCCTTCCCTTTTCATTTTAAAAAACAATGGCATATGACGCACATGTGAGCATATACTGGCCGTCCACAAAGCCTCAGTCAAGTGTCACGCCACCTTGCGACGTATTCACTTCATGGTGGATATGATGGCCAGAATCCCTATTCCGCATCTTGATGACATTTTGGACATAATGGCTGATGCCAAGATCTGCTCAAGACTTGGTATTAATAGTGTGTGTTCTCAAGTGTTGGGGTACCTAAACATCATCCTTGTTTATAATACTTATAATGAGAAATTATGTGTCACCCATGAGAACTGTCCTTTTGTTTCAGTTTTCCAAGTTCTAGATCATAGGATTGTTTATTTCCAGTCCGTTGCTTTTTCAGAGCATCCTTCAGTTTCACCCATGTCTGTCACCCAAACGTCTTCAAAGTCAGCCAATGCATTTGCACGATACATTCATGAATTGCATACATATATTAGACAGCGGATTAATAGAAGCAATGATAGTTATATGCGTTTAGCTGACTCGCATCGTAGATTGCAAGAGTTTCAGGAAGGAGACTGTAATTGTGAGGATAAGGCCAGAGCGGTTCTCACAGGGTATCGCTAAGAGATTATAAGTGCATAGTGCTAAACCATTCAAAGTATTGCAAAGAATTGGGTCCAACGCGTATAGGATAGACCTTCCACCTGAAATGTACATTAATCCAACGTTTAATGTGGAAGATCTAGTCATTTCCCCTAATCCTACCATTGATCTTTCTTCTCTTTCATGACCACACTCTGAGTTTGCTTCACAACCCACTCCACCCCTTCCCCACCTATTATTCGTAAGGAAGAAATTGAGGAAATTGTGGATGAAGAGATAGTTTCCATGAGGGACGGAGGTTTCCAAAGGTAGCTTGTCAAATGGAAGAATAGACCACCGTCAAAATCCACGTGGTTGACTGAAGCGGAATTGCAGAACATTGATCCGGATTTGCTAGAGCACCACAAGAGCTTTAACTCGTCAGAGTCGAGTTTTTCTCACCCAAGGAGAGTTGATGAGGACACAAGACCTTTCAAAGTCTATCAACGAAGAAAGTGCGCGCCACAAGCATCTTTCTTGTGGCTAGGCAACCATTGAGGAGCATTGAAGACCCTACACACGTGATTTGGCACATATAAGACCCCACATTAGGAAGACACGTGTGTAAGATGAAGAAGACCCGATTCGAAGACTGGACTAGCTTGCTAGACAATATTCACTGTCTTCGGGCGCCCGACCACTATTCATCAGGCGCCCGACCGGGCGCCCAAAATTCATCCATTTTATGATTTGGTCGCTGAAGGTTTTTAGACAGCTTCGGGCGCCCGACCACCGCGCGAACTATTTTTTTAAGTTGTTTTTTTTTTTGTTTAAGGGTATTTTAGCCTTTTCTTCTTTCTTAGTGCTTAAATTAAGGGGGTTTACTTTAGCCCTAATTACGAATTTTAACTTTTGATTAATGAATGAAGAGCCTTTTGGTTGCCTCCTCTCCTCTCTCTCTTTGTGGAACTTCATCTTCTCTTCCCCAATCTTCTTCTTCCTTCTTCCTTTGTCCTTCCAACGTTCTTATAAGGTAAGCTTATTCTTCCTTCTTTCTCTACTTCCATTATCTCACAATCTTCGAGCCCTAAATCTGAGAATTGATCCAAAACCCTAATTTCTCAGATTTCCGATTCCCTAATCCAAGAAATCCTTTGATCTCCCAGACTAGTGAATCCCATTGTTCGATTGGGATATGACCGTACAAGATCGGGAGGTCCCATCCCTCGCCGAATCCAACCTATGTATTACTTGAATTTCATACTTCGTGGTTGTGATGATGGCCCGCATTATTACACGTCTCTTTTATGATTTTCTTAATTTATGATGGTAGATGCTGAATTCTAGATTATTATTGTTGTTTATTTCCACTGGATTATATGTGTTCATGAGCATGCATCATAATTAGGGCATCCTGCATCAAAATGGCAACCTGATGCAACCTCCTCTATCCAGGCTGAGGACCAACAATGAGAGCACAAAACTCCCACAGGCATAATGTGATAGACTATAACATAGGTTGATTGTAATCAAGTGCTATCTAGTAGTCTATTACATAGGTTAATTACAACCAACGAGTTGTACAACTACGATGTACCATATTGTCATATTGTTCAGATGCCAACCTAATGCAACCCTCCTTTAATTGGCTGGGCACCAACAATGAGAGCACAAAACTCCCACAAGCACAATGTAATAGACTATTACATAGGTTGATTGCAATCAAGTGCTATCTAATAGTCTATTACATAGGTTGATTATAATCAATGACTTATACAACTATAATGTAACATACTGTATAATATCTCTTGGTGAGATAAAGGAGATATAGATGACATTATATGATTGCAATCAAGTGCTATCTAATAGTCTATTACATTGGTTGATTATAATCAATGACTTGTACAACTATAATGTACCATATTGAATAATATCTCTTGGTGAGATAAGGAGATATAGATGACATTATATTTAGCTTATATTAGGATGTCACTAGATGTCTAAAACAGTTCATAGACCATTTGTCATGTGCACTCACATGCTATTCATGAAATATGAATGAAGATGGACAAAATCATTAGCAATTTTATCAAGTGGAACAAAGGCACTCAAGAAGCAAGAAAAACTGCCATTGGAAAACAAAAGTAGTGCCACAGTGAAACCAACATAAGATTTGACATGGATGCTTGAACAAAAGTAATAACATGAAGTATTATGCATTGTGCCAGTCTCTAGGGGGATTTTCTTTTAGGAGATGACTAAAATTTTATTAAGCAAAAAGGAGGAAATGACCCTCTCATCACTCCACCTTGTGCCAACCTACAAAGCCTAAACAATGACCTAAGAACAGAATACCCCATCAGAGAAATTACAAATACGATACCACCTCATTTCCTCAACCGCCTCGGGAACCACCAACCTTTAAACTCAAGCCTAGTTAATGACCATTGCACCACTAAAGAGATTCCCTGCAAAATCAGGTCAACCAATGCTGCTTGAAGCCTTGACCTCAAATATTCTACCATCTCTTTCATTCCAAAGACCCCACAAGATTTGGGAACGAGATCATCTTACATCACCCTTTCCCCCCACTGTGAATGGCCAAATGACCCCCCATGAATAGGGATTCATTCAAGGTCCATGCAACTCCAAAAAGCCTAAAAATCTTCTACCACATAATGTCAAAGGCTATTCAATGAAGAAACCAATTATCTATTATCTCCTTATAGCACTTGCATATGATGCGCCTATTGGGAGGGCTATGTTCTGCATTTTGAATTCTCGATAGTGAGGATTTTGTTTGGCATAGCTAACCACACAAAAAGCATGAAATCTCAGCATTCCACACTTTTAGACATGCTGCCCCACCATCTCCTCTCATGAAGAATCGCTTGAAATGGGACTTCATAGAAAAATTCCCATTTGGTATCCATTTCCACACCTTACTATCCTCTGAACCAACATCCACAAACATTGAGTTCAGCCACAAGGTTCATATGTGAATTGCGCACCTTGTTGAGATCCTAAGGTACTTTCCATACTATGCCTCCACCTAATCTCATAGCATTTAACAACGTTTTCATATTTATGAGGGGATATAATAAATAAAGGAAAATACTCTACCAACAAGGCAACCCCTCTCTATGTCCTTCTAAAACAGAACTTTGTCACCTTTTACCAACAATGAAATCAAATCCCAATAGGGCTCATTTGGAGGCTTGTATTTAGAATGCATTGAAATCCAAATCACAATTATAAATCCAAACCTTCCGTTTTGGGAGCTTGTATTTGTTGGAATGCATTGAAATTCTTTAGTATATTCTCAGGACCTGAATTTGATTAACTAAATCAGTTTTAATATCCCAAAATAGACTACATATGTGATATTTAATAAGCCCATTGAAATATACTCTAGCCAAAAATGAGGAAATTTTGAGCCTTGGATAGGCCACACACATAAGGATCATAAACGAGCAACTCACTGACGTTTTTTAACTGTCCATTTAGATGGCCAACATTTGGAGAGTTTGGATCATACTATTGATGTGATTTTAGTGTTGCAGCCAATAATTGGATTGTTTTAGGGTATCATCAGCGTGCCACACGAACAATGGATTAGTATCCCAACAACACCTTCTTGCATATGCGACTCTCCTGCCTTTAAAAAGGGAGCCAAAAAGGCACTTCACTCCAATGACACCCGAATCTCAACAAAAACATGAGCTTTCAAAACACACCAAAAGTGTGTGTTTCAAATACCTCTTATTCCATCTACGGATCTACCTCCAAATACACAACGACAAACGATGGATTTGGGGCAAAATCCCCCCAAATACACTCAAATACAGGAGCCACCCTTAATAAACTCAACTCTCACTCTGCTTGCGATGCTTCTCTCTCCACCTTTATTTTTACCAATTAATAGCTTTCCACATATCCGGTCCTGCCCTCCCAAAAGTCGTCCTTGGGAACCATCCCCCACTAATCGCTGTATTTTTTTCGGATCACATCCCTCCACAAAGCCCTATTTCTTTATCGTATCTCCACCACCAGTTTTTCACCCTTATTCTTCCCACCCCAATATCTCTATTCTTTTTTTTATGCACCTTCTCATCGCTGTATTTTTGCGGATCAAATCCCTCCACAAAGCTCTATTTCTCCATCGTATCTCCACCACCACTTAACTAATTTTTTTCTCCATTATTCTTCCCACACCGATCTTTGTTCTTTTTTTTTATGCAACTTCTCACAACTCATGAGATGAAACTTGTGAGACTACACCACAAGAAATTCCTTTGTGATTGGTCCACCATACAACCTAACACTAGCATCTCAAAGAGAGACATGAAATCTTAGTTACAGGATCCTACTAACTAGGTGCACATCCCGCTTTAAATTTGTGTTCCCGCTTCCGCTCCCACTTCCTAGCCTTTTATAGTTGGCAACGTTTTGACAAACACTTCCTCGCTCCCATACCCTACCCTATTGTCGCTTCACTTCAACTTCATGCAACTAGTCATGAAATACACTAAAAGGTTTGCAAGAGCCTCTTCAAGAGCGTAATCCTACTTGCCAATGAAAGGTAAGACCCTTTCTATAGCCAGCTTCTTCTTAACCCGTCCAAAGATAGGTGCATAGCCCCATAGGGAGGCCAATTAAAAGGAATGCTCACTCCTTTCTACGCCATTTAATCTAACAATTCTTTAATCACCTCTTCCCTCGTGGCCACTCCCATCATGGCACTCTTTCCAGTGTTGAACTAGACATCAACACTACTTCAAAACAACTAAAAAGCCCTTTAAGATTCTTGATTTGCTTAAGTTATGCCTCACACATGACTAGCATATCATCTGCAAATTGGAGGTGGGACGCCTCCTGATTACCAATCCCAAATCCTTTTATAACACCCAAGATGCACGCCCATATTAAGTAATTTTAAATTCTTTGCTACAATAGAAAAGAGCAGGGATAAGGATCACCTTGGCAAAGAACCCTTAAGTAGGAGAATAATCTAGATATGAGCTATTCACCAAAATCGAAAGCGAGGCCATTAAGATGCATTCCATAATCCATCGAACACCATTTCTCACCAATACGCATCCTTAAAGGGAATACAACATGAAAACCCAATCATATGATCATATGTTGTCTCCATATCCACTTTGTGGCAAGTCAACCTCTCCCATTCTCATCTTTGCATCAATGAGCTCATTAGAAATTAAGATTCAATCTAGGACTTTCCTTTGACAAGTGTCCATTGAAATGGAGAAATTCTTTGAGATTTTCTTTGTTTTTTTCTCTTCTTCTGAAAGGTGATGATTTTATTGAAAAGGCCACGCAACTAAAAAGACTACAAAACAGCACAAGACAAAAACTAATAGAAGGGATGCCTTTAAATTGAGGCCCACTCCATTACATCCGATTTTAGCCCTTTCAATAACTGTCAAAACCAAGACGCTTTGATTTCAAAAGCAACGATTATTTCTCTTCCCATAGGGCCCACATCCTAGCTAATAAAAACAGCCTCAGAAGCATTTTCCCTTTCTCATCGCAGTGCCAAGTAAGGAGACCCTTAATGGACTCCATATCCACTTTGTGGCAAGTCAACCTCTCCCATTCTCATCTTTGCATCAATGAGCTCATTAGAAATTAAGATTCAATCTAGGACTTTCCTTTGACAAGTGTCCATTGAAATGGAGAAATTCTTTGAGATTTTCTTTGTTTTTTTTTTTCTTCTTCTGAAAGGTGATGATTTTATTGAAAAGGCCACGCAACTAAAAAGACTACAAAACAGCACAAGACAAAAACTAATAGAAGGGATGCCTTTAAATTGAGGCCCACTCTATTACATCCGATTTTAGCCCCCTTTCAATAACTATCAAAACCAAGACGCTTTGATTTCAAAAGCAACGATTATTTCTCTTCCCATAGGGCCCACATCCTAGCTAATAAAAACAGCCTCCAAAGCATTTTCCCTTTCTCATCGCAGTGCCAAGTAAGAAGGAGACCCTTAATGGACTCCACCATTGAACTCTGCCAAAAACTTCTTCTAAAGCTCACAAATGAAGGGGCAATGAATAAAGAAACCGCCAACTAATTCCTCATTCTACATGCACATCAGACAAATATTGGTGATTACCATCTTCCTCTTCCAGAGGTTATCAATCGTGAGTACCTTGTTCCTACCAGCAACCAAGCCAGATCCACAACCTTGGGGGGAGCCCCAAAATGCCAAGCACAGGATGTGTGCCCTTTATAACCTATTGAAGATGACCCACAAATAATCCTATAAAAAAGAATTAACCGTGAATTGATCAAACTTAACGTTATTCCAAATTAATAAATCCCTTGCTCCCAAAATAAGACGTATGCCTTGGAGCCGCTTCAACAAGCTAATGAGCTCTTCTTTGTCCGCTTCCAGTAGGTTCCTTCAACACGGCACGCACCACAACACCTCATTACCTAATAATGAGTAGCACTTTGAGCAATAGGAATATTCGCATCCAAGGATAGATAGGCAAGCCTTCAAAACTCCATGCAAAGCGGCCTCTCACCTAACCACACATCCCCAAAACCGAATCCTTCTACTGTCTCCCAAAGATAATCATATCCCCTATTTGAACTTGCTACGCAACCAGACAACCTCTAAACCAACTTCTAAAAGAATTGAGGCCCTAAAACGAGAAGAATTTTCATCCACCAATCTCCTTCCTTAACATCGCATTTCCTTTCCATCACTTCTATCCAAAGCCCACCCTTTTTGTTCAAAACCTCTACCACCATTTACTGAAGAGTGCTTCATTGATGGAACACACCCTATTGCTGCCTACACCCCTTCCCCATATGATTTGCATACAACTTCCCATCATACCAAATGAAACGTATAGTTCTCTTCTGCACCTTGCCAAGGAAGTCGCGTCTTAGCTTTTCCTGCATGTCGAACACATCTTTCAAACATCTAAACAAGGACATGAAGTGAAATATTTGATAATTGTAGCTTTATTACATCAATCTGCCTCCTTGGGATAGATGCCGACATTTCCGTCTTGATAACTTCCTCTCCACTCTCAATCACCTCATCCCATAAGTACTTCACTAGTTTACCTATGTTGCATTACGGGAACCACAAGTATGTTGAAGGAAATGATCCTGCCCTACAGCCAAACACCTCAGCAAACTTCTTTGCATCCTCCTTTGATATTCCAACAGCCAACATCTCGCATTTGAAGATGTTCACCTTCAAACGCAACGCCATTCTAAAGCACCTTATAATCATCCTTAGATTGTCCACCTTGGACTCTTCCACATTACAAAATAAAATGGTATCATTGATGAATTTAAGGTGGGAGATTTGGAAAGTTGATTTATCCACTTAGACCCGCTTATAAGGCCCACCTTCGAACCTTTACCAAACATTTTGCTCAAAGCTTCCGCAACCACTACCAACAAAAAGGGAGACAGCAGGACTACGAGAAGCCTAAAAATAGCTTTCAAAGAATTGCTTACCAAAATCGAGAACTTGGCAAATCTAATGCATTCTTAGACCCACATTTTCCACTTCTGCCCACTTCCCACCAAACATATAATCTAAGAAATCCAAATCAAAATAATCATACGCTTCAAAAGCGACTTGGCAATAATTTAATGCACCCCGTCAACCAAACTTGTCAATTTGAAGTCCTTGATCTCTATTGTTTCCTTGTCTTCAGAGTGACCACTATGAAAGTAACATTTAGACCATTGTTCAAAAGCACACAGCTATGGGATTCCATCATATAGTTTATGATGTTCGCCTTTAAAGAATCCAAAAATCTTGAAAAAATAAAACTTGCCACCAAGGCTTCTCAAACCACTCCCACCACCTTGTGAATTCCATCCTCTCCAAACAACCTTTAGAGCCAAACTTCCATCTCCCAAGGAAACTGCTTGAAAGAAAGAACCATTGTTCAAATTATCTCCAATATTATCGAAATATCCCCGATATTATCTCTATCTCCAGCTCAACGATAACAATAACACTGGTAGCGATACCGATAACACTGATAGTATCAGAAATCCTAGGTATTGGTGATGTATCGCTAATGTATCGCTACCACCAATATTTTTTACCGTGTAAATTCCAGGTGTTGCTTGCATTGCCAATGTATCGCCAATATTTCAATTGTGTAAATTCCAGACGTCGCTTGTATCACTAGTGTATTGGTGATATTATCGTAATATCGCCAAAAATCTATTTATTAAAAAAAAATCCATTTCATTTTTTTTTGTGTGTGCATGGTTGTATGCAATGATTAAATTGTCGACGATATTATCAATAACACAACATGGTCGATATCAAGACCACATTCTTTCGTCTCCTTTTCAATTGTCGATGATTTCTCGGTGAAATATCGTGTGCTGTGAAATGTTGATGGGTGTTTGGATGGAAGGTGGGATGGTTGGATGGATAGATGGGATTGATAGGATGGTTGGACTGATTTCTTAAAACAACACATGCTTTTAAGCCCCTCATTAAATGGAAACTCATTATATATGCATTCTTTTTGCAATTTTTTTATTCGTAAATATGCAAATATGTGTATTTTAGCATCTCTTGAAGTTTCACTAAAAATTTCCACCGTTTTCCCATGTTTCTCCAATGTTTCCCCGCATTTCCAGTAATCGGCGATATTATCAGCGACATCGATATTGTTTCTGTATCCCCGGCTTCAAACACTGGAAAGACCATTTCAAGTTGGCCTCCTAATACTCTCTTTAAAATACAACCGTTTCTAGAAGTCCAAAATATCACTTATAATTTGAGTCTGCTCCCCTCATTTGATAGAGTTTGCTCCACACCCTCAGATCTTTCGCGTCATCTTGGAAGAAGACACCATGTCTCAAAGAAATATAAACAATGTGGAATTCACGAATCTTGTGCACCACATGGATTTATCTCAAGCCCAACATATAAATATGTCAAATCAGAATAGGTGGGTGTGGAATATCGATAGTTCAAGGAGCTTCTCTGTCAAAACCTTCTACTCACCTTTATCTACCCAAGTTTCCTTAGAATCATGGATCTCATCCATCATATTTGGAAGTATACAAGACCACCTGGTGTTCTGGTGTTTGCGTCACTTCCCATAAAAAATAAGGCTCCCACAGTCAATCACTTGAGGAAACATGATTATTCCTAATGGTTGTGTTTTATGTCATCAAGATGCCAGAATAGTGGATCACATGTTCATGCATTGCCCCTTTGCACAAGAGATTCAAGGAAATTCTCAAGCTCTTTGGAATTCAGTGGATTACATCAGGCTCAATTGTGGATTTTTTCCGAGTGGAGCATTTTGACATGGGAAGAGAAGGCAAAATGGTTCTCTGGCACTTATTCTCCTTGTTGTTTTGTGGTCAATATGGCTTCAAACAAAACAGCAAGATATTCAGGGACAATTCATGTCTACTAGATGTGGTCTTCCAAAAGTCCAAGCAAATGGTGATTGAGTGGGCTAGATCAACAAAGATGCTTAAAACTCTGGTTTTGTTTTGGGAATTCTGCAGGTGTTTTCTCCATTTTATTGGATGATGTCTTATCATCCTTTTTTTTAACCTTTAGGTTTCTTAATAAAAATTTTAGTGCCCCTAAAAAATTGTGATAGTATCATAATTTTTACAGATAATGATATTTTAGTGAATTGTTCTTATTTTCCAATTTTATCACTAAGTTATCAGTCAAATTAAAAAATACATCTTCGAATAATTTAGTTTCTCAATGATTTTATTTTCTCACTTTTTTTATGATTTTATTTTCCACAAGATGTCTTGTTAAATCACTAAAACAAATCCCCGAGTCATGAGAAACTCCTCTCAAAGAAAGAGCAAAGAAACAAATTATATTTGTTTGGTCGTGAAGTAGAGACCCTAAAGGCAAACGCACGACACAAGAGTAGGTCAGATTTCTAGATTAACTGCTGATAGAGAGAGAGAGAGAGAGAGAGAGAGAGAGAGAGAGAGAGAGAGAGAGAGATTGAAGGCGTGTTTAAACAAATCAAGGGAAAGTAACATATAGTTGATGACATAAGTGAGTGTAAAGTTGACATAAGCACGGAAATAAAATACCTTGCACCTGTTTGTTTTGCAAGAAAAACTGTGAAAGAAAGTGTTTTCCCTTCCATATTCCAGTGTTTGGGTCAGAATTTTCAAAGGGAAACTCTTCTCCCTCCAATTTTGCCATTTATAACATCACATTAGAGGGATACCTCTTTTTCCACCAATTGGCTTTATAAAAAAAGGAAAAGGAAAGAAAAAGAAAGAAAGAAAAGGTTTTAACCCCTTGCAGAGAAAAGAAAATCGATTTCCTTCTCTTTTTATTTTTCTCAAACACAGGTAATGTCACATCAAAGGAAATCTATTTGCTTCCCTTAGTTTCCTTCATTTTCCCTCAATCAAACAAGCAGAGGAAAAGCAATACAAATAAATGTACACCATGAGCAGGAACAATTTTTAATGATTAACCGTTGAGAGAGAGAGAGACTACATGCTCATCAATGTAGAAACATACAAAAGTATCGGGGATTTTGTATTGCATCCAACGAAGAACTACTCGTGTTGTTGCAAGTATTTCTAAATGGAAGTCCTCCAAATAAAAGCACATGAATCAACAATGTAACAAAACTATATCTATGGATTGGAACTCAGATTTATCATTCATTAATCGCTCACAATGAGAGAGAGAGAGAGAGAGAGAGAGAGAGAGAGAGAGACCATGGGACTACCAATTTAGTAAACAAAAAAAAAAAAAAAAAAAAAAAAACTATCCAAGATCTTTATCACATCCGGAAAAGAACTGCTAGCATCATTCGAAGTACTTGAAAGTGAAAGTCCTCCAAATAAAAGTACAAGAAACAACAATGTACACAAACTATCTGCTACATGTAGACTGGAGACTCAAATTTTATGGTTCAGTAACCACTCACAATAAAACCATATCAAGCATGGAAAATATTACCAACTGAACATAAGAGGAGGAAAAAAAAAACACGCTTCTACTAGTAACTATTACTTCAGGAAAATTTTCAACCCCAAAGTTACCTTGGTCAGTGGTAGTGTGAGGCAAGAGAAGCCCATTCTTGTTTCCTGCCACAAGGAGTGATAACAGTGAGATGTATGGCAGAAAACATTTTTACCTTTGAAAGTGCTCTTAAAATACTAACCAGCACATAGACGTCCGATTATTCGGGTGCCTGCTATGGAGGTTTTTACTACAGGGATGACATCTGCTAGCTCAGCTTCAAATGTGCTGAAGATTCAAAAAACAATCACTATCTTCTAAATACACCACTAAACATACAATCTGAAGTTCCAATGAACTTACCTATAGAAATTTTCGGATCCTCCAATTGCTACCAAACAGTATGCATTTGTCAACTTTGAGAATACCCCAACTTCACAAGAATTCTCAAACTGAATTCCTGCACAGATTTGCAGGGAAAATTTCTTGTGTCAGGAGACTTGACTTTCTACTATCACCGAAATGATCATGGACTCTTGAGCAAAGATCAGGCTAATGTGTAGCGACCATGTGTTTTGTTTATTTCATCAAAGAGCCATTGTCTTTGTTTAAATGAGGTTTCATGCAGGCTTGTTAGGAACTTGAAATAGAGTAAGACATTGTTAGTTGTTAATAAGTTGGGGGGATGGGTCTCCATTTTAAGAAGGTTTAATGTCTTTTGGGAACAACCAAAAGGTTACATCTAGTCCTTGGTTACATAGCTGTAGTTTTCTTGATTAGGCAAGGTCTCCTAAGAGCCAAGTTGTGACATAATAGTCCTTTCACATAGTTTTAATTATCTCCACTAGAGTTCTCCGAAGCATCATCTGGATGAGGGTTGCTTGGTTAGAAGTTTATAATGCGTCAACTAATCATAACTTCAAGGTTATAAACAGATGCTTTTACAAAAGTGGGTAGATTTAACTATTGCATTTGGTGCTCTGTTCTGAATAGGATTGAGATGTGTGGGCTTTAAGATAAAAACCAAAAATCTTTTTGTGTTTTTGTTTTCTTTTTGTAAATGATCTTAATACAAGAGGAAGTATGTGTTTTTGTTGGTGAATAACTTCAACATTACAAAAGCTTCTTCCACTATGGAGATTGACTATTGCATCTCGTGCTCTCTTATGAGTAGGTTTGAGATGTGTGGCCCCTTCTAGGTAGAAACCAACAATGTTTACTTTTTCTTGTATCTGTGAATTATCTTGCCAAAAGAGGAAGTCTGTGCGTTTGCAGTGAGTAATTTATCCAATGTTTTCCTTAAACTCCATCCCTCCATGTACGTGTATGTAGCATCTCTTCCATGTCTTCTACTTCAGTTATACACACCAATTTGAGAAAGGTTAACATTGTTGGAACAGGGACTTATCTGTAAATATGCAAGCAACGTTTTATTTCTAATTTTGGTTTTATTAAGCTGTATTTTGTAAATAGGGGAAACCCTACATATAAAATAAAATAAGATAGGAGAGATGGCACGTGGAGCACCACTCTCTCTCTCTCCCTTTTCTTCTTCATTATTCTCTCTCTATCTCTCTCTCTCTCTCTCCTCCACAAATCTTCACTTCCACTTAGTATCAGAGACATTGTCCATTCTACGTGAAATCACAAGGGGATTCAAAGCCAAAAGGAGATCCGATGCAAGGGGGTTGCTCAGCCATACAACCCTGTATGAACCGGCTTGGGTCGAAAACTCCTCCCTCAGGTATGGTTTTGGATGGAGAGCATTATGATTATTTTTCCATAATTTTTTGAGATCATTTACTATTTTTTAAGAATTTTACCGTTTTTTCTAGAAAACGGCCCCCAAATCTTCGATTTCTCATACTTCTTCTAAATCAGTGGTGTTTAATCGTTGGGATCTACTCATTATGGATCTATTGATGATGATCTATCAAGGAGGGCTGTTATTACGCAAATCCAAGACATTTTAATGCATCATTTGGGCAAAAAGGTGGGCCGGTTGTGTCATTTTTATATTTTTTTAGGTCCAACATAGTTACAGAATCTGAGTATAGTCTCTTGCAACTGTTATTTTTTCATACACGTCAGCATGTGATATATTCCTCCTCTTTTCTACATATCCATGGACCTCAAGCTATCTGGACACAACTCTGAGGGGCCCCTTTCAATTACCTCCACAAAATTTAATTGGAATAACTTTCTTCTGTAGTCTCGAGCTGTTTGCATGTATGTCATTGGCAAAGAGAAACTTGGATTTCTTACCAACACATCCGAGAGGCCGTCTTCTGGTGATTCATCACAGATTGATGCATGGGACTCCTCAAATGCTATCGTTATGGGTTGGATCCTCAATTCTATGGAACCGGGAATTGCTTCTTCCTATTTCTTCTATGATTTTGCCGCCGACCTGTGGAAATCCCTAAATGAGACATATGGGACCATTTCTAACAAGCCCCGTATCTATCAATTAACCACTGAACTTTATTCTCTCGCTCAAGAAAATTTGTCAGTTACTAAGTACTTTGGTGCACTAAAGAGTCGGTGGGAAGAGTTGAGTCATCTGCAACCCTTGAACGATCTTCCAGATAATTGGAATGCAGAAATTGTAAGGATACAGGAAAGAAATTGTAAGGATACAGGAAAGAAATTGTAAGGACATAATTTTTTGGCAGGGTTGAACAATGAGTATGAGGCTCTTCGTACTCAACTTGTTGCTACTACATTTCCTTCGCATATTCCATCATTCATACAGAGGAAGCCACTAGGCGAGTGATGCTAGCACCTACTGTTGTTCAGGAAAGGACTGCATTCACCTCCACCATTGTTCTACCTGGTGACTGAGGTGGTGGTTCGGATTCTCGGTGGGGCACTATCAGAGGACGTGACCGTGGTCATGGCAGGTTTATGTGCACCTTCTGTAGTCAGTCTGGACATACCCGAGATCGGTCCTTTGAATTACATGGACGTCCTACTGCTCATGTTGCTACTTTTGATGAGATTGGGACTATATCTAATCCTTCTAGTGGTCGATCTTCTAACATATCGCCTGTTCCTAATCAATCGGACACAGTTACCATGACTAGAGTAGATGTTATAGATCTTCAACGCCTTCAGTTACTTGAGACGCAGTACATGACTCCTACCCCTCCTGCTTTACAGCCATCTTCTTCTTCATTTGTTACGACCACAAGTACTGCACTTCATGCCTCTTCCACTCTTGTGACCTGGATTATTGATTCGGGCGCATCGGATCATATGATTGGTGAGCACACCTACTTGATTCCATCTAGTTTTTCTACTTGTAGCCGTCTGGTACGTCTAGCTGATGGAACTTCTACCCATATAGAATTCATTGGTTTTGTGTCTCTGTCTCCTAATCTCACTCTGTCCAATGTTCTCTATGTTCCTAAATTCCGTGCAAATTTAATTTTTGTACATAGCCTTGCCAAAGCTCTCAACTGTTGTGTGATTTTCTTTCCTTCTCATTGCATCTTTCAGGACGACTATTGGTGTGGGCCATGAGCGTGGCGGTCTCTACTTTCCACATCAAGGGGGGCTATCTGCTAGGAGTGATGCTGCATCGAGTTCCTTTTATGTCTCAGTGTTTTAAGTCTAATCAGGAGTCCGCCGCCTTATGGCATGCACATCTTGGTCATGTGTCAGTTAAAACATTACAATTTTTTTCTTCCCGAGTTTAATAAGTTGAATAATGTTTCTTTTGTGTGAAACATGTCAGTTTAGCAAACATGTACGAACATCCTTTCCTGCATTATCTCACCGTGCTAATAAAATGTTTGCCTTGATACATTCTGATATTTGGGGTCCCAACCCAGTAAATTCAATTGATGGTTTCTCATACTTTGAGACTTTCATTGATGATTTCTTGCGTGTTACTTGGGTTTATTTAATGAAAAGGTGTCATGAATTGCCAACTTGTTTAAGACATTTCATCAACCAATTAAAAGTCAGTATGGTTGTGATATTAAGTCCATTCGGTCTGATAATGGGGGCGAGTATATATCCCAAAACTTTACATCTTATCTTTAAGAAGATGGTATTTTGCATCAGTTTTCATGTGCTTACACTCCACAACAAAATGGAGTGGTTGTGCGCAAGAATCGTCATCTTTTGGTTGTTACTCACGCTCTTCTAATTGGAATGAAAGTTCCCAAATCATATTGGTTTGTTGCCTTGTTGACCTCTTGCTACTTAATTAATCATATGCCCTCTCGTGTCTTAAACAGCAAGACTCCCTTTCATACGCTTAAGCCTAGTTGTAACTTGTTTAGCATTCCTCCCAAGGTCTTTGGATGTATTTGTTTCATTCATTCCCTGGGTCCATCCCAAGAGAGTTTTCAAACCAATCCATCAAGTGCATCTTTCTTGGGTACTCTCTTCAACACAAAGGCTATAAGTGTTATGATCCATGCAATAAAAAGTACTATGTGTCTATGGATGTCACATTATTTTAAGATCGTCCTTTCTTCTCTACCTTGTCTGATTCTTAAGATTTAGCTACCCCACATGCTCCTTTACCTATGCTTGTAGTTAGCAATCAATAACCAGCAATGCTCCCAATGGCTTCTCTTCCCACCTCAGGTAATTCTCTCACCACTATTCATCCATCTTCTCCTATTACATCTCAAAATCGTAGCCATCATCCAACCTTGCATCTTATTTCCAACTTTGTTTCTTACAATTTTGTATCTCCTAAATATCATGCTTTTCTTGCCTCCATCTCTTCTTCTTCTTCTATTCCCAAAACAATTGTTGGGGCTCTTGCAATTCCTACTTGGAAACAAGAGATGGAAACAGAGATCGTTGCACTTGATAAGAATGGCACATGGGATCTTGTTCCTTTACCTGCAGGGAAGCAAATTATGGGGTGCAAGTGAGTGTATTCTATCAAGCATCGGGTTGATGGATCTATTTAACGTTACAAGGCACGACTCGTCGCTGAAGGTTATATGCAGAATTATAGAGTTGATTATCATGAGACTTTCTCTCATGTGGCAAAACTGAACTCCATTCGCTTGATCATCTCCTTAGCTGCCATCCTTTCCTGGCCATTATATCAACTCGATGTTAAGAATGGATTCCTCCACGGCAATCTCACTGAAGAAGTCTATATGGATTTCTCTCTAGGATTTCAGCTTAAGGGGGAGACTGGGAAAGTGTGTAAGCTGAAAAAAGGCTCTTTATAGCCTTAAACAATCTCCAAGAGCGTGGTTTGCCCGGTTCAGTTCTATTGTTCTCTCCTTTGGCTTTACGCGATGCCAGTCAAATCAAACTATGTTTGTTCACATTCAACGTGAAGGTCGAACCATTATACTTGTCTATGTGGATGATATAATTGTCACTGGAGATGATTTGGACTTTATAGAGCATGTCAAACAAATGTTGAGCAAGGAATTTGAAATTAAGGATCTTGGTCCTCTTCAATACTTCTTAAGGATTGAAATTGCCCAGTCATCCAAGGGTATCTTCATATCTCAGAGAAAGCACACTCTAGACTTGCTCAATGAGACTGGTAAGCTTGGTACTCATCCTGCTTCATCACCTATGGATCCAAAACATTCTTTACATGAATCTGATGGTGATAGTTTGACAGACCCTAGCATGTATCAAAGATTGGTTGGGAAGCTGATTTATCTAACTATTACAAGGCCAGATATCACTCAAGCTGTGAGTGTTGTTAGCCGATTCATGCATTCACTGAAATCGTCACATCTTGATGCTATGTACCGTATACTGAAGTACTTAAAATCATGTCCAGGACGAGGTATTTTTCATGCTAATCGTGGACATGTTCAGATTGTTGGATACTCTGATGCTTATTGGGCAAGGTGTCCAACTGATAGGAAGTCAACCTCTGGCTATTGTACCTTTGTTGGAGATAATTTGGTGACTTGGAGAAGTAAAAAACAATCAATGGTGTCCAGATCCAGTGCAGAAGCCGAATATCGAGCTATGGCTCGGGGGACTTGCGAGATTCTATGGTTGAGATCCATTATGGTAGAGCTTGGTTTCCCTATCAACTCTGTTATTCCTCTTTACTATGATAATCAAGTTGTCATTCATATTGCATCTGACCCAGTCTTCCATGAAAGAACGAAGTATATTGAAGTAGATCTCCATTTCATTCGAGAGAAGATTTCATCTGGAACATTGTGCACTCCATTTGTCAAGTCAACTGAGCAACTAGCTGACATTTTCACCAAGGTACTCAGTCCTCTTATGTTACAATAGATTTCGAGCAAGTTGGGTATGACAGATATTCATACACCAACTTGAGGGGGAGTGTTGGAACAGGGACTTATCTATAAATATGCAAGCAGGGTTCTATTTGTAATTTTGGTTTTATTAGGCTGTATTTTGTTAATAGGGGAAACCCTACATATAAAATAAAATAAGATAGGGGAGATGGCACGTGGAGCACCACTCCCTTTTCTTCTTCTTTCTTCTTTCATCTCTCTCTCTCCTCTACAAATCTTCACTTCCACTAACATTAACCATCTAGCGTCTATCCTCCGGACATTGGCTTTGTAGGAGGTCATGGTAAAAAGATTGTTTGCGAAGTACAAGGTGTTTCCAATATTCTTGTTTGGGCAATCACTCATATAGTACACATGGTAGTGAATTAAGTTGATGGATTCTGAAATGAAGGAAACAGAAGAAGCTTTTGAAGACAGTATATAGCAGCTGATGAGGTGAACTTTAACGGTTCAGTGACACCTGATTGTGCAAAAGAAAATGGAGAATGAGATGTAACTACAAATTAGAAGAATTTTCACTTATTAGATTCTCAAACAAAGGAAACAGAAGACTTTGAAGAAACATTTGTAGCAGTCGATGAGGTGCCTCTGATGAACTGACTGTGCCAAAGAAAATTAAGAGTGAAATAGATGAATGAAATAGAAGAATCTTCGATGGCTAATGTGGGGAATGCTCCCTCACGCTATTATGTGGGGAATTTGGACAAAGGGGACTGGAAGAATTTACGCCTTCCAGCGGCTACATTAAAAGAGATGGTTAAGCTACTACTTATAAGTTGGATTACTATGGCCAAAGATTTCACAAGTGTTTCCACCATGGAGTCATTTGGGAGACCGATGCAGGGCACCAAAAAACCGACATCTGATGTCCTAACTCCAGCCAAGGGAGGAAATCAAATGCCAAATCTCAGATGGGTTTTTTTTTTTCTCTCCTGAGAGATTCTGTTATCAGTCGTTTGGTGCATGACAATAAGGGAGCTATTCTCATGTTCTCTGGTTCCAATCAAGGGGTTTATCAAGGTTGGTTGGTCTTTAAGCTCATTTCATGAGCCCTTCAACAGGTCTTATAATTGTGGGATGTGATGTGATTCATCTAGTAACGTTGCTTGGGCCTCTAGAGCAAACAGAACCCCACAGAAGAACAATTTTATTAACAAGATTAATCTTTAGGCATCTAATTTCATTTGTTTTCTGGGAAGGAGCCTAAGGAAGTGAATTCGCTTGCTATGGAAGGTCTGTTCTTTATCCACAAAGGTGTATCTAGACCTGCTCTTGTTTGTAGGAAACAGTTGTCCATTTCCATTTCCAATAAAATTGTGCTAAAGCCGTTCAGAGAATGAGAGAAAGAGAGAGGGTAAATCACATTTTTCTAAGTGTATGATGAAAGGAAAATACACCAACTATTATACACTGAATAAGTTGCATTTGGACTGTGAAAAGTACTTGATTCCCAATAATATTTGTTAACACTAAAAGTCGTCAACGGATGTTGATCGGGGACCAACTCTGAATCTTCATCTTACGATCTTCAATTGAGGTGGAATGGAATAGATAGGAGGATTTGCAATCAATTAGAAATGTTAGGACCACCGCCGGTTGGCCCGGCTTACGGCTCTCCAATGCCAAAGTCAGTACGGATACTGAAAGAAAAGCTTGTTGGAGTTTTAATGCCGGTGGATTGCATACCTTGGAGAGAGTGCGGAGGGCCTTTTTATAGATAATTATTGGAGAGTTTAGGTGGATCCCAGATTCGTTGGGATAATCCTTATCTCTTATCCTTATCCTTATTTGAATCGGGATAAACTTTATCTTATCCTTATCGGAAGGATGAGCCGAGGAGGCCAAAGAGGATGGGTCGAGGCCTCTTGCCGAGGCCTATGAGGCGACGGATGTGCCAAGGCTTGTGTCCTAGATAGTGAACAAATACATCCCAGATAATCGGTCCATGGTCATACTCGAATTTACCCATAACAGTAGCCCCCCAAGTTTCGTGGTCTGAAAGTCTGAGCACGGAACTTTGAAGAGGTCGCTACTAAGTATCTGAATAGGCTGAGCTCAATTAACATGAACCGGAGGCAATGTGGCCCGGAAGCTATGGTGCCCGGAGGCTTTTTGTTGTTTTTTAGTTGTCTGGCTAGCAGACTGTATTCAGTCAGGGGACGCTCTGGTCGGCATTGTCCCTCGCTTGGGCAACTGGGGCTGCCAACTGAATGTGATTTGCACTCAGTCAAGGGACGCTCTGGTCAGCCTTGTCCCTCGCTTGGGCAGCTGGCGTTGCCGACTGAGTTATCGGATCCAGATTAATCCTTTGTATGGGTAACAAAGTTTTTCAGGGGAAGCACTGGAGCACTTCATATGAGCCTCATATTCTTAAAGAATAAGTGCCGATCGAGTATTAGATCATTGCGCGTGCCTGATGAAATTAATAATCTTTCACCATTTGGCAGCTTTTTTGGGCGCCTGTCGGTCTGGCTGTCAAGGCAATTGATCTTGTCGTGGTCAGTCTTGTTGACTTAGAGATTTGCCATGTTTCTTGGATGAGCAGTTTCGCCACGCTATATAGTTGTGGGGATGACCCCTTGTGGGCAAATGTCTTGATTTTATTTCTTCAAATGAGGCCTCACGGATGAGCGCCCACAAATGAGTGAGGTCTCGGTAGAACCAAGGCCCGAGGCATGAATAAGGCGAGGCGATGGGACCGAGCCCCTGTGCGTAGCTTCCTGAATAATGAATAAATACATCCCAAATGCTAAGACCATGGCTGTACTCGCCTTCAGGATGGGCATTCAGGATGAGGCGGTGTGCCCAAGTACCCGAGGCCGAGTGTTGGACCGAGTGCCCAAGTGTCGTTTTATCTTGATGGTAGATGGAGTGAAATTGAGCCAGCTCTTCTTGGATTTGAAGAGCCAAATGGTGGCCTGTTGTTTGTGCTCAGGCTTGGACGCACATGTTGGTGAGCTGAATGGTTAGGTGGCAGCAACTTCTTTAGCCGACTGTTAATCAATGGCTGGGATGAGTGCTGTTGATCAGAAAATGCATCTAGACAGCGTTCACTTGCTGGAGAAGATGGGCATTTGATGACGGTGAGCCCGAAACTCTGATGTTGCGCACGTGCATGGGCTGTCCGTTGGATGATAGGCCGCATGTGTTGGAAATGGACAGTCAGATGGAGAGGTGCGCGGTCGTGGCTGGACGTTGACGTGGAGTCCACATTGATGACCACTGGCTGTTCAGAGATAGCTGGATTGGAAATGATGGCTGGCTCGTGATGGCACATGATCATGCTTGCTGATCTTTGATGACCCTCCATGGATGAACAGTGCTGATCACAGAAGATGCACGTGTGAAATGATCCACCAACTCCTGGTTGAGCATGTGTGGTAGACGAGACGTCAACGAGTTGGACGATGTGAGCTGATGGACGGCTATCTTTGGGTGTGTTAGCTGCATCATTTGTGAGATATGAAAGAGACATGCTGTGCATCATCTGCACCATCTGCATCATTTGTGTCATCTGCATCCATCCAATATGAAAGATATAGCTGATGTAATAAGGACGGTGGAAGATGAATGGAGGACACTGGAATGACGTGTCTTTGGGCAAACGAACGGCTGTTGGAGCCATAGATGGGTCTGCACATTGGAGATTGGACAGTTGGAATTGCTGATCTGCTGTTGCAAGGAGTGGGGGTGGAGGTTTGCATGCTTCATTGAAAGACGTCCAGTCCATTTTTGTTCTGGAGATGAACGACTGGATGTGGGAGAGCTGAATGGGCAGCCCGGCTGCTTGAATGGCTGTGAGCTGGTTGCACGCTGAAGATGGGTCCACTTGAGCTTTGCACGTGTGGAATTTTGAAGTACTCTTTGCCAAAGGTGTGATCAACGGCTGGGAAGATGGTCTACCTTCTGTACTTGATGGCAGCTGCTGTTGTACGGGATGTGTAACGGTGGACGGTTGATGTCGGATGATCAACTACTGGACGGTGGAAGATCTCCACTATTGGTGACGTTGATGGAGGGGATCTCCATTATTTCCTTTAATTGCTGGCCATATGTGCTGATGTGATGTGAATGTGGGGTCCACCATAGTTGCATCTTGGACAGATGGACGGTGGATCAGATCACGTCAGATGGAGGTCCTGCACCTGTAGACATATGGCGGCTTCTCATCCGTTGGATCTAGGTATGGAAGATCAAGGTTTTCGAATGGTCACTGAGAGTCCTTTGAAGATGTTGCCCGCAGGTACGCGAGAGATCCGTCGATCTTACAATTGTTCTCTTGGGCGATTCAGGAATAATAGGCGCAGTGTTGGCTGTCAAAATCTATGCTGGAGGAATGGAGATTTTTGGTGCTGGAGCATTAGAGGCCGTTGGATCTGAGATTTCTAACGGCCGAGATTCCAGGAGGATGATTCTACGCCGATTGCCAAAACAATAATCGTGCGCGGCTTTGCCATTACACCAAAAAAATCGGAAGGAATATTCTTTGGGATATTTGGTTGTGCATGGGTGCTTAGGATAATAGGTGAGGTCCACCGAGGTAGCGAGAAGGAAATCCAATTCGTTCGTCAGTTTCAACCATGCACAAGAGACCATGGGGCAAAACATGAGGCAAATCAGAAGATCGGGCGGGCTGTATCAGAACGTCCCGGGCAAGAGATAGAAATAGATGGAGTCATGCCCAGCTCTGGTGCAATTGGATGTTGTGGATCTGACAGAGGGTCTGGAGCCGTTGGATGAGGAGATCAGTAACGGCTGAGATTTGCGAGGATAATATCACACACGAATTGCCAAAACTATAGAAGATGTGTGCAATTTTCTCAACCGTGAGCAAACGCTGTAACCGGCGTAGCGACCTGGAAGAAAACGGAAGCTAGGTGTGGTCCACTGGGAAGTGGGAAGACCGATCTAAGCCATCAATCCATTTTACCAGACGAAGAGAAATCAGGAACACAAATATGAAGTAGATCAGTAGTCGAGGTGGGCCATAAATAGGAAACTGTAGGAGAGACTTTCTGCCATTGAAACCATAGTGGAGTCTACATCTGATGTATAGTTTGGATCATCAAGTTGGGTCTCACCATGATGAATGGTTCATGCACATACAACATGGGTCCCAACGTGATGTGTGATTCTTAACATAGGTGCGACGTGCGGCCTTGGTCGAACGAAGAAGAAGAAGAGAGGGTGGGGTTTGCTTCACGTTGTAGCCCAATGGGGCCCACCTACCAGTCTTGAGGCATCCATAAGATGGATGGGCTGGATTGGATTGACATGTCTAAAACGTTGAAGTGGTGGGGCCCACCCTGGCGCTTGGACGACAGGATGTGAATGCAAGATGAAGGCTTGATGATGGACGACTGGTGGTTGGCAGGAAGAGGGGGCTATCACAGCTTGTATATGCATGTGTGAGGATGGGAGAGCTTCTTCTCTCTTGCTTGGCATGTGTCGTTGCTATGGGAGATAAGAGCAACTCTTGTTTGCTGCATGTGTGGAGAGAAGATGGATGTCCAGCTCCTTGATAGCTGTTGCGTGGGAAAGATGGAGGGAAAGACCTCCCTGCTTGCACGTGTAGGAGTGGAGATCTGAGGCAGCAAGCTGCTGCTGGGTGTGGACATGAGAGGATCGCAGGATGGATGCTAGAGGGGCTCTGCACGTGTGATTGGTCAGAGCTATGGGCGGCCTCCCATTTGCTTGATTGAAGATGATAATCTGGACAGTGGAGAAACACCCTTGATCAGCTGGATTGAAAATGATGGTGGAGCTGCTCCATTGATGAGGTGAAGAACGATTGAATGACGAAGAAAAAGATCAAGCCGGGCCCCACGTTGGGCACCAATCTATTAACGCTAAAAGTCATCAACAGATGTTGATCGGGGACCAACTCTGAATCTTCGTCTTACAATCTTCAATTGAGGTGGAATGGAATAGATAGGAGGATCTGCAATCAACTAGAAATGTTAGGACCACCGCCGGTTGGCCCGGCTTACAACTCTCCGATGCCAAAGTCAATACGGATACTGAGCGAAAGCTTGTTGGAGTTTTAATGGAGGTGGATTGCATACCTTGGAGAGAGTGCAGAGGGCCTTTTTATAGATAATTATTGGAGAGATTTAGGTGGATCCCAGATTTGTTGGAATAATCCTTATCTCTTATCCATATCCTTAGTTGAATCGGGATAAACTTTATCTTATCCTTATCTGAAGGATGAGCCGAGGGGGCCAAAGAGGATGGGTGGAGGCCTCTTGCTGAGGCTTATGAGGCGACGGATGTGCCGAGGCTTGTGTCCTAGATAGTGAACAAATACATCCCAAATAATCAGTCCATGGCAGTACTCGGATTTACCCATAACAATATTAAATGGTTTAAAGGTAGCAATGAGTTAAAGCTTAAAAGGGGACTCGGTGCTCAGTTTCATTCTCTACTAGGGAATGTTAAAGCTTAGTTGAAGTGGGGTCGAGAGCAAGAAGGGGAGCATGAGTGTGAGCAAGAGAAGCAGTACATTTAGGTGCAGGATTGTGGAATAACTTCTCCAAATGTGTTGAAGTTTGAACACTTAAAATTTCAAAGAGGGAGCGGGAAATGGAGTGGGACCACTCTGGAGATAAAAACTAGAACATGAGGGATGCTTGGGCCTCGGATCTCCCTTTTAGAAAGGGGGTGCCCTGCCAACTCAACTACCTAAAGTTGGCATGAGAATGACACTTTGAGAAGAAGGTTCCTAAAATTGTGGTGCAGCGGTCCCCATAGATGGGTCCGAATAGATGAATGACACCTACCACAACAAACATAGGACTATGATCTTCTTTTTTCTTTTTTTCTTTTTTTGAGAGATATAACAGCAATTTATTAAAAGCTCATGAAAAATGAGAAAAAATACAACCGGAGGACAAAAACAAGACTTCTCGAAAATAGAACCAGCTGGGCGCTGCTTGAACATGCACCACCCAATCCAAAATAAGGCCCTTGACTTTACTAATAACCTCTAATAGATCCTCTTGCTCATTACGAAAACGACACCCATTTCAAGATCCCCAAATGCCCAAAACACATACATCATTGTCAGCCTCCACACAGCTTTACCAGCTCTACTGAATCCACCATGCCATGCCCAAAGCAAATTTTCAACTGACTCCGGCATCACCCAAGCAATGTTAAAAAAGGTCAGGAAGTGATTCCACACTCTGACAATAAACGGGCGGTGAATGAAGAGGCAGTCCATCGTTTCCCCATTTTCCATGCACATCAAGCAAATATTGGGGATAACTAAAGCCCTTCTCTGAAGATTGTCGACTATTAGGATTCTTTTCCTACCTCCAAGCCAAACGAACACTGCCACCGCGCCACGTGAAGAGGGGCAACATAGACATAGGACTATGATCATGATCTTGTAAAAAAACAATCTCGATCTCTTAGGTAATGGGAAATGGATACAACTTTATCAAGGACAGGAAGAAAGCTACTCCAAACCTTTACCTCAGAAATTCTAAAATGTAAGTTTAAGTTGTGGTCTGGATGAAGTAAACAAACAAGCTGAGAGTTTCATGTTGCAAGGCTATTTATTAAGGCTGCAACCAGCGATCAGAAGCCACCAGGAAAATGGAGATAACTTGTCAAACAAAATGCATAGGAAGAGCTAAACCAAGGAAATAGGAATTTTTACCAAGTTCCAGCTCATCAATTATCACGAAGGATGGTACGAATTATGTGCAAGTGACACACTATGTTGTAGAAGAGAAACACTAATTCATTGGACTCGAGTTTATCTTCAAATGGAGAAAACTCATCAAAGAACATGTTTTGTAGAGGCTAAACCGTGTGCGGAAGTAGAACTTTGACCAAGTTCGGGCTCATCAACTATCACGAAGGATGGTGAGAAAAACCAGCCATCATGTGCAACCACCACTAAGGGAGGTCTCAAACCAGCATAGGCCACCTGTATTCTAGAATCGACTCACAAATTCACCAGAATCGAGTTCTCTTGAAACAGGGTAGGATGGTGAAACAACTGGGACCATGCTGGTAACAACAAATGTTTAATGAGCATCAGTTAGGAAGTTTAAACAGGGTATAACTAATGGTTTTTGAAATAGGTTAGTCAGATGACTCAAATGAGGATCTTAACCCTTCTAAGGAAAAGTGAAGATTGCATGCATGGGTTCTTAGTGTGCTTTATTTTTTTTATTTTTATTTTTATTTTTTTCTTCATGCTGAGGGGATAGGGAAGACCTCTCATTATCCTTCCTTCTCCTTCCCCTCCACAAACATACACCCACCCCAAACAAGGAATGTAAACGTTCATTTTGGATATTGCTAAATCCTTCTCAAAGCTGAGTAAAGGTGGTTTTCTTCTCCGGTTGAGAGCCTAATGTGGGCGGTAAGGTTAAATGGGACTACCAGATAACCAGAATGTTGCATTTCCTTATACTACCATTACCTTAGGTCCATGGTCAGTATGGTAAAGGAACATTATTTTGGGTGGACATGCACCATAAAGATGCCAGCTCTGTTTACCCTTTTTTTTTTTTACTAATTGTAAGAAGGCCTTAAGGACAAGGCTACGTGAAAGTGACAACGAGGACAATGATGATAAGAAGGATTTAAATTCTAAGGCATAGTGGAGTGAGTATTTTAAATTTTCAATGTACAATGCAAAAATACTTTGCTCAATGTAATTACAGCTTGCTTTCCCAAGTGACATTGACAGCTACTGTCTTTCAAAACTTTTGGTCACATAACCCAAGAGGGAAGCTTTAAATTTGTGGGTCCCACCACGATGTTTGTGTCTTGTCCACACCATCCATCCCTTCTGCCAGATCATTTTAGGGCATGTGCTGAAAAATGAGGCAGATCCAAAGCTCAAGTGGGCCACATCTCAGGAAACAGTGGTGATAGAGCTGTCCATCGTCCACCATTGAAAGTTGTTTCCTCCCTAGGGCCCACAGTGATGTCTATTTGTCATCCAAGCTGTTCATAAGGTCACACAGTCATATGGTCTAAGGGTCACACAGTCATATGGTCTAAGGGCCACCAAAAATATCAGCTTGAACCAAAACTTTTGAGGCCCTCTAGGTGACATATGGTGGGGCCGACAAATTTAAATCAGCACCAAAAAGGTACTTTTCGGACCAATTTTCAAGGCAAAAATAATTTCCAGTTTCCATCTCAAACAAACATATGCAAAAGCTAGCTATTGCTTATTTACTTGTATTTACCTCGTAAATCAAAAATCAAACAGCCCCTAAAGAAAAAGGGGAAATGGAAATTGGAACCAATACTAATAAGCTCTTGTTGGCAAATCATTAAAAACAATAAATTAAAAAAAAAAAAAAAAAAACATAACATCAGCAAGATTACTTACGAGTAGCCATAGAGACACCACGGCCAAAACAAGCACAGACAGTTGTACACAAGAAGTACCTGTGATGACCAGTTTAGGCATAATCATCAAATTAAGCATAAGAAAGGTAAATTGAAACAAGAGCAGATAAACCAATTAAACCATTCTAACGAAAAATGCATCTTTAATGGATTACATAAAACACAACACCAACAAGTATCATAATCTACCATGCAAATTACAATCCAACAGAAAACAATGTAACAAGTGATCACCCAAATTTCTTTGCTCGAATGAAACGTATAAAATTAAGAACTTCATTGACATCTTCCATGGATTTGTTTTCTTTTCTTTTTTTCTTTTTTCTTTTTCTTTTTTTATGAGAAGCAACAAAAATGTTAAAAAGAAATCTCCAAGAGCCAAGAGAAACGAGCAAAGATGAAGAGAAGTCATCTCCAAAACAAAGTACCCACTCCCCAAAATTTCCCTAGTAACTCCATTGTTGGGACTAGATATCTTCATCAATGCATACAACCACAAGCTACAAATTGATAGAACCACAACCCCCAATCAATAGAGTCCACCAGTGGAATCGGCACTAGCCCACAGTTCATAGCCACACTAACAAGACAATGATGTGGGCCACATATGCACAAAGAAATAGACATTGGAGTCTACATTCAAGATGCATAGGGTGCCTAATCAGGGATTGGCAAGGCATATTTGTAGGATATAAAATGCACATCTGAAGTCGGGTCGGGTCAGGCCAGGCCAGGTAAGGCTAAAATGACTTGGGCCAAGCCTGGCTCGAAAAATGATCAGCCATGCATGCCAAGCCCAAGGCTGGCCTATCGGCCAAGCTAATAGGTCCAAGCCTAGTAAAGCTGGGTCAGGCTCGCATTACCGCCCTTTAATGCACAATGTGTTGCATCGAAGGACATGTGCTGCCATTGATCTTAGTTAGCTATATCTTTTTACCATCAAATTGCATTCCAGTGCTTCCAGTTGTGCTGCCTAGGTTCCAAAAATTGCACCACACCAGCAATCCAAATGGACCAATTAACGTAAATTCACTTGTTGAATGCAAATCATTGATCTCTTTACTTTAACAGTCCATTTGCAAGCAATGGCGGGGACCACCAATGAACGGTTGCAAGCACCATGCACATAGAGATATTGCTAACCACAAATCCAGGCATACAATTATATTCTTTTTTTTTTATTATTCTTGATCAATACCTGCAAAACAAGCTAAGGGGGCGTTTGGATCGTAAGTTACTTAAGATAAGCTACTTATGCCTTAAGTAGCTTATCTTGATTTCTACTTATTAAACTAAAGTGATTAAGTAACTTTAAATAAAAAAGGTACTTATAATTTATCATAAACCAAACTTGCTTTTCTCAAATAAGTTATTTATCTACTGCTGTAAGTAGAAAAAGTAACTTATTTGGTGGCATCCAAACGGGCCTAAAAACTTTTATGTAAAAATAAAATTAAAAAAAAAAACAACGCAAGAAGTTATTTCAAATAGGCTAGAAGAAGATCTACATATAATTCATGAAACATATGCTACTGAAAAAAAAATGCAAAATGAATAGTTTATTAAAAAAACAAATTTTTGGAACTATTCTCATCCATTTAGGGTTTCAGCTATAAAAAAAAATTAATAAAAATGAGACCTACCATCGGATTCTCCTCAACAAAATTCTGTCAGAATTCATCAAATCCAATGCAGTTTTTGAATTTTAGGGGCCGTTTGGATGCCTGTAACTTCGGTAAAATGTAACAAAGTCACAGGTAAGTAAGTTATGGATGGTGTTTGGGGGAAGAAAGTTACAAGTAACTTTCTCTCAATCTGTAACTTTCTTGCAGGAAAATGATGCGAAAATGTCACAAGGAGAAAGGTCATTAATCAAGTCACCTGCATCTTTGTCACATGCAACGGTTGGAAATTTCAAATTCGAAATTTCTTGGGAGAATCGCAGCTGCATTAAAGGAAAGGCTACCTGCTCTGAGATGCGGCCATTGAAGGCTCTTGAAGAATGAGCGGCCATTGAAGGCTCTTGAAAGATGAGGCGGCTGGTAGGTTTACCTGTATTGAAGCCAGTAGCCCTCCTCTCTCAACAGTCTGCCTTTCTCATCCAGCTCCAGCAAAACTATGCCCTAAAACCCTCTTTTTTTCAGATGATTTTTTTTTTTTTTTTTAATCTTGCGTCAGGTTCGAGTCAGACGCGGTTTGGGTACTGACGCTGCTATAGCAAAGTGGCTACTGGTTGGTGCTCTGTGGGGCCCACCATCTTGTACATGTTTTATCCATGTCTTCCATCCATTTGTCCCGATCATTTTAGGGCTTGATCCAAAAAATGAGGCAGATCTACAATTCAAGTGGACCACACCGTAGGAAAACAGTAGTAATTGAATGTCCACCATTAAAAACCTCCTAGGGCAACTGTAATGTTTATTTGACATCTAGGTCATAAGGACCTGGATGAAAGAGAAAAAAAATCTGGTTGATCCAAAACTTTTGTGGCCCTCATTTTTTGGCTCATGCCATAAAATGTTATGGAAAAATGGATGGACGGCATGGATGAAACACATACATCATGATGGGCCCATGGAGAAAGAAAATGAGGATTTTTAGTTCCTTTTTTGCTTACTATTTAAGTTTTTTTTCTCATTAAAGGCATTTTAAATACACGGGCCCACTTTTATGGCTCAACTGACCATTAGTTTACTAAAAAAATTAGCCCAACTATTCATCTAGATGGGCTCAATAAGATGGCATATATATTTTTTAGCTTGCTTGTGTGTTAATTTGTTTTTTAATTGATTCCCTACTCAAAGCACTTGTTGATGTGAATATACAGCTTCTTACCTCTAACTAAGTTACAGGTTATCCAAACACAGAAACTAAGTTACCCGTAAGTAAGTTCCAACTTACATCCAAACAAGATTACCTGTAAGTTACCTGTAACTTACTTACAACTTAAAAAACTTATAGGCATCCAAATGCAGCCTTATCAACAGCAAATCATTTTATTATTTTACCGATTTCAAAGCCTGGATCAATTAACCCACCCCCCCCCCCCCCCCCCCCACAACAGGATTTCCGACTCAAAAGATGATAGTTGCACAAGAAAAGGCCATCATTTCTCAGAAATTGAAGACGAACTCGATCAAAGCCCAAGAATCTTGGGGTTTCTTTTTGAGAATTACCTACGAAGGTTCCCAACCATCCATCGCCGGCAATATAGGGTTTTGTCCTCCGCCTTCGTCTGAACAGCGAAAAACGCACGCGGATTATTGCAGTTGAGGGTTTAAAGGTTGAGATTTTTAGGGGTCGTTTGGATGCCTGTAAAGTTTCTAAGTAGGAATCTGATTACAAGTAATCAGATTACAGGGTGCGTTTGGATGGGAATATTGACTGTAATCAGATTGTAGGCTGTAATCCGATTACAGCTTTTTCGGAAACATGAGAAAATCTCATGTTTCGGATTACAGGTAATGGGATTTCAGGTAACGGCTATGGTTTTTTGAAAAATCTCAACGCAGGGAGGGTTGCGGATATATTCCAACGGCTATGCAGGGAACGAAAACAAAAATAATAATAATAAAATAATAATAATAATAATAATAATGAAGAAGAAGAAGAAGATATACCTCTCCCTCTCTCTCTCTCCCTCCCTCCCTCTGTTTACTGTTGCTAGGGTTGAAACCTCTCATACAATTTTTTGTATGTTTTCAAGACCAAACGACAGCTGTGTATGAGGAGGCGGGCGCGTCTTCAGTGGATCCATGAATGCGCCAGGTGAGTGGGATCCCTGACTGTGGGGCCCACCATGATTTATGCTTATATCCACGCCGTCCATCCATTTTGAAATCTCATTTTAGGGAATTATACCAAAAATGAAGCAGATTCAAATCTTAGGTGGACCACACCACAGGAAACGGTGATGATTGAATCCCCACCATTAAAAACTTCCAGGATACCGAAATGTTTAATCAGATTCTAGAAGATGAGCATCCGTAGCAGCCACGAAGTATGGTTTTAATCGAATTTTTATTCTTTTTAACATACTTTTTTATGGCCATCAATTGAAAGATTTAAATGCAATTATTCTAACCCTTGATGGGATGGTCCATGGCCAATATATAGATGAACATTATTCATTGATGTATATGTGGGTCATATCTATCTTACAGGTAGGTCAAAAAAAATTTAATCATATACTTTGATTATGGCAATCGATTGAAAGGTTTATATTAGCTTATTCTAATTGTTGATTAGGCCGTATTTATTTGAAGTTATTTTCTATTTAAATTATTAGAGATATGTTTAAAACCATTACTTAATATTAATTTGATGTTGGTTTATTATTAATTACATAGTTTCTTATCATAAAAAAAAATTGAATTAGTCGGATCACTTCTATGACCTGCCAAATTATTATTATTTATTTAATGTAAGGATCAGCCACGGGCTTTATTAAGTTCGGTCTATTCTAATAATTCATCTTAAATGAATATTGCATATATCATTTGATTATATTTAAAAGATTTACCATTTCAAGCTTTATTGTGCATGAATACTTAATTACATGCTATAAACAGATTTTAAGTTATCCAAACATAAGCAATTGTTTATCTGTAATCAAATTATAGCTTAAGAGCGTGTTTGATTTTTATTTACATGGTGTAAATGCAGGCAAATGGAAGTAAGTAGCTAATTATTACAGTTTTCCTCTATTTGATACAAAGAGTATTTACTCCTTGTAAATACGTGCAATAAAGGATAGCCATACGTTCGTGGGGCCCATTGTGATCTCTGTCACATATCCATGCCTTCCATGTGTTTTAACAGAATATTTTAGAGGATGAGCCAAAAAATGAGGTATATCTAAAGCTCAAGTGGGCCACACCATAAGAAATTGTGGTCATAAATGGTTTTTTATGGTACATATTCAAACCACTATTTCATGTGGCGTAGTCCCACTCAAGCTCTGGATTTGCCTCAATTTTGGTTCCATGCCCTAAAATCACCTTTCAAAATTGATGGACAGCGTGGATAACCACATGTATCATAGTGGGCCCCACTAAAAATTTATACTTTTTCTCGATTTTAGTGCACAAAAAACAAAACCGTCATTATAAAAAAAGTATGGGGATTATATGGTAAATAATAATTACCCATTTGCTTGTATTTACACTATGTAAATGGAAATCAAACACGCCTTAAAGTAAACAGGACAAGTTGTAAGCACTTTACACCTGTAGTCAAATTACAACTTAATGTCTTCCTTCATCTAAACAATATTAAACAGTTTTTAACATAAGCACCCTCTTTTTGGTTTTATTTGTTAAATAACCTTCCCCCCTCTCTCTCTCTCTCTCAATGTTGTAAACATGCCTTATAGAGAGGTTTATTTGACAATAAATAAAATGATATGTTTTTTTCTCAGAGTTCGGATCCTCTGTTGGTTGCAAAACAGGAAAACCCTATTTGAAGCCTTTTTATCGTTCCACGTATAGTTTTTAACATAAGCACCCTTCTTTTTGTGTTATTTGTTGAATAACCTCTCTCTCTCTCTCTCTCTCTCTCTCTCTCTCTCAATGTTGTAAACATGCCCTATAGAGAGGTTTATTTGACAGTAAATAAAAGGAGATTTTTTTTCTCAGAGTTTGGATCCTTTGTTGGTTGCAAAATAGGAAAACCCTATTTGAAGCCTTTTTATTGGTCCACATCACATTGCATGATCTGAGGATGTGATCAGGTTACACTGAGGATATGATGAGGTTGCAAACTTATGTAATGACGTGGACCAATAAAAATACTGCAAACAGGGATTTCCTGCTCGCAGCCAACAAAGGATCCGGATTCTTTTTTCTCGCATAGCAAAAGGAGAAGGTGGTACTCATCCAGAAAAAACAACATGAGTTATGGATGCATGTAGCGTGCCTTATGAGCTCACGCTTCTATGACTAACCAAAGATTTGACATTGAAGGCACGAGCGTTCTTAAAATGGGATTTTTTTAAGGGCTTTTAACTAATATACACATGAGGTTTTGTGGAAGCGCCCAAATAACATCGCTTTCAAAACATGATTTTTTTCAGTATGTCCATTAACTCCATTTTGCTAGACGAAAATGCCCTTAAGTACCTTTCCCAACTTCTGTACAATGACACCTTCTTTTGTCTTTAATTTGTAACAAACTCTTCAACATGTACACATGTTTTATTTTCTATTAAAATTTCTCAATTTCTTATGCATATTGGAAAAGGGAACGGATTAGGTGCAGCATCGGCCTCACCAAAGACGATACGGCCATTACTGCGGGCCCACTTTGATACATGTATTCTATATCCATCTCGTTCATCCGTTTTTCCATATCATTTTAGGACATGAACCCAAAAAAGAAGCAATCCAAGTCTTAAGTGGACCATGCCATAGGAAACAATGGTGATAGACCATTAACAACTGATAATAGGTTACAAAAGTTTTGGATGAAGCTGATAATTGTTTTTTCCATTCATATAGGTTCATGTAACTTTATAAATAGGCTGGATGGCAAATAAACATTATAGTGGGCCATAAGAAGTTTTTAATGGTGGGATGTTCAATCACCATTGTTTCCTATAGTATGGTCCACCTAAGATTTATATCTGCTTCATTTTTAGGCTCGTACTCTAAAATGATCTAGCAAAACTTATGGATAGTGTGGATATAAAGTAAATACATCAAAGTGGACCCCACGATAAAAGCTACATTATCTCGGGTAATCTTGTAACGAGGGAGTTATGACCACTCTTTTATAGATCATGCAATGCTAGAAACAAGAGTGAATATGACCTGACTACATTACAAAATTTAGGCCCACATTTGAATGGTCTAATGGTGTCCAAACAAGATGCTTCCAAAGCCACCTAAAAATTAATCAATTTATTTTTCCAAAAAGCATAAGATCACCCTGATCTGACCTATAATGAGGGAGTTGTTATCATTTTCATGAGCACGTAGCTGGAAATGAGAGCAAACATGATAACTTTGGGCCCACTTTTGAACGGTCAAAATGGTGTCCAAACGAGATGATTCAAAATTCATTTGAAAGTTCATTGAATTACCTTTCCAACAAGCACAAGATCACCCCGATCAAACCTTTAATGAGGGAGTTATAACCATTTTCGTGCGATCACGCGATGCTAGAAACGAGAATGAATGCGACCGAATGCCATGATTGACTTTAAGGACCACTTTTTTTTTATAGCAAATAGTGTCTAAATGAAATGATTCTAATGCCAATTAAAATTTTATCGAATTACCTTTCCAACGAGCATAAGATCACTCCGATTAGAGCTGTAATAAGAGAGTTATGACCGTATTTACTCGATCGCATGTTGCTGGAAACGAGAGCGAGTTAGGCTCGCTTTCATTTATAGTAATGCGATTGCACAAAAACAATCATAACTCTCTTGTTACAACTCTGATCTTGTAATCATATACTCTTTAGAAAGATAATTCGATGAAATTTTAAATGAATTTGGAATTGTCTCATTTGGACACCATTTTGTTTATAAAAGTAGGCCCAAAGTCAATAATGACACCATCGCATTTGTTCTCGTTTCCATCTATGCGCGATTACACCAAAATTATCATAACTCCCTTGTTCCAAGTCTAATTAAGTTGATCGTATGCTTGTTAGAAAGCTAATTTGACAAACTTTTAAATGACTTTGAAATTAGATCATTTGAAGATAATTTGAATGTCCAAAATATGACTCAATCTTTAGAATTAGGCAATCTTTATTTGCTCTAATTTCTAGTAACGCGCGATTATGCAAAAACGATCATAATTCTCTCCTTATAGCTCCAATCGAGGTGATCTTATGCCAGAATCATCTCATTTAAACACCAATTAACTATTCAAAAGTGTGTCTAAAGTTCATTATGACACTGGTCCCGATCGCTATCATTTCCAATTGTACAAGATCGCATAAAAAAGGTCATAACTCCGTCGTTCCAAGTTCGATTGGGGTGATCTTATACTCGTTGAGAAAGATAATTTGATGAACTTTCAAATGGATTTAAAATTATCTCATTTGGAATCATTTGACCGTTCAAAAGATTAGTCAATCTCTACAATCATTCAATTTTAAAAGAATCGGGTGATCTTTACTAGAAATTGCGTCGGAAGATACCCTATATGTTGAGCTCTTAATTGTGCATATTCTAACCCCAATTCATCACTCATTATGCATGGTTTTCATAATTTAAAGGCTAATCTAATGCATAGTTTTGTAGTTGTAGGAATGAAAGAGAGACTTCATCATTCGGATGCTTTGAGACCCTTCTTACATGCCTTGAAGATCCAAGGAAAGGAAGAACAAAAGAGGGAAGAAGAAAGGAAAGAAGAGAAAGAAGAAAGGAAAGAAAAAGGAGCCCCACAAGGTGGTTTGACCGGTCAAGACCGGTCGGCCAAACAGGCCCCGACCGGTCAAGACCGGTCGGCCAACTCTGTTACCTTCTTCACATGTTGTTGGACTGCCACCCAGACAGGTTAGACCGGTCAAGACCGGTCGGCCATGCAAATTCAGAGTTCCAGATTTCAGACAGCAGTCTATTTCCGTTTTTGAATTTTCGACACAGTTTTCTGGAGCCATCTTGATGACATTTGAAAATCCAACATGTCCATGTCGAAGAGGAGCTCGACGCCGAAATAACCCAAGTGGTTTCATGTCGATCGGAGCTACTAGATTGACCGTGGTGGCCAAAACAATACAAACTGTCCAGAAAGTTCTAGATTCCGCCTACTCCACTCTGGGCCGGTCCAGGTGGCCCATCATTGATGATATGAAGAATCTACTTTGACCATCTTCTAGATCACATCCATATATGAATAACCACAAAGTTTCAGATTAAAAGGATGTGTGGTTTGATCATACCGGTTGAAGAAAGATGGACTATCCAGAAAGATTCAACTGCGCAGAGTTTATAAAAGCCCTAAGTGTTCTAATTTTCAGACCACATTCTGGGATTGTTTTGGACAATCTAATCCATCTATCATGTAGAGGAGGAAGTTTTCTACGAATGTTCAAAATTTGAGATTAATCCGACATCTGTACACTCCGGAGCGTTGAAAGCAAGATGACTGGTTCTGAAGGTACCCGAATTGCGCATTTTGAGAGGCGGTCGCTGATCTGATTGGTGGGCCCATTCAGAAGATAATATTGAAAATATAAATCATTTATAAGGAAGATCACATTACAAGGAAGCTACAAATCAAATTTGAAGGCAATCCAACCGATTGGTTAAGCCGTACGAAGCGAAACAAAATCTGTTATGTTGCGGTACTCTTGTTGTATTATAAAAGGAGGTGCTCTCTTCTATTCTAGAGCAAGCAAGGACGTGGGGAGCAAGGAATTCAAGTCATAGGAGGCTTCCTAGCCTCCTCCAGCTAGTTTTTCTTCCTTTTCTTAGTTCTAGTTCTAGTTTTTAATATGCTTTTCATTAGCTAATCTCTTAGTTAGAGCTAAGAGGTGAACCTCTAGTTTTCTTAGATTGTGTAATTTGTTTTATTAGTTTTAAGTTGGATTTCATGTTTAAGAACAATGGTTTGAAGTTTAATTCAAGTTCTAAGTAGTTTTTCTTAGTCTTATGATGACTCATGGATGTTTGGAAGAATTGCTTGAGTTCTTAATTATTGTGAACTAGTCTAGACCTGTATGATCTGAGGAATCGAAGTACGCTCTAGATTTATGATCTTCATGTGGGAACTTCTTACCAAAAGTTTACTTTTCTGAAATTCTGAACTATGTGAGACTGTGTATGTGATTTGAATCAAGTTTAAATCATAATCTAGTTTTGTCTTGTGACAGGATTTAATGATGGTTATGATTGTGATCTTAGCCTATTGGAATTGAGACTGACCTATGCAATTGAGTATGCTCGTTGTAGCTTGCATTGAGTGAATTATATACATGGATCCTACATATGTCAGATTGTTTGGTTTAACTGATCTATCATCCAGCTAGATAGAACTTAATTTCGATTCTAGTTGAGAAAGTGAGAAACCATAGCGAATTATGCATCTAACGAGAGCTATAAGTGGATCATTGATGCTCTAGTTATCTTTTCATTATTAAATTTTCTATTTTATGTTCAAAACTAATTTCACAAACCTCTTAAGATTCTAGTTATTAGGATAGTTGGAATTGTTTACTTCCTTCCCTGTGGATTGACCTCGGTCTTACCGAGATTATTACTACATCGTAGCCTTGCACTTGAGGTGAGTGAACAAGTTTTTGGCGCCATTGCCGGGGAAGAGGTTAAACGGTTTTAAGTGTTCTAGTAGCTATAAAGTAGTCTTAGTTTAGATAGGATTTTTAGTTTTTCTATAAGTAGTTTTCTAATTTTTTTTTTTTCTAGATTACTAACAATTTTCTGTTTTTGTATTTTGTAGGAACTTAGTTGCTGACATAGTTCTTACCTTCACGGGTAACATCTCCCCATCTCCCTTTCTTCTTCTTCTTTTTTCCTAAATTAGGGTAGTTCCAACTCTTTAAAATCTCATTATGGCTTATTGGAAGTGTGGTGCTTATACATACATTTTGAAAGATGAGATGTCAGACCATGGAATCAAAACTCTTTATGATTGGAACCATTATAAGCATAAGTATTTTTATGAGATTCGATCATCCTCCACTACCCCCCAACGTAAGATGTTACGTGATTACTGGGTTGAAAATAACAAGAGTGTTCCACCAAGTTTAACAGGAGGTAGGAATAAGAAAAAGGACCGGGAGAGTAATGACCAACCGGTAAAGACATTGCGTGATCACTTGTATGGTTATGCCTATCAACCATCTTATCAGTCTAAACTAATTAGTGAAAGTACATCTTATGTGTGAATGTGCTTATCTAGTGCTTAGCATGCATTCCTATCAAGCATTTATAATTAAGTAATTAAACATACAATGCTAAAATAACAATATGCTCAAATACATCACAAGCACAAGAATGTATAGTGGTTCGACTACTTGTCTACTCAACTTCCGGTTCAAGTACTCACCCCTTGAGCACACCATCATTCACTGGGGAGTTTAAATTAGGTTCTTCCCAACCTAGGTATTTTAAATCGATTCCACCATACCAGGGAGTTTAACAAGGTTCCTCCCAACCTATGACGAAGATTTTACTAGTTCATCTCTCAACCAATATGTTTATGGGATCCATCCTACCCAGGAGTTTGACAAGGTTCCTCCAACCCTTCAATTTCAATCCAAGAACCTAGTGTACACTCTCACCGGAGGCTCCATTGGAGACTTGATCGAGTTTGTAAATCCAAACTCTTGCACTCAATTCTCCATGAGGAAGGAGTGCAACCAGACTTTTACAATGATAACTTGTTGGATTGAGCCCATTTTATAGTGCCGCTTGGGTTGCTCGATCTCCGCTCTCCCATGCTTCAATCAGCTCCCCGATACTCCCCCGATCATGTTGCCATTGTGTTTACTAAGGCCTCAGCTCCACCGATCAATCACCCCGTATGTGATGCTCTTGAGATGCCCAAGGTAATAGGAGGTGGTGTGAATTCTCTACAACTAGTAGAGTTGTTGCGTAGAGGAATTCCACCTAATTGAATCTCTAGAGGGGTTTAGACAAAGGATCTACCTATGGTCAATGTACCTAAACATCTAAAGATCAAGAGAGAGCAAGTCCATCTTTATATGAGCAAAAGCTCAAATCTCTCCAAAAACCCAAAAATTGGGCCTGCAAATATATATAGAGCAAAAGCTTTAAAGGCTATAAAATAGTAGCCAACGGCTAGTTGCCAACTGGTCGCCAACTGGTTGGATGGGGTCCATGATCGGTCGGTCGTTAAGGGATGACTGGTCGAATTCTGGCCTGGGACTCGTGAAGTTTGTTGTCCCATTTTTTGCCTCTGTCGATCGGTTAGACAACCGGTCGATCAGTCCAAACGACCAGTCCAATAAGGCTCGAGGACCTATTTTCATTGTTGTCCCAACTGTGGCCTCTGAAGATCGGTCGGCCATAGGCCAAGACTGATCAACAGGTATGAAAATTTGTTATTTTGAGTGTGTTTTTATAACAGCTCATGCAACCTCTTGGGATATTACTTGGGTGTTCTTTTAGGATACCTAAGGCCAATCTAAGATGACTAATGGTATGCCTAATTGGTTAGGTCATCTAGAGGTTTGAGTTTTAGTTTAGTTCAAGGTTCAAGGCTCACCAAGGCATCTCATTTACCTATTTCTTCTTCCTTGATACAGTAGGTCTGTTAGTACATCTTTTTGTTGTCAATTGGTGTGTTGGTTGGTCGCGTCTTGTCGTATGAGCCCCGGTCGAAGAATTGAAGAATCAAGACCTGAAGAGTTCGCTTCATCCATTGCTCAAGCTCATGTTGAAACAAGATCCCAGGTAAGTTGCATATAAATCGACCATAGGAAACCCAAAACATTAAAGAATGGCGTAAAGACTCACATATCTTATCCCCATTCCTCTCGACCCTTGCACAAGTTGATCAGACTTGTGAATCATGGCTGGTGAGAAGCATATTGAAGATATGTCCATACATTGGACCCTTTTGCACCTCATCACTTGAAGTGATCCGTTGCTGTGTTGAGAATCTTGGTCCTGCAAGCTCGCTATGTCAAGTTCATTTAGAAAGCGGCCAGGCCTCTCAACTCATCAACTAACTTGCTGTGAAGAAAGCGGATGGACAGCCGACCGGTCTTGACCGGTCGGCCAGGCATTCAAGGCTAACAAGATACCTTGCTGGATGGGCTTCATACAGACAGCCGACCGGTCTTGACCGGTCGGCCAAGCTAAACATTTACTCTCCAGCAGCTGTGCGCTTGATTCAGAATGGTAGCCGACCGGTCAAGACCGGTCGGCCTTCACATTTTTCTTGGACCAGCAAGCTCTGCCGACCGGTCATGACCGGTCGGCCTGTAGTATGGTAATCTTACAGCAAGGGGGTCCGACTGGTCTTGACCGGTCGGCCAATGTTGTTCATTTGCTACAGCAAGGGGGTCCGACCGGTCTTGACCGGTCGGCCAATGTTGTTCATTTGCTACAGCAAGGGGGTCTGACCGGTCTTGACCGGTCGGCCTACTCTTTGAACTCTCTCCAGCAAGGGGGTCCGATCGGTCTTGACCGGTCGGCCAGTCCCAAATGAGGCCTTGTTTTTCAAACGACGACCGGTCTGTCCGACCGGTTCAGACCTTTCTCTGACAGGTCGGCTGTGACCGTTTTTTATCCGTTGGGGCTATCATTTGGGGCTCTATAAAGCCAGGACTTGAGGTCTTTTATGTCATGCATTCAACACCCTTCAAGAGCTAAGAGAGAGAGCCTTTACTCACATCCTCCTACCCTCTTTGCTCTTGTTCCCCTTGAGTTCATCATTCAAACCTAGCCATTAATGGCTTTTCACTGAGTATTCAAAGCTCGGTTTGAAGTATGAACTCAAGACTTTCATTCATGGCTGACCTACCTTCAGAATATATTTAAGAGGTCATTTATAGCCATTGAATGCTTGGAGTTTGGTAGTTCCCTCATTACCATTGCATTGAATAAGCAAGAGGAACTAAACCAACTCTCTCCCAACTACCCGGCATCAACATATCCTCATCATTTGCATCGGTAGCTGATCTTGGGAGCACAAAGAGAAGCTGAAGCAAGTGGAGCTGAAGCTACTCATCAAAGGCATCGAATCGGGGCTCAATCGTCTAGGTATGTCTAGTTTTTGAGAGTCCATCTATTCATTCACTATTCCCTGGATTGGGAAACTTCGGCGGGAGGGTACGTGACCATCCTTGGATTAGGATTGGTGAGAGTTTGAGATCCAAACTCGTCAAGTCCCTGGATTGGGCCATCGGCGGATGGTAAACGCGGTCCTAGATCAAAGGATGTCAAGGTTGATGGTTAACCTGATTTAAAACAAGACTATAGTGAAATCCGGTGGTCTCATAGGTTGAGATCGTGAACCGGGAGTGGAGTAGGGAAACCGAACCACTATAAATTGCTGTGCATTGTGAGATTGAATGATTGCTATGTGTTGAATGCTTTAGTCAATCATGAATGCTAACTGTTTGATGAAATGCCTATGATAGTCCTTGCTTACAAACTGCTCATATAAGTGTCTTGAATGCTATTGTGATTATCTTATTTTGATAAGATTGACTTGGTTAGTCTTTAATTGTAATTGGAATTTAAAAAGTCCTATTCACCCCCCCTCTAGGACATTAGGCATATCTCCAAGTATCTCTATAGGTGGTAAAACTGCAATTTCAATTGGTATCAGAGCGGGTTCCTCCGTTCAGGTTTAAAAACCCGGAGTGAGATCCTAAGAGAGCTTGAAAATATGTCTAGAGAGGACTCTTCATCCGTTACTACACCTCCCTTCTTTGATGGGTCTAACTATCCATATTGGAAAGCCCGAATGTGCATCTTTTTGGAATCTATTGATTCGGACGTTAGGGATATGATTGATATTGGATATAAACCCCCAATGGTCACTATATGTAAGGAAGGTGAACCGGATGTCCTCAAGCTAAAAGAAAAGGCGATGTGGACCGATTATGATAAAGCTCAACGGGTCTGTAATGCCAAAGGGCTGAATGCCATCTTTTGTTCAGTATCTAAAGATGAATTTGGCAGGATTCAAAATTGCACAACCAGTAAGCAGGCATGGGACATCCTTGAAGTTACTCATGAAGGAACTAGCATTGTTAAAAACTCGAAACTCCAGCGCCTCTCCACACAATTTGAAAATATTACTATGGAGGAGCATGAAACATTTACTGACTTCTATACCAAGCTGAACAAGATTACAAATGAAATGTGGGGCTTGGGGGATCCCGTTCCGGAGCATATACTATGTAGGAAAATTCTGAGATCCCTACCGGAACGGTTCTCTTCCAAAGTTACTACCATCGAAGAATGTAGGGACCTAAATACCATGAAAGTTGAAGAACTTCTCGGGTCCCTTCAAACCTATGAGCTAGGTTTCAAAAATCCCTCCAAATCCAAAAGTACAGCCCTGAAATCTTCTCACAAAAAACAAGAATCTGAATGTGGAAGTGAGGAAGATCCAGACTTAGAAGAAATGGCACTTATGGCCAAGAAATTTCAAAAATTCTTCAAAACTAAGGGAAATACTTTTAGAAGGAAACCCTACCAAAAGGGTAAACCTTTTGATTCTAAGAACAACAAAGGAAAATTTGTTAAGACAAAAGACCCTCAATGCTACAAGTGTAGAGGATTTGGTCACATTGCATCCGAGTGCACCAATAACAAAGCCAAGAAAAAGGCAATGGCAGCTACATGGGATGAGACTGAAGAATCTGAATCTGAATCAGTCCTATACCAAAGTGAGGAAGAGCAAGGTTCAATCAGAATTTTAATGGCCTCCATTATTGACATTGTGCCTCAAATTGAGCCCATTGCAAAGATCACCGGAGACATTGATGATCATGAATCCTCCAACACAGAAAATGATTCCTTGAGTGATGATGAGAATGAGGAGGAAGGCCTTCAGGAGGTTTACAACCAACTATACATTGAAAATATAAATATCATCAACAAGTTGGGCCAAATAAAGGCTGAAAATGACAAACTGATGAAAAATCTTGACGGATTGAAAATAAAGAATCAAAAGATGAGTCAAGATTTAGAAGAGTTAAAAAAGAAGAACGATGAGCTTGAACAAGAAAAGAAAAAGCTCATAAGTGGTGAATCTTTAGACAAGCATGCTAGACTTGAGAAAGAACTCAAAGAGGCGAACACTGAAATTGATCGTCTTAAGTGTCAAGTCGTTGACTCTAGAAGACGGTTCGCCCAAGGAGAAGAAAATCTTGAAAAACTCTTAGGTGTTGTAAGATCCCCAAGGGACAAAAGAGGTTTGGGCTATGATAGTCACACTTCAAAAACTACCTCAGTCCATTCAATTGTAAGAAAAGATCATGGTGCATCAGGGAGTAAATCTAGAGCATCTCCTGTCTGCCATGCTTGTGGAGACATTGGCCACTTAAAATTTGAGTGCTTGGTATTCAAAAATCCGGTCAGAAACTTGAAAGGTAAATTTGTACCGACCGGGAAAAATGTCCAAGCTAATTGGAATCCTCCCGTGCATTCTTCACCTAAGAGGGGAAACATTCGAAAGAATTATCCTGCTCTTCCTAGGAAGGACAAGAGGATGGATGAACTATTGGAGCAAGTTAAAATGCTGAATTTGAAAACTGCTCTTCTTTTGCGTGAAAAAGAAAAATCTGATTCTCCCAAGAAAACTAGAGAATCCCACCAGAAGAACACCTCTCATAAAAGGACAACAACTAAATGGGTTGTTAAGAACAAGTGCTTGGTCATTCATACTGCCTTAAAAGCTGGGAATACCCCTAGATGGTACTTGGATAGTGGTTGTTCTAGACACATGACAGGTGATAGATCTCAATTTTGTGCATATGACGAATTTGATGGTGGGTCTGTCACATTTGGTGATGGGAGCATAGCTAAAATCATTGGTAAAGGAACCATCACAGGGCCAGGTTTGCTCGAAATTGAAAATGTGCTGTATGTTGATGGCCTTAAGCACAACTTACTGAGTATCTCACAGATTTGTGATGAAGAGCACTCAATAAGCTTCTCCAAAGATATGTGCAAGATCTTGAACTCCACAGGAAAATTAGTCATGAAAGGTCTATGCACAGGAGACAACTGCTATGTCATTGAAAATCACAACAACTCAAGCTCCTCCACCATGTGTCACGTGGCCGTTCAGGATGAAACAGAATTATGGCACCATCGACTCGGTCATGTACATTATAGAAATCTGTTTAAACTGAGTCAGAAAAATTTAGTGAGAGGTCTACCCAAGATGGGTAAAAGACCAAATACTATGTGCGCCGCATGCCAAAAAGGTAAACAAATCAAGGTTGCACACAAGAGAACCTCTATCCTGGTCACATCAAAACCATTTGAAATGCTACACATGGACCTAGTTGGTCCTACCAGGGTACTTAGCCAAGGTGGAAAACGATACTTCTTTGTAGTCGTTGATGATTACTCCAGATTCACATGGGTCGCCTTCCTAAGAGAAAAATCTGACACTTTTGAGGAATTCAAAAAACTAGTGAAGCGACTTCAAAATGAGAAAGGATACATGGTAGCAAGAATCAGGAGTGATCACGGCGGTGAATTTGAAGATCATCGCTTCAAGGCATTATGCGATGAATTGGGCATTCGTCATGAGTTCTCAGTACCCAAAACACCTCAACAAAATGGGGTTGCTGAAAGGAAAAATAGAGTGTTGTTGGATATGGCCACAGCTATGCTTAATAATAAGAAACTTGCTCAAAATCTGTGGGCCGAAGCTGTTAACACTGCCTGCTATATTGTTAATCGAGTTTATTTAAGGGCAGGTCTAAACAAAACAGCTTATGAACTGTGGTGTGGAAAAACACCGAATGTTAAATACTTTAAGGTCTTTGGTAGTACATGCTATATTCTGAGAGACCGAGAAAATTTGGGAAAATTTGAATCCAAAAATGATGAGGGTATCTTCTTGGGATACTCATTAAATAGTAGAGCTTTTCGTGTTTACAACCTTCGAACCTCATCAGTCCAAGAGTCAATCAATGTGACTGTGGACGATAGCTTGGATAAACCTGTGTCTCCAGGTGATGAAGAAGAAGATGAGGGCATATGCTAGATAGGTAAATCTGATAAACCACCCTCATCTCCAAATGCCCCCACTGCTCTTGGTGATGTACAAATCGTCAAGGATCACCCCCTCAATCAAATCATTGGGGATCCTAGCATTGGTGTCAAAACCAGGAGACAGTTGGAGGCAGTCAATAGTCACCTGTGTTTCACATCAAAAATAGAACAAAAAAATGCTGATGAAGCTCTAAATGATGAATTCTGGATCCTTGCAATGCAGGAAGAGCTTCAACAATTCATTAGAAATGAAGTATGGTATCTGGTCGACAGGCCGGAAAGGAAAAATGTTATTGGAACCAAATGGATTTTCAAGAATAAATCCGATGAATCTGGGAATGTGATACGAAATAAGGCTAGATTAGTGGCTCAGGGTTATTCACAAATTGAAGGCATTGATTTTGATGAAACATTTGCCCCTGTAGCCAGACTCGAGTCTATTAGAATTCTTATAGGCTGTTGCTTGTGCGTTAAAATTCAAACTATTTCAAATGGATGTAAAGAGTACCTTCTTGAATGGTATTCTTGATGAGGAAGTGTATGTTGAACAACCAAAAGGATTCATTGATCCTAAGTATCCTCACAAAGTGTACCGGTTGAAAAAGGCACTTTACGGACTCAAGCAAGCACCCCGTGCATGGTATGAACGCTTAACTCATTTTCTTATTGACCATGATTTTGTTAGGGGGAGCGTTGACAAAACTCTATTTATTAGAGAAGCCGAGAATTCTGTGTTGATTGCCCAGATTTATGTGGATGACATTGTTTTTGGATCCACTTGTGAGAAAATGTCCATCTCCTTTGCTGAATTAATGACATCTGAATTTGAGATGAGTATGGTAGGAGAACTAAACATGTTCCTAGGGCTTCAAGTAAAACAACTCGCTTCAGGTATATTCATTACTCAAGCCAAATATGCTAAAGACCTTGTTAAGAGATTTGGCTTAGACTCTGGTCGTTCCTACACTACACCTATGAGCACCACTGTTAAATTATCAAAAGACCTTGCAGGGAAAAGTGTAGATCAACATCTATATAGAAGCATGATTGGTAGTCTTCTTTATCTCACTGCTAGTAGACCAGATATTGCTTTTAGTGTAGGTGCTTGTGCCCGGTTTCAGGCTGATCCCAAAGAATCTCACCTTACCGCTGTTAAGCGGATCATTCGGTTTGTTGGAAGCACCACCGAATACGGTCTTTGGTACCCCTTTGATTCCTCTACAGATATTGTAGGGTATTCAGATGCCGACTGGGCTGGTAACATGGATGATCGTAAATCAACCAGCGGTGGGTGTTTTTATGTTGGAAATTGCCTTGTGGCATGGCACAGTAAGAAACAAAACTCTATCTCTTTATCCACAGCCGAAGCAAAATACATTGCTGCTGGTAGTTGTTGTGCCTAGTTATTATGGATGAAACAAACCTTGACCGATTATGGGATCAAGCAAAGCACAATGACTCTATTTTGCGACAATACGAGTGCCATAAATATATCGAAGAATCCTGTTCAGCACTCTCGCACTAAGCACATAGACATTAGGCACCATTTTATTCGAGAATTGGTTGAAGATCAAATAATATCTCTCGAACATGTGCCTACCGAGAATCAGCTAGCTGACATCCTAACGAAACCTTTGGACTCGGTTCGCTTTGCGAACCTCCAGAAGTCCATCGGTGTTGGATGTATCTAGTTTATCTAACAAGTGTTTGTTTTGCAGGAAAAATCTGAGGATTAAGCCTCTCTTTCTGTTCTTTATAGGTACATCTGAGGATCTTTGCCTCTTTTCATTGCTTTTCACGATTATCCGGGATCATAGTCCCAAATTCTTGCCCTTTATCGATATATCTGGACCTTAAGGGTCCCTCATTTTGGGTTAAGGTGTACCTAGGTACACCATGACCATGGATGTTGTACCCTTGGTAAGGGTACTTGGTTTTAAATGAAAATAGGTCTGTCCAAAGGACAGACTTTCTTCTCCAAGATATTGCAGAAATGGTCTGTCTAAAGAGCAGAAATTCTCTGCTATGCTAAAATCGTGCTAGCCGACCGGTCAGGACCGGTCGACCATCAGTAAAATCTTGTCTGGCCTCATCTCGTATGCTAAAACAGTGCCTGCCGACCGGTCAGGACCGGTCGGCCTTCAGTCAAAACTGCTGGGCTCATTCAGTAATGCCAGCCGACCGGTCAAGACCGGTCGGCCTGTGAAGAATCTCTTGCTAAGTCGTCCAGGTTGCGTCCCACGACCGGTCGTGCATCTCTAAAATCTGCTGCCCGCATGTGAGCTTACCGGATTGGGGGGGGGGGGGGGGGGGGGGGGGGGGGGGGGGGTATTTAAACGAGTTGGAGCTCATTTTAGGTCAGCCCCTTCCATTCCTTTCACCTCCTCTTGCTGCTCCAGCTCCCCCTCTTGCTCTCCAAGCCGATCTCTCTGCTGATTCGTTGCAAGACTCGAGGTTCTAACCTCCTCTTCTTCACTCCACTTCTCTTTCACTCTTTTGGTAAGGGATTCCTTCTCTTCACTCTCTATCTCTTTGGTTCATCCCTTTCCTTCATCTCTTGGAGTGTTTACAAACCTTCTTGAAGCTTCCATGTCATCCCACGAGAGTGAGGATGAGCTCCCTTTGAGGAGGAGCGATCGTCCCAAGGCAAAATCTAAGCCTCCTCCTCCTCGCCTTTTAAAGTCCAAGAAAGCAGCTTCCAAAGGGAAAGGGGCTGCCTCCTCTTCGGTTCCTCCTGTTAAATCTAAATCTTTGGGGACAAAAGTCTCATCCCATTCCACCCATTGGGATGATTTCAAGGATAAGGAGGTCGTCTGTGAAAAATCAGTCAATTTGGGTGACTTGTCTGACTACAACTTGCGTTCCATGTTGGATGCCATCAATTGGGGCCCCGTACTCCACATGGGGGGCCCGGTCCAATTTGATGTTGTTAGGAAATTCTATGCATCCTGTGTTTATGTCACGTCTTCTCCCCCCTCCTTCAATGTCGAGGTTGGTGATCGGGATTGCCTGTTTACCTTGAAGTCCATATCAGAATTTGTTGGCGTTCCAAGGGTTGAGGAGCTTTCTTTCGATTTTTCATCCTTGGGTCCCAAACCCAACCTAGTTATCGCTCAATTCCTCTGTGGTGAGGGGTCACCCAAATGGGTGGGTGGTGCACTTCGAGCATCCTCAATGACGTGGGATTTTCGCCTTTTGCATAATCTCTTTTTTCGCAATGTCTATCCGTGGATGAGCAACAAAGCGGATGTCACCGAAACTATGTTTCGGTTGCTGTATCGGGTTGGTAAAGGTCATCCGCTCTGCCTCCCCACTCGGATCATGAATATCATCCACCAGGTCATCCTGCGTGACGACGGGAACTCCACTAGTCTGCCATTTGGGCATCTCATACACAAAATGGCTGAGCATATTGGCATTGTTGGTACCGATAAAATTCACAAACCGGTCATTATCAACCGTACCATCATTGCTCGTATGGAGCTTACCAGAGACGTTATCCAGCGTCGTCTGCAGGAGCAGCAGCAGGAGCAGGCAGAGCCGTCCCAGCTTGAGGCACCACCTATCTCTACTGGCCCTTCACACACTTCAGCTCCGTCATCAGATCCATCCCTCGATCCTCGCGACGCTCCAGGACGATTCAGCACGCCGCCTCGAGCTTTTTCTCGTCGGCACTCTCCTTCCGTGGATCCCTCTTCCTACATTGCGGAGCTTCACCAGCTTCGAGCGGATATATTTCAGCGGCTTGATAGGCTTGAGCAGACCGGCGACCAGATCTTGCAGGGTCAGGCCACCTTATTGGTTCAGCAGGAGGCCCTAGTCACTCGTCAGGCGCAGATAGAGAGGCGAATAAAGCGATGGGAGCGTGCGGCTCGTGGGGACATTCCACCCCCTGATCTTGGCGATGGCACGAATTATTAGTCTTATGTCTTGGTCACAGTTACTTTTTGAATGACCAATGACATTGTCTGGATTTCATGCTATATCATTCTCTGGTTGTCTGTATATTTTGGATTGATACATCTTTACATTGGGCTACTTGCCCATTTTGGTATCTATGTGGATGTTTTTTTTTTTATATATATGAGCTTGTTTGTTCTTTTATTGAATATCCTTGGGAGGTTGGATGGTTTGGGCGTATTTGCCCATATTAGCTCATGCTTTATGTTTTATTTTGAGTCTAGATATACATCTGGAGGGGTGGTTGGTTGATTGGGCTATATGCCCTCTGTGCATTCATGTTTACTTGTATATCTGGCATGTGTTGTTCTTTAAATCTCCTCAGGGCTTATATTTCCATATCTGTTTCCTGTGATATGTGATTGACATATTTTCGGCGCTAGCCTTGCAGCTTTATTAGGCATATCTTTTTGCTGGCTAACCCTTGTCAATTACTAACAAAAAGGGGGGGAATCATCCCACCTAGAAGGTCCGATTATATCTTTTTGCAGGACTTTGTAGGTGCAAGCATTGAGGGGGAGATTTTGAAGAAAATCGAGTCTGTACATGTCCTTTTGTAAAGATTATGTTGTATATCTGTATTGACATGTAAATGGGTGTATATTACTTTCTGTTTAAGGGTCAATCATGATAAGGAGTCATGATTTGTCTAGGTTAGATGTTTTGTCACGCAATTGACAAAGGGGGAGATTGTTAGTACATCTTTTTGTTGTCAATTGGTGTGTTGGTTGGTCGCGTCTTGTCGTATGAGCCCCGGTCGAAGAATTGAAGAATCAAGACCTGAAGAGTTCGCTCATCCATTGCTCAAGCTCATGTTGAAACAAGATCCTAGGTAAGTTGCATATAGATCGACCATAGGAAACCCAAAACATCAAAGAATGGCGTAAAGACTCACATATCTTATCCCCATTCCTCTCGACCCTTGCACAAGTTGATCAGACTTGTGAATCATGGCTGGTGCGAAGCATATTGAAGATATGTCCATACATTGGACCCTTTTGCACCTCATCACTTGAAGTGATCCGTTGCTGTGTTGAGAATCTTGGTCCTGCAAGCTCGCTATGTCAAGTTCATTTAGAAAGCGCCCAGGCCTCTCAACTCATCAACTAACTTGCTGTGAAGAAAGCGGATGGACAGCCGACCGGTCTTGACCGGTCGGCCAGGCATTCAAGGCTAACAAGATACCTTGCTGGATGGGCTTCATACGGACAGCCGACCGGTCTTGACCGGTCGGCCAAGCTAAACATTTACTCTCCAGCAGCTGTGCGCTTGATTCAGAATGGTAGCCGACCGGTCAAGACCGGTCGGCCTTCACATTTTTCTTGGACCAGCAAGCTCTGCCGACCGGTCATGACCGGTCGGCCTGTAGTATGGTAATCTTACAGCAAGGGGGTCCGACTGGTCTTGACCGGTCGGCCAATGTTGTTCATTTGCTACAGCAAGGGGGTCCGACCGGTCTTGACCGGTCGGCCAATGTTGTTCATTTGCTACAGCAAGGGGGTCCGACCGGTCTTGACCGGTCGGCCTACTCTTTGAACTCTCTCCAGCAAGGGGGTCCGACCGGTCTTGACCGGTCGGCCAGTCCCAAATGAGGCCTTGTTTTTCAAACGACGACCGGTCTGTCCGACCGGTTCAGACCTTTCTCTGACAGGTCGGCTGTGACCGTTTTTTATCCGTTGGGGCTATCATTTGGGGCTCTATAAAGTCAGGACTTGAGGTCTTTTATGTCATGCATTCAACACCCTTCAAGAGCTAAGAGAGAGAGCCTTTACTCACATCCTCCTACCCTCTTTGCTCTTGTTCCCCTTGAGTTTATCATTCAAACCTAGCCATTAATGGCTTTTCACTGAGTATTCAAAGCTCGGTTTGAAGTATGAACTCAAGACTTTCATTCATGGCTGACCTACCTTCAGAATATATTTAAGAGGTCATTTATAGCCATTGAATGCTTGGAGTTTGGTAGTTCCCTCATTACCATTGCATTGAATAGGCAAGAGGAACTAAACCAACTCTCTCCCAACTACCCGGCATCAACATATCCTTATCATTTGCATCGGTAGCTGATCTTGGGAGCACAAAGAGAAGCTGAAGCAAGTGGAGCTGAAGCTACTCATCAAAGGCATCGAATCGGGGCTCAATTGTCTAGGTATGTCTAGTTTTTGAGAGTCCATCTATTCATTCACTATTCCCTGGATTGGAAAACTCTGGCGGGAGGGTACGTGACCATCCTTGGATTAGGATTGGTGAGAGTTTGAGATCCAAACTCGTCAAGTCCCTGGATTGGGCCATCGGCGGATGGTAAACGCGGTCCTAGATCAAAGGATGTCAAGGTTGATGGTTAACCTGATTTAAAACAAGACTATAGTGAAATCCGGTGGTCTCATAGGTTGAGATCGTGAACCGGGAGTGGAGTAGGGAAACCGAACCACTATAAATTGCTGTGCATTGTGAGATTGAATGATTGCTATGTGTTGAATGCTTTAGTCAATCATGAATGCTAACTGTTTGATGAAATGCCTATGATAGTCCTTGCTTACAAACTGCTCATATAACTGTCTTGAATGCTATTGTGATTATCTTATTTTGATAAGATTGACTTGGTTAGTCTTTAATTGTAATTGGAATTTAAAAAGTCCTATTCACCCCCCCTCTAGGACATTAGGCATATCTCCAAGTATCTCTATAGGCGGTAGAACCGCAATTTCAATTGGTATCAGAGCGGGTTCCTCCGTTCAGGTTTAAAAACCCGGAGTGAGATCCTAAGAGAGCTTGAAATAAGAAGATTCCCAAACCATTTGAATGGTCAAATGATGTTCAAATAAGAAGATTCCCAAACCATTTGATAATATATTGAATTATCTTTCCAACAAGCACAATATCACCAAATCGAACATGTAATGAAGGAGTTGTGGCTATTTTATTTGGGATCACGAGATGATACAAACGAGAGAGAACCCGACCTGATATATAAGGGAATTTAAGCCCTCTTTTAGACGGTCAAATGACCTCTAAATGAGATAATTTTAAATCCATTTCAAAACTTGTCGAATTATCTTTCTAACATGTACAATATCACCCTGATCGAACCTGGAATAAGGGAATTATGACCATTTTTACACAATCGTGCCTAGTTAGAAATGAGAGCAAACACAATCAATATCATGATGGACTTTGGGACTGTTTTTGGATGGTCAAATGGTGTTCAAATGAGATGATTCTAAAGTCACTTGAAACTACATTGAATTATCTTTCTAACAAGCATAATATCACTCTAATTGGAGCTATAACGAGAGATTTATGACTATTTTCGTGTTATCATGGGTTGCTGAAAACAAGAGCGAGTAAAGATCGTCTGATTCTTTAGAATTAGATGATTGTAGAGATTAAACGATCTTTTGAAAGGTTAAATGATCTTCAAATGAGATGATTTTAAATCCATTTGAAAGTTCATCGAATTATATTTCCAATGAACATAAATACTCTTTCATATGTATGGCATAACCTAATCTTATTTTGTAAGTTTTCTAAGTGACCCCCCCCTTTTAATCTCACCCTGATCAGATCTGAAACGAGCAAGTTATGAGCATTTTCGTGTGATTGTTGAGTTCTTGATTTATACATATTCTAACCCCATTTTATCACATCTTATGTATAATTTCTATGTTTAAAAGACTATCTAATGCATGTTTTGTGATTGTAGGAATGAGAGAGAGACTTCACCTATTTGAAGGTTAAAAGAATACTTTTAGAGTCACTCGATGATGAAGGAAGATGAGCCAATGGAAGAGAGAAGAAGCAATGTCACGCTCCAAAATCGGGGACCAGGCTCACTAAATTCCCGATCTCCAACCTTGGTGCCAACAGCCTCCGTAGTACCCCATTCTCGGTTCCTAGCTCTCATATGCCAGGTTCCGATCCTGGGATCCTACCAGGAGGATTTTCAGGGTAAATTTTTTTTGTAAAGGAGCATAATCAAAACCATAAAACATCATCAGATATCCACTAATAAGTTGTTGAGTACAGTGCTGGAAAGGGAAATACAAAATGTAGCAAAAGCCCAAAATAGCAGGTACATGAACCGCGCTCAATGTTGCTGATGTGCTCTAGTACTTGCAGCGTAAACAAACGCGAATAAGCTTCCTAAGAAGCTCAATAGAGTGCGTGTGTGCGCGTGTGATGCATATGAAAAGTATACAGATATCAGAGTAAGGGGAAGTAATAGAGGGCTAAGTTACCAGATTCATGAATGTTATCAGCCATCCCAAGGCTATGTCATGCAAAGGCTTACATGGCCGAGTGTTACATGCTAGAGATGCAATGCAAACACGTCAATCCTCAACTAATCCATATATCAAAATGGTTCTCATCTGGGACATCACCGGGGTCTAGTACACTCTAATACTGGCTGCCACACATCGCGCTCATAACCAAGCGAGTAGAAAAGACCTCACTATCCGCCTCGTCAGTGGTATGCCAATGCCCACCCGGTTAGCCGATAGTGGACCATTTCATGAGCTGGTCAGACTCGACCTAGCTTATAGCCCACTGCACCCAGGTGGATAAGGTCACACCCCTTTCCAACCAACCTCGACACAGTGGGAGACGCGGCCTACTGGTATTTGGCACTCGGGCACTCGTGTTATTCACTCGGTCTCGACGTTGGAGCATCCTACTGGTACCACAGGGTTTAGGGACTTCCACCCAAGGACAACCATAGTGACCACATACTAGAACAAGTTTCCGGTGTCCATTACTGCCAACCACGATGTGACTATGGCGGTCACCACCCCGATGCTGCTAGGGTGTGAAAGCGATCGTGACATACATAATGCGAAATGCATGAGTCACACAATCCAAGTCATGAACCAAACTTATGCATACTGCGCAATCATGTGAGGCAACCCTGTCTCGGAAGGGTCCCCTAAGTATAACAAGCCAAAATAGCATATGCTATGATTAATCGTGGTCCATAACAGGCATACAAATGATGCATATGGGCATATGAATGAGCATGATATTCATTATACTAAGTATATTATTAGGGTGAAGTATAAAGCTAAGTATACTAGCATGTTACCAAACATATCATGTAATGTTGGCCTTAAATGGCCCCATATATATGCAGAGAGTGGGACTCGGACTGTGGGCCCCATTGAAAATGTAAAGGTCTTCGTGGCATAGCCCACTTGAGACTATATCGGCCCCATACTTGGGCCTGCACATACAAAGTAGGCCGATAAAATAGGTGTACGGCATGGATAAAACATATGTATCAAGGGAAGGACCATGGTGGGCCCCGCCCACTGGTCGGATAACAAATATACATCATCGGTCTTAGGAAGTATCAATGGTAGGTATGCAATCACCACCATTTCCTAAGTGAAGCTCACTCAAATTGGGCCCCACGCGTTGATCAAGACGGGTGGCATGATACACAATACATCCATCAAGGTGGAACCCAAAGATGGGCCCACAACCTCTACTTGGATGAAAAAATAAACACTAAAGTGGCCCCAAGGAAGTTTTCAATGGTGGGCATCAATGATTCCCTGCAGGTGTGGTCCATCTGACGTTTGGATCTGCCTCATTGTTGGGGCCATATCCTATAATGGCATGGAAAAGCAGATGGGCAACATGAATAAAACAGATACATCATGGTGGGACTAAACAGATACATCACGTTGGAACCCACAGGGTGGGCCACCTGCTGGGCTGCGTGGTACCCAGCTGGGTCTCAGGAAGTTTTGGAATCAAGCAGATATTTGTGTTTTCCCCTCCATCCATATCCATGTGATCTTATGAACAGGTTGGATGACAAATAAATATCACTGTAGGGCCTGGGAAGGTTTCAACGGTGGAAATCATTATTCCCACTGTTTCCTGTGGCATGGTCCACTTGACATTTGGATATGCATAAATTTTGGGCTCAGCCACTAAAATGAGCTGGAAAAACATATGGATGGAATAGATAAAGCACATACATTCTAGGTGGGTCCCACGAGTGGGCCACCTGCTGGGCAGCCCAACCAACCCACGACGCTGGTTGCTGCCAGCGCCCCTTTTTTGTTCTTTTCTTTTCTTTATATATATATATATATATATTATCATGGTTCTCATCAAGTGGGGCCCACAAAAGTTTTCTATCAAGTTGATATTTTTGTTTTCCCTTCCTGCACACGTGTGTGAACTTATGAAGAGGTTGGATCTCAAATAAACATCATGGTGGGCCGTAGGAAGGTTTCAACGGTAGGGTCACTGTCCTCACCGTTTTCTTTCAAGTGGGGTCCACTTAAGATTTGGATCTGTCTCATTCTTCAGATCATGCCCTAAAATGATCTCTCCAAATGGATGGACGGTGTGGATATAACACACGCATCATGGTGGGACCCATAGAAGTTGGTGACATCACTCCAGTAGCAAGATAGCTACTCAACGTGTCAGTGCTCCTAGCGTCTCTGACGCTGGGAGCCTTGCTCCTTTTTTTTCTTTTTTCTTTTTTTTTGTTTATATCAAGTGGGGCCCACATGGGTATGATCCACTCTGCTCATCGGGTTCCCCATCTCATGGGGGACCTAATGAGTCCTAAATTTGGTAGCGGACAGGGTTTACAAACATCACAGTGGGCCCAAGAAGTTTCGACAGTGGACATTATTGTTTCCACTGTTTTCTATGGTGTGGTCCATCTGAGATCTGGATCTGCTTCATTTTTAGTGTACAGCCCTAAAATGGACTGGAGAAACAGATAGACGGCGAGGATTGAACACAAACATCAAGGTGGGTCCCACGAGTAGGGACCCCACTCACACATTCCAATCGCCCTGACGCTGGACAGTTCCAGCATCTTTGATGTAACGCCCCAAAATTCAACGCCCGAATATACCGCCCGAGCACGAATTTTCGAGCGCTACTAAGGTAATATTTACAGGATTACAAATAATAGTAGCAATTTTTTTTTTTATATAACTAAACCACATCCATACTCTTATTCCAACTTACATCATAAAATAAATTGTAAATGTTCATAATTCACAAACATGACACTGATATACTTATCTACGATTCTATTAACTTAAAACTAAATAGAATATCTAAAAATAAATAAAAGCGTCTTCATTAGAGTTGGTGTTCTCCTCCTCCTGGATCTTCACCATGTCCTCAACTTCTGCCTTGTCCTCGAAAGATTCCATGTCGCCTCTTGAACCTACAGTTCCCTAAGAAGGGTGAGCAAAACAATGCCCAGCGAGTAGTATTTAGTCCACTCCATAATATGAATCACGCATCCAAGTAAACAGATAAAAAGAATCAAAATATAACTATTCAGTTTGTAAATTGTAGAATGCCATGCTCACATTTTTCCACCCCACAATGACACATTCATTAACATTAAACACACATCCCATAATGAATTTCCATGCAGCACGCATAAATCAACCATATACGTGGCCTTTAATACAAGGTCTTTAGTCAGGTTTCACACAAGTAAATCAGCCATACGAGGCTACGCCTGAAAAATAGTATCACAACCAATCACAACCAAACAGGTGAAGTACATTCCGATCCTGACACGGTACGCCCGATCCTGACACGGGTCGCATTCCTGACGAGACGCAATTGCTCCGATCCTGACACGGTACGCCCGATTCTGACACGGGTCGCATTCTCAATGAGAAAACAATTGCCCCGATCCTGACATGGGTACGATCCGATCCCAACACGGGTCGCATTCTCGACGGAAAAACATACCACACTTAATGGTTTCCCATATTCCAGTTCATCCAATGATGTATCCATACAGAGGTGTCCCATAACCACACCCATATCCATCCCACAAAAACTTAACCACACTTAACCACACCCATATACACCGACCATGCTTAACCGTACTTGGATAGTTATGGTTAAGAACCATTTCCATACCCCTACTTTGATTTAATTCCGTGGACTTAACCTCACCATGAACCGCTCTATGCATGGGTCCATCATATGTGATCATATAAACATAAACATGTGATAATGAGAATTTACTGCATGTTAATACAATTTAATGAATCATACAACATAACTATTTAAGAAACAAATCAAGTGCATATATATCAAGATGGCAAGAATGCATCCACATTATGAAACACAGCATTTTGAAAGGGTTTAAGAACTTTAAACTAAACTATAACCATACATTCAAAGAGAATGGACAGTTGTTATCCCCACAATTTCATTTAATCTGACTGTTTGGGAGGTTTGATATGTACCAAATTTATTTTACAGTTTTAAGGCTTGCTGGTCTAAGCATTAGACAGCTTAGATTGAGCAAAATATTCCTCAATGGGACCCAAAAGTTGGAGTCCAATCAGATTAAGATTCTGTTATTTTTCAAGGTGTCAATCCCATTATTTTAAGTGGTGTGGGCCACCTGGAACCCCGTTCTGGCCCATATTTTTATGGTGAATCCCACACAACCCAACAAACAGTGTGGACGAGGTGGATTTATCTAAAAGTTCACATGTGGGGCCCATAAGTGTCTGTTGTCCCCACTTTAAAATCTGCTCACCTTCAGATTTATATTGTATTACATCGTCCACTATTTAAGACGGTGTGGCCCACTCGGTTATCGAAACCCTCTGAAATTTAATTTCCAGCCTCCTGACATAGTAATGTAACAAATAAGTGGTATAGATTTGACAAAAAGCTTAGGGTGGGGCCCAAGAATTACCCACTGTTCATGAGAGATAAATTTGGAATTTTCTGCACAATTGCAGAAAATTCAGCAAGATAGTCCAATTTGTAGAAGTTGGTGTGGTCCGCTCGGGTCTCGGATTAAGCTAAAATTTGGTGGGCTATTAAAACACATGATGAAGTAAACTATGGTCGGAGTAGATATAGAAAAGTACATCAGGGTGGGGTCCACATGTTGACCCCCAACTGCTGCCCGTCCGTCCCTTACGTCAGCAGCCATGACGCTGCTGGACTGGCAGCGTCCTTGGGGTACTGACTGGTCCAGTAGCCCATTGTTTTATTTATTTATATATATTTTTTTATATGTATCCACACAAGGCGGGGCCCACTAAGTTGAGATCCAATCCATCCATTGAATTATTCGGGCCTTTAGTCCACCCAATAAATTTGATTTTTGCATAGATCGAAAATTATAAAACAAAGATAGTGATTTTATTCCCATTTTAATGGTTGGGTTTATTTCTCTTACTTTGGTCCACTTAAATATCAGATTCTTTTTAAATCTGGGCCCACAAGCAAACGTAAACTATAATACATGATGAATGGCATAGATTTAATCAAAGTAACATAATTGATCTACTAAATAAAACACAAATGCGCAAATTCAAACTATGATGTGGAGTGAGTATTTCCGTAGACTCACCAATTGTCAATCCGATCCGAGATTTTGAAGATGAGAATAACAAAGAAAACCAATCTTCGGCCCACTACAAAATACTACCTCCTTCCTCCCAATCAACGGTCATATGATGATGATGATGTATGGATGGTGATGATGGATGTTAATGTCAGATCTCGTAACAGTATCCTCCGGACGCTCACCTTCTCTCCAACACAGATTTCCTCCGCCAAACCTGAAAGAAGACAGACAGCAACTAAGGGTGGCTGGGATCCAGCCGTTAGCCCTCCGATGCTTAAGTCAGGCCAAAGCAAAGAAGAAGAGTAACCAGGCCAAAACAGGACAGGGATTGAAGATTGTGTGTACCTTTCCCATAATGGAGTCGTCCCTTTATATAGATCTGAAGCGGTTCAATCCGTTACGCAAGATATCGAGATCCCGCTGATCTCGTGTACGATACTGAGATCTTGCTGATTTCGTGGGATAAGATCCTATCTTTAGAGACGAGATCCAACCCAATGACTTATTTCAGCAATCACGTTCCTTGATGGCACTCCCTTGAGATCCGGAACCACCAGAGAAGATAAGCCCGAAAACCGACCTATACGGGCTGCCGGTAGGCGTAGTAATAGCGCTGATTGCTCATGTTGAGTTGGAAGCCGTAGTTGGAGTCAAAGCTGTCGAAAAGGAAGGAGACGCCGAAAGGGCGGAGACCACCGCGCTGGATGTAACTTTGCTTGGAGCCGTCGAGGGATTTGGACAAGCTGCTCGACGGGAATCGGGTGCTGGGGCTACGAAGATCGTCCAAACCAAAAACAAAGACTCATGATTACTCTGATTCGGGAACTGCTCGTGTCAGGACTGCTCGCATCCGGGAGATGCGACCCCTTCTGGCGAGCACGAGCTGAGATGCTCGCATCCGGGAGATGCGACCCCTTCTGGCGAACACGAGCCGAGATGCTCGCATCTGAGAGATGCGACCCCTTCTGGCAAACACGAGCCGAGATGCTCGCATCCGGGAGATGCGACCCCTTCTAGCGAGCACGAGCCGAGATGCTCGCATCTGGGAGATGCGACCCCTTCTGGCGAACACGAGCCGAGATGCTCACATCCGGGAGATGCGACCCCTTCTAGCGAGCATGAGCCGAGATGCTCGAATCCGGGAGATGCGACCCCTTCTGGCGAACACGAGCCGAGATGCTCGCATCCGGGAGATGCAACCCCTTACCGCGAGCACGACTTGGACTCCTCGCATTCATATTGCCGCGATCCTTCACTTCTCGCCAGACTACATTTGCCTACAATAGATGCCCCCCAAACACTTGGTATTGAAGAACTATGCCAAGGGTTTGCTAGTGCTGACAGCTGGGTGCTGGGAGACAATCGCGCATGATTCACTTAACGTGCTTCCGCATTTATGATGGCCAGCTTTCGCGCAGTTTTTTCTGCCGCCAGAAATGAGGCGTCGGGCGCCACGTGTTTCCGTATTTAATGCTAGCGTCCGTTCGTCTGGTGTGCCGGATGAGAAACTGCTGCGTGTCCAGCAAATCAGACGGAATGATTGCGTATAAATACCGGACTTAGAAAAAATTCCTTCATTTTCGAATTTTCTGCTGCGGGGCTATCTGCTTTCTTCTTCTTCCTTTGCTTCTGGTGCGAAAAACCTCTTCACAGAGGTAGTCTTTCTCCAACTTTCTCCCTTCATCTCTGCTCCCTTCATCTTTCTTTCTTGCTTTTCTACTTGTGATGGCGGGGTCCTCCGATGAAGAGATTGTTCCCTTGGGAGATCACACCCTTGATTCTTCCGAATCCAATAATGCCAGAGTACCGGCTGGTAGATATTCTGCCTCCGGCTATTCTTCCATCTTGACGGAGGAGAGGCTCTCTAACCTTAGAGAGGCATATAGAGTCCCAGACTCTGTTTTATTTAGATTACCTGGGAGAGGGGAGATAGCCGATGCCCCACCACCAGGGTGTGTGGCTTTTTATGAATATTTTTTCAAAGTAGGTGTACGTCTTCCCCTCCACCCGTTTATACGGAACTTCCTCCGTCTCTACAAGATTGCCCCGGGCCAATTAATAGTAAATGGCTGGCGGGTACTCCTTAGTGCTTTCGTCCTCTGAAAGCAAGCGGGTAACGAGGAGTTAACCGCTGAGGAATTTTTAAGGTTATTCCAGCTGAAGAAGGCGCCAGCTAGCGAGGGTTGGTACTACCTATGCTTCTGGCATCGGAATAACTTTATTTTGGGGAACCCTTCCTCCAACTGCCCGGGATGGAGAAAGAAGTGGTTCTATGTCTCCGGCAACTGGGAGTCCGAAATGGGCTCCGACCCCAAAGGCCATAACGTTAATCGCTATTTTGGCGAAGGTGGGTCAAGTGCTTGTTTATTTGTCCGACAGAAACAATAGCTTTGCTATATTGATGACTTAATGAACTTTCTTTTTTGCTCGTAGGAATCCCAATTGGTGTGAAACCGAATCTGCGGGGAGGACTCAATGAGAAGTTGGTTAGAGTCTACAAGCTTCCTGCGACTACACGACACGTCAACGTCGCATTAGAGTCCCATCACCTCTGTGCAGCGGGTCTCATCTCCAGAGAAGAAACGACGAACGCTGGCGAAAAAAGAGGTGCACTAGGGGTGCTTCCCCGTCTGAAGGGCGCGGCCTCGAAGAGGCAAAAGAAAAATGGGGGTCCCTCAAATGCACCTGCCCCCACTGATGGGACTGCTCGCGGTCTTCAATCACGAGGGGTCGGTTCGGGAGGGGTCGCTACGACTTCTCGTACGACCACGACCCCTCCGGTTATCGCGACCCCTCTATCCGCCGTGCCCCCTCCGGCTACTGCGACTCCACCGTCAGGTGTTCGTGGACAGCCGGTGATCGAAGTCGCCGACAATTTACCGAAAGGCGATCGGAGGGAGGGAGGCCTCCCTCCTAAGGATATAAGATGCGAGCCTACTGGTGCTCGCGAGTCTGCGACACCTTCCATGGGTGCCGTGAGTGCTCGCGAGATGAGCTCTGGCGAGATGGTGGTGGCCCAACCTTCCGGGTCGGGGGTTTTTGTTATTCCCCCGCACTTGCATCCTGTATGCAAGTTTATGTTTGATAACATCCCTCCCAACTCCTTCGGGAGTTTGCCTGAGCCAAGCCCAGAGGCTCTCTCTACTGATATTGGAGTGAGATTGGTTCAGGTAACAACCTTTTTCCTTTTTACCAATCTCTTCGGGATTTTATAAGATGACTAGCAATCTAATCCTTCTTTCTTTATTTGTATCAGAGCCTGGATCTCACGCTCCGTGTTAGGCGGGATGTCAAAGCAGCTCGCCGCAGCGTGGAGGACGCGGAGAAGAAGAAAAAGACCATGGAAGCGGAGGTCCAAGGGCGGGACCGCTTGGTGAAAGCTCTGGAAGTGCAAATCACCAAGCTGGATGAAGAGAAGAAAATTCTCCTCGTCAAAATCCAATCCCTGACTGAGAGCTTTCAGTCAGTGGATCTCCAACTCGCCAAGCTTCAGGAGCTCCATACCAAGAGCGAGAAGGAGAAGGAAATCTTCCGCCAGGACAAGATCCAACTTGAAGGGTGGCTCAAGGATGCGCGGACCAAGCTCGAGGAGACCCAGAAGAAACTCGAGGAGGCCCAGCAGCAACTTCACCAGTTGAAGGATGACTCCATCCACTGGGAAGAAGAGCGAGTGGCCCTCGTTCAAATGGTATCTGATGAGGGTCCTCGCGCAGTTCAGGAGTTTCGAACTTCTCAACTTTACGATGAGGAGTGATATGACGCGTATATCGCTGGTCACGATTTCGCGGTCAGAGTTATGCAGCTGATCACTCCAACTTTTAATGTTGAGGAGTTCGACAGAGTGGCATTCGAGGTTGCAGCTAAAGAACGGGCTGCCGCTGAGAACGAAGTCATCGGGGCAACAGACGCCGCTCCTACTCCTGAGGCTGGTCCTGAAGCTGAGAGCCGCGAGCCTGCGCAAGATGAGGATGACCAACCCTGACCTCGGCTGCTTCCTATATCATGTATATATATATATATATTTTTTTGAGAAGAGATTTGTAATTGTCATGACCTTTGGGTCATTATTTCAATGACCACTTACTTTTTCAGTGTTGTGTATTCTCCTCTTTCCTTTCTGCTTTGTGTTGATCCCATCTGACTCATCCGAGGATGCTATCCTTATTCGAGCATGAGCTGCGCTGCTCGCAGTAAGGGTACGGACTGCGACCCTTGAATTCGTGCACGAGTTGCTCTGCTCGCATTCTGGAAGTGCGATCTCTTTCACCAGTGCGAGCATCTAATTCATGAAAAGATGAATTAGACTCAATCTGGGGGTCGTGTGACCGTGTCCGCGTTGAGATAGACTGATCTATCGATTGAGATTCTGATTCCACCAAGGGCAGAAGATTGGTCAAGAGAGCACGTATGCTCTCTTCGGGGCTGTTTTTAATCCATAAAATGGAGAAGCAACCAATTAATAACAACTTCAATCCTACCAAGGGTAGGCAATTGGCCAAGAGGATGTGTATATTCTCTTTGGAGCTATTCGAGTCCGAATAAATGGAATAGCGACCAAAAGATATCTTCAACTTTATTCATAAAATGTTGTTATGAACTACATCAAATTTAGGGGAAGTATTGTAGCAAATGCTCCACGTGCCAAGGGCGACGCACGGGTCTGCCCTGCATGTCTTCAAGATAATAGGTACCGGGTCGCACAATCCTAATAACCCGATAAGGGCCTTCTCAATTTGGATCCAGCGAACGAGAAGGGACTCCGAGCTTTTGTCTTAGGACCAAATCTCCAAGCTGGAAGGATCTAGGCCGCACCTTTGCATTTCGATAACGAGCAATACGTTGTTGATATGCTGCCGCTCGTACTTGGGAGGCGTTTCTACGTTCTTCCAAGAGGTCGAGATGAAGGCGAAGGTCTTCCTGATTACTCGCGGGGTCATATTGCTCGATCCGATATGAGGGCACTTGAATTTCCACTGGTACTACTGCGTCGACACCAAATGCTAAGGAAAAAGGGGTCTCACCCGTTGACGTACTGAGTTGTAGTCCTATACGCCCATAATACTTCTGGTAGAAGTTCTGGCCATTCACCTTTGCATTCACCAAGCTTGGTTTTTAAATGGTGCTTTTTGTTCACTGCCTCGACCTGCCCATTCGCCTGAGGATGATATGGAGAAGTGCGGAGATTACATATCTTCCATTTGTCACAGAATTCATCAAAGGCCGCGTTGTCGAACTGCGTTCCATTATCAGTAATTATGGTATGAGGGAGTCCGAAGCGGCATATGATATTTCTCCATATGAACTTGGTAGTTTGTTTCTCAGTAATCTTGGCTAATGGTTCTGCCTCGGCCCATTTGGTGAAGTAATCAACTGCTACAATCGCGAACTTATTTTGTCCCTTTCCCATGGGCAAGGGTCCAATGATATCGACCCCCCACTGAGCGAAAGGCCAAGGGCTATCAACTGGAGTCATCCGTTCGGAAGGTACACGGGGTATAGGTGAATATCGCTGGCACTTGTCACATTTTTTAGAAAATTCAATTGCATCTACTTTCATAGTGGGCCAATAATATCCTTGCCACATCGCCTTATATGCTAGGGATCGCCCCCTGGGGTGATTACCACATGCCCCCTGGTGTACTTCGTCTAGAACATGAAGTGCTTCTTCTGGATGAAGACACCTTAAATAAGGCAAGGAGAAGCTTTTTCGCAACAATATTCCGTCTTGCAAGGTGTACCTGGAAGCTCGAAGTCGAATTTGTCTTGCAGCTTTCTTATCGTCTGGTAGGTATCCGTCTCTGAGATAAAGGATGATGGGATCCATCCAGCATGGAGACGATTGTACCGATATTACTTGCTCAAGAGCCGATTGGTCGATACTTAGGTTCTGACGATACTCGATGGGGATCGAATGTGCTAACTCAGATTCTGGTGCGGAAGCGAGCTTAGCCAATGAGTCAGCAAGTTGGTTCTGCTCGCGAGGAATATGAATTATTTCATAGGTCTTCAGTTTCGCGAGCAGGATGAGTACACGAGACTTGTATAAGGCCATCCTTTCTTCTTTGGCTTCAAATTCACCAAGAACTTGTTTGACAATGAGTTGGGAGTCGCTATGAATTAACAGATTTTGAATTGCAAGGACAATGGCTAGTTCGAGGCCAACGATCAGGGCCTCATATTCTGCTTCATTATTTGATACGTGAGAATCGAAACGTAGAGCATATTGGAAATGCGACCCGTCGGGAGCCACTAAAATCAAGCCCGCTCCACTGCCAGTGGCCCGCGACGACCCGTCCACGAAGAGTGACCAAGGAGGTTGGTCGCTGGTCGTGGTATTAATATTAGAAGAGTATGTAAATTCGGCGATAAAGTCAGCCACGGCCTGGCCTTTAATGGCGGTCCTAGGACAGAATGAGATGTCGTGTTCGCTGATCTCGACTGCCCATTTAGTCAAGCGTCAGGAAGCCTCAGGTCTCTGAAGGACTTGTCGTAGTGGATGATTTGTTGGCACTAGAATAGCGTGGGCTTGAAAGTATGGTCGCAGTTTTCTAGCTGCCATGACTAAGGCTAGGGCTAGCTTTTCCATATCAGAATATCGAGTTTCTGCATCAACCATTGCTCGACTAACATAATAAACGGGCCTTTGCACCCTGGAATCTTCTCTTATTAATGCGGCGCTAACGGCCGTAGCGGACACAGATAAATAAAGAATGAGTTGCTCGTGTGCTATAGGTTTAGATAAATGGGGGGTGTGCTCATGTATAGCTTCAATTGTTGAAAAGCCTCTTCACACTGTGGTGTCCATTTCCAATCAGACTTGGCCGTTGCACGAAGGAGTTTAAAAAATGGTAAGCACTTGTCAGATGCTCGCGAGATGAACCTGTTCAATGATGCGATGCGACCAGCCAGGCGCTGGACGTCCTTCAGAGTGGTGGGGGATTTCATCTCTATCAATGCTTTTATCTTTTCGGGGTTTGCCTCGATTCCGCGCTGGCCGACCATGAACCCAAGAAACTTTCCTGCAGACACTCCAAACGCACATTTTTCTGGGTTCAGTTTCATTTGATACTTCCTCATTAGGTTGAAGGCTTCTCGAAGATAAAAAATATGATCATCTTCTACGGTGCTTTAAACGAGCATATCATCAACATAAACTTCCATATTCCTACCGATTTGAGCAGCGAACATTTTGTTGTCGAGACGTTGATAAGTGGCCCCTGCATTTTTAAGACCGAATGGCATTACCTGGTAGCAATATAGTCCTCGATCCGTGATGAAGGCAGTATGCTGGCTATCGGGTGGATGCATCATAATCTGGTTATAACCAGAGTAAGCATCCGTAAAACTAAGCAGAGCGTGTCCAGCTGTTGAATCGACCAGCTGGTCTATCCGTGGTGTTGGAAAACTATCTTTGGGGCATGCTTTGTTCAGATCTGAATAATCGATGCACATTCTCCACTTGCCATTAGCTTTTCGGACGAGAACTACGTTCGCGACCCACTCTGGGTAATCAACTTCTTTTATGAAATTGACCGTAAGTAGCTTCTCGACCTCAGCTTTGATCACCATTTGCCTTTCTGCAGTGAAGGCACGTCGACGCTGGTGTACGGGTTTATGCTTTGGGTCGATATTGAGACGATGTGCGATGACATTGGGGTCAATGCCTGGCATATCTTTATGAGACCAAGCGAACACGTCCTGATATTCGGTAAGGAAAAGGACCAGATCTTCACGATGGACGCTGGTTAAAGAGGATCCAATGTATACGACCCTGGATAAGTCATCTTTGGCTAAGTGAATCACCACTGTATCTTCCCCTGGAGTTCCCGATTTAAGAGCACTCTCTCTCGGATCCAACGAGGTGTCGGAGGGAAAGTTGGGTGAACCTTGTGCTATCTCCATGACGGGTACTGCTTGAGCCTTCTTTCGATCTTGGAGGGCAATCTGGTAGCAAGACCGTGCCTCCTGTTGACTTCCTCGTACGACCCCGATACCATTTGGGGTAGGAAATTTGACACACAGATACGAAGGGTGCAAGGCTGCCCCGACCTTAGTAAGAGATGGCCGCCCCAAAATGGCGTTATACGCTGATTTTCGGTCCACTACGAGGAAGTTTATGAAGATGGTGGTCTTCACTGGACTTTCTCCGAAAGTAACTGGGAGATTGATGCTTCCTTCAGGCGTTACTACCTCACCTCCGAAGCCGACGAGGGGGGTCGATACTGGCTTGAGAAGGCTTCTGGCAAGTGCCATTTTGTTGAAAGCCTCCAAGTATAGAATATTAGCTGAGCTACCTGTATCCACCATAATTCGATGTGTCAGATAATTTGATACCTTCAATGTGACTACGATGGAGTCTTCGTGAGGGAAGTGAATTCCCTTCGTATCTTCGAGAGTGAAGGAAATTGGAGGATGGCTGGTTTTTTACGAGCTAGACGTCTGTTCCAGCCAATAGATTTGCTGGGGTTCTTTGGATGCCTTTCGAGCGTATGCTTTCCTCGAAGCTTGAGAGTCACCCCCGCAAGCTGGTCCTCCGACGATGGTGCGGATTTCTCCCGTGGGCTCAGCGTCCTCTTGGTCAGTTTGATGATGAGGTGATTCCTTTTGGCGAGATGAGGTCTTCGTCCTTTCTGGTGATTGATTTTTACGAGCAACATAATCCTGGAGATGGCCTTTTCGAATAAGGGCTTCGATATGGTCTCGTAGAGAGATGCAGTCCTGGGTTCTATGCCCGTGATCTTTGTGGAAGTAACAGAACTTGCTCTTATCTCTCTTCTCGGGATCGGATTTGATCTTTGCAGGCCATTTTACATATGGCTTGTGTTTAATCTCCATTAGAACCTTTTCATGAGACCGATTAAGAGGAGTGTAGTTATGGTATTTACCGGAGTAAGGCTTCTTGGGAGAACGATCGCGTTGATCACGACGATATTTTTTATCTATAGAAGAGGTTCCCTCTAGCTTGCATTTCTTACCCTGTGCCCCCTGACGTGTCAATGCGACTTCTTCTGCATTGATGTACTTCTGAGCTTTGGCTTGGAACTCTGCCATAGTTTTCGGTGGCCTTTTATCCAAGGCAAACCTGAATTTCTCGCTCGTTATTCCTGCTATGAGGGCTGCGAGCCCTTTTTCTTCAGTATAACTTTCAGTTTGAATGGCTTCAGCGGTGAATCGTACTGTGAACTCCTTTATCGTTTCCCCATGCTGCTGTTTTAGATTCATTAGATGGGAGGCTGGCTTCTTGATGCGGATGCTTCCCATGAATTGAGAAAGGAATATCTCTGATAACTGAGAAAAGGAGCTGATGGAACGAGGCTTTTATCCTCGGAACCACGTGCGAGCCGCCTCCTTCAATGTTAGGGAAAAAGCCCTGCACATGATTTCTGAACCATGTCCCTCCAACTCCATGAGGGACCTGTATGTTTCCAGGTGTTCAAGAGGGTCACCAATACCTGTGTACGGGGAGATAACAGGCATTCGATACTTTCTGGGTAACGGGGATTCCATAACCTCGCTGGTGAAGGGGGACTTGGATTGATGTATCGCCGCCATGACTGCAGATGGCCGATTTGCCTGGTATCGCTGTTCCATGACATCAAAACGATCATGGATTCTTTTGAGATCTCCTTCCCATGGTAGGGTATAGCTTGATGTTTCGGCGGTGGAGCCCTGCGGTTGAGGTTGTCGAGACGAACTAGAATGTATAGAATGTGGAGACGGCACAGGGGGATGGCTGCCAAGTGGTGGGACCTGTGGTTCGTCCATAGAATGTCTGGAAGCCACTGGCATGGGTTGGGTGGTAAGCCTTCGGAGGGTTGTCTCTGCGGTTCAGGGAAATGCTGGTCAAGCCGATTTGACAGGGCCTGAACTCCGGCATTCAGAGTTAGAAGAGTATTTCTGAGGAAACGCAAGACATCGTCTTGATTTCCAGAAGCCTCCAATAATGGGTTTGTTGATGGTATATTCGGGGCTCCTTGAGGGATATTCGTCGACGCGGGCGGAAGAGCAGGTACGGATTCTGCCTCATCGGGCGGAGGTGGTGCCTGCCTTGAAGTCGAAGGATGAACAGCCTTTTTAGGAGGCATCGCCAGAGGATTTTGATTGGTAGAACGATTGATTTCGACGATCAAGTCGTTCCCACAGACGACGCCAAACTGTTTGTAATTACGGTTTTACCGCTTGTAGAGATACTCGGAGATATGTCTAAGGACCTAGAGGGGGGGGGGGGGGGGGGGGGGGGTGAATAGGACCTTTGAAATTCTTTTCGCCTACTTACACAATTCAACAAATATAACAAAGTAAGCAAGAACACTTAGGCTACCAAGCCTAGGTGGGTCCAATCACAAGACTAGAAAAAGTATAAGCAAGAAATAATCCTAGTCTAAGCATGCATAGGTAAAGAAAATATTCAACTAATTAAGCTTCTAACCTAAGCATCTTGTGTAGACTTATGAGAGTGGATCAATGCGCTCAAGTCTACACAAGTAGTGAAGGTACATCTTGTGTGAGGATGCCTAAACAGTGCCTAGCATGCATTCCTATCAATCATTCATAATTAAGCAATTAAACTAACAATGCAAAGATAGAATGTGCTCAAGAACAATCACAGACACAAGGATGTATAATGGTTCGACTACGTGTCTACTCCACTCCCGGTTCAAGTACTCAACCCCTTTGAGCACACCGGCATTCACTATCGGAGGTTTTAAATGAGGTTCACCTCTCAACCTTTACACGGAGGTTTTATCGGTTCACCTCTCAACCGTATCCGGAGTTTTAGACATAGGCTAACTCTCAACCTTATCGCACGTTTACTCCTGTGTCGGAGGCTCCCCCTTGGAGACTTAGTTTAGGCCCGGCTGACGGGCCAAGGAACGACTAACGTCCCTAGGTTGAGTTCGAAAACAAACTCTAAAGTGGACTCTCAAATAAGACAACCTACTTGTCGGATGAGCCCCTTGTTTAGCGCCGGATTGGGTTGCTTGATCTCCGCTCTCCCGTGCTTCAATCAGCTTCCCTTTGCTCCCTCGATCGTGCCGCCGTTGCGTCGCCAATGCCTCAGCCACATTCGATCAAACACCTTACATGCGTTGCCTTGAAATGCCCAAGGTGCTAGGAGGATGGGTTTGAGAGCTCTACAACTTAGTGGGAATGGGTTTCCTAGAGTCTCTTACCTACAACGATCTCATCTTCGAGTTTAGGACAAGGATTTGCCAATCAAGGAGCTTCCTAACTCTAGAGATCAAGAGGGGATGAAGGTCATCTTCTTCATGAGCTTGGAATGATCTAATCTTGTGTTAAAGCACAAGGAAGATGCCTTGCATAGGTCAAGGATTAAGCCTCAAAAGATCTCCTTCAATGGTGGCTTTTCTCCCTTCAAAATCCCTCTACCAAAGCCCAAAATCGGAGCTCTATATATAGGGAAATAGAGCCGCAACGGTCAGAAAACGGCTATATGCCGACCTGTCCCGACCGGTCATGACCGGTCGGACCCCCCTGCTGGAGAACATCAAAAGCATAGGCCAAAAATATGGGCCGACCGGTCATGACCGGTCGGACCCCCTCACTGGACAGGCCAAATGCACTAGCCCGACCGGTCATGACCGGTCGGCGCCCTTTGCTGGATATATGGAGATACCAGGCCGACCGGTCATGACCGGTCGGCCACACCTGCTGGCCTACAAGCTTTGTAGAGGCCGACCGGTCATGACCGGTCGGCTGGCCTTTTACAAATGCAGCAGCACTGCTGGCCGACCGGTCATGACCGGTCGGACCAGCCTGGTTCCCCCTGTGCATAAAGCTGAACTCTACTCTCTCCAGCATGATCATATAGTCCTAGGTTAGGGTGATCAAATGTGACACCTAGGGCCTATTTATGATGCCTAAATGGTTCTAAATATGGTCAAGGTCATCAAGGATACAAAGGGGATAGGTTTTGGTCGAGGTTAAGGCACCAAGGCATCACTTTTACCTGAAACTACTTCCTTGATGCGGCTGGACGTCTTGAGTCTTCAGTCTTCGTCTTCATTGGGCTCAACCGACACAAGACACACTGCTGTAAGTGATTGACAAACAATGTGCACTAGTATGCCACAGAAAAGTGCACTAACAATCTCCCCCTTTGTCAATTACTTACAAAAACTTAACCTACCAAAACAAATTACATGTTCAAGATATTACAATGATAATGAATAAATTACAGGACTCTTGACATGCCTAAACTAAGCTGCTCCGCTTCAGTTTGCTCCCCCACAACTTGTCAATCCCTGCATCACAAAACATAGCAAACTAGTTTTGGTGGGATTTGATCTTTCTCCCCCTTTTTGTTAGTAATTGACAAACTATTCTCTCCCCCTTAATGATATACCAATGAGGTTTAAGGTAAGAGGAGATAGTGTGTCGCAGTTATAACTATAAGCACATGTGTTCGCTCGCCTCAAGTGTAAGGCTGCGATGTAGTAATAAATCTCGGTAAGACCGAGGTCGATCCACAGGGAAAGAGTAACAGCTTCCTAATTACTCCAGCAACTCAGTTTAATAGAGTAAATTCAAATTCAATGTGATGTTTAATTAAAACAGTAACTTAATGAAAAATCAGAGATATAATGTACTAAGGCTTTCAAGGATCCACTTGTAGCAATCCTATGTCAATTCAGTCAATCCAAGTAGAGAACACAACTAGATTTGAAGTCCTATCTCTCATCTAGTTGGAAAGTAAAGCATTCACACACATTCATCCAATTCAAGTTGAACTTCCAAGTTCAAGTCCATTCAATCAATGTAGAATTCAAATTCATAGCCTGCGGAGTAACAGCCATGCCTATGGACTATGGCCTGCTCAAGGATTACTATAATTCGAATCTAAACAAGCAACCTGTGATAATCTCAGAGAATTAAAAGGAATTCATGTCCGGAGCACATAAACTCAGATAAGACATCTCAAACTACCACCTATTGGACTGAAACATAAGGAAAATCAAACTTTGAATTGAAAAAGAATACTTGAATCAGACTGAAATTAACATAAAACTGGCTACAAGCTTCACCTCTCAGCCTTAGCTGAGAGGTTTTAGCCGAGCATAGTCATGCTACAACTAAAAACTCAAAAATAAAGCATAAAACTCGAAAAACCTGAAAATAGATGTTGCAGACGCCCCACAATCGCCTTCAGCCTCCAAACTCACGTTCCTTCTCTTCTCTGATACCTTAGGGAGAGCCCCTAGGTGGCGTTTTATAGCAACAATCCTCCCTTGCGTCGGATTCTGCGAAATCCTACGCCTTGCGCAGCAATTTTCGGAGTCCCGAATTAGAAAGGATTCTTCTTACGCAGGGCCGACCGGTCGTGACCGGTCGGCCTGGCTTTTCAAATACTCCAGAGAGCACAGCCGACCGGTCATGACCGGTCGGTGTGGACTGTCCATTGTTCCAGCGTGCATGCCCGACCGGTCATGACCGGTCGGGCTGTTTTATCCTTCATCCAGTGCCTATAGCCGACCGGTCATGCCGGTCGGCCTCCTTCCATTTACTTCATTTATGTGGCTGACCGGTCAGATGACCGGTCAGCCTTGTTTTTCTTCCATTTTTTTCTTTTTTTCTTCATTCTCTTTTCTCCCTTTTTCTTCTTCTTTCTTTGGTCCATCCTAGGACTTCATGCAATGTCTTCAAATACATTCTTTTGGCTCCAATTTGATGAAATCCACTCTCATCCCTACAATCACAGAAACACGTGTTAGGTGGGCCTTTAAACCATGAAAATCATGCAAACCATGTAGTGTAATGGGCAATGCAATGTATAAATTGGAGGTTCAACAACATGCTAAAAGGAGAGAGTATAGGGTGCATGAATCATACATACATGGAGCAGACTAAGAAACATGATTAATAAGAAATGTAACTATTCAGGCAAGATTAATCATGCAATTGGTCAAGGATATACATTTGCAATAGTAGCACAAGGGCTTATAGCCCAATCAACCAACCTCCCCTAATGGTATATCAAGACCAATACTAAGCAAAAATTAGCATACATGAAGCATAAAACTCAAGATGGTTAGCTAATCTAAGCAAGATGACAATCTAGCAAGCAAATGTATCAATAAAAGCAAAGCTAAATCATTAAAATTTGGGCGAATGAGGCTTGAATCCTCTGATTTGCCCATATATATAGAAATGAGGCTGAAATCCTCAGATTTTCCAATAAAAGCATAACTAGCTACCCTCTCTAACCATGATGAGATTAAAAAGTCAAAGGGTAGCAAAATTCCACAACACCCTCATAGAATGTAGCATGAGGTGAGGGGTTGGGAACACCTTCTCCTAGAAGGGATAGCGGTTGGGATCCCCTCTTAGATAATCTGGTAAAGGAGTCGTGATGGAGGCCGAGAGAGCAAGATCTTTATGTTGGCTCTCATCATCAGATTCGGACTCCTTCGTATCATCCCAAGTAGCAGCCATTGCCTTTTTTCCTTTCGGTTTAGGCCCTTCCGGACATTCCGGGGCAATATGGCCGTGACGACCGCAACCGTAACAACGGACGGATGAAGATATGGATGATTTTTCTTTATGTTTATCACCTTTCTTGTCCTTTTTGTCACGGCTATTCCCTCTATCAAATTTGAGGAATCTCTTGAATTTTTTGTTTAATTTCTCTTCCTCATCATCCTCATCATCGCTATCTTCCTCCGACTCACTTTTGATTTTCTTGTGTTTGTGAGAGGACTTAAAGGCGATGTTTTTCCTTCTAGAGGGGGCTTTAAAGCCTAGCTCAAAGGTTTGTAGGGAACCTATGAGTTCTTCAACTTTCATTGTGTTTAGATCCCTAAACTCTTCAATGGTGGTGACTTTAGAAGAGAACCATTCCGGAAGAGATCTCAGAATTTTCCTACAAAGCCTATGTTCCGGAACCGGATCCCCTAAGCCCCACATATCATTTGTGATTTTGTTCAGTTTGGTATAAAATTCAGTAAACGTTTCATCCTCCTCTATAGTAATATTTTCAAAGAGAGTGGAGAGGCGCTGGAGTTTAGAATTTTTAACAACATTTGTTCCTTCATGGGTAACTTCAAGAATATCCCATGCTTGTTTACTGGTAGTGCATTTTTGGATCCGACCAAATTCTTCTCTCGATACTGAACAAAATATAGCATTCAGGCCCTTGGCATTATTGATACGTTGAGCTTTTTCATGATCAGTCCACAATGCCTTGTCTTTTGGCCTGAGGACATCCGGCTCACCTTCCTTAGAAATAGTGACCATTGGGGGTTCATATCCATAATCAACCATGTCCCTCACATCCGAATCAATGGATTCCAAGAAGATGCGCATTCGGGCTTTCCAATATGGATAATTTGACCCATCAAAGAAAGGAGGCTTAGTGACGGATGAAGAGTCCTCTCTAGACATATTTTCAAGTTTCTCTTAAGGATATATCTCTAGGCAATTAAGCCCTTAAAGAGAAACCCTCTCTGATACCAATTGTAATTACGGTTTTACCGCTTGTAGAGATACTCGGAGATATGTCTAAGGACCTAGAGGGGGGGGGGGGGGGGGGGGGGGGGGGGGGGGGGGGGGGGTGAATGGGACCTTTAAAATTCTTTTCGCCTACTTACACAATTCAACAAATATAACAAAGTAAGCAAGAACACTTAGGCTACCAAGCCTAGGTGGGTCCAATCACAAGACTAGAAAAAGTATAAGCAAGAAATAATCCTAGTCTAAGCATGCATAGGTAAAGAAAATATTCAACTAATTAAGCTTCTAACCTAAGCATCTTGTGTAGACTTATGAGAGTGGATCAATGCGCTCAAGTCTACACAAGTAGTGAAGGTACATCTTGTGTGAGGATGCCTAAACAGTGCCTAGCATGCATTCCTATCAATCATTCATAATTAAGCAATTAAACTAACAATGAAAAGATAGAATGTGCTCAAGAACAATCACAGACACAAGGATGTATAATGGTTCGACTACGTGTCTACTCCACTCCCGGTTCAAGTACTCAACCCCTTTGAGCACACCGGCATTCACTATCGGAGGTTTTAAATGAGGTTCACCTCTCAACCTTTACACGGAGGTTTTATCGGTTCACCTCTCAACCGTATCCGGAGTTTTAGACATAGGCTAACTCTCAACCTTATCGCACGTTTACTCCCGTGTCGGAGGCTCCCCCTTGGAGACTTAGTTTAGGCCCGGCTGACGGGCCAAGGAACGACTAACGTCCCTAGGTCGAGTTCGAAAACAAACTCTAAAGTGGACTCTCAAATAAGACAACCTACTTGTCGGATGAGCCCCTTGTTTAGCGCCGGATTGGGTTGCTTGATCTCCGCTCTCCCGTGCTTCAATCAGCTTCCCTTTGCTCCCTCGATCGTGCCGCCGTTGCGTCGCCAATGCCTCAGCCACATTCGATCAAACACCTTGCATGCGTTGCCTTGAAATGCCCAAGGTGCTAGGAGGATGGGTTTGAGAGCTCTACAACTTAGTGGGAATGGGTTTCCTAGAGTCTCTTACCTACAACGATCTCATCTTCGAGTTTAGGACAAGGATTTGCCAATCAAGGAGCTTCCTAACTCTAGAGATCAAGAGGGGATGAAGGTCATCTTCTTCATGAGCTTGGAATGCTCTAATCTTGTGTTAAAGCACAAGGAAGATGCCTTGCATAGGTCAAGGATTAAGCCTCAAAAGATCTCCTTCAATGGTGGCTTTTCTCCCTTCAAAATCCCTCTACCAAAGCCCAAAACCGGAGCTCTATATATAGGGAAATAGAGCCGCAACGGTCAGAAAACGGCTATATGCCGACCTGTCCCGACCGGTCATGACCGGTCGGACCCCCCTGCTGGAGAACATCAAAAGCATAGGCCAAAAATATGGGCCGACCGGTCATGACCGGTCGGACCCCCTCACTGGACAGGCCAAATGCACTAGCCCGACCGGTCATGACCGGTCGGCGCCCTTTGCTGGATATATGGAGATACCAGGCCGACCGGTCATGACCGGTCGGCCACACCTGCTGGCCTACAAGCTTTGTAGAGGCCGACCGGTCATGACTGATCGGCTGGCCTTTTACAAATGCAACAGCACTGCTGGCCGACCGGTCATGACCGGTCGGACCAGCCTGGTTCCCCCTATGCATAAAGCTGAACTCTACTCTCTCCAGCATGATCATATAGTCCTAGGTTAGGGTGATCAAATGTGAAACCTAGGGCCTATCTATGATGCCTAAATGGTTCTAAATATGGTCAAGGTCATCAAGGATACAAAGGGGATAGGTTTTGGTCGAGGTTAAGGCACCAAGGCATCACTTTTACCTGAAACTACTTCCTTGATGCGGCTGGACGTCTTGAGTCTTCAGTCTTCGTCTTCATTGGGCTCAACCGACACAAGACACACTGCTGTAAGTGATTGACAAACAAGGTGCACTAGTATGCCACGGAAAAGTGCACTAACACTGTTAATGTCAGATCTCGTAACAGTATCCTCCGGACGCTCACCTTCTCTCCAACACAGATTTCCTCCGCCAAACCTGAAAGAAGACAGACAACAACTAAGGGTGGCTGGGATCCAGCCGTTAGCCCTCCGATGCTTAAGTCAGGCCAAAGCAAAGAAGAAGAGTAACCAGGCCAAAACAGGACAGGGATTGAAGATTGTGTGTACCTTTCCCATAATGGAGTCGTCCCTTTATATAGATCTGAAGCGGTTCAATCCGTTACGCAAGATATCGAGATCCTGCTGATCTCGTGTACGATACTGAGATCTTGCTGATTTCGTGGGATAAGATCCTATCTTTAGAGACGAGATCCAACCCAATGACTTATTTCAGCAATCACGTTCCTTGATGGCACTCCCTTGAGATCCTGAACCACCAGAGAAGATAAGCCCGAAAACCGACCTATATGGGCTGCCGGTAGGCGTAGTAATAGCGCTGATTGCTCATGTTGAGCTGGAAGCCGTACTTGGAGTCATAGCTGCCGAAAAGGAAGGAGACGCCGAAAGGGCGGAGACCACCGCGCTGGATGTAACTTTGCTTGGAGCCGTCGAGGGATTTGGACAAGCTGCTCGACGGGAATCGGGTGCTGGGGCTACGAAGATCGTCCAAACCAAAAACAAAGACTCATGATTGCTCTGATTCGGGAACTGCTCGTGTCAGGACTGCTCGCATCCGGGAGATGCGACCCCTTCTGGCGAGCACGAGCCGAGATGCTCGCATCCGGGAGATGCGACCCCTTCTGGCGAACACGAGCCGAGATGCTCGCATCCGGGAGATGCGACCCCTTCTGGAGAACACGAGCCGAGATGCTCGCATCCGGGAGATGCGACCCCTTCTAGCGAGCACGAGCCGAGATGCTCGCATCCGGGAGATGCGACCCCTTCTGGCGAGCACGAGCCGAGATGCTCGCATCCGGGAGATGCGACCCCTTCTGGCGAACACGAGCCGAGATGCTCGCATCCGGGAGATGCGACCCCTTCTGGCGAACACGAGCCGAGATGCTCGCATCTGGGAGATGCGACCCCTTACCGCGAGCACGACCTGGACTCCTCGCATTTATATTGCCGCGATCCTTCACTTCTCGCCAGATTACATTTGCCTACAACAATGGATGGTGATAATGGATGGTAGGGATTTGAAACTATTGATGATGAATGGTGATGAGATGGCTACGATTCGGTCGTAATTGTAAAAGTAGTAGAATAGGACTCTCTTACGAGAGTTTAAATAAAGTACATTAGCTTATAACATAAATATTTGTGGTGAAAATAGAAGTAATATTTTGATGGTCCACCTAGTGATCTCTTCTTGGATCTAAGACGTCCATCATACAGAGGATTAACATAACAAGTAGTGGGTAAACTCTTGGGTCAAAGGGTCGATGGATGGACACAATATAATCTATGTAAGAGTTAGCCTAAATGAACGCTCTAGAATAGATGTGTAACATCTTAAAATCGGGCCCACCTTTCACAAATCTGAGACCATTATGACATTGGCCTCGAAAAACTGACAAAGTGGTATGAATTTGGGAGAATTTGGTAGTGTCCACACCCACGATCTAATAAGGACACAAATGATGATCTAAATGGTGGTAAACACCACAACTTAAGGTGGTTAGTTTCTAAGGATAAGCTTGACCACTTTGAGGTGCGACTAAATCATGACCATTGAGTGTTGTGTGAAGTGGTCCGCACCATTGGTTAGAATGTCCATGGATTGAATAATGGACCGTTGGGTCGATGAATTTCTTACCGGTTTAAGAATAATTGATAAAAAATGTGATGGACGGTAAATACACCTCGGTTCAAGATTCTGAAAACATGGGAATGTGGGCCATCTTAGAAAACCTAAAATACCCAAAATCTAGACACACACCGACGTCCATACATAAAGATGGACGGTCCACAACGAAGATAGAAATCTCTCTGTACCAAACTCCGTAACCATATCCTAAAATTTAGATTTTGAATTGGCACATCTCAACGAATGTGACTTCTGTACTTCTCGGTCTACATGGACATATCTAGGACCTTACGATGGAATCTAATCCAATAGGTCACCTAAGTATATGAAAAAGGTCGCCCATGAGTGATTTCACCTTGATTGGTGGTCCACATGGCCCTACACAGTAATTCTTCGATTAAACGGTCTCGGAAGATCATCCAGTGATGAAATTTCACATGGATGGCTAAAATGCTATAACAAAGATGTGGAGAAAATTCCACAGCTAACTGACACACCAATTGAAATAAATCACGGGGGTTCACTTTCACCACTGGTTTGGTGTTAGGACAAGTTTTAATGGCTTGATGAAGTCCGATGAGAATTTCAACGGTCATAAAGGTTCTTCTAAGGATACTCTATAATTCCAACGGAACCAAACTCGGTTTGATAAGCTCAATGGGCCATGGTGATTAAAATGAGGATGAATGGCCACGATAGAAAGATCTATTACCGGATCTGGGTAGATCAGACTATATTATTGGATTCTACATGATTTAATCTATCAATCTATGGCTCAGATCAATTCCACAGATAATATAAATAATTTAAAATGAATTACTAAAGTTTATGTACATGGAATATGGTTTATAATTCCACTTTTCTACCCAATTATTCCATGAGAAATGTACATCAAACATGTTATCAACTTACACACATTAAATTATTATTATTTTAATTTTATAAATTCTAATCCAGATTTTTAAATTAAATAATAAATCATAAAAAATTACAGATATTACACTTGACGCTGTGAACGTCCAGCGTCCCAACTTCTTTTCTCTATTTTTTTATTATGTTTTTTTTGTTCAAGTGGATGAAATCCATGCATTATGGTGGGTCCCACGAGTGGGGACCCCACTCCCTTAGCCCCGAATCTGGACGCTAGACAGTTCCAGCGTCCCTGACGTTGAGAACGTCCAGCGTCTGGATTCTCTTTTTTTTTTTCTTTTTTTTTTTGTTACTGTTTCCAATTGTTGGGGTCCATACATGGATGATCCAATCCATCCATCTGGTTGTTCATCACAAGGTGGACCCAAGAATGTATGGATCAACCAACCCTTGTATTTTTCCTTCATCCAGATCTTTGTGATCTAAAACAAAATGGGGTGGGATGGAAAATAAGCATCATGGTGGGCCACACAAGGTGGTCCACACTGTGGTAGCGTGCGGGGCACACTGTCCCACAGCATGGCCCACTTGTGGGCCCAAAAATTGAAAGGAAATCAAGAAAAGGGGAGTTGACGTTCCCCCTTGCACTCACCTCGAAATATGAGCGGTTGGATTGGGTCGGGTTGACGATCGGAAGGTCCGGATGATGATCGGGGTCCTCCAAACTAGGTTCCTCCCTTCTAATTCCTCTAACTCCCTCTTAATCTCTCTCTTCTTAATCCTCTCTCTTTTCTTTCTCTCTCTCCTTAATCCTTTCTCTCTCTCTCTCTCTCTTGTTTTTTTTGTAAATATGGAATGAGAAGGCCTCCTCTCCCCTACGTATGCACTTGCATGGGTAGAGAGGAGGAATCATGGGGGTGATGATGGCTAGCATGGGAGGGGCATGGAAGGTATGGGGGGTATGGGCTTGTGTTGACTTTTGGTGAGAGAGGGATGGGGTGAGTAGGGTTTGTGTAGACTAGGGTGATGAGAGGGGTATGGGTGAGGGTGAGGGTGATTGATTTGACTTTTTCTTGGGATTTGTACAAGTGGGGCCCGCGCCACACATGCGTTGTGCGGTCCACCTCAGATTACGCAAATGATCATAACTTTCACACCAGGTATCGCAATGGGGTGTGCCGCGCGGCATTGGAATCGCAGCGCCTACGCGGTCGCCGGGGTATAGGTCTTTGGTCGATGCGGTTCTAAAATAGGGTCGCGATCAAGGCTCTCTAATCTGGTCCATCCAGAACGTACCGGTACAGAAAACTAAACGTAAGGAGGGCATACAGGGTACGGGTCTTACAAGCAAGGAGAAGAGAAGAGGGAAAAGAATGAAGAAAACAAGGCTTCATGTTGGTCCAACTAGTCATGACCAGTCGGCCACATGGTTGCCCCCACTCTAGAGTCGCTGGACATTGGACCAAACCAGTTCGACCAGTCGTGACCGGTCGGCCAGATAGCTCCGATTGGTTGGCCAAGCACAAAATTAGGAAAATTCCAGGATTCCAGCAGCTTGCTCTTCAAGCTCCGATTTTTCATACGCTGTGTAAATTTTTATGCACTTCTAAAAGATTTTGAGGCGGTGGAGCTTCAATATTATAAAAGGACACTTAATTTTTGATCTAAAGGCATCATAGAAGGCTTGAGAAGTCGTGGGAGATGAAGAGGATCATCGTGAAACGTCTATAACTCCTCCAATTCGGTTTTTTTTTTTAATTTTATGTTTTTAGTACTCTTTCATTGTTTCTAGTTTAAGCATGATGATGCTCGGCTAGAATCTCTTAGCTAGGGCTAAAAGGTGAAGCTTGTAGTTAATTTAATGTAGAATTCGTTTGATTCAAGTACCTTTACTAAAGTTTGGATTTTTAAGTTCTAGTTTAAATGAAGTTAGTATTTTTGGATGTTTTATGAGAGTTCATGTACTTCGGACATGAGTTCCTTGCAATTCTCTGAGATTGCCATGTTTGGATTGATTTGATTCAAATTGTAGTAACCCTAGAGCATGTCATAGTCTCTTGTCATGGCTGTTACTTCGAAGACTACAAGTTTAAATTCTATGTGCTTCATTAGAACTAGAATCCGATTTTCTGACTTAAGTGGGATTGTTTGTATTTGAATGCTTAATCTTCCAACTAGATGAGAGATAGAATTTCGAATCTAGTTGTGTCTATACTTGGATGAATGAATTCACATTGGACTACTACAAGTGGATCCTTAAGGCCTTAGTTCCATTAATTATCAGATTTTTCTTAAAGTTATTATTTTACTTAACTCTTAAAAGTAAATTCCAAATTTGCTGAGATTAAAGCTATTAGAATGGTTTGAGATTGTTTACCCTAATTCCTTGTGGATCGACCTTGATCTTAACAAGAATTATTACTATATCGCAGCCTTGCACTTGAAGCGAGTGAACAAATTTTTTGTGCCGCTGCCGGGGAATTAAGGTTAAATGGTTCTAAATTGTTTTAGTAACTATAGAAGTAGAATTAGTTAGGTAGGGTTTCCTGTTTTCCTAAGACTAGTTTTCTGATTTCTAAAACTAACAGTGTTTGCTTTGTTTTGTAGGAATTTATTCTAATTCAAGCGCATTGGGTAACATCTTTCTAACTTAGAACTTCTTTTATTTTAGAGTTTCAGTTTTTAGTTTTCCTAGAATTTTAGTTTAGTTTCTAAATTTTATTTATAAGATCTAGGATTTAGTTTCAGATTTTGTTTGTGTGGTTTATGTCCCGTTGGGAACGTGACCACACAAAGCATCTCCAAACCGAGGGTGGTTTAGTTGGACCACTTTCCATCCAAAGATGAGTTAGAAAATATTTAGAAAGTTGTGAAAGTTCGAGGAGTATAAATCAAACACCATTAATGAATCATCCTCCTTCTACTCCAACTACAAATGCAAATCAAGAGGGAGTAGGAGAGAATAAGGTGCACAATGCTCCTCCAATGAGAGCTTTACGTGACTACTTACAACCGGCCCGTACGACTACACCCTCATGTATGGTTCTACCAAACACTGAGGGTAACTTTCATATAAAGCCGGGAGTAATTCAACTTTTACCCAAGTTCCATGGGCTAGACTCATAGAGCCCATACCTACACTTGAAAGAATTTGATGAGGTTGTGGCCACCTTGCAATATGGTAATGTAACTAAAGATGTTATTAAGCTTAAATTGTTTCCCTTCTCATTGAAAGAAAGAGCCAAGGGTTGGCTCCACTCTCTTAGACCACGTTCGATAGGGACATGGACTGAGATGACCCGAGAATTCTTGAAAGAGTTCTTCCCGGCTCATAAAACAAATACTCTTCGAAGATCTGTCATGAACTTCTCGGTTAAAGAGAATGAATCATTCTTTCAAAGTTGGGAAAGGTTTAAGGACATCCGACTTGCTTGCCCACATCATGGCTACGCGAGTTGGTGAATTATAAAATTATTTTATGATGGATTGAATTCTAATTTTCACCAATTCATAGAGATGATGTGCAATAGCGAGTTTATAAGCAAAAATTCAGATGAAGTGTAGAATTACTTGGTTTTCGCTCGGCTCAAGTGTAAGGCTGCGATGTAGTAATAAATCTCAGTAAGACCGAGGTCGATCCACAGGGAAAGAGGTAAACAATTCCAAGTACTCTAATAACTAGAATCTAAGAAGTTTAGAAGAATGGTTTTTCACATCAAATAGAAAAATCTGAAAATAAGAAGAACTAGAGCATCAAGGATCCACTTGTAGTAGTTCAATGCCAATCCATTCATCCAAGTACAACACAATTAGAATCAAAGTCTTATCTAATTGGAAGATATAACATTCAAGCACAAACAGTCCCACTTAAATATGAAAATTCGATTTCTAGTTCTAATGAAGCACATAGAACTTGAACTTGTAGCCTTCGGAGTAACAGCCATGCCTATGGACTATGGCATGCTCAAGGGTTACTACAATTCGAATTCAAACAACCCAATCATGGTAATTTCAGAGAATTGCAAGGAACTCATGTTCGGAGCACACAAACTCTCACAAAACTTCTAAAAAACCAAACTTTATTCAAACTAGAAGTTCAAAATCCAAATTTAAGAAAAGGGTACTTGAAATAAAAGAATTAAAGCATTGAAACCAACTACAAATTTCACCTCTAGCTCTAGCTAAGAGGTTAACTAAGAAAATGCATATTAAAACTAGAACTAGAACTAAGAAAAGGAAGAAAAACTAGCTGTAGGAGGCTAGGTAGCCTCCTAGGACTTGAACTCCTTGCTTCCCACATCCTTGACTGATTTGGAATAGAAGAGAGCACCTCCTTTTATAATACAGCAAGAGTACCGCAATACAACAGATTTTGTTTCGCTTCGTACGGTTTAACCAATGGTCGGATTGCCTTCAAATTTGATTTGCAGCTTCCTTGTAATGTGATCTTCCTCATAAATGATTTAGATTTCCAATATTATCTTCTTAATGGGCCCACCAATCAGATCAGCGACCGCCTCTCAAAATCGCGCAATTCGGGTACCTTCAGAACCAGTCATCTTGCTTTCAACGCTCCGGAGTGTACAGAGGTCGGATTGATCTCAAATTTTGAAAATTGGTAGAAAACTTCCTCCTCTACATGATAGACAGATTAGATTATCCAAAAAAATTTCAGAATTAGGTGCGAAAATTAGAACACTCAGCCCTTTTATAAACTCTGTGCAGTTGGATCTTTCTGGATGGTCCATCTTTCTTCAACCGGTACGATCAAACCACACATCCTTTTGATCTGAAAATTTTGTGGTTATTCATATATGGATGTGATCTAAAATATGGTCAAAGTGGATTCTTCATATCATCAATGATGGGTCACCTGGACCGGCCCAGAGTTGAACAGCGAAATCTGGAACTTTCTGGACAATTCGTATTGTTTTGGCCACCACGGTCAATCTGTAGCTCCGATCGACACGAAACCACTTGGGTTATTTCGGCATCGAGCTCCTCTTCGATATGGATGTATTGGATTTCCAAATATCATCAAGATGAGCCCAAAAAACTAGACCAAAAAACAAAAAACAGGAATAGCTTGCTGCCTGAAATCTGGAAGACTGAAATTACATGGCCGACCGGTCTTGACCGGTCTAGACCTGTCTGGCAGGTGTCCAGGGAGTGCAGCTGACCGGTCTAGACTGGTCTTGACCGGGCGGACCTAGTTTCTGCATTTTTTCTTCTTTCTTTTCTTCAGGCCCGACCGGTCTTGACTGGTCGGACCTAGTTTCTGCATTTTTTCTTCTTTTTTTTCTTCTCTCCTTCCTCTCTCTTTGCTTTCTTCTTTCTTTGGCCCACCTTGGGTCTTCATCCAAGGCTCCTAAATGTCTCGTTTTGGTCACCAATTCGGCAAAGCCACTCTCATTCCTACAATCGCAAAATATGTATTAGATGGGCCTTTTAAACATGAAAACCATGCATATAATGTGATGTAATGGGCCATATCATATATAAATTGGAGGTTCAACACACCCCCCAACCAGCTTTTTGCTAGTCCCAAGCAAAACATGCGTGAAATAATTTCAAACCTCCAAACCAACTCTCCTTCAGAAACCATGTTTCTATCCATTCCAAGACATACAAGTATAAACTTTGGAGAAATTAGGTGATAGAAGTTGAAACTTTAAACTCTCAAAGCATAATAAGTGTCTACATGAAATTCCCGCTGATTGATTGATAAATAGAAGAACTCGAACAACTTTAACCTAGTGTGCATAGTGAAAGTTCATCTCATCAGTTTCTGAGATTATCTTCTTCATAGATCAACTAAACTATAGATCTCAAGGTGTATAGAGCAACAATAAGCCTATGACAGCAATTTGCCTTACCGTCCTTCCGACGGCTTTCACACTATGTCCCATTTTCGGCTTTGGTTATGGGTAGACCATCCCCCGGTTGGTAATAGGTAGCCCTTTTCAGAATTTTCTACCATTTTTCCATCATTCCTAATTTCATCCTTCCTTTTCCTTTTTCTTTTAAATTAGTAGGATTTTTAGAAATCCATATCTTTCGTTATTTTCCCATGGACAAGGATGGACAAATTACCCTGGCTTGGTTTCTTAACACCTTAAATCAAAGTCTAGCTAATCCACAAATCACATAATCCTTTCAACCCATGAAAATCGTGTAATGTGAATTAGGTGTAAAAGTGTACAAATTTTCTATCAATCACATAAATAGAGGAATTCACATATAAAACCATTATATTAAGAGAAGTTCAAAGCTTGCAACATCACTCACTTCGTATCTCCTCTTCTTATACTCGTATCATCCCAAATGCATAGAAACAAAGTTTTCCAAAAGAGTTTTAAATTTTTAGAAAATTTGAAAAAATTTGTACATATGATGCTCGAAATATTACAAATTGCTAGATGAGAAATCTCATCTCACCCCCCAACCAAAATCTTACATTGTCCTCAATGTAACAAGATATACAATAAGCATGACATGAGAGCAATGAAATAAAACACAGGAGAGTGAGAACGAGAATACCTGAGGTAGAAAGTTGATCAATGCGAGCATCTTCCATTGTCTCGATGAGACTTATTCAATCCTAATTTCAGAAAAATAAATCCTAACCTACCTACCTACCTTTGATTAATACAATCGACTACATGATCAAATTTGAGCAGGATCTTCATGAATTTCAATAAATTTCTCATGAGGACCATCCAAAGTCCTGCTCGACAGTAAACATGTGTGCTTCTTATCATTGAAGTCCAATCGTATTGTGCACCACATGCATAAAAGGAAGAGATAAGATCAGCAAAAAGATATCTCCTCAAATTCTGATATGGGTTATGATCGATAAAAAATGGGTCCTCCCAATCAGAATTTTCAATGAGCTGAAGGACCCATGATGGTGGAGAGACATTCATCGTGTATTATTTAGTTAAAGTTTTCTCCTCTACAATTTTAAAATTATATGGTGCTTCCACAAACAATGGTAAAGAGTGTAAAACAGTGGAATGGTGTTCTTCAGGCACTGACATCGTGTCTAACAAAATGTCCAACTCCTTAATCATCTCATCATCGAGATCATAAGATTGGGCTAAGCATTCCTCTAGGAAATCGAGATAGTCGGATGAAGGGTCCTCATCTTCCCTTAATGATAGAAGAAATTCTATTTCAATGGTAAGGAATTCCTCCTCTATAGAGAAGGTCTTCCAAGGAAAAATTTTCAGATTTAGTGGTAAGCACTTCATCTAACATTAGTTGATCTTTTAAAATTTCAGATTGTGCCACCTCATCATCCAAAGGAAAAGAATTTTCAATCAAAGGGAGGTCTACCACAATAGAATTTGGCATGTGTTGTTGGTGGAAGGACTCAAAAAGGTTGACTTCGGCCAACTCTCTAGCATGCATATCCTCTAGAGACTCATAATCATTATGCTCTTGGGGAAAAGAAACCATATGTTCATAAGCATTCACCAAACCCTCATTGTAGGCAACCCCACTACCGCTTTCAAATTTTAGGGATTTCTCGGGTTCGTCAACCGTCATTGAAATCTCTTCATTATTAAGTTCAAAGCATCCAAAAGAGATAGTGGACTCACCATAATTGATGATGATATTGGGATCATCGAGATCAATCTCCTCTAAAAGTCTATTCATGAAATCCGAAGAAGGTGAGACTTGGGTAGCCCCATCCTCATTAGAGGGGATTGATTCGATGCCCCCAATTTCGGGCTCAACGTCTTCATAAGATGGTGAGGAAGCTTGATTTAATTGTTCATCCACATACTCATCCCATATTTCCTCAAGCATGTGTATGCTTATCATCAAAAGAGGAAGACGTTTTAGGGTGATTGTTAATAACCATGGTTGGTTCCTCCCTTGAACAAGGAGAATGGTGGTTTTCCCAATTAAAACCGTATGCATTGTAGGATGAAAAGTTATATGATGGTTGATAGGCATATCCATACAAGTAATCACGCATTGTCTTAACCGGTTGGCTACTATTCACCTGTTCTTTTTGTTGTTGCACACCTCCTACCATAACCGGTGGAACACTCATGTTATTTTCAATCCGGTAATCACGTAATGTTTTTCCCGGATGATTATCCAATTTTGCTTCGTTTCGGTATTCCCCCATCGTCTTATGTTGTGTCTCAATATGTGTACTGTTTTCATTAATGTAATCACGCATCGTTTTACGCGGGGGGGGGGGGGGGGGGGGGGGGGGGTTAGTGGAGGTTCTTTGAATCTCAAAAAAATATTCATGCTTGGAGGGATCCCGATCACAATGAGTTTGGGTCCCCCAATCAGACATCTCATCCTCCAAAAGGTACTTATACACACCATTCGTCCAATCATACATGATGAAATTTTAAGGAATTGGAAACTACCCTAATCTAGAAAAAAAAAGAACAAAAAGAAGGGAGATGGGGAGATGTTACCCAATAGAGTGAGATCTATGTCAGCAACAATGTCCTACAAATCAAACAAAAAATTGTTGGTAATCTAGAAAAAAAAAAAGAAAATCTACTTCTATAAAAACTAAAAATCCTAAAAACTACTCTATAGCTACTAGAACAATTAGAACCGTTTAACCTTTTCCCCAGCAGCGGCGCCAAAAACTTTTTCGCTTGCCTCAAGTGTAAGGCTGCGATGTAGTAATAAATCTCGGTAAGACGGAGTCGATCCACAGGGAAAGAGGTAAACAATTCCAAGTACTCTAATAACTAGAATCTAAGAAGTTTAGAAGAATGGTTTTTCACATCAAATAGAAAAATTTAAAAATAAGAAGAACTAGAGCATCAAGGATCCACTTGTAGTAGTTCAATGCCAATCCATTCATCCAAGTACAACACAATTAGAATCAAAGTCTTATCTAATTGGAAGATATAACATTCAAGCACAAACAGTCCCACTTAAATCTGGAAATCCGATTTCTAGTTCTAATGAAGCACATAGAACTTGAACTTGTAGCCTTCGGAGTAACAGCCATGCCTATGGACTATGGCATGCTCAAGGGTTACTACAATTCAAATTCAAATAACCCAATCATGGTAATCTCAGAGAATTGCAAGGAACTCATGTCCGGAGCACACAAACTCTCACAAAACTTCTAAAAAACCAAACTTTATTCAAACTAGAAGTTCAAAATCCAAATTTAAGAAAAGGGTACTTGAAATAAAAGAATTAAAGCATTGAAACCAACTACAAATTTCACCTCTAGCTCTAGCTAAGAGGTTAACTAAGAAAAAGTGAGCCTTTGGGGTGTCCTCCGAAAAATTCCTTGGCTTTGTGATCAGGCATCGGGGAATCGAGATTGACCCCGCGAAGATCAAGGCGATCCGAGAAATGGCTCCTCTAAAGAATTTGAAAGAGCTGAAGAGCTTCTAAGGGAGAGTCGCTTACTTTCGGCGGTTCATCTCGAACTTGTCAGGTCGCTGCCAGCCTTTCTCTCGGCTGAACAAGAAAGACATTCGCTTCGAGTGGGACGAAGCGTGCCAGAAAGCCTTCAATTCCCTCAAAGAGTTACTCAGGAAAGCTCCAGTTCTCACAGTGCCAATCGAGGGAAAGCCTCTGATACTATATGTAGCAGTGCGAGAGAACTCATTGGGGCACTACTCGCCCAGAAGAATGAAGAAGAAAAAGAGAATGCTCTGTATTATTTAAGCCACACGCTCGTCGGCGCTGAGTTTAATTACTCACCAATTGAGAAGATATGCCTGGCCTTGATATTCGCTGTGAAGAAGTTGAGGCATTACTATCTGTCATACCAGATTACATTGATCTCCAGAGCAGATCCTATCAAGTTCCTGATGAACCGACCTATGTTGTCCAGGCGATTAGCCAAATGGGCCCTACTGCTATCCGAGTTCGACATCACGTATCTACCATCTCGAGCTGTTAAAGGGCAGGCGATAGCCGATTTTCTAGCAGCCCACCTGATACCGGATAACATGGAAATGGAATGTGATCTGCCTGACGACCAGGCCATGATGGTAAGGGTCGCGAGGCAGTGGCGGATGTATTTCAACGGAGCCTCCAGAGCTGCAGGATCAGGGGCCGGTGTGATCTTCATCAGTCCTCAAGGCGACTTATTGCCTTACTCATTCACAATAGTGCCGTCGTGCACAAACAACGAGGTAGAATATCAGGCCCTCATCATTGGGTTACAGTTGGCATGAGACATGTGAATCCGATCACTACAAGTATACGGTGATTCTCGGTTAGTTGTGGGACAGCTTATGACGGAATATGAAGTCCGCAAGCCAGAGCTGTCATCCCTTTGCCATCAGGCCCAAACCCTATTCGATCATTATCGGGACAATACAGTGTCGCATGTCCCAAGAGCTAAAAATTCTCAAGCAGACGCATTGTATAACCTGGCTGCGGCTCTCGCGCACCCAGGGGGCAGCCCACTTCAAGTCACCATAGAAGAAAGGAGAATATTACCATCCCTCACAGCAGCCGAGAATGTCATGAGTGCAAGCCCTGTACATTACTTTGGGATCACAGAATAAGAAGATTGGAGAAGACCATTCTCTGATTACTTGAAGTATGGGTTCTTACCCGAGGATCCGCAAATGCGCACTCAAGTCAGAAGGCGTGCCAGCTCGTTCGTCCTCTTAGAAGAAGTACTGTATCGACGCTCCAGCGATGGAACGCTCAAATGCCTGGCCTGAGAAGAAGTTCATGATACGCTGAGAGAGGCGCACGGAGGAGAATGTGGTGCCCATCAAGGCGGACGGAACCTACATCATCGAGTGCGGCACATGGGCTATTATTGGCCCACCATGGTGAAAGATACGATGGACTATGTCAGAAAATGCCATCAGTGTCAAATACATGCCGATATCATACACGTGCCTCCAGAAGAATTGCATCAGTCAGTGATGTCTTGGCCTTTTGCGGCCTAGGGTATGGATGTGATAGGCCCCATTAGCCCCTCTTCCTCTCAAGGGCACCAATACATACTGGCGGCAACAGATTATTTCCCTAAGTGGGCTGAGGCTGTGGCCCTGAAGAACGTGAAAGCTAAACAAGTGGAGGGTTTCATCCGGAACGCCATCATCTATAGACATGGTATTCCCGATTGGATCGTCACGGATAATGGCACGCCCTTCCGAAATGCTGTGATCGACAAGCTGTGTGCCAATTTCAAGATCAAGCATTGCTACTCAACACCCTATTATCCTCCTGCAAACGGGCTTGCTGAGGCATTCAACAAAACCATCGTGAAGATTTTGAAGAAAACGGTGGCAGAGAATAAGAAAGATTGGGACAAACGGTTACCCGAAGCACTTTGGGCATATCGTACTACGCACCGCACAGCAATGCGGGCTACTCCCTATTCACTAGTATACGGCACGGAGGCCATCATCCCGATGGAAGTTCAGGTCGAGTCCCTGCGAGTAGCACTTCGGAACTCCTTGACAGATGAACGTAACGCTGAGCTCAGGATGGTCGAGCTCGATGCCTTGGACGAGAAGAGGCTCACGACACAACAATGGCTAGAGATGTACCAGAAGCATATCTCAACAGCGTATGACAAGCGAGTCAGGGGTAGATCCTTTAAGAAGGGTGACTTGGTACTTGTAATGAAGCGACCGACAGCCGCACACACTACAAAGAGCAAGTTCGACCCTAAGTGGGACCCGATATGCATCATAGAAGAAGTCTACTCCAACGGGGCCTACCGTTTAGTGAATTTCGACGATGGCGGAGTCGGTTTTGCAATTAATGGCCAGTTTCTGAAGAAATATTACCCCTAACAGTCAACTTGTTACTTTCCTTTACATAAATAGGAGAAATGTAAACTCCCCAAGAGAGGGAATGTAATAAGTAAGGATAGAAATGGAGAATGAAATGGAGTAGAATACAGTAGATAAGCCTGTAGTTACAAAAGCTAATCAGTTACTCCGTATTCTTGCAGGTCTTCCTTGCCCTTGCTATGGAGAAATAACCAAGAAGGACCATTCGTCTACGACACAAGCGTATCCCGAGTTTAGAAACCCTGGACACTCCCAAAATCGACGACAAAGGGAAGTATTACTCTTTTCATTTCATTCTACATTCATCACTTATTAGAATTGCGATTATTATTGTTATTATTGTAAACCATTCTAACACACATCACACAAACATAACACGATAGAAAAGTAATTGCTATAATCATTTCATTTAACAAAAGTTTAGTTAACATCTTTTCCGACGCCGTATACATGAATGGTCAAAAGGTAAGTATTTCTTACACCAACTACAAAATTTTCTGAAGGTAAGATCCTATGATCATCTCTATACATTTGAAGTCAAGAAAGAGAGCATCGGGAGCGAAAGATCAAAGCTTCTCCAAACATCCCGATATCAGCCTGATCACGGCCACCCTGGCAGTTTCCATTGCTGACTTTGCTGCAGATAACACCTCCGCAGGATCAGGAACATGTTGAAGTTCAGCAGTCAAATCTTCCAACTGCTTGCGCGCTGCTTCACCCTCACTTTCGAGCCGCAGTGACCGTTATCTGGCCCTAAACGACTACTGACTCGAGACGGGCAGCTTCGAAGCTCACGGCGATCTTCTCCGCTTGCAGACGCTCAATCTCAGCGTCGATTTCAGCTATACGGCCCAAGCACCCTTCATACTGCATCTTATTATTTTGTAGGGATTCTCGTGCGTTCGCCGTAGAATGCGCGTGGCGTTCCACTGCAGGTCCTAAAGACTCTACAATTCTCCGCTTCTAATCGATAGCAGGATCGGGCTCGACGCGCTCAGCAGCCGCTACGTTTGCGAGGAAGCTTTCGAACGCAGAGATGTGATTGACAACCACGAGCGCATCAGACCCAACTACTTCGACACAAGCTTCCAACGCTTTCATGCCAGCGCCTAGCATATGCCATTCTTGTGGATCAGCCAACGCCTTCGCAAGGCTAGACAGCAGGCCCTTCAGCACGCTCTGACCAAAACAATCTAAATGTTCAAATGCAGGAATGTCCGGCATCATAGCAATGGCGACGTCAGAATCGACGGCAGTTGCAAGAAAGAATGCAAGACAAAGAAATGGTGCATTAGCAAAAATGAAAGCAGAAAGTACAAGTCATAATCTAATGTAAAGTGCGAAGGAGTCATACCAGGAATGGCAGGAAGATCAACAGCAGGCTCCGAAGGTCCCGCAATGCATGTCCCAGAATCGACAATTGTTTCCAAAGCTTCGCTCGGCAGTTCAATTGTCACAACCGGAGACAATGCGACGGAAGTGGCAGAGGCAGGTATCGACTCAATGAGGTCTGTAGAAATAAGATAATAATAACAAAATATGGTTAGTATGATTATGCAGGAATCAAAGAAGAAAAGTATAAAGTAGAACCATAATCGCATTTCTTACCTTGTGCTCGCGAGATGTCGGGTCCGACCTCGACCGCAGCAGAGCATGACGTATCCACGACCTCCAACTCAACAGGACAGTCTACTTACAATGAATAGCCTGATGGAAGGACCGAAGAAGGATCGACGTTCCCCTCACGTATCCCAAGCCCAGGAACAAATTCCTCAGCGTTATCAGCACGAACGGGCAAACAAGGAGGAACATCCATTGATAACCTCGTAGTCAGTGCCGCAACAGCCTGAGAAACGAAGACTAAAGGCTCGGAAGAAGATCGGACCCTGGCGTTGTTGTAGAGTTGTACTTCGAGCGCAGCTATGGCCACATCGTCAAGGTCACCTACACCCCCGACTCCGCCATCGTTATCATAATAGTTCGTGAGGGAATCATCGTTGCTGTGATCATTGACACGATCCACTCCCCAGTCATCACCAGAATAATCTACAGGCTCACCTTCAAGCTGCAACCCCGAATCATCGAGGCGTGCCGCTCCCTGACCATCACCGTCTTCAGAACCGCCTTCGGCATTGTCCCCCTCGACATCTGCAGGCTTGGACTCACCTCCGTCACGATTATTGACAACCCTATCTTCTTCGTCTACAATCTCCTCTGTAGCACCAGACCGAAGCTCACCTTCTTCGCGACTATTGGCAACAGTCGCACCTGCCACTATCTCTAGAGGAGTGATCTGCAACGACGGATCTAAATTCCCCCAATTCTTGATATGTAACATTTCTGCCTTTCTTAAGTTTTTCTCAGGTGCTGACGGGCGAACTCTTGGTGTGAGTTTTATCTTGACTCTCAACTGATCTCTCACGCAACCCGGTGGAAAATCATCAACGAAATCACCAGAAGGTCTAACTCCTGCCATGCCTTCCTTAGGGTCATCCTCTTCGACAGATGGAGGAGCAGTCTCTGCCGGAGGAAGCGAAGATCCGACCTCTTGCTGACGCCTCTGTATAGGGACCCCGAAGCAATACCATCAGTCTAACGCTCCATCTTCTTTCCTACGAGTGATCAGCACGTTCAAGGAAGTCAGATGGCTGGTACCAGGAACTCCGACGGCCTCACGTTGCTCACAAAGATAACCAAGACCGTCCTCAAGAACGTCATTCAACCTTGGAGGAGAGAGATAGAGAGGGAAATCGACAGGTTTGGCATCGCGGATGCTCGCGTACTGATGCCCCCACCATCTCATCCAACCATAAGAAGTCGCGGGACGTCGACTACCGCCAGGCAACACGAACCTCGCACCAGTTCGTGTCAGCAAAAGTTGGTCCCACATCCACTCCCAATGGACAGGACCCATGCCATATGCTCGTTCTATCCTCGTCACGCTCGGAAGAGTCGACGGAACACCTTGATCGTAGCCGAATTGTCTGGCGAACCTGCTCGGGTAATAAGGCTCGCGCCAGAACTCCATGCCTTCACGAAACGGGAGAGAGCCGGTCCGGATCGATATCAGGAATTCTCTGTCAGAAGAGTCAACTGAATCCTCATCATCGACGACTTCGATATCTTCATCAGCAATGGAAGCAGGAAAATGGTAGAAGTGAACTTCATTCTCACTGTAGATCCTTGAAGACACCCATTCTGGCGTCTTAAGCACCATCTTAGCCTTCATGAACCTGATAAGAGGCGCTCGGTCCGGAAAGAAGTAGGCGTGAGGCTTCATGCCATATACCCATGGAAAATAAACGCCTAGCCAGCCACAGAAATAATGCCACGGGCAATAGGAAGCATCCATTCCATCAGCAGGTTTGTCTGGATTACTGGCAACATAACTAAACGCCCTATATATGCTGCAGAGTACAGGTGACACTATAGAAAGACGTTGACCACTGGCAAGGGCACCTGCCATAACGAATCAAGAAACCCTGACGCCATCAGCACTCTTCAAGCTGGGAAGCGTGACTGCGGACAACCAGTAAGCGAGGAAGCCTGCTAGCTCGTAAGTGGGAGACAATACATTCGGGCAAGGAAATTTGCATTGGAACCTTTGTCGTAAGGCCCTTATTCTTTTAACATCAACTTTATATTTTTCGTAATCGATCCTGAAAGAGAGAAAGGAGAGAGAACTTCACATAAGGAGCTATGCAGGAGAAAAGAACATACATCATGAGAAGAAAGAAAGAGACGTCCCGTGAAGACTTACTTCAAGCTGTGGCTAAAGTAGACTGACCAATCTTCATAGTGTATCTTTGTAATGCAGTCAAACTATTGCAATTCATGGAACAGCTCTAAACACGCCTTAGAATGATAGGCCTTCCGATCACCTTCGCGCCTGAAGCCAGATAGTTCTTCATCAGAGGGGATATATTCATGATAATACCCGCCGCGTATGGGCAAGCCCGCCATCATCTTAAGATCCCAGAGGGTTATGCTCATCTCTCCTTGAGGAAGATGGAAAGAGTTGGTAACGAAACTCCAGTAATTTAAGAAGCCCCTGAGAATCGTCGGATCTCATGGAAAGAAGCCGGCAGTCGCCTCGATGGCATAGTAGAGCCCAACCTCCCTCTGTCAGTGCACTTTTTCGTGGCATACTAGTGCACCTTGTTTGTCAATTACTTAGGTCAATGAGTCTAGTGTCGGTTGAGCTTAATGAAGACGAAGACTGAAGACTCAAGACGGACCAGCTACATCAAGGATGAAGAAATAGGTAAAAGTGATGCCTTCGTGTGTCTTGCCTTGACCGAAACCTAACCCATAACCTCTTAGATGACTTGGACCAACTAGGTATACCCTTAGTCATCAACATTAGTCTTAGAACTCCATGAAAAACATGATAAGTTAGACTAATTTAAGAGGTGGAAGCTGCTGTAAACAAAACAGCTCAAACAGCAGTTTCCGATTGATCTCCGATCAATCGGACATTGGCTCCGATAGGACTCCGATCCATCGGACAGAAGCTCCGATCAATCGAAATTTTTTCCAGCAAACTTGAAAATCCACTGGACATATTTTCGATCAATCGGACATACTTCTGATCCATCGGAAGGGGTCAGTCCGATCAATCGGACCATGTTCCGATCAATCGGAATATCTTCCAGAGAATCCACTGGACTGATTTTCGATCAATCGGACATGTCTCCGATCAATTGGACAGGTCTTCGATCAATCGGACTTTCTTCCGATCAATCGGAGATGCGCGAATCTGCCCTTTTTTTGACCGTTGGAAGAAAATCTATTTAAAGATGGGGATTCGTTTTTGAGCTAAGAGAGGGGATTTTGAGGAGATAGGAGCCACCATTGTTGAAGATCATTAAGAGCCCTATTCCTAACCCAAACAAGTGATCTTCCTTGTGATTCATCACAAGTATGGAGCATTCAAAGCTCAAGAAGAAGATGCACTTGTCCCTCTTTTGATCTCTAGAGATTGGATTGATCTTGATAGTCATATTCCTATCCAATACTCTATGATGAGATCGTTGTAGGTGAGACTCTCTAGGTAACCCATTCCCATAAGTTGTAGAGATCTTAAACCTACCTTCCCTAGCACCTTGGGCATCTCCAATGGAGCATCACATGCAAGGTAGCTGATCTTGGAGCTGAAGCCTTGGCAAAGCAACGGCGTCAAAGATCGGGGGAGCACAAGGGGAGCTGATTCAAGCACGGGAGAGCGAGAAGAAGCAACCCAAAGCGGTGCTACAAAGGGGCTCAATCCGACAAGTAAGGTTGTCTTGTTAGGAGTCCATCCACTCAATTCGCTATGGGGGTTGAGTGTAGAGTTTGTTTGACAAACTCGACCTAGGGTCGTTAGCCGATCCTTGGCCTATTAGTTGGGCCTAAAATCTAGGGACGTCAGCCGTTCCTTGGCACGTTAGTCGGGCCTAAACAAAGTCTCCAAGGGGGACCCACCAACACGGGTGTAAACGTGTGGATTGGGAGGAACCTGTAAACTCCCCGGTTGGGTGGATCCGAGTTAAAACACCTTGGTTGGGAGGAACCAGATTTAAACTCCCCAGTGAATGCAGGTGTGCTCAAAGGGGTTGAGTACTTGAACCGGGAGTGGAGTAGACAAGTAGTCGAACCACTATACATCCTTGTGTTTGTGATTGATCTTGAGCACATTTCTCTTTATGCATTGTGTTTAATTGTTAATTATGTATGCTTAGTTAGGAATGTATGCTTAGCACTTGATAGGCACATCCACACTCATAAGATGTACTTTCACTACCTCAAGTAGACTTGAACTTATTGATCGATCCTCATTCAAGTCTATTTGAGTAGCATAGATTAGGTTCTTCATTAGCTTAATCATTTATTAATCTATGCTTGTTTAGACTAGGTTGTTTATAGCTTTTATCATATGCTAGTCTTTTGATTGGACCCACTTAGGCTTGGAAGCCGAAGTGTTAATCGCTTACGTAGTTCAATTTGTTAAATTTGTTAAGTAGGCGAAAAGATTTTTGAAAAGGTCTTAATCACCCCCTCCTATAGGTTTAGCCATAATTCTAGTTGCTCTTTAAGCTTCCGCACGTGTATGCATAGGATGTCGTGTTAGACTACCCGACATAATTTCACCCTCAGCACAGCCTCGTGCCGAATCAGAATCTCCTTCGCCCAGGTGATGTAGCTGTCACGATGACTCAGATGCCCTCGGGTACAGAAGCTCGATGTCTCCCACATTGCGGACGTGCTCATAGGAAGGAATCTTTGACGCACGGTCTCAAAGAAATGAGTCGGATAAGGTGCATGCGGATCACATGTAGGCATGAGGAAAGTCATCTCCTTAATCTCACCAACCTTCTGTTGTTTCCCGTTGCTTCCTAGGGTGGCAGTAAGTAATTTCTCAGGAACTGAAGACCATCTCTCCACTTCATAGAATTGGCTAGGTCTACGAACATCAGATGGTTCGATGCTCGGAAAAGGTTTACACCTCATAAGAGATTTCTGGTGCAAGATGACTTCACCATCGTAGGGATTCGTGATGCAGATGCCACGCTCAGCAATAATCTTGTTGCTCTCCCATCCAATTTTCATCCTTTCATATTTCAAGTCAAGGAGCTGTGTCAATCGCTGTGCTTGAATGACCACTTTGATTGGTTGTTTTCCTCGTCCTCCTTTCTTCTTACCTTTCTGACCTGTCAGAATTTCTTTTGCATTTTGAACAGGTATATCTTGAGGACCTGCCTCGATGGCACTCGCCACACCAGCAAGTTGGGCATACCAATAGACCCACTCTTGTTCTGTTCCCCGCTTTGGAGGTTCAGGCGCTGCCTTGTTGACGAAGATGCGCACCAGCACTTCATGAGGAAGCTGCCCAATACTCTCCGAGAAATCCTTTATCTCGGGTTCGACCGTAGGAAAGAAGCGAGAGTTATGTCTTGGAGGAGGAGGGTTGGAAGGACCTTTAGCCGTTCTTTTCCGACCGCGCTTCATCGCGTCGGACTAGAGGCATGCGACCCAGAGGTTTCACCAGAAGATCCCATTGTTGCTACTGCAATTCATTGCAATGCGTAAACAGAACAACATCAAAAAATAACTCGATACACACGGGAAAATAGCCTAACGAAATCGTATCACAAACACAAGAACAGCACGTAGAGCACAAGCAACAAAGCATGAAAGCAACAAAATCAAGAGCATAGCATATCAATCATCATACGCATTTTATAACAAAGCAACTGCCATCATACATGCACGCATACATGTGATTGATGCACACACAAAATCACAGATTGAACCCACAATACATCCGTGCATTTAGTCTAAAAGTAGCCTTGACAAGTCCAGGTACTTTTAAGCAGGTACTGGACAGAGTCAGGAAACGGTTTCAGCATCATATATATGCAACTGTTCGCACACAACAACTTCACAAGCAATCGGGATGCTATAAGCGCACTCTAGCAGACATACTCTGAACCTGCCTAAAATAGATAGTTGCAAGCTGTGACAGGCTAAAGTAGGTAGCCAACTACAGGCCCAAGGCACTAAGCTCCAAACGTGCTTGAATTTTAAGTGATCTAGTCTCAGATAGCACTGAATTTGACTGAGAAACGGAGCCGGAAATGCCATTTCTTCACCGAGTGCAAAGCGGGGGCTAAAAATGAAAATTTTGGCTAAGTGTTGGGCTCACATGTGCCCAAGGTGGAGCCCCAGGCGCATGTGGCCCCTCGCATGAACCCAGTCCACAAAATTGGAAATTGAAACTTTGTCACTTAAGGCCTCAGGCGCATGTGCAATTTGACATGCGCCCGGCTCAAAGAAAGGAAGGAAACGAGTTTGGAATTCAAGCTTCAGGCACATGTGTCAGCCCCACATGCGCCCACCTCTAATGTTTTGGAAAAAAAGACAAGTCTGGGCAGTGCCCTGGGCACATGCCCAGAACAACATGCACCTGGGACATGCGCCCATATTTTCAGGGGCGTTTGACATGCGCCTGAAGGGAAGTTCCTCCGTCGGAAAATGGATGGCAGGTCACATGCGCCCACAAGGGGACCACATGCGCCTGTACATTGAGGGTGAGCTTTCTCACCTTGGGAAAATTAAGTTTTTTTACTCGAGAAAATATTGGAATGACTCAGTGAGTCAGCTATTTATACTTGAGCCTAAGGGACCGGTGCACTGCACTAGCCTTACGTAAGCATCCAGCGCGGCACACCGGGGGGCACTTGTTGGGGCTCAAATTTGCACCCATTGTAAAACAACATCCCATGGTCTATTGACAATGATTTGGATCAGTTTTGAGGCCGGAAAGCCCTACAAACGCCAGCACAACCCTAATCGCTCGATAGCGACCAAAATCTGTAAACAGCATTTTGGAGCGGAACTGGACAAGCGCTTCACCGCCAAATGATTCAAAATGTCCTAAAACCCCTAACTTGCAAGTTTCGAAGTCATCCGGTGCATATTTTTACCTGCGCACCTCGAAATGCGTTTCGTCTCTGCCCGGAGTTGACCAAAAAGGGTTCGTAAGCCTACAGCTACCATTTTAAAGCGGAACTAGACATGCGATTCACCGGCAAATGATCTAAAATTTCCTAAAACCCTTAACCTGTAAGTTTTGAAGTCATCCGGTGCATATTTTTACTTACGCACCTCGAAATGCGTTTCGTCCCCGCTTGGAGCTGACCAAAAAGGGTTCGTAAGCCTACAGCTACCATTTCAGAGAGGAACTAGACATGCGCTTTGCCACCAATTGATCCGAAATGCCCCAAAACCCTTAAATAGCAAGTTTGAAGTCATTACGGTGTGTATTTCCATGCGCGCACTCCTCGGAACAACGTTCCTATACGACAAGCCGACCCAGAGGCTCCAAATTAGGAAGGAAGTACCAAAATTGGCAACATCTGGACTTCCACACCCCACCCCATTCATTCAGGAGGTCAATCCTAGCTTAGAAGTGGCTTGGCGACAGTGAGTGCATGTCTAGAAAAGGTAGCTGTCATTTGGAGGTCTCCCGTCGGAGCTGAAATCCTGAAATTTTCTAAGTACTGGAATCCTGAAAATCTGGCTAAGTAGTGGGAAAGCGCCGGCAAAGGACATGCGCTTGGCCTCCCACCACATACGCCTACACCCTATTGATGAAAGGGAGTGAATTGAATACTTTTTCGGAAAGCGTCGGGAAATGCGCCGGTAAAGGACATGCGCCCGGATCCACCACATGCTCCTGGTGTATTTTCTCCACATGCGCTTGACTTGTTTTCTGGCACATGCGCAAGGAAATACCTGCCGGACCGGACCCGAACCCGATTACCCTCCTATAAATAGTGAAGTCACTTCATTTCATCAGGACGAGATCATCCCCTGCCGACCTCCGAGCGATGTAAGCACCACATGCGCTTGCTTTGTTTCCCCTTGCCGGATGCCTTGGTCGGAGTGGATTCCCTCGTTGGAATCCCTCGCCGGAAAGGAATTTCCTCGTCGGAATCCCAAGTTCGGAGGAAAATCCTGAAAATTTTCTAAGTGTTGGCCACATGCGCCGGCTTATCCCCTACATGCGCTGGCTTATTCCACCACATGCGCCGGCTTTTCCCATCAGAAAAATCCCAAAATCTGCTAAGTCCAGGAGGGACATGCGCCCACTCCTTGGGTCCAGGCGCATGTGCACCACCACATGCGTCGGGATTGCTTCTCGTTTCTCATTTTTTCATGAAAAACAGCCCCACATGCGCCCGAGAGATGGGACATGCGCCCGGCTCCCTACCACATGCGCTTGATAGCTCCACCAATGCCACATGCGCCTGCATCAGCATCACATGCGTCTGCATACACCCCTCCATGCGCCTGGACACTGGTTGGAGGGGTTGGCCTTCGATCTTGCACCCCGCCTTCGTCCGGGATCGGATTTTGATGAAACCACTTCTCCCGGATGCGTCTCGATGAGATCTATCCATCCACCGGATCAGATTCTCCAATGGTCAATGATAAGTGGCCCAAATCAGTGTTTTGAAATTGCTGTTTTACCGCTTGTAGAGATACTCGGAGATATGTCTAAGGACCTAGAGGGGGTGATATGGACCTTTTTCAAATTCTTTTCGCCTACTTATGCAATTCAATAAAATAAGCTTTGTAAGCAAGAACACCTCGGCTTCCAAGCCTTGGTGGGTCCAATCAAAAGACTAGCAAGAGGATAAGCAATAAACAAACCTAGTCTAAGCATGCATAGGAAGTAAATGATACAACTAATCAAGCTCCTAACCTATGCATCTTGTGTAGACTTATGAGAGTGGATCAATGAGCTCAAGTCTACACAAGTAGTGAAGGTACATCTTGTGTGGGGATGCCTATAAAGTGCCTAGCATGCATTCCTATCAATCATTCATAATTAAGCAATTAAACAAACAATGCAAAGATAGAATGTGCTCAAGAACAATCACAAACACAAGGATGTATAGTGGTTCGACTACTTGTCTACTCCACTCCCGGTTCAAGTACTCAACCCCTTTGAGCACACCGGCATTCACTATCGGAGGTTTTAAATGAGGTTCACCTCTCAACCTTTACACGGAGGTTTTATCGGTTCACCTCTCAACCGTATCCGGAGTTTTAGACAAAGGCTAACTCTCAACCTTATCGCACGTTTACTCCCGTGTCGGAGGCTCCCCCTTGGAGACTTAGTTTAGGCCCGACTGACGGGCCAAGGAACGGCTAACGTCCCTAAGGCGAGTTGACAAACAAACTCTAAAATGGACTCTCAAATAAGACAACCTACTTGTCAGATGAGCCCCTTGTTTAGCGCCGGATTGGGTTGCTTGATCTCCGCTCTCCCGTGCTTCAATCAGCTTCCCTTTGCTCCCTCGATCGTGCCGCTGTTGCGTCGCCAATGCCTCAGCCACATTCGATCAAACACCTTGCATGCGATGCCTTGAAATGCCCAAGGTGCTAGGAGAATGGGTTTGAGAACTCTACAACTTGGTGGGAATGGGTTTCGTAGAGTCTCTTACCTACAACGATCTCATCTTCGAGTTTAGGACAAGGATTTGCCAATCAAGAAGCTTCCTAACTCTAGAGATCAAGAGGGGATGAAGGTCATCTTCTTCATGAGCTTGGAATGCTCTTAATCTTGTGTTAAAGCACAAGAAAGATGCCTTGCATAGGTCAAGGAATAAGCCTCAAAAGAACTCCTTCAATGGTGGCTTTCCTTCCTAAAAAATCCCTCATCCAATGCCCAAAACCGGAGCTCTTTATGTAGCGAAAGAGAGCCCCAACGGTCATAAAACGGGCATAAAACGGTCATAAAATGACCTGTCCCGACCGGTCATGACCGGTCGGACCCCCCCGCTGGAAGGTTTCCATAATGCAGGCCAAATACACTGGCCGACCGGTCATGACCGGTCAGCCACCCTCACTGGACAGGCCAAATACTCTAGGCCGACCGGTCATGACCGGTCGGCGCCCTTTGCTGGCTATGAAGAAGCATGAAGAACCCTCCAGGCCGACCGGTCATGACCGGTCGGCCACTCCTGCTGACCTTCATGTGTGTATGAAGGGCCGACCGGTCATGACCGGTCGGCTGGCTTTGAAACTGTAGCAAAGGTTGCTGGCCGACCGGTCTTGACCGGTCGGACCAGCCATGTTCTCCCTTCTTAGAGAGCTGAACTTCACTTTCTTCAGCCTGGTGTTTTAGGCCAAGGTTGGGATAATCAAATGGGACACCTAGGGCCTATCTATGATGCCTAAAGGGTTCTAAATATGGTCAAGGTCATCAAGGATACAAAGGGGATAGGTTTTGGTCGAGGTTAAGGCACCAAGGCATCTCATATACCTGAATCTTCTTCCTTGATGCGGCTGGATGTCTTGAGTCTTCGGTCTTCGTCTTCTTTGGGCTCCACTGACACTAGACTCACTGACGTAAGTGATTGACAAACAAGGTGCACTAGTATGCCACGGAAAAGTGCACTAACATGTTTTGGTCCAAAATGACCAACACTTAGCCAATTTGGCAGCTCCGGAAATCCTTCCGAAAGAGCCGAAAACGGCCGAAAACGAGAAGAATCGGAGGAATTGGACCGAGCCCGAGAGGGAAACTTTTCTTCTACTTGACATGATACACCATAATCATGCACCGGGATGAGGTTATCTGTTCGCTCGCCTCAAGTGTAAGGCTGCGATGTAGTAATAAATCTCGGTAAGACCGAGGTCGATCCACAGGGAAAGAGTAACAGCTTCCTAATTACTCCAGCAACTCAGTTTAATAGAGTAAATTCAAATTCAATGGAATGTTTAATTAAAACAGTAACTTAATGAAAAATCAGAGATATAATGTACTAAGGCTTTCAAGGTTCCACTTGTAGCAATCCTATGTCAATTCAGTCAATCCAAGTAGAGAACACAACTAGATTTGAAGTCCTATCTCTCATCTAGTTGGAAAGTAAAGCATTCACACACATTCATCCAATTCAAGTTGAACTTGCAAGTTCAAGTCCATTCAATCAATGTAGAATTCAAATTCATAGCCTGCGGAGTAACAACCATGCCTATGGACTATGGCCTGCTCAAGGATTACTATAATTCGAATCTAAACAAGCAACCTGTGATAATCTCAGAGAATTAAAAGGAATTCATGTCCGGAGCACATGAATTCAGATAAGACATCTCAAACTACCATCTTTTGAACTGAAACATAAGGAAAATCTAACTTTGAATTGAAAAAAATACTTGAATCAAACTGAAATTAACATAGAATTGGCTACAAGCTTCACCTCTCAGCCTTAGCTGAGAGGTTTTAGCCGAGCATAGTCATGTTACAACTAAAAACTCAAAAATAAAGCATAAAACTCGAAAAACCCGAAAATAGATGTTGCGGACGCCCCACAGTCACCTTCAGCCTCCAAACTCACGTTCCTTTTCTTCTCTGATACCTTAGGGAGAGCCCCTAGGTGGCCTTTTATAGCAACAATCCTCCCTTGCGTTGGATTCTGCGAAATCCTACGCCTTGCGCAGCAATTTTCGGAGTCCAGAATTAAAAAGGATTCTTCTTACGCAGAGCCGACCGGTCGTGACCGGTCGGCCTGGCTTTTCAAATACTCCAGAGAGCACAGCCGACCGGTCATGACCGGTCGGTGTGGACTGTCCATTGTTCCAGCGTGCATGCCCGACCGGTCGTGACCGGTCGGGCTGTTTTATCCTTCATCCAGTGCCTATAGCCGACCGGTCATGACCGGTCGGCCTCCTTCCATTTACTTCATTTATGTGGCTGACCGGTCAGACGACCGGTCAGCCTTGTTTTTCTTCCATTTTTTTCTTCTTTTCTTCATTCTCTTTTCTCCCTTTTTCTTCTTCTTTCTTTGGTCCATCCTAGGACTTCATGCAATGTCTTCAAATACATTCTTTTGGCTCCAATTTGATGAAATCCACTCTCATCCCTACAATCACAGAAACACGTGTTAGGTGGGCCTTTAAACCATGAAAATCATGCAAACCATGTAGTGTAATGGGCAATGCAATGTATAAATTGGAGGTTCAACACACCCCCCAACCAGCTTTTTGCTAGTCCCGAGCAAAACATGCGTGAAACAGTTTCAAACCTCCAAATCCAACTCTCTTCCAGAAATCATGTTTCTATCCATTCCAAGATGTATAAGTGTAAAATTTGGAAAAATTAGGTGTTAGAAGCTGAACCTTGGACTCTCAAAACATAAGAAGTGTTTACATGAAATCCCCGCTGACTGATTGATAAATAGAAAAATTCGAACAAATTCAACCTAGTGTGCATAGTGAAAGTTCATCTCATGAGTTTCTGGGATCATCTTCTTCATAGATTAAGTAAATCAAGGATTTAAAAATAAGGTGCACAGAGCAACAACAAGCCTATGACAGGAATTTGCCTTACCGTCCTTCCGACGGCTTTCACACTACGTCCCATTTCCGGCTTTGGTTACGGTTCGACCATCCCCCGGTTGGTAATAGGTAGCCCTTTTCGGAATTTTCCACCATTTTTCTTTCCTTCCCGATTTCATCCTTTCTTTCCTTTTTCTTTTAACTTAGATAGGATTTGTAGAAATCCATATCTTTCATTATTTTCCCATGGACAAGGATGGACAAAATACCCCGGCTTGGCTGCTCAACACCTATAAACCAAAGTCTAGCTAATCCACAAATCACATAAACCTGTCACTCATGAAAATCGTGTAATGTGAACTTGGTGTAAAGGTGTTCAAATTTTCTATCAATCACAACAATAGGGGAATTAACATATAAAGCCATTATGTTGGAAGAAATTCAAGACTACAACATCACACACTTCGTTTCTCCTCCTCTTCTACTCATAGCCTCTTAAATGTATAGAAACAAAATTTTCTAAAAGAGTTTTGAGATGTTAGAAAATTCAAAAAAAATTTTGTGCATATGAAGCTCGAAATGTTGCAATATGCTAGATGAGGGATCTCATCTCACCCCCCAACCAAATCTTGCATTGTCCTCAATGTAAAAAGATAGTTAGTTAGCATGAACATGAGAACAATGGTAAAATATGAGAGAGTGAGAATCAATAGTACCTGAGAGAGCGATCATGAAGGTCTGCAATTCCAACAACTAAATCCTACTAAAACAGTAAAACAAAACTAAACCTACCTATGCTATACCTCCATCAGACCAGGAGATCAATCATCCTGATAAACAGGATCATTCAGAGAGATGGACATGTCCTCTAAATCAAATTTCTCAACAAATGGTTTAAGGCGTTGTCCATTAACTTTGAAACAGTCACCATTCGCTGCATTCTCAATCTCAACAGCCCCATGAGGAAAAACTTCTTTAACAATATATGGGCCGGTCCATCGAGATCGTAATTTTCCCGGAAAAAGATGAAGTCGGGCATTATACAAGAGCACTTTCTGTCCTTCGTGGAAAGATTTCCTTAAAATGTGCTTGTCATGAAAGGCCTTCATCTTGCTCTTGTAAATTCTCGAATTCTCATATGCATCGTTCCGGATCTCATCAAGCTCATTTAATTGAAGTTTGCGAAGCGAGCTAGCCTTGTCAATGTCAAAATTTAGAGCCCGAATTGCCCAATAGGCTTTGTGTTCTATTTCCACAGGCAAATGGCAAGCTTTCCCATAGACAAGTCTATAAGGGGACATTCCAATGGGTGTCTTGTAGGCAGTACGGTGAGCCCAAAGTGCATCATCTAATTGTAGGGACCAATCCTTGCGATCCGGTCTCACCGTCTTTTCTAAAATCTGCTTGATTTCCCTATTGGAGACTTCAGCTTGTCCACTTGTTTGTGGGTGTTATGGGGTACTCACTTTGTGCCTAATACCATATTTCTTCATCAAAGTTTCAAAAGGTCTATTGCAAAAGTGAGAACCACCATCACTAATAATGGCTCGAGGTGTCCCAAATCTAGAAAGTATATTTTCTTTGAGAAACTTGAGAACCGTACGATGATCGTTGGTTCTACATGGGATAGCCTCTATCCATTTAGACACATAGTCTACGGCAAGCAGAATATAGACATGTCCAAAAGATGAGGGGAATGGTCCCATGAAATCGATGCCCCAATAGTCAAAGACTTCAAGATGTTGAATTGGGGTGAGGGGCATCATATTTCGACGGGATAATCCTCCTAACTTCTGGCAGCGCTCGCAAGCTTTGCAAAATTCGTGGGTGTCCTTAAATAACGTGGGCCAATAAAAACCACACTGCAGAATTTTTGCAGTTGTTTTCTTGGCTGAAAAATGACCCCCACATGCTTGATCATGACAAAAGGAGATGACTGAATTATATTCATCATCGGGGACGCGTCTCCTTATAATTTGGTCTGGGCAATATTTAAACAATAGAGGTTCATCCCAGAAAAATCTGCGCACTTCCCTTAGAAATTTACGTTTGTCTTGCGCAGTCCAATTAGTCGGCATCGCACCTGTAGAAAGATAATTGGCTATATCAGCGTACCATGGTGGATGCATAGCAACAAAGAGTTGCTCATCAGGGAATGAGTCCTCAATAGGTGACTCGTCAATGGAATTTGGTAAGACTAGGCGAGATAGATGATCCGCCACTACATTTTCTACCCCCTTCTTATCTTTGATCTCCAGGTCGAATTCTTGAAGGAGTAGGATCCATCTTAGCAAACGGGGCTTAGTATCCTTCTTAGAAAGAAGATATTTCAGCGCCGCATGATCCGTATAAACAATAACTTTGGATCCTATTAAGTATGGCCTGAATTTGTCCAAGGCAAAGATGACAGCTAGGAGCTCTTTCTCCGTAGTTGAATAATTAACTTGGGCAGGATTCAAGGTCCTACTTGCGTAGTAGATGACATGGGGCTTTTTATCTTTCTTTTGGCCTAACACCGCCCCAATAGCAAAATCGCTCGCATCGCACATCAACTCAAAAGGAGTGGACCAATCTGGTGGTTGCATGATAGGAGCGGATGTTAACATGTCTTTTAGCTTTGAAAAAGCTAATTGACATTCGGTACTCCACTCAAATTGGTTCTCCTTTTGTAGAAGGTTGCATAAAGGCCTTGAGATGTGACTAAAGTCCTTTATAAACCTTCGATAGAAGCCGGCGTGTCCAAGGAAGGACCGCACATCACGTATGCTTTTGGGTGGTGGTAGATTGGAAATTATGTCAATTTTCGCCCGGTCTACCTCTATTCCATTGGACGAGATGATGTGTCCAAGGACTATTCCTCTTTGTACCATGAAATGGCAGTTTTCCCAGTTTAATACAAGTTGTTTTTCCTCACACCTCATCAAGACCAACTTCAAGCGCTCGAGACACTCATCAAATGTACTACCAAAAACGGAGAAATCATCCATGAACACCTCAAGAAACTCACCCACCATGTCTGAGAAAATACTCAACATGCATCGTTGGAATGTGGCGGGTGCATTACATAACCCGAATGGCATCCTTCGGTAAGCGAAGGTACCAAACGGGCATGTAAATGTGGTTTTCTCTTGGTCTTCCGGAGCTATCTCGATTTGGTTGTATCCGGAATAGCCATCTAGGAAGCAATAATAGGGATGGCCTGCCAACCTCTCCAAGATTTGATCTATAAATGGGAGAGGGAAGTGGTCTTTCCTAGTAACCGTGTTGAGCTTCCTATAATCAATGCACATACGCCAACCGGTAGTCACCCTAGTCGGTATAAGCTCGTTGTTGGTGTTTTCGATGATGGTAATACCGGATTTCTTGGGGACAACTTGGGTGGGGCTCACCCATTGGCTATCTGAGATGGGGTAGATGATACCCACATCCAATAGCTTTAACACCTCGGCTTTGACAACCTCCATCATGTTTGGATTTAGCCTTCTTTGAGGTTGTCTAGATGTTTTTGCATTTTCCTCAAGGTGTCTATGGTGAGTGCAAACCGAAGGATCTATCCCTTTGAGATCCGCTATTGTCCAACCTATGGCTTCCCGATGTTCTTTGAGTAGCTCAATCAACTTGAGCTCTTGGTCTTTCTCTAGGTGGGAGGCAATGACAACTGGGAACGTTTCCTCTTGACCCAAATATACGTATTTAAGCTCTGATGGCAGTGGTTTGAGGTCAAGCTTTGGTGGTTTGATGTTAGACGGTAGAGGCCTTGATATGGTTGGTGGCAATTTTTCAAAGTGGTGCCTCCACCGGCTAGTATCAACTATCGGTCTTTCTGTATTTAATGCCTGCACAATCTCACTACTGATGGGATCTTCGGAATCCATGATATGTGCTAAGCATGTCTCCAAGCTTTCTAGTGGTTCAAGTTGGAGGAGTTCTTCTTCTTCAAAAATTTCGAGCATGTTCACATCGAAGAACTCATCATCATCGACATCCCTATGTCTTTTGCCCAAATGAAACACATTTACCTCTAGTGTCATGTTTCCAAAAGATATTTGCATCACCCCATTCCGGCAATTGATGATTGCGTTTGATGTGGCAAGGAATGGGCGGCCTAATATCACCGGTATTTGGGTGCTAGCATCTGAAACCGGTTGTGTGTCCAAGACTATAAAATCTACCGGGTAGTAGAATTTGTCAACTTGGACTAGAACATCCTCAACTATCCCCCTTGGTACACGGATAGATCTATTAGCGAGTTGCAATGTGGTTTTGGTGGGTTTTAATTCACCAAGGCCCAATTGCTCATATACCGAGTATGGGATCAAGTTTACACTCGCCCCCAAGTCTAACAAGGCACGTTCAATCCGGTAGTCTCCAATGATACATGAGACTGTGGGACTACCGTGATCTTTGAATTTTGGGGGAGTCTTTTGAGTGAGGATGGCACTAACTTGCTCAGTTAAGAGGGCCTTTTGCTGCACATTATATTTGCGTTTTGTTGTGCATAGGTCTTTTAGAAACTTGGCATAAGAGGGAATTTGTTTGATGGCATCAAGCAAAGGGATATTGATCTTGACTTGTCTGAAAATCTCTAGAATATCTTGAGAATTTGGGAGAGATTTTGGGGCAACCAATCTCGATGGGAATGGTGCTGTGAGCTGGTAAATGCGTTCCGGTTGTTGTGGGGCTAAGTTAGATCCATTTTCATCCTCAGAACTTACCGGATCATTAGGCTCATCGGCCTTCACCGGAATAGTTTTGTCAATTTGTTTACCACTTCTAAGGGTGGTAATGGATTTAGCTTGCTCCATGTTTTGGTTGGAAAGATTATGGATGCTTACTTCATGTACTTGCTTAGGATTGGGCTGAGGTTGGGCCGGAAAGGTCCCTTCCCTAGCATTCAAGCGTCCCTTAATCTCATCAACCGAGACTTTCAGCTCTTGGAACAATTGCTGATTTGATTCATTTATTTGCGCTTGCCCTTGCATAAACGCTCTCAAGGTATCCTCCAATGAGAATTGAGGTGGGGCTATATTTTGCATGGGTGGCCCTCTTTGGGAGTTGGTAGGATTGCCCGTTGGGGCATTCTTCCAATTGAAATTCGGGTGGTTCTTCCAACTCTCATTGTATGTATTACCTACCGGTCCATTGAAGGGACGTTGATAACCATATGTGGCATTGGCTGTCTCTTGCAGCACTTCCTTAAATGCGGAAATTGTGGGACAATCTTGCGTAGCGTGTAAGTCGGTGAGACAAATCCCACATGTGGTTTCAACAGCTTCCTTGGACTTGGAAACTCCATTTTTGCTAAGTTCCATGGCCTCAACCTTCCGTGTGAGGTTGGCTATCCTTGCATTTACGTCGTCTTCCTCTTTAAGGACATATATCCCTCCTTTCTCTTGAGTAGGCTTGGGGTTCTTGGATTTATCCGAGGTATCCCAAGATTGGGCGTTTTCAGCCAACATGTCCAAGTAACTCCAAGCATCATCTGGATTTTTACTCATAAACTCGCCATTGCACATCATTTCCACAAATTGGCGCATATTAGAACTTAATCCATCATTGAAAAATTTATAATTCGCCAACTCTCATAGCCATGATGTGGGCAAGCAAGCAGGAGTTCCTTAAATCTTTCCCAACATTGAAAGAATGATTCACCCTCTTTAGCTGAGAAATTCATTATGGCCCTTCGAAGAGTGTTTGTTTTATGAGCTGGGAAGAACTTTTTCAAGAATTCCCGGTTCATCTCAACCCATGACCCAATCGAATATGGTCTAAGAGAGTGAAGCCAATCTTTGGCTCTTTCTTTCAAGGTGAAGGGAAAAAGTTTAAGTCTGATTGTATCCCCAGAAACATTGGGATAATGCAAGGTGGCCAACACTTCTTCGAATTCTTGCAAGTGTAAGTATGGGCGGTCAGAGTCTAGCCCATGGAATTTAGGTAAAAGTTGGATTACTCCCGGTTTTATGTCAAGGGTCCCACCGTTAGCTGGTAGAACTATGCAAGAAGGTGTAATTGTACGAGCAGGTTGTAGGTAATCCCGTAGTGATCTCATTGGAGGAACATTATGTACCTCATTCTCTCCTACTCCTTCCTGATTTGCGTTTGTGGTTGGAGTAGGGGGGGAGGATTCCTTAAGGGTGTTTGATCTCCCCAAACTTTCACAATGCTCTTGATAATTCCGGACTCGTCTATGGACTGACAATGGTCCAACTAAACCACATTCAGATTGGAGACGATTTGAATGGTTACGTTCCCAACGGGACATAAACCACTCACCAGAAACTTAATCCTATTCTAGGAAACTAAAATCTGAAACTGAAAGAAAATTCTGCAGAATCTAAGTTAGAAGGGTATCACCTGATGCGCTTGAACTAAAGAAAAAACTCCTACAAAACAGAAAAAACTTGTTAGTTCTAAGAAAATCAAAATGCCTAACTATTTCTACTTCTACAGCCACTGAAATTATTTGAAAACCGTTATCTAAACTCCCCGGCAGCGGCGCCAAAAACTTGTTCGCTCGCCTCAAGTGTAAGGCTGCGATGTAGTAATAAATCTCGGTAAGACCGAGGTCGATCCACAGGGAAAGAGTAACAGCTTCCTAATTACTCCAGCAACTCAGTTTAATAGAGTAAATTCAAATTCAATGGGATGTTTAATTAAAACAGTAACTTAATGAAAAATCAGAGATATAATGTACTAAGGCTTTCAAGGATCCACTTGTAGCAATCCTATGTCAATTCAGTCAATCCAAGTAGAGAACACAACTAGATTTGAAGTCCTATCTCTCATCTAGTTGGAAAGTAAAGCATTCACACACATTCATCCAATTCAAGTTGAACTTGCAAGTTCAAGTCCATTCAATCAATGTAGAATTCAAATTCATAGCCTGCGGAGTAACAGCCATGCCTATGGACTATGGCCTGCTCAAGGATTACTATAATTCGAATCTAAACAAGCAACCTGTGATAATCTCAGAGAATTAAAAGGAATTCATGTCCGGAGCACATGAATTCAGATAAGACATCTCAAACTACCATCTTTTGAACTGAAACATAAGGAAAATCTAACTTTGAATTGAAAAAATACTTGAATCAAACTGAAATTAACATAGAATTGGCTACAAGCTTCACCTCTCAGCCTTAGCTGAGAGGTTTTAGCCGAGCATAGTCATGCTACAACTAAAAACTCAAAAATAAAGCATAAAACTCGAAAAACCCGAAAATAGATGTTGCAGACGCCCCACAGTCGCCTTCAGCCTCCAAACTCACGTTCCTTCTCTTCTCTGATACCTTAGGGAGAGCCCCTAGGTGGCCTTTTATAGTAACAATCCTCCCTTGCGTCGGATTCTGCGAAATCCTACGCCTTGCGCAGCAATTTTCGGAGTCCAGAATTAGAAAGGATTCTTCTTACGCAGAGCCGACCGGTCGGCCTGGCTTTTCAAATACTCCAGAGAGCACAGCCGACCGGTCATGACCGGTCGGTGTGGACTGTCCATTGTTCCAGCGTGCATGCCCGACCGATCGTGACCGGTCGGGCTGTTTTATCCTTCATCCAGTGCCTATAGCCGACCGGTCATGACCGGTCGGCCTCCTTCCATTTACTTCATTTATGTGGCTGACCGGTCAGCCTTGTTTTTCTTCCATTTTTTTCTTCTTTTCTTCATTCTCTTTTCTCCCTTTTTCTTCTTCTTTCTTTGGTCCATCCTAGGACTTCATGCAATGTCTTCAAATACATTCTTTTGGCTCCAATTTGATGAAATCCACTCTCATCCCTACAATCACAGAAACACGTGTTAGGTGGGCCTTTAAACCATGAAAATCATGCAAACCATGTAGTGTAATGGGCAATGCAATGTATAAATTGGAGGTTCAACATTATCCGATCTCAGGACCCTTGAATACCCTAATCAAGCAGTCGGCAGGCCCGCTACTTAGTCATTTCCAGCCCTGGGAAGTGCCCTGTTGGCCCGAAAATTGACTTCTCCTAAGCAAATTGAAATGTGATCGCACCGCGATCTTCATGGACATAATCCACCCCTATTCTAAGGCGGTCATCGATAATATTCACCGATTTCCCTGATTAGACCGCAAACAGGTCCACTAAGTCATTTCCAGCCCTGGGAAGTGCCCTATTGGCCCGAAAATCGACTTCTACTAAGCAAATCGAAACGCGATGGCACCGCGATCTTCATGGACATAATCCACCCCTGTTCAAAGACGGTTATCGATAATATTCACCGATTTCTCTAATCAGACCGGAAACAGGTCCACTACTTAGTCATTTTCAGCCGTGGGAAGTGCCCTGTTGGCTTGAAAATTGACCGATGCCAGATGAAATCAACCGCAATCTCGAAGACGCCAAGGCAAAGCTGAAGTACTCAGGCTATCCAACAGTCGAGTCAAGCATTTACGGGGCACCGATCCCCATTATTCATAAGAAATTGGCATGAACAGGAGTCCATCGGACCCTATACTTAGCCACTTGCGGGCATCGAAAATAGCCGATCCAGCCTATTGAATTTGGATCCTCAAAAGATCTTGGCTCGATAAAGCCTACTTAATCCCAAATAGATCATTGAAAATACTCAGAAGAAAAAATATTCTCGAAGGCGAGTCGCCCGACTTCAGAAGAAACGCATTTACTTTACTGTACAAAGCTCTATTCATCCCGGATAAAGGTCCGAGGCTAAACCTAAGGGGTTATGGTTACCACAAGAAACCACAAATAAAGAGTTCAAACTAAGCTTAAAACATCCTGCTATGGATTGCCACTATGAAAAAGACAGTCGATGCCCTACCCATCGACAACGGGTCCGTCGGTTGAGCTGATGAGGCAATTGCGGATTGCTTTCCTAACGGTCACCTGTTCACAGTAACAGGCGCGGGCTTTAGGTTATGCCGACCAACATTTCGATGTTCGTGTATTCCAGCGGTCACCTGTTCACAGTAACAGGCGCGGGCCCAGAGTTGCACCACTCGATTAAAAACCTTGTTCGGGAACGTTGCGGAGTGCTCTCCTAAGGTCACCCATCATAAAAATACGGGCTCGGGCCTTGGGTTATGCCGACCAACATTCGAGGATCGTGTATTCCAGCGGTTACCTATTCACAGTAACAGGCGCGAGCCTAGAGTTGCACCACTAGAATCCTAACAGTCTCTCAACCCAGACAATTCGAAAGAAAATGGGACATAGACATCTGGCGTGTCTAATAAATGTGGATCAGTCCATAACAAGAAAACAAAGGTCTACACTGACCATGGACTCAAGACCATAATCCCCGGCGGATTAGTCTTTTGCCTTCCAATCAAGGGTGATCAACCGTTGATGTAATTAAAGGCTGATGACCAGTATCACAGCCTGGAATGTAAAAGATCTCAGAATCTCTGGAATAAAATTCGCCTTGCGATATCTCTCTCTTGTGTACACTGTGTGATTGCTTATGGTTGTCCATGAATGTCTCTATACTCAGAATTCCCCCAGAATAAAGAAACACAAAAAAAGAGGGACTGCTGACGAGCAGTTTTGATCTTTGTCTAAGTTCTAACAGGGTGCTGAACATCTTCTCACCCTGTAACCGTGATCCCTTACCTCGAATCTTTGGCCGTAGATCAAAAAGAGTCATTTTAGAGGAAGGAATCTTCAGATTCTCTTCTCTAACGTTTCTACGGGGTCTAGCCAACTGTAGATTCGAAGTAATTGGCTAGTGGCGACTCTGGTCTTATACGAACTCAACCAAACATATTTAACACGATAACCAAGAAAAGGCCCTCGAGAACGAGGCGAGTTAGTGGCACAAACGGTGATTCGCGTGCACGCACCCCTTTTTTGAAAAGAAAGGGAGAATTCGAGAGCACGGAGAGGCGAGCGTCCACACTACCGTGCTGCCATATATATTTTACAAAATGATAAATTGTTGCGTAAAAGTTTTACTTTACTATATTTAAGGTGTCTCCATCCAGAAGAAGCGCATCATATTCTAGATGAAATACACCAGGGGGGCATGTGGTAATCATCCGAAAGGACGATCTCTAGCATACAAAGCAATGAGACAAGGGTACTATTGGACCACTATGAAAGTCGATGCCATTGAATATTTCAAGAAATGTGATAAATGTCAGCTTTACTCTCCAGTCCCTCATTTACTGTCCGAACAAATGACATCGATGGATGGCCTCTGGCCTTTTGCTCAATGGGGAGTCGATATAATTGGACCACTTCCCACCGAAAAAGGTTAGAACAGGTTCGCATTGTAGCCGTTGATTACTTCACCAAATGGGTGGAAACGGAGCCTTTGACAACCATCACCGAAAAACAAACTACTAAATTCATATGGAGAAACATTATATGCCGTTATGGACTTCCCCATACCATAATTTCCGACAACGGTAGACAGTTCGATAACACTGCATTCTTCGAGTTTTTTGAAAAATGGAAAATACGTAATATTCGGACTTCCCCGTATCATCCTCAAGCTAATGGTCAGGTAGAGGTGGTTAACAAAATTATCAAACACCATTTGAAGACCAAGCTCGATGAGTGTAAGGGTATGTGGCCAAAACTCCTACCGAAAGTTCTATGGGCTTACGAGACGACGACTCGTAATTCAACAGGAGAAACACCCCTCTCATTAGCGTTCAGTACCGAAGTAGCCATCCCAGTAGAAGTCGAGATCCCAACTCATCAAGTGGAAAACTACGAAGCAGCTCGCAATGAGAAAGGTTTAAAACTTCACCTTGATCTTTTAGAAGAGAAAAGAGATATGGCTCACCTTCGAGTAGCAGCTTATCGACAACGAATAACTAACTATCATAATTCGAAGGTTAAAGCCAGAGCCTTTCAGCTCGGCGATTTGGTGCTTAGGCAGAATATCGGAACAACCACTCAGTCGCTTGATCCTAACTGGGAAGGCCCATATCGGGTTATCAAGATCGTTCGACCAGGCACTTACTACCTCGAAGACATGCGAGGAAGACCTCTACGTCGCCCTTGGCACATAGAGCATTTACTCTGATATTTCCCATAAACCGATGTAAATTCTAGACCATATTCGAATAAAGATAGATTTTTTTCCCAAATGATCAGCTGTAAGATCCATAAACTTGGTTGCTAATCCACTTGCTGGACCTGAATAGCCCTAAAGAGAATATGAACATTCTCTTGACCAAATCTTCTGGTCCCGGCGGAGCCAAGACTCAATTGATAGGTCACTGTTGAGCTCTGAATTGTGCATATTCTAACCCCAATTCATCACATGTTATGCATGGGTTGCATGTTTAAAAGACTAATCTAATGCATGATTTGTGATTGTAGGAACAAGATGAAGATTTCACTAATTCAAGGCTAAAAAGAGAACTTTACGTACATTGAAGATCAAGGAACTAAGTGTAAAAGGATTGAAGAAAGAAAAAAGGGAGAAAAGGAAGAGAGAAGAAAGAAGTGCAGAAAATTGCACTTAAGACCGGTCATCCGACTGGTCGGCCATAGCACAGGACCGGTCATCCGACAGGTCCAAACACTCAACAGGAGGACCCTTGCTACCCAAACTCACTGGACCAATTAAGACCGGTCGTCCAACTGGTCGACCATTATTCAGACCGATCGTCCAATCGGTCCGAACACTTAACAGAGAAGGGGTGAAAATTCCAAAGCTTGCTGGACTATTTTGGATGTTTTACGACCGGTCAGTCCATGGGTTCAGACCGGTCGTCCGACCTGATAGACAACATAACAGAGCTTGTTTTATAAGCTCCGAAATTTGTTGCGCAAAGCGCTATTTTTGCGAGATTTCTCGAAAGATCTTCGCAATTGGAGTCTGAAACCTATAAAAGGACCTCTACTCTTCATACCAAAGCATGGAAGGACGTGGAGAACAACAAGGAGGCTTGGGAGACGGATTCTACTTCAAGTTTTCATAGTTTTTCTTCTAGTTTTTTTATTTTTGAGTTTTTAGTTCAAGGATGTTAGAGATGAACTAAAACCTCTTAGCTAGAGCTATGAGGTGAACCTTTTGATTCATTTTTGATGGATTGATACAACCTAGGTTTCCTTTCATGTTTTAATTGAAGAATTTATTTAATTTGAGTTTGAATCAAGTATTAGTTCAATTTTACTTTCATCTCTTGATGACTCCGGGATCATGTGATTCTTAGTAATTCTAAACTTATATCTTTTGGGCATTGTTTATGCTTGTGTAGTTCATTGATCTATCGTCGACTCCGGGCATGGTAGACCGTTTGATTGCCTTGTGTACAATGGCATGATCTTCATGTGGTAACTCATTCAAACTAAATTTCTTATCTTTTGTTATAATTTAAGATAGCTATTTGCTGATTGATTTTGATTTAATTAGAGTTCTAATTATTGGTCGTAATCAAGTCTAGTGATAGCATTTGATAAAAGCTATGGTTGTGAATCTCAATTAGATTGGAAAGAGGCTTGGCCTATACAATTGAGTGTGCCCAAGGCCTGAGCATTATTGTCGGAATCGAATCAATGAATAAGTAACTGTTTTAAATAAGAGTTGATTGAACCGCTCCATATTTCGATCGGATAGAAATATAAATTCGATTTCGACTGAGTTATGAGAGACCTAGTTGTGTTGATGCATTGAGAATAGTCAACAGTGGATCCTTGGTGCTCTAGTACCTTTTAGATTATTATTACCTTACACATTCACTATTTAAACCCAATTCTCTATTGTTTAGATTTAGTTCTTAATGCGATCTTAATTATAAGTTGTTTTAGATAAATTCTGAGAATACCCATAATAAATCTCTATGGGAACGATACTCGGTCTTTTCAAATTATTACTACTTCGCAACCCTATACTTGGGGAGTGAACAAGCTTAAGTACAAAAACTTTAATATGTAGATAAGCGTTTTTGGAGTCGAGTCCATGGAATTTGGAACGAAGTTGGATCAACCCCGGTTTAAAATCAATATTTCCCACATTGTGAGGGAAAATTATGCAAGAGGGGGTACTCGTCCTAGTGGGTTGTAAATAGTCACGTAAAGTCCTAGGTTGAGGTGCATCCCTTCATTCTCATCCAATTGCAGTAAATTTTGGACTTGATTTTGATTAGGCCCTTGATTGGGTTGATTTCAGCCATCTCTCTACCAATTTTAGGAAGATTTTAATGTTTTCTAGCACGAGGCTCTCTGTTAATCCCTTCAACAATTACTTTGTCACTTAACAATCTCCGAGTGTGACCACGAACCCACTTGGGCATGAACCACTCAACACAATCCTAAAATCTAATCCTACTTCTAAAAACAAAAATCTAAAATTATCTATAGCAAGAGGGGTTAGAGGATAGAACCAGAATTATAGATCTATGTTAGAATCTTGCAAAATCAAAACAAACTTCGTTAGTATTCTGATATTAGAAGAAAACCTACCCTAGAACTCAAAACAAATCCTAAACTATCTTAACACAATCTCAACTAAAACTTATCTTAGAAAATTCTAAAAATACTGCATAGAGATCCCCGGGAATGACGCCAAAAACTTATTCACTCTCCAAGTATAGGGTTGCGAAGTAGTTATAATTCAGAAAGACTGAGTATCGTTCCCATAGAGATTTATGTATGGGTATTCTCAGAATTTATCTAAAACAACTTATAATTAAGATTGCATTAAGAACTAAATCTAAACAATAGAGAATTAGGTTTAAACAATGAATGTGTAAGGTAATAATAATCTAAAAGGTACTAGAGCGCCAAAATAGCACTTTGTGCAGCAAATTTTGGAGCTTGTAAAACAAGCTTTGTTACGCTGTCGACCGTTCGGACAACCAGTCTGAGCCAATGGATGACTGGTCGTAAAACGTAAAAAACAATCCATTAAGCTTTTGGGATTTTCACCCCTTCTCTGTTGAGTGCTCGACCGGTTAGACGACCGGTCTGAATAACAATCGACCGTTTGGACGACCGGTCTTAATTGCTCCAGTGAAGTTTGGCAGCAGGGTCCCTTGTTGAGTGTTTGCACTTCTTAGCCGACCGGTCGGACGACCGGTCTTAAGTGCAATTTTCTGCACTTCTTTCTTCTTTCTTCTTTTTCTCCCTTGCTTCTTTCTTCAATCCTTTTGTACTTGGTTCCTTGATCTTCAATGTATGTAAAGTTCTCTTTTTAGCCTTGAATTAGTGAAATCTCCATCGCGTTCCTACAATCACAAATTATGTAGTAGATTAGTCTTTTAAACATGCAAATCATGCATAACATGTGATGAATTGGGGTTAGAATATGCACAATTTAGAGCTCAACACATGCACAATTCAGAGCTCAACAATACTCTCCTTGTTAGCATGTGCTTATAGTTATAACTGCGACATACTATCTACTCTTACCTTAACCTTAATTGTTGCATCATTAAGGGGGAGAGAATAGTTTGTTAATTGCTGACAAAAATGGGGAGAAAGATCAAGTCCCACCAAAACTAGTTTGCTACTTTTTGTGATGCAAGGGATTGACATGTTATGGGGGAGCAAACTGAAGAGGAGCTGCTTAGTTAGGCATGTCAAGAGTCCTATATTTATTTCATTATCAATGTAATCTCTTGTTCATGTAAGTTTTTTTGGTAGGTTAGGTTTTTGTAAGTAATTGACAAAGGGGGAGATTGTTAGTGCACTTTCCTGTGGCATACTAGTGTACTTTGTTTGTCAATTACTTAGGTTAGTGAGCCTAGTATTGGTTGAGCATAATGAAGACGAAGACTTGAAGACTCAAGATGAAGCAACTGCATCAAGGAAGAAGAAACGGGTAAAAGAGATGCATTGGTGTGCCTTAACCTTGAACCTACCTGTTAGAACTTAGAAAAATCAAACTGCTCGTTAGCAGTCTTTCTCCTGTGTTTTATTATTCTAGGGGAATTCTAAGTATAGAGACATTCATAGACAATCATAAGCAATCATAAAGTATACACGAGAAAGCACCGCGAGGAGAATTTTATTCCAGAGATTCCGAGATCTTTTACATTTCGGGCTGTGAACTGGTCATAAACCCTTAATTACATCAAATGGATGATCACCCTTGATTAAAAGGCAAAAGTAAATGCATGCATGTATCATAAATGAATTAAATAAAGCATTAAAAGAGCATAAATATAAATAAAGTATAGCATAGACAACACAGAGATTTTTACGTGGAAACCCTTATGGGAGAAAACCACGGCAAAAAGCGACAAGATTCTACTATGAATAGCAGTTATACAATAGATGGAATATTAAAGGGATGAAGCTCGGATAGATCGAGCACGTAGTTTAAATCGTCAGGGATTATAGTCTCGAGTTCATGGTCGCCGAGACCAAGTCTAGGATTTCTTATGGACCAAGCCATTGTTAAGACCGGTTAGATGTTGGTCCCACACTCTTCGGGCGTTCCTAGTTGAGTAGTAACCAGGATTTTAACCGAGTCGTGTATCTCAGGATCATGACGCGTCTCTATGGACGATAGGACTTTCAGAGATACGCTCCATGGTTTCCGTTTAGTGCAACTAGGGCCAGTGATCGTCTCCGATGGGACGGGTGACTTGCTAGAAGGCACTCCATGGGATCTTAGTGCGACCAGGGTTTCAACCGAGTCGTATATCTCAGTGTCATGACGCTTCTCTATGGACGATATGACTTTCAGGGATACACTTCACGGCGTCCACTTACTGCAACCAGGGCCAGTGACCGTCTCCGATGGGACGGGTGATTTGCTGGAAGGCACTCCATGGGATCTTAGTGCGACTAGGGTTTCAACCAAGTCGTATATCTCAGTGTCATGACGCGTCTCTATGGACGATATGACTTTCAAGGATACACTCCACGGCGTCCACTTACTGCAACCAGGGCCAGTGACCATCTCCGATGGGACTGGTGACTTGCTAGAAGGCACTCCATGGGTCTTTGTGCAAGCAGGGTTTCGACCGAGTCGTATATCTCAGTGTCATGACGTGTCTCTATGGACGATATGACTTTCAGAGATACGCTTCACGGTGTCCACTTACTGCAACCAAGGCCAGTTGACTTGTTGGAAGGCACTCATTACCTGAGCCATTCAACTGACGGATCCCGCCTTGGATAGGACGCACATCAACTGGTCTTAACGATGAAGTATTTCAGACGTTTAGAACTCTTTCATTATGGTTTTCGATGATAACCATAGTCCCCTTTGATTTAGTTTCGTATCTCGATCCGAGATGAAATAAATTCACCCTATGGATGCAAATGAGTACAGTACAAAGTAACTATGCTTTATGCATGCTCAAGAAAAGATTGCATTTATGCTAGATGTTCAGTGTATCAGACAAATTATGCATTTGATTTGATCAATCTGCTTTGTATATATCTTTGTGTCATTGATATTTTGCCCTCACGTCTTTGAGATCGCGATTGATGTCACTTGGCATTAGTAGATTTTCGGGCCATGAGGGCACTTCCCAGGGCTGAAAATGACTAAGTAGTGGACCTGTTTGCGGTCTGACCGGGGCATTCGATAGACACCATCAATGATCATCTTTGAACAGGTGTGGAATATCTCCACGAGGGTCGCAGTGCAACCTGCATTTCGATTTGTTTAGCATGGGTCGATTTTCGAGCCGACAGGGCACTTCCCAGGGCTAGAAATGACCTAAGTAGTGGGCCTGTTGACCACTTAATTAGGGTATTCGGGGCTCCTGAGTTTGGATAACCTTGTTGTCATGCATGATTATGATATATCATGTTATGGCGGAGAGAAGTCTCCCTCTCGGGTTCGGTCAAATTCCACTCGATTCCTCTCGATTTCGGCCATTTCCGACTCTTTCGGAAGGATTTCCGAGGTTTGCAATATTGGCTAAGTGTTGGCCTTTTTTTTATTTATCAAATTGCTGATTTGGCCCGCTTAACATCGACCGTTGGCGAATCCGGTCCAGGGGATGGATAGAGGGAATTGATGTGTGTCTAGGAGCGCTGACATGATCGGAAGGTGGGCCACATCGAAGGTGGGCCACATCACAGAAGGCCCCACCTGCCAATCAGCATCTGGGCGGATGTAGATTGCATGGTGGGCGTATGTGATCCCTCCTCAAGCGCATGTGGGAGAAAAGTGAGGAGAGAGAGGGAATGGAAGTGAGCTAGGCGCATGTGCCTGCCCCTTGGGTGCACTTGTGCGCATGTCGCCTCTCTCTTGGGCACACTTGGGCGCATGTGGCCTCTCCCTTGGGCTCACTTGAGCGCATGTGTCATGAGAAGAAAAGGAAGGGGAGAGAGGATGGATGGGAGGTGAGCACATGTGCCTCTCCCGGGCACATGAGGCCTGCATGGGCGCATGTCACTATGCACCTTAGTGCATTTTTGCACATTTCCCCTCCAAAGTATGGGCGCATGTTATGCGACTTTGGAGAAATTTGAATCTTCTCCTTCCAGTGGGAGAAATCCCTTTCTGGCGATGGCATCCGATGAGGTATGGGCGCATGTGAATAGCCCATGGAGGATTCCGGCAAGGATTTTTACCTTGTTCTGATGATCCTTTCCAGAAAATGAAGCCTCCTTCTCCCTGATTTAGAAGTGAGTGGGGTATTTATAGTATGTTAATCAGGTATCGGGTACCGGGCGCATGTTGTCTGCAAAAGGGAGGGACATGAGGATGCAGAGGAGTGTGTAGGCACATGTGCTTGTAGCATGCGCATGTTGCAAAGAAGGTGGGCGCATGTGCCCTCCTATGTGGTGCGCACATGTGCGCATGTGCTCACACTTAGAATATTTCATGATTTTTGATATTTTTAGAATTTTGAAAATATGGAAAAGGGAGAGAGAGGGCTCTCATGCGCATGTGGTGAGAGGGCAAATGCATGTCTCCTTATGGCATCCGCATGTGGAGAGAGAGTAAACGAATGCATGTTCCATCACTTAGAATATTTCAGGTTTTAGGCTCCGACAGGTGACCTCCAGAGGGGGGCTACCTTTTCGGAGACCGAAGTCACTGACGCCAAGCCGCTTTTAGGCCATGATCGACCTCCTGAATGAACGGGGTGGGGTACCGAGGTTATCTACTGTGAATTTTGGTAGTTCCTTCCCAATTTGGACCCTCTCGATCAGGCTCTTTGCATAAGAATATTGTTCCGAGAAATGCGCACGTAGAAATATACACAGCAAGAACTTCAAACTTGCTACTTAAGGTTTTTCGAGCATTCCTGATCATTTGGCGGCCATCTGCATGTCTGATTCCACTCTGAAATGGTACCTGAAGGCTTTTGGGCCATTTGGGTCAGCTCTAGACGAGCAAAACGCATTTGGAAGTGCGCGGGTAAAGATATGCATCGCATGACTTCGACACTTGCAGGTTAAGGGTTTAGGGCATTCTGGATCATTTGGCGGTAATCTTCATGTCTGATTCTGCCCCAAAATAGCATTCGTAGGTTTCGGTCACGATCGCGCATGTTAGCTTGCACTGGTATTTTTCGAGTATTTTGGATCTCGAAATCGATCAAAATCATCGTAAATGGATCGTTGAATACTATTTTATAATGGGTACGAATTTGAGCCCCAACAAGTGCCCCCCCCGGTGCGCTGCGATGGATGCTTACTTTAGGCCAGTGCGGTGCACCGATTCCCAGGCTCAAGTATAAATACCGGACTCACTGAGTCATTTGGTCATTTTCGAATCAAGAAAACCAAAATTTATGAGGTGAGAGAACTTCTCATGAGGGAGTAGGTGCATGTGGTTCTCCCATGGGCGCATGTGCCGTCCAACTGATAATGGGAGCATGGGATTTAACTCCTAAGCGCATACCTTTAGCTCTAAGCGCATGTGGAGATAGCTTAGGCGCATGTGGGAGCATGTTAAGAGCCAGGTGCATGTGGAAGTGTTATGGGGCTAAGCGCATGTACCCACAAGCACAAATGCATGTGTGGAAACCTCTCATAATGCAGGCACATGTGAGCTTCTCTTTGGTGAAGTGAATATGGGCGCACGTGGGGTCACATGCTACGAACATATACCTCCATTTACATGGAATGGGCGCATGTGGGGTCACATCGCCTGGGGCATTGTCTTGGGCACATGTAACTCCACTACTTAGTGAAATTTTCTGAATTCTGGCATTTTCCATCGCCCTTGGTGAAAACTCATGCATCTGGCCCTGTTCTGGACCGAATTCGATGCCGTTTGCGGCTGTCTCGCACAATGCTCGAATATGATTGGGACTTAGTGCTCAGGGCTCATAATATGTGCTTATGTTGGTCTTTTATGGCTCGCAACTGTTACTTTAAGCGGTTCTATGATGTGCACTTCTGAGCGGGCGCGCATGCATCATTTGGGGTTAGTGCGAATTCACACGCACTCCGGGTGTACATGTAGGGCTACTACTGTATTTGCTGCTCTATGATATGTGCGCGCTTATTTGTCGGATGTGCATTCTAATTCCACTATTTCCATATTGCTGTGGGTCATGACTTTATGCATGTATTTACTGACGTGTTTTGTGTGTGAAATCTGTGATTGAATGATGCGGTGCTTACCTTATTGCGTTGCCTGTTGCATGCGCTGGTCTTCTGTTTGATGCACTTTTATTTTCGTATTGCAGTGAATCATGGCGACAGCAGCAAGTTCTTCTGACGAAGCTTCCAAATCGCAAGTTTCCAACTCTTCGTCTATACGACGCGAGAAGAAGAGGGTGACTAGAGATACTGCTAACCCGTCTTCGATAGAGTATCATTCGCAATCCTTTAAGACAATTGAATCCGAAGTGAAGGATTTCTCTGATCGAATTAAGTAGCTCTCCCATGAAGTATTATTGCGTATCTATGTGGATAAAACCACATCTGAACCTCCGACGCAAGGGATTGAAGGGGAATGGTCTGCCTGGTATCGTCAGTTCACTGATGCTGCCAATGTTGTTGAGGCAGGTCCTTCTAGTGTGCGCGGCCGACATTCCGAGGATGATCAGGAAGGTCAGAAGAAGAAGAGACAAAATCGGGGTAAGAAACCGGCTGAGGAAGTTGACCAGGCAGAGCAATCGCCACAGCTCGTTGATCCGAAGAATGAGCGGATTAAGATCGGTTGGAATAGAAATAAGATCATTATGACATGTGGTTTCTCCATCGTCAACCCTTATATCGACCGAGTCATCTTGTGTGAAAAATCTCTTACGAGGCACAGGCCCTTCCCAAGCATCGAGCCATCTAACGTTCAAGGCCCTTTTCAGTTCTATGGAGTCGAGAGGTGGACATCTGCCCCCAAATAGTTGTTAACTACCATACTAGGTCGACGATGGGAGAGAACAGCGGGTAGGTTTCTCGAGAGAAATGGTTTTCTTTGCGCCTACTTGCAATCCTCACACTCCTTCTCCAGTCCATTATTTTGAGACAGTGCAGCAAAGGTTTCGACACATGGACAAGACGACGATGTGGGCGACGAAGAGCTTTCGTACGCGGGGTCATTTGAATGAGCGAGTTGGTTATGAGCCGTGGGCAAAAGAGATTTTGATCCATCATGAGAGGATTTTAAAACAAGTCAGCCTGTATCAGGCTATCGATGCGACCTCCGAACATTTCTCTCGAGATCCAACAATTCTTCGAAGCTTCTTGAACTACTGGTCTTCCATTACCAATTCATTCCACTTTCCATATGGAGAGATGAGTATAACCTTATGGGATCTCCGGATGATGGCTGGGTTGTCTGTGATAGGAGAATATTATCAGGAATACGTTCCAACTGATGAAGAGCTGTCTTCGTTCTGGCTCAAAAGTCCTCGAGATGCTTATCATTCAAAGGCTTGTCTAGAGTTGTTTGTTGAGTTATTGTTGAACCTCCAATTTATACATTGCATTGCCCATTACATGACATGGTTTGCATGATTTTCATGATTTAAAGGCCCAACTAACACGTGTTTTTGTGATTTTAGGGATGAGAGCGGACTTCGTCCAATTGGAGCGTAACGAGGGATATTTGAAGACATTGGAGGAAGTCCTAAGATGGACCAAGGAAAGAAGAAGAAAGAGAGAGAAAAGAGAATGAAGAAAAGAAGAAAAAGATGAAGAAATACAAGGCTGACCGGTCGTCCGACCGGTCAGCCACATCAAAGGAATCAAGTAGAAGAGAGGCCGACCGGTCATGACCGGTCGGCCATGAACACTGAATGAAGGCTGGCCACATTGCATTGGGACCGACCGGTCATGATCGGTCGGCCATGAACACTGGATGAATGCTGGAAGTTGGACAACAATGTCCGACCGGTCATGACCGGTCAGCTGTGTACACTGGCCAAAGCAGAAACAATGCCCGACCAGTCATGACCGGTCGGGTAGGCACGCTGGACTCCCTGGATGGTTTGAAAAACTAGTCCGATCGGTCACGACCGGTCGGCCCTGCGTAAGAAGACTCCTTTCTAAATTGGGACTCCGAATTTCACTGCGCAATGCGAAGGCTTTCGCAGAATCCGACGCAAGGAAGGATTGTTGCTATAAAAGGCCACCTAGGGGTTCTCCCTAAGGTATCAGAGAAGAGAAGGAACGTGAGTTTGGAGGCTGAAGGCGACTGTGGAGCGTCTGCAACATCTATCTTCGGGTTTTTCTAGTTTTATGCTTTATTTTTGAGTTTTTTTAGTTGTAGCATGACTATGCTCAGCTAAAAACCTCTCAGCTAAGGCTGAGAGGTGAAGCTTGTAGCCAATTCTATGTTAATTTCAGTTTGATTCAAGTATTTTTCAATTCAAAGTTAGATTTTCCTTATGTTTCAGTTCAAAAGATGGTAGTTTGAGATGTCTTATCTGAGTCCATGTGCTCCGGACATGAATTCCTTTTAATTCTCTGAGATTATCACAGGTTGCTTGTTTAGATTCGAATTATAGTAATCCTTGAGCAGGCCATAGTCCATAGGCATGGCTGTTACTCCGCAGGCTATGAATTTGAATTCTACATTGATGGAATGGACTTGAACTTGGAAGTTCAACTTGAATTGGATGAATGTGTGTGAATGCTTTATTTTCCAATTAGATGAGAGATAGGACTTCAAATCTAATTGTGTTCTCTACTTGGATTGATTGAATTGACATAGGATTGCTACAAGTGGATCCTTGAAAGCCTTAGTACATTATATCTCTGATTTCTCATAAATATCTTGTTTTCACACCATTGAATCTGAATTTCCTATATAAAGCTGAGTTGCTGGAGTGATTTGAAAGCTGTTACTCTTTCCCTGTGGATCGACCTCGGTCTTACCGAGTTTTATTACTACATCGCAGCCTTACACTTGAGGCGAGCGAACAGTTATTGCAGTTCAATAATATTACGAAGATTCACTATGACGATTGGTTGATCTTCTTCAGCCAGAGGATGAAGTAATACTTCTTCCGATGCCTTCTTTTGTACTTTGTGCTCTGCATACTTTAATTTCTTTAGTTTCTGACATGGGCACTTCTTTCTCCTCGCAGCATTAATTACAAAGAGTATGAGATCTTACCCGAAGACCTAGGCTTTAATGAAGGAACGTTTTGAACAAAAGTTTCACAATCCGAATGAGCTTACACCGTCTTGTGAACTGGCAGGATTCTTAGCATACTGGTTGTCGGCGGTTATGTTGCCTAGCTCCAAGAGTGCTGATGATGTCAGGGTTTCTTGCTTCGTCGTGGCGGGAGCTCTTGCAAATGGTCGTCAATTTTCTCTAGCACCGCCGGTGCTATGTAGTTTATATAGGGCTTTTGGCAATATTGCGAGTAACAAAGACCAACCCTGGAGAGGGATGAATGCGGCTTATTGCCCATGGCATTTCTTCTACGGATGGTTGGGCATATATTTCCCGTGGACATATGGAGTGGATCTCTTCTAGTATCTCCACGCCGATCACGCACCTCTTTATTGCTTTAGAAAACTTAACATGATAACGCAGTTGTCTGATTGGATAGCTTCCAAAATTGACAGTTGGGCGGAGATTTGCTTCTACCACTTTCCTGTTTCTGATGCCGGAGAAGATCGAGAAGTCGTTGACGATGAACATTCTGTGGATGCCACTGATAGGGAATTTCTGGTGTCTATTCGTACTGCCTCACTTCCGCTGCGCGAAGGAATAGAGTTCTGGCGAGAACCTTATTACCCTAGTCGGTTGCCAGGCAATTTGGGTACGATCAGGGTGTTTCGATGACGTTACCAGATGTAACTAAAGTAGAGCGGGCGTACAGTATAAGTCCTGCTCACTGGGAGTGGATATGACATCAACTTTTGATGACGCGAATAGGCGTGAGGTTCATGCTTCCCGGCCTCTATCGGGAGACTAGCGGTCCTTATAGTTGGTTGAGATGGTGGGTGCATCAGTATGCTCTGGTTCGGAACAAAAGCTCTGTTGACGATCCAATCTACATTCCTCCTCCAGGGTTGACAGAGGTCCTCGCTGACGGATTGGGTTATTATAGAGAGCAGGCTAAAGCGTATTTATCGTCGAGCATTAGGCATACGACTTCCCTAAGTGTGTCAATTGACCATCGTAAGGAGGATACTGCGTTGGATGGATGGCATACTTTCGGGATACCTTTAGCGAAATGGTCTCAAGAAGTCGGGTTCACACGTCTTCTGGTGATTGAAGGTGATAAGGGTGCTGGTCGATTAATTAGTGAAGATGACCCGACAATGACTGGGTTGGCGACCACAATATCAGACCATGCTAACGTGAGAGAGCAGGCTGAGCCGATTGGAGAGGATAATCTGCAAGGGTCCACTATGACAAGGAATGACACGACTGTATCTATGGCCCCTGGTGCTTCCAGTGTTGAGGGTATGGCGGAGTCGCCGGCGGTAACTGAAATGATCGATACTGATAGCGACACTACTGAACTTCTGGATGTGCCCTCGACACCACTGACCGAGACTATTGAGCCGTTCCCTGATGCGACGATACATACTGCAAATTTCTCAGAAACTGTCATCGACCCATCTACTAGTACGGTTCTTTCATAGCTCTTTGGTGTGTTCTTTCTTTGCACTTGTCATTTCATTGCATACTTGCTCTGTTCCTTTTGTTATAGATACTGTCAGTTCTGAGGCGGCTGCCCACGAAGCATTCGACGTTCCTTGTTTCAATCATTTAGACTGTTTCGGACAGAGCGTACTGAGGGGTCTGCTATCTAACATTTCAACGGCGTTGGCTGAGCCAAGCGAGTGGCGTACACTAAGAGCGGGGGTGAAGGCATTGGAAGCTTGTGCAGGAGTAATCGGGCCTGATGTATCCAAAATAACCTGTTGTGTTTCTTCTTTCGAGGATTCTGTTGCGCAGGTTATTATGACTGAACAAGTTGAACCTGACCCTACGGCTGAAAAGAAACGGCGAGTGCTGTCTTCTTTGCGGCCTGTAGTAGAGCAGCGAGAACATTCGACAGTTAATGTTAGAACAACCTTAGAAGATAGTGAGACTCAACATCGCGGGTGTATTAATCATCTTGCCGATGTCAAATCTGAGATCGTGCGGCTACAAGCGGAAGAAACGGCCATAAATCTTAAGGTTGCCTGTTGAACCTCCAATTTATACATTGCATTGCCCATTTCATGACATGGTTTGCATGATTTTCATGATTTAAAGGCCCATCTAACACATGTTTTGCGATTATAGGGGATGAGAGCGGACTTCATTCAATTAGGGATTAAAAGAAAGCATTTGGAGCTATTGGATGAAGGACTGAAAGAGGACCGAAGAAAGAAGGAAGCAAGGAGAAGAGAAAGAAGAAGAAAGAAGGAGAAAAGAAATAAAGAAGAACAAAGTGAAGAGGGTCCGACCGGTCTTGACCGGTCGGCCAGAGGAGCCTGACCGGTCTTGACCGGTCAGCCACGTTTGCTGATCAAAGAGAATACCAGACCGACCGGTCTTGACCGGTCGGCCATGCACACTGGAAGATGGACAACTTGGTCCTACCGGTCATGACCGGTCGGTTATATACGCTGGAACAAGCTCAATTTGGTCCGACCGGTCATGACCGGTCGGCTACACTTGCTGGATCAATGGAAAGACCAGTCCGACCGGTCATGACCGGTCGGTTATATACGCTGGAACAAGCTCAATTTGGTCCGACCGGTCATGACCGGTCGGCTACACTTGCTGGATCAATGGACAGACCAGTCCGACCGGTCATGACCGGTCGACTCTGCGTAATTGAGTCCTTTCTAATTCGGGACTCCGAAATCTGCTGCGCATTGCGTAACCTTTCGCAGATTCTGACACAAGGGAGGTTTCTTGCTATAAAAGGATACCTAAGGGCTCTTCCTAGGGCATCTTAGAAGGGGAGGAACGTGGTTTTGGAGAGAGGAAGCGAGCGTGGAGCGTCTGCAACTCTCCAACTTCTGGTTTTCTATTTTTTATGCTTTTATTCAGAGTTTTTAGTTGTAGCATGAATATGCTCGGCTAAAACCTCTCAGCTAAGGCTGAGAGGTGAAGCTTGTAGCTAATTCTATGTTGGATTCAGTTTAATTCAAGTAATTTTAATTCAAGTTGGATTTTTCTTTCATGTTTCAGTTCTAAAAGTGGTAGTTTGAGATGTTTTATGAGAGTTCATGTGCTCCGGACATGAATTCCTTGCAATTCTCTGAGATTATCACATGATTAGATTTGAATTATAGTAATCCTTGAGTAGGCCATGGTCCATAGGCATGGCTGTTACTCCGCAGGCTATGGTTTTGAATTCTACATTGATTGAATGGACTAGAACTTGGAAGTTCAACTTGATTTGGATTGAATGTGTGTGAATGCTTTATTTTCCAACTAGATGAGAGATAGGACTTCAAATCTAGTTGTGTTCTCTACTTGGATTGACTGAATTGACATAGGATTGCTACAAGTGGATCCTTGAATGCCTTAGTACTTTATATCCCCTGATTTTTTTTTATTAAGTTACTGTTTTAATTAAATACTCAATTGAATCTGATTTTCTTCCAAAAACTGAGTTGCTGGAGTAATTGGAAGTTGTGTCTATTTCCCTGTGGATCGACCTCGGTCTTACCGAGATTTATTACTACATCGCAACCTTACACTTGAGGCGAGCGAACAAGTTTTTGGCGCCGTTGCCGGGGATTTAGATAATGGTTTTCAAATAGTTCAGTGGCTGTAGAAGTAGAAGTAAATAGGTTTTTCTGATTTTCTTAGAACTAACAAATTTTTCTGTTTTGTAGGAATTCTTCTCTAAGTTCAAGCATATCAGGTGATACCTTTCTAACTTAGTTTTCTCAGATTAATTTCAGATTTCAGTTTTCTAGGTTAGGATTAGTTTTGATTTTCGGCTGAGTGGTTTATGTCCCGTTGGGAACGTAATCACTCAAATCGTCTCCAATCTGAAGGTGGTCTAGTTGGACCATTGTCAGTCCATAGACGAGTCCGAAATTACCAAGAGCATTGTGGAAGTTTGGGGAGTATGGAACAAACACCTGTAAGGAATCCTCCCCCCCCTACTCCAACGACAAACGCAAATCAGGAAGGAGTAGGAGAGAATGAGGTACAGAATGTTCCCCTAATGAGATCACTACGGGACTACCTACAACCTGCCCGAGCAATTACACCCTCTTGCGTGGTTCTACCAGCAAACGGTGGAAGCTTTGACATAAAACCGGGTGTAATTCAACTCTTACCAAAGTTCCATGGCCTAGACTCTGACCGCCCATACTTACACTTGCAAGAATTCGAAGAAGTGTTGGCCACCTTGCATTACACCAATGTTTCCGAGGATACTATCAAACTTAAACTTTTTCCCTTCACTTTGAAAGAAAGAGCTAAAGATTGGCTTCACTCTCTTAGACCACACTCGATCGGGTCATGGGTTGAGATGAACCGGGAATTCTTGAAAAAGTTCTTCCCGGCTCATAAAACGTGAAATTGCGGTTTTACCGCTTGTAGAGATACTCGGAGATATGTCTAAGGACCTAGAGGGGGTGATATGGACCTTTTTCAAATTCTTTTTGCCTACTTATGCAATTCAACAAGTTTAAGCTAGGTAAGCAAGAACACCTTGGCTTCCAAGCCTTGGTGGGTCCAATCACAAGACTAGCAAGAGTTAAGCAATAACCAACCCTAGTCTAAGCATGCATAGGTAAGAAAATGATTCAACTAATTAAGCTACTAACCTATGCACCTTGTGTAGACTTATGAGATTGGATCAATGAGCTCAAGTCTACACAAGTAGTGAAGGTACATCTTGTGTGGGGATGCCTATAAAATGCCTAGCATGCATTCCTATCAATCATTCATAATTAAACAATTAAACAAACAATGCAAAGATAGAATGTGCTCAAGAACAATCACAAACACAAGGATGTATAGTGGTTCGACTACTTGTCTACTCCACTCCCGGTTCAAGTACTCAACCCCTTTGAGCACACCGGCATTCACTATCGGAGGTTTTAAATGAGGTTCACCTCTCAACCTTTACACGGAGGTTTTATCGGTTCACCTCTCAACCGTATCCGGAGTTTTAGACATAGGTTAACTCTCAACCTTATCGCACGTTTACTCCCGTGTCGGAGGCTCCCCCTTGGAGACTTAGTTTAGGCCCGGCTGACGGGCCAAGGAACAGCTAACGTCCCTAAGGCGAGTTGACAAACAAACTCTAAAATGGACTCTCAAATGAGACAACTTACTTGTCGGATGAGCCCCTTGTTTAGCGCCGTAATGGGTTGCTTGATCTCCGCTCTCCCGTGCTTCAATCAGCGTCCCTTTGCTCCCTTGATCGTGCCGCCGTTGCGTTGCCAATGCCTCAGCCACATTCGATCAAACACCTTGTATGTGATGCCTTGAAATGCCCAAGGTGCTAGGAGGATGGGTGAATCTCATACATGGGATGTGTAGGTTGTTCCAACTAGGAGATTCACCTAGAGAGTCTTCTAGAGGTCTTGGACAAAGGATATACCTATGTGGAATAGTGTCACACCTCTAGATTTGAGAGAGGAATCAAGTCATCTCTTGATAGCATTTGAATGCCCATACTTGTGTTTGAAACACAAGGGATATGACTTGAAAACCTCCTCTTTGAGGCCCCAAATGATGTACAAGATAAGTGTGGAATGGGCTCTCAAAAACTTCTCTCAAGTTGCCCAAGAGTGGAGCACCATATATATAGAAAAGAGGGCTCCAACGGCTCTAAAACGGGCAGAAAACGGTCATAAACGACCTGTCCCGACCGGTCACGACCGGTCGGACCCCTCTGCTGTAGGATGAAAACAGCCTAGGCCAAATACACACTGGCCGACCGGTCATGACCGGTCGGCCACCCTCACTGGACTGCCTTAACATGCCAGGCCGACCGGTCATGACCGGTCGGCCCCTCTTGCTGGAGGGCTGGACGCCAATAACTGGCCGACCGGTCATGACCGGTCGGCCCACCTTGCTGTTTCCCTTCTATTGCGAAGGCCGACCGGTCATGACCGGTCGGCTGGTCTTTGTAATTCCAGCAGGAATGCTGGCCGACCGGTCTTGACCGGTCGGACCAGCCTGGGTCCCCTCTATGTTGAGCTGAGATCTACTTTCTCCAGCTGGTTCATATAGACCTAGGTAGAGTTGATCAAATGGGACACCTAGGGCCTATCTATGATGACTAAAGGGTTCTAAATATGGTCAAGGTCATCAAGGATACAAAGGGGATAGGTTTTGGTCGCGGTTAAGGCACCAAGGCATCTCATATACCTGAATCTTCTTCCTTGATGCGGCTGGACGTCTTGAGTCTTCGGTCTTCGTCTTCTTTGGGCTCAACCGACTCTAGACTCACCGCTGTAAGTGATTGACAAACAAGGTGCACTAGTATGCCACAGAAAAGTGCACTAACAAAACGAACACCCTTCGAAGGGCCATAATGAATTTCTTGGCTAAAGAAGGTGAATCTTTCTTTCAATGTTGGGAAAGATTTAAGGAACTCCTGCTTGCTTGCCCACATCATGGCTATGAGAGTTAGCGAGTTATAAACTTTTTCAATGATGGATTAAGTTCCAATATGCGCCAATTTGTGGAGATGATGTGTAATGGCGAGTTCATGAGTAAAAATCCAGATGAGGCTTGGAATTACTTGGACATGTTGGCTGAAAATGCCCAATCTTGGGATACATCGGATAAACCCAATAACTCCAAGCCCACTCAAGAGAAAGGAGGGATCTATGTCCTTAAGGAGGAAGACGATGTGAATGCAAGAATAGCCAACCTCACAAGGAAGGTTGAGGCCATGGAACTTAGTAAAAGTGGAGTTCCCAAGTCCAAAGAAGCTGTTGAAACCATATGTGGGATCTGCCTCACCGATTTACACGCTACGCAAGATTGTCCCACAATTCCTGCAGTTTCAGGAAGTGCTACATGAGACTGCCAATGCCACATACGGTTATCAACGGCCCTTCAATGGACCGGTAGGTAATACATATAATGAGAGTTGGAAGAACCACCCAAATTTCAGTTGGAAGAATACTCCTACGGGCAATCCTACCAATTCTCAAAGAGGGCCACCCATGCAAAATATGGCCCCACCTCAATTCTCAATGGAGGATACCTTGACGGCGTTTATACAAGGGCAAACGCAAATCAATCAATCGAATCAGCAAATGTTCCAAGAGCTTAAAGCCTCAGTTGATGAGATTAAGGGACGCTTGAATGCTAGGGAAGGGATCTTTCCGGCCCAACCTCAGCCCAATCCAAAGCAGGTACATGAAGTGAGCATCCTTGATCCTTCTAACCAAAACATGGAGCAAGCCAAATCCATCACCAACCTTAGAAGTGGTAAACAAATTGACAAAACTATTCCGGTGAAGGCTGATGAGCCTAATGATCCGGTAAATTCTGAGGATTAAGATGGATCTAACTTAGCCCCACAACAACCGGAACGCATTTACAAGCCCGTAGCACCATTCCCTTCGAGATTGGTCGCCCCAAAATCTCTCCCAAATTCTCATGACATTCTAGAGATTTTCAGACAAGTCAAGATTAATATCCCTTTGCTTGATACCATCAAACAAATCCCCTCTTATGCCAAGTTTCTAAAAGATCTATGCACAACAAAACGCAAATATAATGTGCAGCAAAAGGCCTTCTTAACTGAGCAAGTTAGTGCCATCCTCACTCAAAAGACCCCCCCAAAATTCAAAGATCCCGGTAGTCCCACCGTCTCATGTATCATTGGAGACTACCGGATTGAGCGTGCCTTGTTAGATTTGGGGGCGAGTGTGAACTTGATCCCATACTCGGTATATGAGCAATTAGGTCTTGGTGAATTAAAACCCACCAAAACCACGTTGCAACTCGCTGATAGATCTATCCGTGTACCGAGGGGGATAGTTGAGGATGTTCTAGTCCAAGTTGACAAATTCTACTACCCGGTAGATTTTATCGTCTTGGACACACAACCGGTTTGGATGCTAGCACCCAAATACCGGTGATATTAGGCCGCCCATTCCTTGCCACATCAAACGCAATCATTAATTGACGGAATGGGGTGATGCAACTATCTTTTGGAAACATGACACTAGAGGTGAATGTGTTTCACTTGGGCAAAAGACATAGGGATGTCGATGATGATGAGTTCTTCGAGGTAAACATGCTTGAAACTTTTGAAGAAGAAGAACTCCTCCAACTTGAACCACTAGAAAGCTTGGAGATATGCTTAGCACATTTCATGGATTCTGAAGACCCCATCATTAGTGAGATTGTGCAGGCATTAAATATAGAAAGACCGGTAGTTGATACTAGCCGGTGAAGGCCCCATTTTGAAAAATTGCCACCAACCACATCAAGGCCTCTACCGTCTAACATCAAACCACCGAAGCTTGACCTTAAACCATTGCCATCCGAGCTTAAATATGTATATTTGGGTCAAGAGGAAACGTTCCCAGTTGTCATTGCCTCCCACCTAGAGAAAGACCAAGAGCTCAAGTTGATTGAGTTACTCAAAGAACATAGGGAAGCCATAGGTTGGACAATAGCGGATCTCAAAGGGATAGATCCTTCGGTTTGCACTCACCGAATACACCTTGAAGAAAACGCAAAAACGACTAGACAACCTCAAAGACGGTTAAATCCAAACATGATGGAGGTTGTCAAAGCCGAGGTGTTAAAACTATTGGATGTGGGTATTATCTACCCCATCTCAGATAGCCAATGGGTGCGTCCTACCCAAGTTGTCCCCAAGAAATCTGGTATTACCATCATTGAAAACGCCAACAACGAGCTTATACCGACTAGGGTGACCACCGGTTGGCGTATGTGCATTGATTATAGGAAGCTCAACACGGTCACTAGGAAAGACCACTTCCCTCTCCCATTTATGGATCAAATTTTGGAGAGGTTGGCAGGCCATTCTTATTATTGCTTCCTAGATGGCTATTCCGGATACAACCAAATCGAGATAGCTCCGGAAGACCAAGAGAAAACCACATTTACATGCCCGTTTGGTACCTTCGCTTACCGAAGGATGCTATTCGGGTTATGCAATGCACCCGCCACATTCCAACGATGCATGTTGAGTATTTTCTCGGACATGGTGGGTGAGTTTCTTGAGGTATTCATGGATGACTTTTCTATTTTTGGTTGTACATTTGATGGCTGTCTCAAGCACTTGAAGTTGGTCTTGATGAGGTGTGAGGAGAAGTAACTTGTATTAAACTGGGAAAAGTGCCATTTCATGGTACAAAGAGGAATAGTCCTTGGACATATCATCTCGTCCAATGGAATAGAGGTAGACCGGGCAAAAATTGACATAATTTTCAATCTACCACCACCCAAAAGCATACGCGATGTGCGGTCCTTCCTTGGACACGCCGAATTCTATTGAAGGTTTATAAAGGATTTTAGTCATATCTCAAGGTCTTTATGCAACCTTCTACAAAAGGAGAACCAATTTGAGTGGAGTGCCGAATGTCAATTAGCTTTTTCAAAGCTAAAAGACATGTTGACAACCGCTCCTATCATGCAACCACCAGATTGGTCCATTCCTTTTGAGTTGATATGCGATGCGAGCGATTTTGCTATTGGGGCGGTGTTAGGCCAAAAGAAGGATAAAAAGCCCCATGTCATCTACTACGCAAGTAGGACCTTGAATCCTGCCCGAGTTAATTATTCGACTACGGAGCAAGAGCTCCTAGCTGTCATTTTTGCCTTGGACAAATTCAGGTCATACTTAATAGGATCCAAAGTTATTGTTTATACGGATCATGCGGCGCTGTAATACCTTCTTTCTAAGAAGGATGCTAAGCCTCGTTTGCTTAGATGGATCCTACTCCTTCAAGAATTTGACTTGGAGATCAAAGACAAGAAGGGAGTAGAAAATGTAGTGGCGGATCATCTATCCCGCCTAGTCCTACCAAATTCCATTGACGAGTCACCTATTGAGGACTCATTCCCTGATGAGCAACTCTTTGTTGCCATGCATCCTCCATGGTACGCTGATATAGCCAACTATCTTTCCACAGGTGCGATGCCGACTCATTGGACTGCGCAGGACAAACGCAAATTTCTAAGGGAAGTGCGCAGATTTTTCTGGGATGAACCTCTATTGTTTAAATATTGCCCAGATCAAATTATAAGGAGATGCGTCCCTGATGATGAACACAATTCTGTCATCTCCTTTTGTCATGATCAAGCATGTGGGGGTAATTTTTCAGCCAAGAAAACAACTGTGAAAATTCTGCAGTGTGGTTTTTATTGGCCCACGTTATTTAAGGACACCCACGAGTTTTGCAAAGCGTGCGAGCGCTGCCAGAAGTTAGGAGGATTATCCCGTCGAAATATGATGCCTCTCACCTCAATTCAACATCTTGAAGTCTTTAACTGTTGGGGCATCGATTTCATGGAACCATTCCCCTCATCTTTTGGACATGTCTATATTTTGCTTGCCGTAGACTATGTGTCTAAATGGATAGAGGCTATCCCATGTAGAACCAACGATCATCGTACGGTTCTCAAGTTCCTCAAAGAAAACATACTCTCTAGATTTGAGACGCCTCGAGCCATTATTAGTGATGGTGGTTCTCACTTTTGCAATAGACCTTTTGAAGCTTTAATGAAGAAATATGGTATTAGGCACAAAGTGAGTACCCCATACCACTCACAAACAAGTGGGCAAGCTGAAATCTCCAATAGGGAAATCAAGCAGATTTTGGAAAAGGACGGTGAGACCGGATCGCAAGGATTGGTCCCTAAGATTAGATGATGCACTTTGGGCTCACCGTACCGCCTACAAGACACCTATTGGAATGTCCCCTTATAGACTTGTCTATGGGAAAGTGTGCCACTTGCCTGTGGAGATCGAACACAAAGCTTATTGGGCAATTCGGACTTTAAATTTTGACATGGACAAGGCTAGCTCGCTTCGCAAACTCCAATTAAATGAGCTTGATGAAATACGGAACGATGCATACGAGAACTCGAGAATTTACAAGAGTAAAATGAAGGCTTTCCATGACAAACACATCTTCAGGAAATCTTTCCATGAAGGTCAGAAAGTACTCTTGTATAATTCCCGACTTCATCTTTTTCCGGGAAAATTACGATCTCGATGGACCGGCCCATATATTATCAAAGAAATTTTTCCTCATGGGGCTGTTGAGATTGAAAATGCAGCAAATGGTAACTGTTTTAAAGTTAATGGACAATGCCTTAAACCATTTGTTGAGAAATTTGATTCAGAGGACACGTCCATCACTCTGAATGATCCTGTCTATCAGGATGATTGATCTCCTAGTCTGATGGAGGTATAGCATAGGTAGTTTTTCTTCAGTTTTACTGTTTTAGTAAGTTTTAGTTGTTGGGTTGGAGACTTCCATGATCGCTCTCTCAGGTATTATTGTTTTTCACTCTCTCATCGTTTACTATTGCTCTCATGTTCATGCTAATCGCATATCTTTTACATTGAGGACAATGTAAGATTTGGTTGGGGGGTGAGATGAGATTCTTCATCTAGCATATTGCAACATTTCGAGCTTCATATGCGCAAATTTTTTTCGAATTTTCTAACATCTCAAAACTCTTTTAGAAAATCTTGTTTCTATACATTTGAGATGCTATGAGTATAAGAAGAGGAGATACGAAGTGTGTGACGTTGGAGGTCTTGAAATTCTCCCAACATAATGGTTTTATATGTTAGTTCCCCTATTGTTGTGATTGATAGAAAATTTGAACACATTTACACCAAGTTCACATTACACGATTTTCACGACTTGACAGGTTTATGTGATTTGTGGATTAGTAGACTTTAATTTAAAGGTGTTGAGCAGCCAAGCCGGGGTATTTTGTCCATCCTTGTCCATGGGAAAATAACGGAAGATATGGATTTCTAAAAATCCTATCTAATTTAAAAGAAAAAAGGAAAGAAAGGATGAAATCGGGAAGGAAAGAAAAATGGTGGAAAATTCCGAAAAGGGCTACCTATTACCAACCGGGGGATGGTCGAACCGTAACCAAAGCAGGAAATGGGACGTAGTGTGAAAGCCGTCGGAAGGACTGTAAGGCAAATTCCTGTCATAGGTTTGTTGTTGCTCTGTGCACCTTAAAATCCTTGGTTTACTTAATCTATGAAGAAGATGATCCCAGGAACTCATGAGATGAACTTTCACTATGCACACTAGGTTGAATTTGTTCGAATTCTTCTATTTATCAATCAATCAGCGGGAATTTCATGTAGACACCTTTTATGTTTTGAGAGTCCAAGGTTTCAGCTTCTATCACCTAATTTTTCCAGATTTTATACTTATACACCTTGGAATGGATAGAATCATGGGTTCTGAAGGAGAGTTGGGCTTGGAGGTTTGAAATTGTTTCACGCATGTTTTGCTGGGGACTAGCAAAAAGCTGGTTGGGGGGTGTGTTGAACCTCCAATATATACATTGCATTGCCCATTTCATAACATGGTTTGCATTATTTTCATGATTTAAAGGCCCATCTAACACATGTTTTGCGATTATAGGGGATGAGAGCAGGACTTCATTCAATTAGGGATTAAAAGAAAGTATTTGGAGCTATTGGATGAAGGACGAAAGAGGACCGAAGAAAGAAGGAAGCAAGGAGAAGAGAAAGAAGAAGAAAAGAGGAGAAAAGAAAGAAAGAAGAACAAAGTGAAGAGGGTCCGACCGGTCTTGACCGGTCGGCCATGCACACTGGAAGATGGACAACTTGGTCCTGACCGGTCATGACCGGTCGGTTATATATGCTGGAACAGGCTCAATTTGGTCCGACCGATCATGACCGGTCGGCTACACTTGCTGGATCAATGGACAGACCAGTCCGACCGGTCATGACCGGTCGGTTATATACGCTTGAACAAGCTCAATTTGGTCCGACCGGTCGGCTACACTTGCTGGATCAATGGACAGACCAGTCCGACCGGTCATGACCGGTCGGCTACACTTGCTGGATCAATGGACAGACCAGTCCGACCGGTCATGACCGGTCGGCTGTGCTCCCTGGACTGCTTAAAAGATTAGTCCGACCGGTCATGACCGGTCGGCTCTGCGTAATTGAGTCCTTTCTAATTCGAGACTTCCGAAATCTGCTGCGCATTGCGTAACCTTTCGCAGATTCTGACGCAAGGGAGGTTTCTTGCTATAAAAGGACACCTAGGGGCTCTTCCTAGGGCATCTTAGAAGGGGAGGAACGTGGTTTTGGAGAGAGGAAGCGAGCGTGGAGCGTCTGCAACTCTCCAACTTCTGGTTTTCTATTTTTTATGCTTTTATTCAGAGTTTTTAGTTGTAGCATGAATATGCTCGGCTAAAACCTCTCAGCTAAGGCTGAGAGGTGAAGCTTGTAGCTAATTCTATGTTGGATTCAGTTTAATTCAAGTAATTTTAATTCAAGTTGGATTTTTCTTTCATGTTTCAGTTCTAAAAGTGGTAGTTTGAGATGTTTTATGAGAGTTCATGTGCTCCGGACATGAATTCCTTGCAATTCTCTGAGATTATCACATGATTAGATTCGAATTATAGTAATCCTTGAGTAGGCCATGGTCCATAGGCATGGCTGTTACTCCGCAGGCTATGGTTTTGAATTCTACATTGATTGAATGGACTAGAACTTGGAAGTTCAACTTGATTTGGATTGAATGTGTGTGAATGCTTTATTTTCCAACTAGATGAGAGATAGGACTTCAAATCTAGTTGTGTTCTCTACTTGGATTGACTGAATTGACATATGATTGCTACAAGTGGATCCTTGAATGCCTTAGTACTTTATATCCCTTGATTTTTTTTATTAAGTTACTGTTTTAATTAAATACTCAATTGAATCTGATTTTCTTCCAAAAACTGAGTTGCTGGAGTAATTGGAAGTTGTGTCTATTTCCCTGTGGATCGACCTCGGTCTTATCGAGATTTATACTACATCGCAGCCTTACACTTGAGGCGAGCGAACATTGCCCACCTTAATCTTGTCATTAATCAGAATCGTGTCGAGGTCGCACAACTCAAGAGTGAAGGAGAGGCGGCATGCAAGCAAATGGAAGATTTAGAAATCGAACTTCGTGATATTCCGAACTCTGCGCTGACGCTAACGGAGGCAAAGGCCACCATGGAGGCAACACGAAAAGATGTGATGAAGTTCATAACAGGGTGTCTGGAGAAGCTGTAATTCTGTTCTTTTCGCTTTTTTTTTTTACGGTCATTGTTAGACAAAGTGGTATCAAATAGTTGTCCTGAATACCTAACTGTCACTTGTATCCGATGTAATCGACATCAGAACTTGTTAACTGCATGCTTCATGATCTAAAATAATGACAATGATTCTTTTCCTAAACCACACTTGGTGTTATGTGTTTGAGACTAGTACGCATAAAAGGATGTATTATGTATGAGTTTAATGTAAAATGAGTATATCAAAGCATAAAATGGAAGAACCCATAGGAATAATACTTCCCTTTTTACTTAACCTGTGTACCCTTGGGTCATTGCTCTCGAGAGACGTTCGTGTCATAAGTCCAAAACTTTCTTTTACCTCCATGTTTTCAAGTTTATCTGTCATCTTTCCTGGCTTGCTGTTCGCTTCCCCAAGTGTAGGGTTGCGATGTAGTAATAAACTCGGTAAGACCGAGATCGATCCATAGGGACTTATGTATGAATTCACAAACACATCCAACAGTTTTTATTAAAAAGTTAACAATCGGATTTTGTATGAGATTGATGTAAGTAACAACTTTGAACTAAATTGAAGGTGAACAATTATAAAAAGGCACTAGGGGTTCAAGGATCCACTTGTAGCAATCCTTGATGCTCAATCCGCTGTGGTTTCTCACTTTCTCAACTAGAATCGATATTAAGATCTATCTAGCCGGATGATAGAGCTGTTAAACCAAATAATCTGTCATATGTAAGGCCAATGTATATGATTCACTCAATGCAAGCTAGGACGAGCATGCTCAATTGCATAGGTTAGTCCCAATTCTAATAAACTAAGTTCATAATCATGATCATCATTAAGTCTTGTCACCAGACAAAGCTAGATCATGATTTGAACTTGAATCAAATCACATGCACAGTCCCATACGTAATTCAGAAAACCAGAAAAGTAGAACTTTGGTAGGAAGTTCCCACATGAAGATCATAGTACTAGAGCGTACTCCAATTCCTCGGATCATACAGGTCTAGACTAACATAAAGCAGTTAAGAACTTAAGTAATTCTCCCAAACATCCATGAGTCATCATAAGACTAAGAAAAACTACTTAGAAATTGTATTAACTTCAAACCATTGTTCATAATCAAGAAAACCAATCTTAAAACCAACTAAAAATGAATTGAAACATCTTAGATCCACTACAAGCTTCACCTCTTAGCCCTAGCTAAGAGGTTTAGCTGCTCATGATCCAAGGAAACATGAAACAACTAAGAAAAGCATAAAACAGTAAAACAAACTAGAAGTTGTGGAACTCCGAAATCCACTTCCGCCGCCTACCGCCTTGCTCAAACTATTCTAAGATACCCTAGGAACGTAGTGGAGGACCCCTTTTATAGCTTTCAAGCTTTCATAGCGTAGAATCTTGGAGAATTTGTGTAAAACTTACTCACTGCGCAGAGAAATCCGGACCGAAAATAGCAGTTTCTGAACTTGGGCGATTGAGCGATTGATCGACTGGCTGAGCGATCAATCGGTGGGTCCTAGCGATCAATCGATCAAGGTTGGGTGATCAATCGGCGGGAGTAAAAAGTGTCCAGAGAGTTCAGCAGTAATTCCTGATTTTTTTTTTTATAATTTGAGCGATTGATCTATGAAGCTGGGCGATGGATTGATGATGATGGGCGATCAATCGGAGATGGCCAGGCGATTGATCGCTCGGACCAAAAAGTGTCCAGAGAGTTTTAACAGCAATTCCTCAAAATTCTGCATTTTTGTCGATTGATTTACAATCTGGGCGATCAATCGCTCAGGCTGGGCGATCAATCGCAATTCTGCACTTCAGTCCAGCAACAATTTTGTCAGTTTCTTTCTTGTTTTCTTCTTCTTTGCTTCCTTCTTCCTTCGGCCCACCTTAGGTCTTCATCCAAGGCTCTTAAAGGGATCTTTTTGGTCTCCTATTAGGTAAAGTCCACTCTCATTCCTGCAATCATAACACATGCATTAAATCATGAAAACCTTGCATAATGAGTGATGAATTGGGGTTAGAATATGCACAATTGAGAGCTCAACACACCCCCCAACCAGCATTTTGCTAGTCCCGAGCAAAACATGCGTGAAATCAATTCCATTCTCCAAAACTCAACTCTCCCTTAGAAACCACTCTTTTATAAATCCCAAGACATACAAGTGTAAAATTCAGAAATATTAGGTGACAGAGGTTGAAACTGTAAACCCTCAAAACATGACAAGCATTCATGTGAAATTCCCGCTGATTGGTTGATAAATAGAAGAACTTGAACAAATTCAACCTAGTGTGCATAGTGAAAATTCATCTCATGAGTTTCTAGGATTATCTTCTTCATAGATCAACGAGACTAGAGATCTCAAGGTATATAGAGCAACAACAAGCCAATGACGGGAATTTTCCTTGCTGTCCGTCTGACGACTTTCACACTACGTCCCATTTCTGGCTTTGATTACGGGTAGACCATCCCCCGGTTGGTAATAGGTAGCCCTAATCGGAATTTTCCATCATTTTTCCATCTTTCCCAATTTCATCCTTCCTTTTCCTTTTTCTTTTAAATTAGATAGGATTTTTAGAAATCCATATCTTTCGTTATTTTCCCATGGACAAGGATGGACAAAGTACCCCGGCCTGGTTTCTCAACACCTTAAATCAAAGTCTAGCTAACCCACAAATCACATAATTCTTTCAACTCATGAAAATCGTGTAATGTGAACTAGGTGTAAAAGTGTTCAAATTTTCTATCAATCACATAACTAGGGGAATTCACATATAAAACCATTATGCTATGAGAAATTCCAGACATACAACCTCATACACTTCATATCTCCTCCTCTTATGCTCATATCATCTTGAATGCATAAAAATAAAGTTTTCCAAAAGAGTTTTGAATTTTAGGAAAATTGAAAAATTTCTACATAATTGCTTGAAATGTTACAAAACGCTGGATTCATCCAAGTGATCCTACACCCCCAACCAAATCTTGCATTGTCCTCAATGTAAAAGATGTGCAATATGCAAAACGTGAGAGCAATTCTAAAATAAAAAGGGGGTGAGGAATGGTAATACCTAAGAGAGTGAAAGGTGGAATTCGTCCTCCTTCTAACAAACCTAAGCAAAAGTAAACAAAAGCAACAAAATCCTAATCCTAACTACTCTATACCTCCATCAGACTAGGAGATCAATCATCCTGATATACAGGATCAGTCAGAGGTATGGACATACCTTCTGAAGGAAATTTCTCAAATAACGGCTTTAATCGTTGACCATTTGCCTTAAAAATGTTGCCGTTCCTTGGATTTAACAACTCGACAGTCCCATATGGATAGACAATTTGCACAATGTAGGGACCAGTCCATTGAGATCTCAATTTTCCCGGAAATAAATGTAGGCGAGAATTATACAAAAGGACTTTTTGATTGATCGTGAATGTCCTACGAAGAATGTTCTTATCATGGAATATCTTCGTCTTGTCCTTGTAAATTCTTGCATTCTCATATGCTTCGTTCCGGATTTCCGTAAGTTCATTCAATTGTAGTTTGCGCAACGAGCTCGCCTTGTCAGAATCAAAATTCATCTTCTTAATTGCCCAATATGCCCTATGTTCCAACTCCACAGGCAAGTGATAAGCCTTCTCATAGACAAGTCTATAGGGAGACATTCCAATAGGAGTCTTAAAAGCAGTACGGTAGGCCCAAAGCGCATCGGTAAGCCGAAGCGACCAATCCTTGCAATTGGGGTTCACCATTTTCTTTAAAATGTGTTTAATCTCCCTATTGGATATCTCAGCTTATCCACTAGTTTGTGGGTGATAGGGAGTGCTCACTTTGTGTGTTACGCCATATTTCTTCATTAAGGTTTCAAATGGGCGATTACAAAAGTGAGACCCTCCATCACTTATGAGACTCGAGGTGTACCAAACCGGGAAAGAATATTCTCTTTTAAGAAGCGAATGACCGTTTTATGGTCATTATTCCGGCAAGGGATGGCCTTGACCCATTTGGATACATAGTCAACAGCAAGCAAGATGTATGCATTTCCAAAAGAAGATGGGAATGGACCCATGAAATCGATGCCCCAACAATAAAAAATTTCGATTATCAAGATGGGATTGAGTGGCATCATATTTCTACGGGAGATTCCTCCCAATTTCTGACAAGGTTCACATGTTTTGCAAAACTCATGTGTGTCTTTGAACATAGTGGGCCAATAAAACCCACATTGCAGAATTTTTGCTGTGGTCTTTTTAGCCGAAAAGTGGCCACCACATGCCTGAGAATGAAAGAACGAGATGATACTTTGTTGTTCGTCATCTGGGACACATCTCCTCTTGATTTAATCGAGACAATACTTGAATAAGTATGGGTCGTCCCATAGGAATTTTTGCACCTCAGTAAAGAATTTATCCTTATCTTGCTTTTTCCAATGTGTAGGAATTGTACCTGTAGCAAGATAGTTAGCAATGTCCGCATACCATGGTAATTGGGAAACAACAAAAAGTTGTTCATCAGGGAACATGTCATTGATCGCGGTCGTTTCAGGGGAATCAGTGAGAACAAGTCGAGAGAGATGGTCATCCACTACATTTTCTACTCCTTTCTTATCACGTATCTCTATGTCAAATTCCTGGAGTAGAAGGATCCATCTTAACAACCGTGGTTTAGCATCCTTCTTAGAGAGAAGGTACTTAAGCGCGGCATGGTCTGTGAATATGATGATCTTAGATCCAATCAAGTAGGACCTAAACTTGTCCAAGGCAAAAACTAAGGCTAAAAGTTCTTTTTCTGTAGTGGTGTAGTTTGCATGGGCTGAGTTTTAGGTTCTACTTGCATAGTAGATAACACATGGCTTCTTCTCTTTTCTTTGGCCTAGCATGGCCCCAATAGCATAGTCGCTTGCATCGCACATAATTTCAAAAGGAAGGCTCCAATCAGGTGGTTGCATTATGGGAGCACATGTCAACATACCTTTAAGTGTGGCAAAGGCCTTTTGACATTCTTCATTCCACTCTAATGAGTTTTCCTTTTGAAGTAAGTTACATAAAGGACGAGAGAGTGAACTGAAGTCCTTTATGAACCTTCTCTAAAATCCTGCGTGTCCCAAAAAGGACCGCACATCTCGTATGCTCTTGGGTGGTGGAAGGTTAGAGATAAGGTCGATTTTCGCTTTATCCACTTCGATTCCATTTTGTGAAACGATGTGACCAAGTACAATTTCCTTTTGAACCCTAAAGTGACACTTCTCCCAATTCAGCACAAGGTTCTTCTCTTCACATCTTTTCAGCACAGATTTCAAGTGCTCAAGGCAGTCATCAAAACTACAACCAAATACTGAGAAATCATCCATGAAGACTTCGAGGATTGTCCCCACCATATCAGAAAATATACTCATCATACAACGCTGAAAGGTGGCAGGGGCATTACATAGTCCAAACGGCATTCGTCGATAGGTGAAAGTACCGAATGGACATGTGAATGTAGCCTTTTCTTAGTCTTCACGGGCAATCTCTATTTGGTTGTACCCTGAATAGCCATCAAGGAAGCAAAAATGGGAATGTCCCGCCAACCTTTCTAAAATTTGATCAACAAACGGTAGGGGGAAGTGGTCTTTCCTTATGACAGTTTTTAGCTTCCTGTAGTTAATGCACATTCTCCAACCGGTAGTGACTCTAGTTGGCACGAGTTCATTATTAGCATTGGCTACAATGGTTATTCCGAATTTCTTAGGCACCACTTGAGTTGGGCTCACCCATTAACTATCAGATATTGGGTAAATAATACCCACATCCAATAATTTCACCACTTCGGCCTTAACCACATCCTTCATGTTTGGATTGAGTCGTCTTTGTGGTTGCCTGGATGTCTTCGCATTCTCCTTAAGGTGTATGTGATGAGTACAAATCAGTGGGTCTATGCCTTTGAGATTCGCAATCGACCACCCAATGGCACTCTTGTGCTCTAATAGAGTGGCCATTACCCTACTCTCCTGTTCCTCATCCAAGTGGGAAGAAATCACCATCGGATATGTCTCATCTCGACCTAAATAGACATATTTAAGCTCACTTGGTAATGGTTTTAGGTCGAGTGTTGGTGCCTTGATATTGGATGGGAGGGCTTTGTTCTCATTTACAGGCAAATGCTTAAATAGGGCCCTCCATCTTTTATTATCAAGCACCGGCATCGCATCTAAAATGGCATCCATCTCTTGTATTGTGTCATCATTTATCTCATGAGAGTGGGCCACACATGCCTCCAAAGGGTCGGAATATAATGTTGAGGGGAAATTTTCCTCCACGAATGATTTAATCAAGTTTATCTCGTGGATCTCCTCAACAACCTCCCGTGGTTGCTTGCATAAATCAAATATATTTAGCTCAAGTGTCATATTTCCAAAGGACATTTGTACCAGCCCGTTTCTACAATTGATAATCGCATTGGAAGTGGCTAGAAAAGGGCGGCCAAGTATAACAGGAATTTGAGCACCAGTACCTATCACGGGATGTGTATCCAAGACAATAGAGTCTACTAGATAGTAGAATTTATCAACTTGGACTAGAACATACTCAATCATTCCTCTCGGTATACGAATGGATCTATCAGCAAGTTGGAGTGTGGTTTTGGTGGGTTTTGTTAGTGCACTTTTCTGTAGCATACTAGTGCACCTTGTTTGTCAATCACTTACGTCAGTGAGTCTAGTGTCGGTTGAGCCCAATGAAGACGAAGACCGAAGACTCAAGATAAACCGGCTGCATCAAGAAAGGAGAAACAGGTAAATGTGTTGCCTTGGTGTGCCTTTCCTTGACCAAAACCTAACCCATAGCCTCTTAGATGACTTGGACCAACTAGGTATACCCTTAGTCATCATCATTAGTCTTAGAACTCCATGAAAAACATGATAACTTAGACTAATTTAAGAGGTGGAAGCTGCTGTAAACAAAACAGCTCAAAACAGCAGTTTTCGATTGATCTCCGATCAATCGGACGTTGGCTCCGATAGGACTCCGATCAATCGGACAGAAGCTCCGATCAATCGAAAATTTTTCCAGCAACCTTGAAAATCCACTGGACATATTTTCGATCAATCGGACAGTCTTCTGATCCATCGGAAGGGGTCCGTCCGATCAATCGGACAGTGTTCCGATCAATCGGAATATCTTCCAGAGACTTCACTGGATAGATTTCCAATCAATCGGACTTGTCTCCGATCAATCGGACAGGTCTCCGATCAATCGGACATTCTTCCGATCAATCGGAGGTGCGCCAATCTGCCCCTTTTTTTACCGTTGGAAGAAAATCTATTTAAGATGGGGGATTCATTTTTGAGCTAAGAGAGGGGATTTTGAGGAGATAGGAGCCACCATTGTTGAAGATCATTAAGAGCCCTATTCCTAACCCAAACAAGTGATCTTCCTTGTGATTCATCACAAGTATGGAGCATTCAAAGCTCAAGAAGAAGATGCACTTGTCCCTCTTTTGATCTCTAGAGATTGGATTGATCTTGATAGTCATATTCCTATCCAATACTCTATGATGAGATCGTTGTAGGTGAGACTCTCTAGGTAACCCATTTCCATAAGTTGTAGAGATCTCAAACCTACCTTCCCTAGCACCTTGGGCATCTCCAATGGAGCATCACATGCAAGGTAGCTGATCTTGGAGCTGAAGCCTTGGCAAAGCAGCGGCGTCAAAGATCGGGGGAGCACAAGGGGAGCTGATTCAAGCACGGGAGAGCGAGAAGAAGCAACCCAAAGCGGCGCTACAAAGGGGCTCAATCCAACAAGTAAGGTTGTCTTGTTAGGAGTCCATCCACTCAATTCCCAGTGGGGGTTGAGTGTAGAGTTTGTTTGACAAACTCAACCTAGGGTCGTTAGCCGATCCTTGGCCTATTAGTTGGGCCTAAAATTCAGGGACGTCAGCCGTTCCTTGGCTCGTTAGTCGGCCTAAGCAAAGTCTCCAAGGGGGAGCCACCAACACGGGTGCAAACGTATAGGTTGGGAGGAACCTATAAACTCCCCGGTTGGGTGGGTCCGAATTAAAACACCTTGGTTGGGAGGAACCAGATTTAAACTCCCCAGTGAATGCCGGTGTGCTCAAAGGGGTTGAGTACTTGAACCAGGAGTGGAGTAGATAAGTAATCGAACCACTATACATCCTTGTGTTTGTAATTGTTCTTGAGCACATTTCTCTTTATGCATTGTGTTTAATTGGTTAATTATGAATGCTTAGTTAGGAATGCATGCTAGGCACTTGATAGGCACCTCCACACTCACAAGATGTACTTTCACTACCTCATGTTGACTTGAGCATTTCTTGATCCATCCTCTATAGTCCACATGAGTTGTTTAGACTAGGTTGCTGATTGCATATATCATTTACTAGTCTTTTGATTGGACCCACTTAGGCTTGGATGCCGAAGTGTTAATCGCTTACGTAGTTTAATTGTTGATTTGTTTAAGTAGGCGAAAAGAGTTTTAAAAAGGTCTTAATCACCCCCTCCTATAGGTTTAGCCATAATTCTAGTTGCTCTTTAAGCTTCCGCACGTGTATGCATAGGGTGTCGTGTTAAACTACCCGACGTAATTTCAATTGGTATCAGAGCAGGTTGCTCTTCAAGGACGTAACCGTCTAGAGTAAGATCCGATACCGGAGCACTAGCATCATGTCTAACCAAAAAGGAGAATCTATGTTGCCTCATGTTGAACTATAAGTAAAATGATTAGTTGAGGTCAACAATAACTAGGGTAGGAACTATTGTCATATCCCCTACCGAACATTGCTCTCCAACTTGGAATGAACCTAAGGGAGAAAATCTAGGATAGATGAATTCCCTCCCAACAAGCATGTTGGGTCCTATTTATCATACCCAAGGGGGTTGTGATCTAGGTTAGGTGACCTTAGGAGACCATATTGAGCTCAAATGAATATCTGAGGATCAAGCCTCATTTTGAGCAAATTGATGAACTTGAGGAATTTAGCCTCTTTGGATCTATAGAAAAATCTGAGGATTTCAGCCTCATGTTTGTACTTATGGGCAAATCAGAGGATTCAAGCCTCACTAGCCCAAATTTGATAGTTTAGCCTTGCTTAAATTTGTATATTTGCTTGTTAGACTATCATCCGGCTTAGATTAGCTAATCATCTTGAGTTTCATGCTTCATTGAATGCTAATCTTTGCTTAGTATTGGTCTTGATATACCAATTGGGGAGGTTGGTTGATTGGGCTATAAGCCCTTGAGCTTTAATGCTTAATGTATATCATAGATGACCAATTAAGCATGATTAACTATGCTTAGATAGTTACATTTTCTTGTTAATCATGTTCCTTAGCATGCTCCATGTTTTTATGATTCATGCACCCTATACTCTCCTTGTTAGCATGTGCTTATAGTTATAATTGCGACATACTATCTACTCTTACCTTAACCTTATTGATATATCATTAAGGGGGAGAGAATAGTTTGTCAATTGCTAACAAAAAGGGGGAGAAAGATCAAGTCCCACCAAAACTAGTTTGCTATGTTTTGTGATGCAGGGATTGACAGGTTATGGGGGAGCAAACTGAAGAGGAGCTGCTTAGTTAGGTATGTCAAGAGTCCTGTAATTAATTTCATATCAATGTAATCTCTTGTACATGTATTTTGTTTTGGTAGGTTATGTTTTTGTAAGTAATTGACAAAGGGGGAGATTGTTAGTGCACTTTTCTGTGGCATACTAGTGCACCTTGTTTGTCAATCACTTACGTCAGTGAGTCTAGTGTCGGTTGAGCCCAATGAAGACGAAGACCAAAGACTCAAGATAAACAGGCTGCATCAAGAAAGGAGAAACAGGTAAATGTGTTGCCTTGGTGTGCCTTTCCTTGACCAAAACCTAACCGATAGCCTCTTAGATGACTTGGACCAACTAGGTATACCCTTAGTCATCATCATTAGTCTTATAACAACATGAAAAACATGATAAGTTAGACTAATTTAAGAGGTGGAAGCTGTTGTAAACAAAACAGCTCAAAACAGCAGTTTCCGACATTGGCTCCGATAGGACTCCGATCAATCGGACAGAAGCTCCGATCATTCGGAAATTTTTCCAGCAACCTTGAAAATCCACTGGACATATTTTCGATCAATCGGACAGTCTTCCGATCCATCGGAAGGGGTCCGTCCAATCAATCGGACAGTGTTCCGATCAATCGGAATATCTTCCAGAGACTTCACTGGATAGATTTCCGATCAATCAGACTTGTCTCCGATCAATCGGAGAGGTCTCCGATCAATCGGACCTTCTTCCGATCAATCGGAGATGCAAAAATCTGCTCGTTTTTTTACCGTTGGAAGAAAATCTATTTAAGATGGGGGATTCATTTTTGAGCTAAGAGAGGGGATTTTGAGGAGATAGGAGCCACCATTGTTGAAGATCATTAAGAGCCCTATTCCTAACCCAAACAAGTGATCTTCCTTGTGATTCATCACAAGTATGGAGCATTCAAAGCTCAAGAAGAAGATGCACTTGTCCCTCTTTTGATCTCTAGAGATTGGATTGATCTTGATAGTCATATTCCTATCCAATACTCTATGATGAGATCGTTGTAGGTGAGACTCTCTAGGTAACCCATTTCCATAAGTTGTAGAGATCTCAAACCTACCTTCCCTAGCACCTTGGGCATCTCCAATGGAGCATCACATGCAAGGTAGCTGATCTTGGAGCTGAAGCCTTGGCAAAGCAGCGGCGTCAAAGATCGGGGGAGCACAAGGGGAGCTGATTCAAGCACGGGAGAGCGAGAAGAAGCAACCCAAAGCGACGCTACAAAGGGGCTCAATCCGACAAGTAAGGTTGTCTTGTTAGGAGTCCATCCACTCAATTCCCTGTGGGGGTTGAGTGTAGAGTTTGTTTGACAAACTCGACCTAGGGTCGTTAGCCGATCCTTGGCCTATTAGTTAGGCCTAAAATTCAGGGACGTCAGCCGTTCCTTGGCTCGTTAGTCGGCCTAAACAAAGTCTCCAAGGGGGAGCCACCAACACGGGTGTAAACGTATAGGTTGGGAGGAACCTATAAACTCCCCGGTTGGGTGGATTCGAATTAAAATACCTTGGTTGGGAGGGACCAGATTTAAACTCCCCAGTGAATGCCGGTGTGCTCAAAGGGGTTGAGTACTTGAACCGGGAGTGGAGTAGATAAGTAGTCGAACCACTATACATCCTTGTGTTTGTGATTGTTCTTGAGCACATTTCTCTTTATGCATTGTGTTTAATTGGTTAATTATGAATGCTTAGTTAGGAATGCATGCTAGGCACTTGATAGGCACCTCCACACTCACAAGATGTACTTTCACTACCTCATGTTGACTTGAGCATTTCTTGATCCATCCTCTATAGTCCACATGAGTTGTTTAGACTAGGTTGCTGATTGCATATATCATTTACTAGTCTTTTGATTGGACCCACTTAGGCTTGGATGCCGAAGTGTTAATCGCTTACGTAGTTTAATTTGTTGATTTGTTTAAGTAGGCGAAAAGAGTTTTAAAAAGGTCCTAATCACCCCCTCGTATAGGTTTAGCCATAATTCTAGTTGCTCTTTAAGCTTCCGCACGTGTATGCATAGGGTGTCGTGTTAGACTACCCGACGCAATTTCGGATTTCAATTCACCTAACCCAAGTTGTTCGCAAACCGAGTACGGAATGAGGTTTACACTTGCCCCCAAGTCGAGGAAGGCTTGTTTAATTCGGTAGTCTCCTATGATGCATGAGATGGTTGGACTACCCGGATCCTTGTATTTTTGGGGCACCTCTTGTTTGATGATAGTGCTCAAATTCTTAGTCAAAAGTGCTTTGTTGTGAACGTTGTGTTTCCTTTTGACCGTACACAATTCCTTTAGAAATTTGGCATAAGATGGTATTTGTTTTATGGCATCCAACAACGGGATGTTGATCTTCAACTGCTTGAAAACCTCTAATATTTTCAGATTTTTGTCTAAAGGTTTAGGTGAAATCAACCTTTGGGGAAACAGGGCAACCGACTTGTATTGCCTTTCCGGTTCTTTCTCTTGTGGAGTGTTGTTTGGGCTATCATCCGCTTTAGAATTTTCCGGATCCTTAGGCTTTGGGGCCTTCACCGGATTAGATTTGTCAATTACTTTTCCACTTCTCAAAGTGGTGATAGTTTGAACATGCTCTGTATGTTGGGAGGATGAGCTTCCATCTTGTATCTCAAATTGGGTTCTTGGGTTAGGAAGAGGTTGGGCAGGAAGTGTGCCTTTCTCCCTAACACTGACATGAGATTCAACTCTAGCCATTGAGGTTTTCAATTCATTGATGGCTTGAGTTGAATTTTGATTGAATTTCAATTGCTCTTGCATGAACCCATCTATTTTCAGAGAATTTGTCTTGTTATACTCAGCTTGAACCGATACAAATGCACCCAACATCTCCTCTAGCGTAACTTTTGGAGTAATGACTAGAGATGGACCTAGTATAGGTTGAGCTTGAGGGATATTGGTTGCATTCGCAGTGGGTCCATTCCTCCAACTGAAATTGGGATGGTTCTTCCAACTAGCATTAAACGTGTTTGAGTTTGGAGCACCAAATTGTCGTTGATAACTGTTTATGGCATTTGATTGTTCTTGTAAGATGTCCTGAACTGCTGAAATTGTGGGACAATCTTGTGTTGCATGTTGATTTCCGGCACAAATTCCACAAACAGTTTCAACGTCATTGGAGTTAATTGTCTCTCCTTTCCTTAATTCCATGGCCTCAACTTTTCTTGTGAGGCTTGCCACCCGTGCACTTATGCTATCCTCTTCTGATAAGACATAAATTCCTCCTTTCTCTTTTTGTTGGCCAGTCTTGGAATTTGCTGGTTTCGATGTATCCCAAGACTGTGCATTCTCAGCCACTTCCTCCAAGTAGTCCCATGCTTCATCGGCTTCCTTATTCATGAACTCCCCATTACACATCATCTCTACAAATTGGCGCATGGGTGAAGTCAGTCCATCATAGAAAAACTTATAACCTGCCAAATTTCATAGCCATGATGTGGGCATGCATTTAACAAGTCCTTAAATCTCTCCCAACATTGGAAGAAGGTCTCATCTTCCTTTTGGGCGAAGTTCATGATAAGGCGCCTCAACATGTTCGTTTTATGAGTAGGGAAGAATTTTTAATGAATTCCCTGTGCATATCAGTCCATGCACCAATTGATCTTGGCCTTAATGCATGAAGCTAACCTTTAGCTTTATCTTTAAGAGTGAAAGGAAATAATTTAAGTCTTACCACATCATCTATAACATTCGCAAAATGCATGGTGGTTATTACCTCATCAAACTCCTTAAGGTGTTGATAAGCACTTTCACTGTCTAATCCAGGGAATTTTGGTAAGAGTTGGATCACTCCCGGTTTCAAATCTACATTCCCTGCATTTTGTGGAAAGATTATGCATGAGGGAGTGCTCGCTCTTCCTGGTTGCAAGTAATCACGTAATGTTCTTGGTCGGGGAACATTCTCAACCACATTCTCTCCCGTTTCGGTTTGGTTTTGGCCCATATTAGGATTGGCCATCGGATTAGGTTGATTCACAGCCATACTTTCACACAAAATCGGAGAAGTTAGATGTCTCCTAGCACGTGGTTCTCTGTCAATTCCTTCTACTATCCCCCCTTCACTTATGAGTTGATTATTGGAATCCCGAGCCCAATGTGGCATGTAAAATCCTAAAAGATTGAAACAAAAAGGAAAAAGAATTCTTCCTTCCTTTCTTTACTCTTCTCTAAGACCGAAGCACAAGGTGTCTTGCAATGGCTAGGCCAAAAGCAAGGATAGAGACCGATTTCTCCTGGTCAATAGGGGTTCAAAGAACTCCCCACCCACTCTTTGAATCTTTTGAGAAAAAGCGCATAAAAAGAAGAAAGAGGAGTAGAGGTGAGAAGAGAAATCTCTGAGCACAAGGTGATCCAAGACGGCAGAGCCGACCAATAGGAATCCAGGTGGCACAAGGCCTACCTTTCAGAGATCCAAAAAGGAATCTCCACCCACTCTACAAGAGATGAATGCGATAGGAACGAATAGGAGAAGAAGAAGAGTAAGGTTTAGAAAGATAAACCCTGATTCAGCACTTGAGATCCTTATATCTTCTTCAGCTTCCTAGAAATCCCTGCAAAGAAAAATCAAACAAAACAAACTAAGTCCTAGAATCCTAAAAATCCTAAATATATACTATTTTCAGAAATTTGTGAAAAAACCGTCAAAGTCCCCGGCAACGGCATCAAAAACTTGTTCGCTTCCCCAAGTGTAGGGTTGCGATGTAGTAATAAACTTGGTAAGACCGAGGTCGATCCATAGGGACTTATGTATGAATTCACAAACACATCCAACAGTTTCTATTAAAAAGCTAACAATCGGATTTTCTATGAGATTGATGTAAGCAACAACTTTGAACTAAATTGAAGGTGAACAATTATAAAAAGGCACTAGGGGTTCAAGGATCCACTTGTAGCAATCCTTGATGCTCAATCCGCTGTGGTTTCTCACTTTCTCAACTAGAATCGATATTAAGATCTATCTAGCCGGATGATAGAGCTGCTAAACCAAATAATTTGTCATATGTAAGGCCAATGTATATGATTCACTCAATGCAAGCTAGGACGAGCATGCTCAATTGCATAGGTCAGTCTCAATTCCAATAAACTAAGTTCATAATCATGATCATCATTAAGTCTTGTCACCAGACAAAGCTAGATCATGATTTGAACTTGAATCAAATCACATGCACAGTCCCATACATAATTCAGAAAACCAGAAAAGTAGAACTTTGGTAGGAAGTTCCCACATGAAGATCATAGTACTAGAGCGTACTCCAATTCCTCGGATCATACAGGTCTAGACTAACACAAAGCAGTTAAGAACTTAAGTAATTCTCCCAAACATCCATGAGTCATCATAAGACTAAGAAAACTACTTAGAACTTGTATTAACTTCAAACCATTGTTCATAATCATAAAAACCAATCTTCAAACCAACTAAAAACGAATTAAAACATCTTAGATCTACTACAAGCTTCATCTCTTAGCCCTAGCTAAGAGGTTTAGCTGCTCATGATCCAAGGAAACATGAAACAACTAAGAAAAGCATAAAACAGTAAAATGAACTAGAAGTTGTGGAACTCCGAAATCCACTTCCACCGCCTCCCGCCTTGCTCAAACTATTCTAAGATGCCCTAGGAACGTAGTGGAGGACCCCTTTTATAGCTTTCAAGCTTTCATAGCGCAGAATCTTGGAGAATTTGCATAAAACTTATGCACTGCGCAGAGAAATCTAGACCGAAAATAGCAGTTTCTGAATTTGGGCGATTGAGCGATTGATCGACTGGCTGAGCGATCAATCAGTGGGTCTTAGCGATCAATCGATCAAGGTTGGGCGATCAATCGGTGGGAGTAAAAAGTGTCCAGAGAGTTCAGCAGTAATTCCTAATTTTTTTATGATTTGAACAATTGATCTCTGAAGCTGGGTGATGGATCGGTGATGATGGGCGATCAATCGGAGATGGCCGGGCGATTGATCGCTCGGACCAAAAAGTGTCCAGAGAGTTTTAACAGCAATTCCTCAAAATTCTGCATTTTGTCAATTGATCTACAATCTGGGCGATCAATCGCTCAGGCTCGGCGATCAATCTCAATTCTGCACTTCAGTCCAGCAACAATTTTATCAGTTTCTTTCTTCTTTTCTTCTCTCTTTGCTTCCTTCTTCCTTCGGCCCACCTTGGGTCTTCATCCAAGGCTCTTAAAGGGATCTTTTTGATCTCCTATTAGGTGAAGTCCACTCTCATTCCTGCAATCACAACACATGCATTAAATTAGTCTTTAAATCATGAAAACCTTGCATAATGAGTGATGAATTGGGGTTAGAATATGCACAATTGAGAGCTCAACACCTGCCCCCAGTCATTCCTTTCTGCAGATTTGAGATTTTAAAAATATATTAGGGTTTGCCCCCAGTCGTCTTCTTCTTATAAACTTGAGCTTCTCATAATATATCGGGGCTTGCCCACAGTGCTTCTAGCTCGTCGCTTTGTAAGACTACTTCATTCTAATAAGATAGATCTTGTGCTTTAGGAATCCGTACCGAATACCCATCCGATCATAATCTTTAATTGCATATTCTTGTCGCAGAATTCTTCATAAAAGATAGTTGTCGATATTTTCAAGGTGAAGTGATACATAATAGAATGCCCTAATCGTCTTCATATAAGGCCGTATGTATATATATATATATGTATATATATATATATATATATATATATATATATATATATATATATATATATATACAGAAGATTCCCAGCCTTGACTCATCTTCATATACAATAGAAGAATAATGCAATAACGATGGGGGATTCATGACATAATACGAAAGCTGGATATAGATAGCGATGTTCCGATCATCTTCATATAAAACATTGTGCATAAGTATAAGAGATTGATAATAATAGAGTATCCCGGCTGTCTTCATGTAGAACCACATATACATATATAAGAGAATCCATCAATTCTGAAGTATTCTCCCATTAAGCAGAGGAATGCCAGAATACCAGGATACTTCATATGAGAACCTGTGATGAAGGTACCATAATATGGGGATGTTGTGATTCGCGTAGACTTTCTATAAGATATTCACACCTGATTCGACCGGTCTAACGAGGATATAATAAGTCGGTTAATGATTCGTGGAGTCGACTCTTTGATATTCTTTGACTATGGTACCTGTCATTAAGAAGAGCTCTACAAACATTTTATATTCATCCGCACAATAGTATGATATGAGTGAACGTGTAAACAAGTATGAAGCACAGCATACAGATGAAGTAGATGCATGAGGGAACATAAGTATATCCATATCTACTTTATAAACCTTTAGAACTATTTATAAGCGCTCATGATTATTAAAGTAAAATCCCCCAGAAACTAGGAAGACCATAGTGGCTGCCATTTGTATAGCTTTGATGGTTGATTCTTTTCTGTTTTTCTATCTTTCTCTCTTTCTGCACAGTCATACACACATTAGAAAACCTTGCACTTCTGAAAGGAAAGAAGATGCATCCCGACCAATTATGATATGGCTCAATGATCGACAGAAGCATATAAGTATGAATCATATGCATCCCATGCAATATTTTGAAATTCTTTTAGAAAAATTTTACTTAAAGATGAAGGGAAGAACGTTCCCGTTGAGAGTCGCCAGTTTGGAGCCCGTAAAGGAGCCGAACATTTCTCCTTGCGGTAACCTTTCTTACGTATGCATCTGTGTTTGCGAATGATTTATCATAGAATGTCTATTTACTCATAAATAACTAGAGATTCTGGTATTGTTCGATTCCCCAGCAGAGTCGCCAGTTTGTTAGAACTTAGAAAAATCGAACTGCTCGTCAGCAGTCTTTTTCCTGTGTTTTATTATTCTGAGGGAATTCTGAGTATAGAGACATTCATAGACAATCATAAGTGTTGGGGCTCAAATTCGCACCCATTGTAAAATAGTATTCAGCGGTCCATCTACGATGATTCGGACTGATTTCGAGATCCGAATACTCGAAAAACGCCAGTGCAACCCTAACATGCGCGATCGTGACCGAAATCTACAAATGTTATTTTGGGGCAGAATCGGACATGCGGATCACCGCCAAATGATCCGATATTCCCTAAAACCCTTAACCTGCAAGTTTCAAAGTCGGGCGATGCGTATTATTACTCGTGGGCTTCCAAATGCTTTTTGCCCTGATCGTATCCGATTATAGGGGCCCGGAAGCTTATAAATGCTATTTCTTAAGGGAATTGGACATGTGGATGGCCGCCAAATGATCTAAAATGTTAAAAAACCCTTAAGTTCCGAATTTGAATGCCATATGATGTACACTTTTACCTGCGCGCACCGAAACACGTTCTACCCCTGTCCGGAGCTAACCCAAAGGGTCCGAAAGCCTACAGGTACCATTTCGGAGTGGAATCAAACATGTAGATGGCCGCCAAATGATCTGGAATGTGTGGAAAACCTTAAGTAGCAAGTTTGAAGTTCTTGCGGTGTATATTTCTACGTGTGCGTATTTCGGAACAATATTCCTATGCATAGAGCCGATCGGGAGGGTCCAAATTGGTAAGGAACTACCAAAATTCACAGCAGATGACCATCGGTACCCCACCCCGTTCATTCAAGAGGTCGATCATGGCCTAAAAGCGGCTTGGCATCAGTGACTTCAGTCTCCGAAAGGTAGCTCCCCTCTGGAGGTCGCCCATCGGAGCCTAAAACCTGAAATATTCTAAGTGATGGAATATGCATTCGCCCACTCTCTCTCCACATGCAGATGCCATGAGGAGACATGCATTTGCCCTCTCACTACATACGCATGAGAGCTCTCTCTCTCCCTTTTTAATATTCTAAATAAAATAAAAATACAAAAAATCATGAAATATTCTAAGTGGGGCCACATGCGGCCAACACAGAGGCTACATGCGCCCACCACATAGGGCACATGAGCCCATTGCATGAGCACATGCTCCCACCTTCCTGATACATGCGCATGACCCCTCTTCGCAATCACATGTGCTTGGTGAAATTTGATTTTTGGTGGACCTGGGACCCGATTAACATACTATAAATACCCCTCTACTCGATGAGACAGGGACGAGATCATTTCATCTTCAGCTGTTGCCAGAGAACTCTGCAAGAGGTAGAATTCTCACCGGAATCCTCACCAAAAAGCGACATGCGCCCATCCCTTCGTCGGATGCCTTCGCCGGAAATGGAATTTCTCCCACCAGAGTAAAATCCCCAAGTCACATAGTGACATGCGCTCACCCATTTGAGTTTTGGGGAGGAAAAATGCAAAAATCCCTAAGTCCCATGGGGACATGCGCCCATGGCTGGGATGTTGGGCGCATGTGCAGTGTCACATGCACTTGATAACCTTTCTCTCTCTCCTCACATGCATTTGTGGCAGGCCACATGCGCCTGGGGTGGGGAATATGCATCCATCCAGGACATGCGCCCATGCCTAATGCAACTGTGCCCAACCCAACCTCCATGCGCTTGGACGCTGATGGGGAGGTGGGGCCTTCTATGATGTGGCCCGCCTTTGATGTGGCCCATCGTCCGATCGTGTCAGCGCTCATAGACACACATTAATGCCCTCTATCCATCCCCCAGAACAGATTCACCAACGGTCGATGTTAAGTGGGCCAAATAAGCAATTTGATAAAAAAGGCCAACACTTAGCCAATATTGCAACCTCGAAAACCCTTCCAAAAGAGCTGGAAGTGGCCGAAATCGAGAGGAAACGGGCAGAATTTGACTGAACCCGAGAGGGAGATTTCTCTCCGCCATAACATGATATATCATAATCATGCACCGCAATGAGGTTATCCAAACCCAGGAGCCCCGAATACCCTAATTAAGTGGTCAGCAAGCCCACTACTTGAGTCATTTTCAGCCCTGGGAAGTGCCCTGTCGGCTCGAAAATTGACCCATGCTAAACAAATCGAAATGCGATCGCACTGCGACCCTCGTGGACATAATCCACCCCTATCCAAAGACGATCGTGATAGGTATTCACCAAATCGTCCGATCAGTTCGTAAGCAGGCCCTTGGAAGTGCCCTGATGACCCAAAAATCTACTAATGCCAAGTGAAATCAATCACAATAGCAAAGATGCGAGGGCAAAATATCGATGACACAAAGATATATACGAAGCAGATTGATCAAATCAAATGCATAATTTGTCTGATACACTAAACATCTAGCATAATGCAATCCTCTCTCGAGCATGCATAAAGTATAGTTACTTTGTACTGTACTCATTTGCATCCATTGCATGAATTTATTTCATCTCGGATCGAGATATGAAATTAAATCGAAGGGGACTATGGTTGTCATTAAAAACCATAACCAAAGAGTTTTAAAACGTCTGAAATCCTTCATCGTTAAGACCAGTTGATGTGCGTCCTATCCAAGGTGGGATCCGTCAGTTGAGTGGCTAAGCCATGGAGTGCCTTCCAGCAAGTCACCCGTCCCATCGGAGACGGTCACTGGCCCTGGTTGCAGTAAGTGGACGTCATGGAGTGTATTTCTAAAAGTCATATCGTTCATAGAGACGCGTCATGACACTGAGATATACGACTCGGTTGAAACCCTGGTCGCACTAAGACCCCATGGAGTGCCTTCCAGCAAGTCACCCATCCCATCGGAGACGGTCACTGGCCCTGGTTGCAGTAAGTGGATGCTGTGGAGTGTATCTCTGAAAGGCATATCATCCACAGAGACGCATCATGACATCGAGATATACGACTCGGTTGAAACCTTGGTCGCACTAAGACCCCATGGAGTGCCTTCTAGTAAGTCACCCGTCCCATCGGAGACGGTCACTGGCCCTGGTTGCAGTAAGTGGACGCCGTTGAGTGTATCTCTGAAAGTCATATCGTCCATAGAGACACATCATGACACTTAGATATACGACTCGGTTGAAACCCTGGTCGCACTAAGACCCTATGAAGTGCCTTCCAGCAAGTCACCCATCCCATCGCAGACGGTCACTGGCCCTGGTTGCAGTAAGTGGACGCTGTGGAGTGTATCTCTGAAAGGCATATCGTCCACAGAGACGCATCATGACACTGAGATATACGACTCGGTTGAAACCATGGTCACACTAAGACCCCATGGAGTGCCTTCCAGCAAGTCACCCGTCCCATCGGAGATGGTCACTAGTCCTGGTTGCAGTAGGTGGACGCCGTGGAGTGTATCCCTGAAAGCCATATCGTCCATAGAGACGCGTCATGACACTGAGATATACGACTCGGTTGAAACTCTAGTCGCACTAAGATCCCATAGAGTGCCTTCCAACAAGTCACCCGTCCCATCGGAGACGGTCACTGGCCCTGATTGCACTAAACGGAAACTGTGGAGCGTATCCCAGAAAGTCATATCGTCCATAGAGACGCGTCATGACCCTGAGATACGCAACTCGGTTAAAATCCTGGTTGCTACTCAACTAGGAACACCCGAAGAGTATGAGACCAACATCTAACTGGTCTTAATAATGTCTTAGTCCATAATAAATCCTAGACTTGGTCTCGGCGACCATGAACTCGAGACTATAATCCCTGACGATTTAAACTACTTGCTCGATCTATCCAAACTTCATCCCTTTAATATTCATCTTTTGTATAACTGCAATTCATAGTGGAATCTTGTCGCTTTGTGCCGTGGTTTTCTCCCGTAAGGGTTTCCACGTAAAAAATCTTTGTGTTGTCTATGCTGTGCTTTATTTATATTTATGCTCTTTTAATGCTTTATTTAATTCATTTATGATACATGCATGCATTTACTTTTGCCTTTTAATCAAGGGTGATCATCCGTTGATGTAATTGAGGGTTCGTGACCAGTTCACAGCCCGGAATGTAAAAGATCTCGAAATCTCTGGAATAAAATTCACCTCGCGGTGCTTTCTCGTGTATACTTTGTGATCGGCTTATGATTGTCTATGGATGTCTCTATACTCAGAATTCCCCCAATAATGAAACATAGGAAAAAGACTGTTGATGAGCAGTTCGATTTTTCTAAGTTCTAACAATAAGCAATCACAAAGTATACACGAGAAAGCACCGCGAGGTGAATTTTATTCCAGAGATTTCGAGATCTTTTACATTCCGGGCTGTAAACTGGTCATGAACCCTTAATTACATCAAATGGATGATCACCCTTGATTAAAAGGCAAAAGTAAATGCATGCATGTATCATAAATGAATTAAATAAAGCATTAAAAGAGCATAAATATAAATAAAGCATAGCATAGACAACACAAAGATTTTTACGTGGAAACCCTTATGGGAGAAAACCACGGCACAAAGCAACAAGATTCCACTATAATAGCAGTTATACAATAGATGGAATATTAAAGGGATGAAGCTCGGATAGATTGAGCACGTAGTTTAAATCGTCAGGGATTATAGTCTCGAGTTCATGGTCGCCTAGACCAAGTCTAAGATTTCTTATGGACCAAGCCATTGTTAAGACCAGTTAGATGTTGGTCCTATACTCTTCGTGAGTTCCTAGTTGAGTAGCAACCAGGATTTTAACCGAGTCGTGTATCTCAGGGTCATGACGCATCTCTATGGACGATATGACTTTCAGAGATACGCTCCTACGATTTCCGTTTAGTGCAACCAGGGCCAGTGACCATCTCCGATGGGACGGGTGACTTGTTGGAAGGCACTCCATGGGATTTTAGTGCGACCAGGGTTTCAATCGAGTCGTATATCTCAGTATCATGACACATCTGTTCACTTCCCTAAGTGTAGGGTTGCGAATGTAGTAATAAACTCGGTAAGACCGAGGTCGATTCACAGGGACTTATGTAGGATTTCACAAACACATCCAAAAGCGTCTATTAAAAGCTAATAATCAGATTTTGAATAGAATTGATGTGAATAACAGTTTTAAACTAATTTGAATGTAGACAATTATAAAAAGGCACTAGGGGTTCAAGGGTCCACTTGTAGCAATCCTTGATGTTCAATCCGCTGTGGTTTCTCTTTCTCTCAACTAGAATCGACATTAAGGTCTATCTAGTCGGATGATAAAACTGTTAAACCAAACAATCTATAATATGTAAGTGCAATGCATAGAATTCACTCAATGTAGGCTGAGCTGAGCATGCTCAATTGCATAGGTCATTCCCCTTTCCAAAAGGTCTAGTTCACAATCATAACCATCCTCAAGTCCTGTCACAAGACAAGGCTAGATCAGGATTTGAACTAGATTCAAATTACATGCACAGTCCATACATATTACAGAAAATCAGAAAAGTAGAACTTTGGTAGGAAGTCCCTTCATGAAGATCATAGTACTAGAGCGCACTCTGATTCCTCGGATATACAGGTCTAGACCGTCACAAACCAATTAAGCAATTAAGTAATTCTCCCAAACATCCATGAGTCATCATAAGACTAAGAAAAACTACTCAAAAACTTGTATAAACTTCAAACCTTAGTTCATAATCATGAATTCCACACTTAAAACCACTTAACTACAAATTAAAACATCTTGGATCCACTACAAGCTTCACCTCTTAGCCATAGCTAAGAGGTTTAGCTGCTCATGATCCAAGGAAACATGAAACAACTGAAAAATTCATAAAAACGGTAAAAACAAACTCCAAGGAGTTGTGGAACTCCAAAATTCACTTCCGCCGCCTCTAAGCTTGCTCCAACCCCTCTTTGATACCCTAGGAACGATCCCTAGGTGTCCTTTTATAGTAGGGAGGCTCCACAACTTCGGAAAGATCAAGAATTTGCGTAAGAGTTACGCAGCGCAGAGAAAATCGGACTGAATTTGGAAGTTTCTAAGTCCTCACGCACAGCCGACCGGTCATGACCGGTCGGCCTCAATGGACAGCCACTCCAACAAGCATGGCCGACTGGTCATGACCGGTCGGGCTTGTCCAGCCTTAGTCCAGCAACCATGTCCGACCGGTCATGACCGGTCGGACGTCTTCAGCCACGTTCCAGCGACCATGGCCGACCGGTCAAGATCGGTCGGACCATCTTATGTATTCCTCAGCGTGCCTGGCTGACCAGTCCAGACCGTTCAGGCTCTTTTGGCCGACCGGTCAAGACCGGTCGGTCATACTTTTCTTCAATTTCTTCCTTTTCTTTCTTCTACTATCTTCTCTTTTCTTGCTTCTTTCTTCCTTGCTTGCTTCTTTCTTCCTTCGGCCCTCCTTAGTTCTTCATCCAAGGTTCTAAATCAGTTATTTTCATCATCAATTAGGCGGAGTTCACTCTCAAACCTGCAATCACAAAACATTCATGAGATTTGTCTATAAACCATGCAAACCTCGCACAATGAGTGATGAATTGGGGTTAGAATATGCACAATTAAGAGCTCAACACACCCCTCAACCAGCATTTTGCTAGTCCCGAGCAAAACATGCGTGAAACTAATCCCATTCTTCAAAACTCAACTCTCTTTCAGAAACCATCCTTCTATACATTCCCAGGTTCATAAGTGTAAGATTCAGAAATATTAGGCGACAAAGGTCGAAACCGTAAATCCTCAAAATATAATAAGCATTCATATGATATTCCCGCTGATTAGTTGATAAATAGAAGGACTTGAACAAATTCAACCTAGTGTGGACAGTGAAAATTCATCTCACGAGTTTCTAGGATTATCTTCTTCATAGATCAATCAGACTATAGAACTCAAGGTACATAGAGCCACATCAAGCCAATGACAGGAATTTGCCTTACCGTCCTTTCGACGACTTTCACACTACGTCCCATTTCCGGCTTTGGTTACGGGTAGACCATCCCCCGGTTGGTAGTAGGTAGCCCTAATCGGAATTTTCCACCGTTTTTCCATCATTCCCAATTTCATCCTTCCTTTTCCTTTTTTTTTTCTTTTAATTTAGATAGGATTTTTAGAAATCCATATCCAGCAATGTTTTCCCATGGACAAGGATGGACAAAGTACCCCGGCCTGATTTCTCAACACCTTAATTCAAAGTCTAGCTAATCCATAAATCACATAATCCCTTCAACCCATGAAAATCGTGTAATGTGAACTAGGTGTAAAAGTGTTCAGGTTTTCTATCAATCACAGAAATAGGGGAATTCACATAAAAAAACATTATGCTATGAGAGATTCCAGACATATGTTGAGCTCTTAATTGTGCATATTCTAACCCCAATTCATCACTCATTATGCACGGTTTACACAGTTAAAGGACCATTCTAATGCATGATTTGTAATTATAGGAACAAGATGGAGATTTCACTGATTCAAAGCTAATTGAGGCTCCTTACAAGCATTGAAGACCATAGGATGAAGGTTGAAGAGGGACCAAAGAAAGCCAAGGCAAGGAGAGAAGAGAAAAGAAGAAAGAAAGAAAGAAATAGAGAGAAAAAGAAGCAAGACCGGTCGGCTGACCGGTCAGCCAAGCAAGCCCGACCAGTCTTGACCGGTCGGCCTACCATTGGAGCTCATGGACTGTTCAGGAACACAGCCCGACCGGTCAAGACCGGTCGGGCATAGCTGCTGGATAAGGGGATTTCCAAGTCCGACCGGTCATGACCGGTCGGCCAGGCCAGTCCGACCAGTCCAGACCGGTCGGCCAAGTGCAAATAGCCATATTTCTATTTCGGGACTCCGAATTCTTCTGCGCAAGTGCATAGTTTTACGTGAAATCTGGAGTTTTCTTGCGTATTGGACTCCTCCAAGCTATAAAAGGATGTCTTCCCTTCATACCACAGGAGGCTAGGACGTGGGGATTGCTCAGGAGACGGATTCGACTTCGGATTTCTAGTTTTCTTCCTGTTTTAGTTATTTTCTATGTTTTTAGAGGCGTCTAGTTCAAGGATGTTAGAGATGAACTAAAACCTCTTAGCTAGGGCTAAGAGGGGAAGCTTTTGATTCGTTTTTTATGGATTGATGCAACCTAGGTTTCCTTTTGTGTTTTAATTGATGAATTTTAGTTCTATATGAGTTTGATTCAAGTACTATGTTGGTTTCTACTTTGATCTCTTGATGACTCCAGGCTCATGTGATTCTTAGTGATTCTAAGCTTAGTATCTTAGCTGTTGAGCATTGTTTATGCTTGTGTAGTGCATTGATCTACCATCGACTCTGGGCATGGTAGACGCTTTGATTGCCTTGTGTACAATGGCCTGATTTTCATGTGGGAACTCATGCAACTAAAGTTCTTACCTTTTGTGTATAATCTGGAATAGTTGTTTATTGATTGATTCTGATTTAATTAGAGTTCTAATCATGAGTTGTAATCAGATCTAGTGACAGGATTTGGTGAAAACTATGGTTGTGAATCTCAACTAGATTGGAAAGAGGCTTGGCCTATGCAATTGAGTGTGCCCAAGGCCTGAGCATGGTTGTGGGAATCAAATCAGTTAATAAGCACTTGTTTTAGATAATTGTGATTGAACCGCTCTATATTCCAATCGGATAGAGAAAGGAATTTGATTCCGATTAAGTTATGAGAGACCTAGTTGTGTTGATGCATTGAAACTTATCAAAAGTGGATCCTTGGCGCTCTAGTGCCTTTTTTTTTAGATTGAAATTACCTTAACCATTCACTGTTTAAACCCAAATTACTATTTTCCAGCTTTAGTTCTTAATAGGATCTTAATTACTAGTTGTTTTAGACAAATTCTGAAGATACCCATTCATAAATCTCTGTGGGAACGATACTCGGTCTTTCTGAATTATTACTACTTCGCAACCCTACACTTGGGGAGTGAACAACATACAGCCCCATACACTTCATATCTCCTCCTCTTATGCTCATATCATCTGGAATGCATAGAACCAATGTTTTCCAAAAGAGTTTCGAATTTTTGAAAAATCGAAAAATTTCCACATAATTGCTTGAAATGTTGCAAAACGCTGGATTCATCCAAGTGATCCTACACCCCCCAACCAAATCTTGCATTGTCCTCAATGTAAAAGATGTGCAATGAGCAAAACATGAGAGCAATTTGAAAAATAAAAGGGAGTGAGGAGTGATAGTACCTGAGAGAGTGAAAATTGGAATTCCTCTTCCTTCTAACAAACCTAAGCAAAAGTAAACCAAAACAACAAAATCCTAATCCTAACTACTCTATACCTCCGTTAGACTAGGAGATCAATCATCCTGATACACAGGATCATTCAGGGGTATGGACATACCTTCTGAAGGAAATTTCTCAAAGAACGGTTTTAATCGCTGCCCATTTGCCTTAAAAATGTTGCCGTTCCTCGGATTCAATAGCTCGACCGGTCGGTCATACTTTTCTTCAATTTCTTCCTTTTCTTTCTTCTACTTTCTTCTCTTTTCTTGCTTCTTTCTTCCTTCCTTGCTTCTTTCTTCCTTCGGCCCTCCTTGGTTCTTCATCCAAGGTTCTAAATCAGTTATTTTCATCATCAATTAGGCGGAGTTCACTCTCAAACCTGCAATCACAAAACATTCATGAGATTTGTCTATAAACCATGCAAACCTTGCACAATGAGTGATGAATTGGGGTTAGAATATGCACAATTAAGAGCTCAACAACATCTCTATAGACGATATGAATTTCAGGGATACACTCCACGGCGTCCACTTACTGCAACCAGGGCCAGTGACCGTCTCCGATGGGATGGGTGACTTGCTGGAAGGCACTCCATGGGATCTTAGTGCGACCAGGGTTTCAGCCGAGTCGTATATCTCAGTGTCATGACGCGTCTCTATGGACGATATGACTTTCAGGGATACACTCCACGGCGTCCACTTACTGCAACCAGGGCCAGTGACCGTCTCCGATGGGACGGTTGACTTGCTGGAAGGCACTCCATGGGGTCTTTGTGCAAACAGGGTTTCGATCAAGTCGTATATCTCAGTGTCATGACGCGTCTCTATGGACGATATGATTTTCAGAGTTACACTTCACGGTTTCCACTTACTACAACCAGGGCCAGTGACCGTCTCCGATGGGATGGGTGAATTGCTGGAAGGCACTCATTACCTGAGCCACTCAATTGACAGATCCCGCCTTGGATAGGACGCACATCAACTGGTATTAACGATGAAGTATTTCAGACGTTTAGAACTCTTTCATTATGGTTTTCGATAATAACCATAGTCCCCTTTGATTTAGTTTTCTATCTTGATCCGAGATGAAATAAATTCACCCTATGGATGCAAATGAGTAGAGTACAAAGTAACTATGCTTTATGCATGCTCAAGAGAAGATTGCATTTATGCTAGATGTTCAGTGTGTCAAACAAATTATGCATTTGATTTGATCAATCTGCTTCGTATATATCGTTGTGTCATCGATATTTTGCCCTCGCGTCTTTGAGATCGCGATTGATGTCACTTGGCATTAGTAGATTTTCGGGCCATCAGGGCACTTCCCAGGGCTGAAAATGACTAAGTAGTGGATCTGTTTGCGGTCTGACCGGGGCATTCGATAGATACCATCAATGATCGTCTTTGAACAGGGGTGGATTATGTCCACGAGGGTCGCAATGCGATTGCATTTCGATTTGTTTAGCATGGGTCGATTTCCGAGCCAACAGGACACTTCCCAGAGCTAGAAATGACTAAGTAGTGGGCCTGTTGACCACTTAATTAGGGTATTCGGGGCTCCTGAGTTTGGATAACCTCGTTGTCGTGCATGATTATGATATATCATGTTATGGCGGAGAGAAGTCTCCCTCTCGGGTTCGGTCAAATTCCGCTCGATTCCTCTCGATTTCGGCTGTTTCCGACTCTTTCGGAAGGATTTTTGAGGTTTGCAATATTGGCTAAGTGTTGGCCTTTTTTTATCAAATTGCTGATTTGGCCCTGCTTAACATCGACCGTTAGCGAATCCGGTCCGGGGGATAGATAGAGGGCATTGATGTGTGTCTAGGAGCGCTGACATGATCGGAAGGTGGGCCACATCAAAGGCGGGCCACATCACAGAAGGCCCCACCTCCCAATCAGCGTCTGGGCGGATGTGGATTGCATGGTGGGCGTATGTGATTCCTCCTCAAGCGCATGTGGGAGAAAAGTGAGGAAAGAGAGGGAATGGAAGGGAGGTAGGCGCATGTGCCTGCCCCTTGGGCGCACTTGTGCGCATGTGGCCTCTCTCTTGGGCGCACTTGGGCGCATGTGGCCTCTCCCTTGGGCGCACTTGAGTGCATGTGTCATGAGAAGAAAAGGAAGGGGAGAGAGGACGGATGGGAGGTGAGCGCATGTGCCTCTCCCGGGCGCATGAGGCCTGCATGGGCGCATGTCACTATGCACCTTAGTGCATTTTTGCACATTTCCCCTCCAAAGTATGGGCGCATGTTATGCGACTTTGGAGAAATTTGAATCTTCTCCTTCCGGTGGGAGAAATCCCTTTCCGACGATGGCACCCGACGAGGTATGGGCGCATGTGAATAGCCCATGGAGGATTCCGACAAGGATTTTTACCTTGTTCTGATGATCCTTTGCAGAAAATAAAGCCTCCTTCTCCCTGATTTAGAAGTGAGTGGGGTATTTATAGTATGTTAATCGGGTATCGGGTACCGGGCGCATGTTGCCTGCAAAGGGGAGGGCATGCGCATGTAGAGGAGTGTGTAGGCGCATGTGCTTGTGGCATGTGCATGTTGCAAAGAAGGTGGGCGCATGTGCCCTCCTATGTGGTGCGCACATGTGCGCATGTGCTCACACTTAGAATATTTCATGATTTTTAATATTTTTAGAATTTTGAAAATATGGAAAAGGGAGAGAGAGGGCTCTCATGCGCATGTGGTGAGAGGGCAAATGCATGTCTCCTTATGGCATCTGCATGTGGAGAGAGGGTGAACGAGTGCATGTTCCATCACTTAGAATATTTCAGGTTTTAGGCTTCGACGGGTGACCTGCAAAGGGGGGCTACCTTTTTGGAGACCGAAGTCACTAACGCCAAGCCACTTTTAGGCCATGATCAACCTCCTGAATGAATGGGGTGGGGTACCGATGGTCATCTGCTGTGAATTTTGGTAGTTCCTTCCCAATTTGGACCCTCCCGATCGGCTCTTTGCATAAGAATATTGTTCCAGGAAACGAGCACGTAGAAATATACACCGCAAGAACTTCAAACTTGCTACTTAAGGTTTTTCGAGCATTCCGGATCATTTGGCGGCCATCCGCATGTCTGATTCCACTATGAAATGGTACCTGTAGGCTTTCGGGCCCTTTGGGTCTGCTCTAAACGGGCAAAACGCATTTGGAAGCGCGCGGGTAAAGATATGCATCGCACAACTTCGACACTTGCAGGTTAAGAGTTTTAGGGCATTCCGAATCATTTGGCGGTAATCTACATGTCTGATTCCGTCCTAAAATAGCATTCGTAGGTTTCGGTCACGATTGCGCATGTTAGCTTGCACTGGTATTTTTTTAGTATTTTGGATCTCAAAATCGGTCAAAATTGTTGTAGATGGATCGCTGAATACTATTTTATAATGGGTACGAATCTAAGCCCCAACAAGTGCCCCCCCGGTGCGCTGCGATGGATGCTTACTTTAGGCCAGTGCGGTGCACCGATCCCCAGGCTCAAGTATAAATACCGGACTCACTGAGTCATTTGGTCATTTTCGAATCAAGAAAATCAAAATTTAAGAGGTGAGAGAACTTCTCATCAGGGAGTAGGTGCATGTGGTTCTCCCATGGGTGCATGTGCCGTCCAACTGATAATGGGAGAATGGGATTTAACTCCTAAGCCCATACCTTTAGTTCCAAGCGCATGTGGAGATAGCTTAGGCGCATGTGGGAACATGTTAAGAGCCAGGCGCATGTGGAAGTGTTATGGGGCTAAGCGCATGTACCCACAGCACAAATGCTTGTGTGGAAACCTCTCATAATGCAGGCGCATGTGAGCTTCTCTTTGGTGAAGTGAATATGGGCGCACGTGGGGTCACATGCTACGAACATATACCTCCATTTACATGGAATGGGCGCATGTGGGGTCACATGCGCCGGGGGCATTGGCTTGGGCACATGTAACTCCACTACTTAGTGAAATTTTCTGAATTCTGGCATTTTCCATCGCCCTTGGTGAAAACTTATGCATCTGGCCCTGTTCTCGATCGAATTCGATGCCGTTTGCAGCTGTCTCGTTCAATGCTCAAATATGATTGGGACTTAGTGCTCAGGGCTCATAATATGTTGCTTATGTTGGTCTTTTATGGCTCGCAACTGTTCCTCTAAGCAGTTCTATGATGTGCACTTCCGAGCGGGCGCGCATGCATCATTTGGGGTTAGTGCGAATTCACACGCACTCCGGGTGTACATGTAGGGCTGCTACTGTATTTGCTGCTCTATGATATGTGCGCGGTTATTTGTCGGATGTGCGCTCGAATTCCACTATTTCCATATTGCTGTGGGTCATGACTTTATGCATGTATTTACTGATGTGTTTTGTGTGTGAAATCTGTGATTGAATGATGCGGTGCTTACCTTATTGCGTTGCCTATTGCATGCGCTGGTCTTCTATTTGATGCACTTTTGTTTGCGTATTACAGTGAATCATGGTGACAGCAGCAAGTTCTTCTGACGAAGCTTCCAAATCGCAAGTTTCCAGCTCTTCGTCTATACGACGCGGGAAGAAGAGGGTGACTAGAGATACTGCTAACCCGTCTTTGGTAGAGTATCGTTCGCAATCCTTTAAGACAATCGAATCCGAAGTGAAGGATTTCTCTGATCGAATTAAGTAGCTCTCCCATGAAGTATTACTGCGTATCTATGTGGATAAAACCACATCTGAACCTCCGACACAAGGGATTGAAGGGGAATGGTCTGCCTGGTATCGTCAGTTCACTGATGCTGCCAATGTTGTTGAGACAGGTCCTTCTAGTGTGCGCGGCCAACATTCCGAGGATGATCAGGAAGGTCAGAAGAAGAAGAGATGAAATCGGGGTAAGAAGCCGACTGAGGAAGTTGACCAGGCGGAGCAATCGCCATAGCTCGTTGATCCGAAGAATGAGCGGATGAAGATCGGCTGGAATAGAAATAAGATCATTAAGACATGCGGTTTATCCATCGTTAACCCTTATATCGACCGAGTCATCTTGCATGAAAAATCTCTTACGAGGCACAGGCCCTTCCCAAGCATCGAGCCATCTAATGTTCAAGGCCCTTTTCAGTTCTATGGAGTCGAGAGGTGGACATCTGCCCCCGAGCAGTTGTTAACTACCATACTGGTCGACGATGGGAGAAAACAACGGGTAGGTTTCCCGAGAGAAATAGTTTTCCTTGCGCCTACTTGCGATCCTCACACTCCTTCTCCAGTCCATTATTTTGAGACAGTGCAGCAAAGGTTTCGACACATGGACAAGACGACGATGTGGGCGACGAAGAGCTTTCGTACACGGGGTCATTTGAATGAGCGAGTTGGTTATGAGCAGTGGGAAAAAGAGATTTTGATCCGTCATGAGAGGATTTTAAAACAAGTCGGCTTGTATCAGGCTATCGATGCGACCTCCGAACATTTCTCTCGAGATCCAACAATTCTTCGAAGCTTCTTGAACCACTGGTCTTCCACTACCAATTCATTCGACTTTCCATATGGAGAGATGAGCATAACCTTATGGGATCTCTAGATGATGGCTGGGTTGTCTATGATAGGAGAATATTATCAGGAATACGTTCCAATTGATGAAGAGCTATCTTCAGTTCCGGCTCAAAAGTCCTTGAGATGCTTATCATTCAAAGGCTTGTCTAGAGTTGTTTGTTGAGTTATCGCAGTTCGACAATATTACGAAGATTCACTATGACGATTGGTTGATCTTCTTCAGCCAGAGGATGAAGTAATACTTCTTCCGATGCCTTCTTTTGTACTTCGTGCTCTGCATACTTTAATTTCTTTGTTTCTGACATGGGCACTTCTTTCTCCTCGCAGCATTAATTACGAAGAGTATGAGATCTTACCCAAAGACCAGGCTTTAATGAAGGAACATTTTGAACAAAAGTTTCACAATCCGAATGAGCTTACACCGTCTTGTGAACTGGCAGGATTCTTAGCATACTAGTTGTCGGCGGATATGTTGCCTAGCTCCAAGAGTGCTAATGGTGTCAGGGTTTCTTGCTTCGCCAGTGGCGGGAGCTCTTGCAAATGGTCGTCAATTTTCTCTAGCACCGCCGGTGCTATGTAGTTTATATAGGGCTTTTGGCAATATTGCGAGTAACAAAGATCAACCCTGGTGAGGGATGAACGCGGCTTATTGCCCATGGCATTTCTTCTACGGATGGTTGGGCATATATTTCCCATGGACATACGGAGTGGATCTCTTCCAGTATCTCCATGCTGATCACGCACCTCTTTATCGCTATAGAAAACTTAACATGATAGCGCAATCGTCTGATTGGATAGCTTCCAAAATTGGCAGTTGGGCGGAGATTTGTTTCTACCACTTTCCTGTTTCTGATGCTGGAGAAGATCGAGAAGTCATTGACAATGAACATTCTGTGGATGCCACTGATAGGGAATTTCTGGTGTCTATTCATACTGCCTCACTTCCGCTGCGCGAAGGAATAGAGTTCTGGCGAGAACCTTATTACCCTAGTCGGTTTGCCAGGCAATTTGGGTACAATCAGGGTGTTTCGATGACGTTACCAGATGTAACTAAAGTAGAGCGGGCGTACGGTACAGGTCCTGCTCACTGGGAGTGGATATGGCATCAACTTTTGATGACGCGAATAGGCGTGAGGTTCATGCTTCCCGGCCTCTATCGGGAGACTAGCGGTCCTTATAGCTGGTTGAGATGGTGGGTGCATCAGTATGCTCTGGTTCGGAACAAAAGCTCTGTTGACGATCCAATCTACATTCCTCCTCCAGGGTTGACAGAGGTCCTCGTTGACGGATTGGGTTATTATAGAGAGCAGGCTGAAGCGTATTTATCGTTGAGCATTAGGCATACGACTTCCCTAAGTGTGTCAATTGACCATTGTAAGGAGGATACTGCATTGGATGGCTGGCATACTTTCGGAATACCTTTAGCAAAATGGTCTCAAGAGGCTGGGTTCACACGTCTCCTGGTGGTTGAAGGTGATAAGGGTGCCGGTCGGTTAATTAGTGAAGATGACTCGACGATGACTGGGCCGGCTGAATGCAATATCAGACCATGCTAGCGTGAGAGAGCAGGCCGAGCCGATTGGAGAGGATAGTCTGCAAGGGTCCACTATGCCAGGGAATGACTATTTCATGTTTCCTTGGATCATGAACGGCTAAACCTCTTAGCTAGGGCTAAGAGGTGAAGCTTGTAGTGGATCTAAGATGTTTCAATTCGTTATAAGTTGGTTTTCAGAATGAATTTCATGTTTATGAACAATGGTTTGAAGTTTATACAAGTTCTAAGTAGTTTTTCTTAGTCTTATGATGACTCATGGATGTTTGGGAGAATTACTTAAGTTCTTAATTGCTTTGTATTAGTCTAGACCTGTATGATCCGAGGAATTGGAGTACGCTCTAGTACTATGATCTTCATGTGGGGACTTCCTACCAAAGTTCTACTTTTCTAGTTTTCTGAATTATGTATGGGACTGTGCATATGATTTGATTAAAGTTCAAACCATGATCTAACTTTGTCTGGTGACAGGACTTAATGATGATCATGATTATGAACTTAGTTTATGGGAATTGGGACTGACCTATGCAATTGAAGCATGCTCAGCCTAGCTTGTATTGAGTGAATCATACACAGGGCTCATACATATGACAGATTGTTGGTTTAACAGCTCTATCATCCGGCTAGATAGATCTTAATATCGATTCCAGTTGAGAGAATGAGAAACCACAGCGGATTGAACATGAAGGATTGCTACAAGTGGATCCTTGAACCCTTAGTGCCTTCTTATAATTGTTTACTTTCAATTTAGTTTAAAGTTGTTAATTACCTCAATCTCATACAAAATCTGGTTGTTAGCTCTCAATAGACACTATTGGATGTGTTTGTGAATTCCTACACAAGTCCCTGTGGATCGACCTCGGTCTTACCGAGATTATTACTACATCGCAACCCTACACTTGGGGAAGCGAACAAGTTTTTGGCGCCGTTGCCGGGGACTTTGACGGTTTTTCACAAATTTCTGAAATTAGTATCTATTTAGGATTTTTAGGATTTTAGGACTAACTTAGTTTGTTTTATTTGATTTTTCTTTTTTAGGGATTTCTAGGAAGTTGAAGAAGATATAAGGATTTCAAGTGCCGAATCAGGTTCTATCTTTCTAAACCTTACTCTTCTCTTTCTCCTATTCATTCCTATCATATTCATCTCTTATAGAGTGGGTGGAGGCTTCTTTTAGATCTCTGAAAGGTAGGCCTTGTGCCACCTGGATTCCTATTGGTCGGCTCTGCCGTCTTGGATCACCTTGTGCTTAGAGATTTTCCCACCTCTACTCCTCTTTCTCCTTTTTCTGCACTTTTTCTCAAAAGATTCAAAGAGTGGGTGGGGAGTTCTCTGAACCCCTATTGACCAGGAGAAATCGGTCTCTATCCTTGCTTCTGGCTTAGCCATTGCAAGACACCTTGTGCTTCGGTCTTAGAGAAGAGTAAAGAAAGGGAGGAAGAATTCTTCTTTCTCTTTATTTCATATTTTTTTGGTTTTGCATGCCACATTGGGCTCGAGATTCCAATAACTGACTCATAAGTGAAGGGGGGATAGTGGAAGGAATTGATAGAGAGCCACGTGCTAGGAGACATCTAAACTCTCCACTTTTGTCTGAAAACATGGCTGCAAATCAACCTAATCCGATGGCCAATCTGGGCCAAAACCAAACTGAAACGGGGGAGAATGTGGTTGAGAATGTTCCCCGACCAAGAACTTTACGTGATTTCTTGCAACCAGCAAAAGTGAGCACTCCCTCATGCATAATTTTCTCACAAAATGTAGGGAATGTGGATTTGAAACCGGGAGTGATCCAACATCTTCCTAAATTTCATGGATTAGACAGTGAAAGTGCCTATCAACACCTTAAGGAGTTTGATGAGGTAATAACCACCATGCACTTTGCTAATGTGACTGATGATGTGGTGAGACTTAAATTCTTCCCTTTTACTCTTAAAGATAAAGCTAAAGGTTGGCTTCATGCATTAAGGCCAAGATCAATTGGTGCATGGACTGATATGCATAGGGAATTCATAAAAAAATTCTTCCCTACTCACAAAACAAACATGTTGAAGCGCCTTATCATGAACTTTGCCCAAAAGGAAGATGAAACCTTCTTCCAATGTTGGGAGAGGTTTAAGGACTTATTAAACGCATGCCCACATCAAGGCTATGAAATTTGGCTGGTTATAAGCTTCTTCTATGAAGGACTGACTTCACCCATGCGCCAATTTGTAGAGATAATGTGTAATGGGGAGTTCATGATAAGGAGGCTGATGAAGCATGGGATTATTTGGAAGAATTGGCTGAGAATGCACAATCTTGGGATACATCGAAACCAACAAATTCCAAGACTGGCCAACAAAAGGAAAGAGGAGGAATGTATGTCTTATCGGAAGAAGATAGCTTAAGTGCACGTGTGGCTAGCCTCATAAGAAAAGTCGAGGCCATGGAATTAAGGAAAGGAGAGACGATCAACTCTAAGGACGTTGAAACTGTTTATGGAGTTTGTGCTGGAAATCAATGTACAACACAAGACTCAGCAATTCAAGACACCTTACAAGAACAAGCAAATGCCATAAATAGTTATCAACGACAATTTGGTGCTCCAAACTAAAACACGTATGGATTCTAGTTGGAAGAACCATCCCAACTTCAGTTGGAGGAATGGACCCACTGTGAATGCAACCCATATCCCTCAAGCTCAACCTATACTAGGTCCATCTCTAGTCATTACACCAAATGTTACGCTAGAGGAGATGTTGGGTGCATTTGTTTCGGTCCAAGCTGAGTATAACAAGACTAATTCTCTGAAAATAGATGGGTTCATGCAAGAGCAATTGAAATTTAATTAAAATACAACCCAAGCCATCAATGACTTGAAATCCTCAATGGCTAGGGTTGAATCTCACCTCAGTGCTACGGAGAAAGGCACACTTCCTGCCCAACCTCTTCCTAACCCCAGGACCCAATTTGAGATACATGACGCAAGCTCATCCTCCCAACATATGGAGCATGTTCAAGCTATCACCACTTTACGAAGTAGGAAAATAATTGATAAATCTAATCCGGTGAAGGCCCTACAGCCTAATGATCCAAAAAATTTCAAAGAGGATGATAGCCCGAACAACACTCCACAGGAGAAAGAATCGGAAAGGCAATACAAGCCGGTTGCCCCATTTCCACAAAGGTTGATTTCACCTAAACCTTTAGATAAAAACCTGGAGATTTTAGAGGTTTTCAAGCAGGTGAAGATCAACATCCCATTGTTGAATGCCATTAAACAAATACCGTCATACGCTAAGTTTTTGAAGAATCTTTGCACAATAAAAAGAAAAACACATGTGCAAAAGAAGGCATTTTTGACAGAGAATGTAAGTGCCATTATAAATCACGGGATGCCCAAGAAATACAAAGATCCTAGTAGTCCGACAATATCATGCATAATTGGTGACTACCGGGTGAAGCATGCCTTACTTGATCTTGGAGCAAGTGTAAACTTAATACCCTTTTCGGTCTATGAACAATTGGGTTTAGGTGAATTAAAACCCACCAAAACCACATTACAACTCGCTGACCGATCGATTCGTATTTTGAGAGGAGTGATTGAGGAAGTCCTTGTCCAAGTTGACAAGGTCTACTACCCAGTGGACTTCATTGTCTTGGACACACAACCCATGGTTAATATTGGCCCTCAAATTCCTGTCATACTTGGCAGCCCATTCCTAGCTACATCAAACACTATCATAAATTGTAGGAGTGGGGTCATACAAATGTCCTTTGGAAATATGACGATTGAGTTAAATGCTTTCAATGTTGACAACCAACAAGAGGATGAAGATGAAGAGGTCCACGAAATAAACATGATCAATTCTATCATGGAAGATGTGTCCCTCTCAACTCCTTACCCCAATCACTTAGAAGAAGATGTGACCTATTCTCTTGATAAGAATGTTGATGTGATAGGGGATACAGTCACACCTTTCGAGTCGGTATTGGCACATAATGTTAGCCAAGAGAAGGATGTGGAAACAACACTTTGTTGTACTGAGAAATCAATTCATATTTCCACACCTCTATGGATCATGCATACCGACCCCTACCAACCCTGGGATGATCCATATTTGCAAAATTAATGCCCAGGAAAATCTGAATGGAGACATATTTTTTTGATAAATATGACGATGTCTCCTCTTATACATGTGGTGAACACATTAATGAAGCCACTGAAATTCTTTTTTTGAATCTTCAGTGGCTTATCTGGATCACTCACACACATGTATATTGTAACGCAGGATATTGGATGACGTTATTGCAAAACCTTTTGATCTATCTAATGATTCTGCTTAACTTTATGCTTTTGGACGAGTTGTTGGAAGTTGATCTCCTAGTCTGACGGAGGTATAGAGTAGTTAGGATTAGGATTTTGTTGCTTTTGTTTGCTTTCGCTTAGGTTCGTTAGAAGGAGGAAGAATTCCACTTTTCACTTTTTCAGGTACTCTCATTCCTCACTCCCTTTTATTTTCAAATTGCTCTCATGTTTTGCTTATTGCACATCTTTTACATTGAGGACAATGCAAGATTTGGTTGGGGGGTGTAGGATCACTTGGATGAATCCAGCGTTTTGTAACATTTCGAGCAATTATGTAGAAATTTTTAACTTTTTCTACAATTCAAAATTCTTTTGGAAAAATTTGTTTCTATGCATTCAAGATGATATAAGCATAAGAGGAGATATGAAGTGAGTGAAGTTGCAAGTTTTGAATTTCTCATAACATAATGGTTTTATATGTGAATTCCCCTATTTTTGTGATTTATAGAAAATTTGAACACTCTTACACCTAGTTCACATTACACGATTTTCACGGGTTGAAGGGATTATGTGATTTGTGGATTAGTTAGATTTTGATTCAAGGTGTTGAGACATCAAGCCGGGGTACGTTGTCCATCCTTGTCCATAGGAAAATAACGAAAGATATGGATTTCTGAAAATCCTATCTAATTTAAAAGAAAAAGGAAAAGGAAGGATGAAATTGGGAATGATGGAAAAATGGTGAAAAATCCGATTAAGGCTACCTATTACCATCCGGGGCATGGTCTACCCATAACCAAAGCCAGAAATGGGACGTAGTGTGAAAGTCGTCGGAAGGACAGTAAGGCAAATTCCCGTCATTGGCTTGTTGTTGCTCTATATACCTTGAGATCCATAGGCTAGTTAATTTATGAAGAAGATAACCCTGGAAACTCATGAAAAGAATTTTCACTATGCACATTAGATTGAATTTGTTCAAATTCTTCTATTTGTCAACCAATCAGCGGGAATTTCATATGGGTGCTTATTATGTTTTGAGAGTTTACGGTTTCAACCTTTATCACCTAATTTCTCTAAACTCTAAACTTGTTCGCTTCCCCAAGTGTAGGGTTGCGATGTAGTAATAATCTCGGTAAGACCGAGGTCGATCCACAGGGACTTGTGTAGGAATTCACAAACACATCCAATAGTGTCTATTGAGAGCTAACAACCAGATTTTGTATAAGATTGAGGTAATTAACAACTTTGAACTAAATTGAAAGTAAACAATTATAAGAAGGCACTAGGGGTTCAAGGATCCACTTGTAGCAATCCTTAATGTTCAATCCGCTGTGGTTTCTCATTCTCTCAACTAGAATCGATATTAAGATCTATCTAGCCAGATGATAGAGCTGTTAAACCAACAATCTGTCATATATATGAGCCTTGTGTATGATTCACTCAATACAAGCTAGGCTGAGCATGCTTCAATTGCATAGGTCAGTCCCAATTCCCATAAACTAAGTTCATAATCATGATCATCATTAAGTCCTGTCACCAGACAAAGTTAGATCATGGTTTGAACTTTAATCAAATCATATGCACAGTCCCATACATAATTCAGAAAACTAGAAAAGCAGAGCTTTGGTAGGAAGTCCCCACATGAAGATCATAGTACTAGAGCGTACTCCAATTCCTCGGATCATACAGGTCTAGACTAATACAAAGCAATTAAGAACTTAAGTAATTCTCCCAAACATCCATGAGTCATCATAAAACTAAGAAAAACTACTTAGAACTTGTATAAACTTCAAACCATTGTTCATAAACATGAAATTCAATCTGAAAACCAACTTATAACGAATTGAAACATCTTAGATCCACTACAAGCTTCACCAATTAGCCCTAGCTAAGAGGTTTAGCCGTTCATGATCTAAGGAAACATGAAACAACTAAGAAAAACATAAAAAATAGCAAAACAAACTAGAAGGAGTTGTGGAACTCCGAAATCCACTTCCGCCGCCTCCAACCTTGCTTAAACTCTTCTCAGATACCCTAGGAACGATCCCTAGGTGTCCTTTTATAGTGGGAAAGCTCCGCAACTTCAGAATATTCGAGAATTTACGTAAAACTTACGCACTGCGTAGAGAAAATCGGCGCCAGAAATAGAAGGTTCAAATCTTACGCAGGTGACCGGTCGCAGTGGCTGGACAACCGGTCGTGGATGCTGGACGACCGGTCTCAAACTGGCCGAAAAGTGTCCAGTGAGTTTCGGCCAGGAAAAATAATTTAAGGACCGGTTGCACGACTGGTCACAGAAGTGGACGACTGGTCTCACGACCGGTCGTGAACAGTCCAGAGAGTTATGGCCTCTGGGTCTCCTCTGTGCATGTGCGGACCGGTCGGACGACCGGTCCTTGGCCTTGGACGACCGGTCGGACAACCGGTCGTGGGCACCTTCTTCTACTTTCTTTCTTCTTTTCTCTGACTTCTTTCTTTCATTCTTTGACGCTTAGCCCCTTTGATCTTCTTTGCTTCTAACTAGCATCTTTAAGTCTTCAATTGATGCTTCGTCTCTCTCATCCTTACAATCACAAATCCATGCATTAGTTTAGTCTATACACCATAACAACAAGCATAATGAGTGATGAATTAGGGTTAGAATATGCACAATTAAGAGCTCAACAATGACATGACTGTGTCTATGGCCCCTGGTGCTTCCAGTGTTGAGGGTATGGCGGAGTCGCCGGCGGTAACTGAAATGATCGATACTGATAGCGATACTACTAAACTTCTGGATGTGACCTCGACACCACTGACCAAGACTATTGAGCCGTTCCCTGATGCGACGATACATACTGCAGATTTCTCGAAACCTATCGTCGACTCATCTACCGGTACGGTTCTTTCATAGCTCCTTGGTGTATTCTTTTTTCTGTACTTACCATTTCATTGAATGCTTGCTTTGTTCTTTCGTTGCAGATATAGCCAGTTTTGAGGCGGCTGCCCACGGAGCATTCGACGTTCCTTGTTTCGATCATTTAGACTGTTTCGGATAGAGTGTACCGAGGGGTCTACTATCCAACATTTCAAAGGCGTTGGCTGAGCCAAGCGAGTGGCATACACTAGGAGTAGGGGTGAAGGCATTGGAAGCTTGTGCAGGAGTAATTGGGCCTGATGTATCCGAAATAGTCTGTCGCGTTTCATCTTTCGAGGATTCTATTGTGCAGGTTATTATGACTGAACAGATTGAACCTGACCCTAATGCCGAAGAGAAATGGCAAGTGATGTCTTCTTTGCGACCTGTCGTAGAGCAGCGAGAACATTCGACAGTTAATGCTAGAATAACCTTAGAAGATAGTGAGACTCAACGTCGCGGGTGTATTAATCATCTTACTGATGTCAGATCTGAGATCGTGAGGCTGCAAGCGGAAGAAATGGCCATAAATCTTGAGGTTGCCGCCTTGATCTTGTCATTAATCAGAACCGTGCCGAGGTCGCACAACTCGAGAGTGAGGGAGAGGCGAAACGCAAGTAAATGGCAGACTTAGAAATCGAACTTCGTGATATTCTGAATCCTGTGCTGACGCTAACAGAGGCAAAGGCCACCATGGAGGCAACGCGAAAAGATGTGATGAAGTTCATAATAGGGTGCCTGGAGAAGCTGTAATTCTGTTCTTTTACTTTTTACGGTCATTGTCAGACAAAAATAGTATTAGACAGCTGTCCTAAATACCTGACTGTCACTTGTATTCGATGTAATCGACATCAGAACTTGTTAACTGCATGCTTCATGATCTAAAATAATGACAATGATTCTTTTGCTAAACCACTACTTGGTGTTATGTGTTTAAGACTAGTATGCATAAAATGATGTATTATGTATGAGTTTAATGTAAATTGAGTATATCAAAGCATAAAAATGAAAGAACCCATAAGAATAATACTTCCCTTTTTACTTAACCTGTGTACCCTCGGGTCATTGCTTTCGAGAGACGTTCATGTCATAAGTCCAAAACTTTCTTTTAGCTCCATGTTTTCAGGTTTATCTGTCATCCTTCCTGGCCTGCCCCCAGTCATTTCTTTCTGCAGACTTGAGATTTTGATAATATATTAGGGTTTGCCCCCAGTCGTCCTCTTCTTATAAACTCGAGTTTCTCATAATATATTGGGGCTTGCCCCTAGTGCTTCTGGCTCGTCACTTCGTAAGACCACTTCGTTCTAACGAGAGAGTTCTTGTGCTTTAAGAATGCGTGCCGAATACACGTCTGATCATAATCTTTAATTGCATATTCTTGTCGTAGAGTTCTTCATAAGAGTAAGTTGTCAATATTTTCAAGGTGAAGTGATACATAATAGAATGCCCTAATCATCTTCATATAAGGCCATATGTATATATATATATATATATATATATATATATATATATATATATATATATATATATATATAGAGAGAGAGAGAGAGAGAGAGAGAGAGAGAGGAGATTCCCAGCCTTGACTCATCTTCATATACAGTAGAAGAATAATGCGATAATGATGGGGGATTCATGACATAATACTAAAGCTTAATATGGGGATGTTGTGATTCGCGTAGACTTTCTATAAGATATTCACTCCTGATTCGACCGGTCTGATGAGGATATAATAAGTCGGCTGATGATTCGTGGAGTCAATTCTTTGATATTCTCCAACTATGGTACCTGTCATTAAGAAGAGCTTTACGAACATTTTATATTCACTACGCACAATAGTATGATACGAGTGAACGTGTAAACGAGTATGAAGCACAACATACAGATGAAGTAGATGCATGAGGGAACATATGCATATCCATATCTACTTTATAAATCGTCAGAACTATTTATAAGCGTTCACGATTATTGAAGTACAATCCCCCAGAAACTAGGAAGACCATAGTGGCTGCCATTTGTATAGGTTTGATGTTTGATTCTTTTCTGTCTTTCTGTCTTTCTCTCTTTCTGCATAGTCATACACACATTAGAAAACCTTGCACCTCTGAAAGGAGAGAAGATGCGTCCTTACCAATCGCGATATGGCTCAATGATCAACAGAAGCATATAAGTACGAATCATATGCATCCCATGCAAGATTTTGAAATTCTTTTAGAAAACTTTTGCTTTAAAGATGAAGGGAAGAACGTTCCCATTGAGAGTAGCCAGTTTGGCGGCCATAAAGGCACCGAGCATTTTTCCTTACTGTAACCTTTCTTACGTATGCATCTGTGTTTGCGAATGATTCATCATAGAATGTCTATTTACTCATAAATAACCAGAGATTTTGGTATTGTTCGATTCCCCAGCAGAGTCGCCAGTTTGTTAGAACTAGAAAAATTGAACTGCTCGTCAGCAGTCTTTTTCCCGTGTTTCATTATTCTGTGGGAATTCTGAGTATAGAGACATTCATAGACAATCATAAGCAATCATAAAGTATACACGAGAAAGCACCGCGAGGTGAATTTTATTCCAGAGATTCCTGAGATCTTTTACATTCCGGGCTGTGAACTGGTCACGAACCTTCAATTACATCAATGGATGATCACCCTTGATTAAAAGGCAAAAGTAAATGCATGCATATATCATAAATTAATTAAATAAAGCGTTAAAAGAGCATAAATATAAATATAGCACAGCAAAGACAACACAAAGATTTTTACGTGGAAACCCTTATGGGAGAAAACCACGACACAAAGCGACAAGATTCCACCATGAATTGCAGTTATACAATAGATGAAATATTAAAGGGATGAAGCTCGGATAGATCGAGCAAGTAGTTTAAATCGTCAGGGATTATAGTCTCGAGTTCATGGTCGCCGAGACCAAGTCTAGGATTTATTATGGATTAAGCCATTGTTAAGACCAGTTAGATGTCGGTCCCATACTCTTCGGGCGTTCCTAGTTGAGTAGCAACCAGGATTTTAACCGAGTCGTGTATCTCAGGGTCATGACGCGTCTCTATCGACGATATGACTTTCAGAGATACACTCCACGGCGTCCACTTACTGCAACTAGGGCCAGTGACCGTCTTCGATGGGACAGGTGACTTGCTGGAAAGCACTCCATGGGGTCTTTATACAAATAGGGTTTCGACCGAGTCGTATATCTCAGTGTCATGACGCGTTTCTGTGGACGATATGACTTTCAGGGATACACTTCACAGTGTCCACTTACTGCAACCAGGGCCAGTGACCGTCTCCGTTGGGACGGGTGACTTACTGGAAGGCACTCCATGGGGTCTTAGTGCGACCAGGGTTTTCACTGAGTCGTATATCTCAGTGTCATGACGCGTCTCTATGGACGATATGACTTTCAGAGATACACTCCACAGGCGTCCACTTACTACAACCAGGGCCAGTGACCGTCTCCGTTGGGACGGGTGACTTACTGGAAGGCATTCCATGGGGTCTTAGTGCAACCAGGGTTTCAACCGAGTCGTATATCTCAGTGTCATGACGCGTCTCTATGGATGATATGACTTTCAGAGATACACTCCACAACGTCCACTTACTGCAACCAGGGCCAGTGACCGTCTCCGATGGGACGGGTGACTTGCTGGAAGGCACCCCATGGGGTCTTTGTGCAAACAGGGTTTTGATCGAGTCATATATCTCAGTGTCATGACGCGTCTCTATGGACGATATGACTTTCAGAAATACACTCCACGGTGTTCACTTACTCCAACCAGGGCCAGTGACCGTCTCCGATGGGATGGGTGACTTGCTGGAAAGCACTTCATGGGGTCTTTGTGCAAACAGGGTTTCGACTGAGTCATATATCTCAGTGTCATGACGCGTCTCTATGGACGATATGACTTTCAGAAATACACTCCACGGTGTCCACTTACTGCAACCAAGGCCAGTGACCGTCTCCGATGGGACGGGTGACTTGCTGGAAGGTACTCATTACCTTAGCCACTCAACTAACGGATCCTGCCTTGGAGAGGACGCACATCAACTGGTCTTAACGATGAAGTATTTCGGACATTTAGAACTCTTTCATTACAATTTTCGATGATAACCATAGTCCCCTTGATTTAGTCCCCTTTGATTTAGTCTCTTATCTCAATCCGGGATGAAATAAATTCATGCAATGGATGCAAATGAGTACAGTACAAAGTAATTATGCTTTATACATGCTCAAGAGAAGACTGCATTTATGCTAGATGTTCAGTGTATCAGACAAATTATGCATTTGATTTGATCAATCTGCTTCGTATATATCTTTGTGTCATCGATATTTTGCCCTCGTGTCTTTGAGATCACGATTGATTTCACTTGGCATTAGTAGATTTTCGGGCCATCAGGGCACTTCCCAAGGCTGAAAATGACTAAGTAGTGGACCTGTTTGCGGTCTGATCGGAGCATTCGGTGAACATCATTAATGATCGTCTTTGAACAGGGGTGGATTATGTCCACAAGGGTCGCATTTCGATTTATTTAGCATGGGTCGATTTTCGAGCCGACAGGGCACTTCCCAAGGCTGAAAATGACTAAGTAGTCGACCTGCTGACCGCTTAACTAGGGTATTCAGGGGCCCCTGAGTTTGGATAACCTCGTTGCAGTGCATGATTATGATATATCATGTTATGGCGGAGAGATGTCTCCCTCTCGGGTTCGTCAAATTCCGCCCGATTCCTCTCAATTTCGGCCATTTTTTGCTCTTTTGGAAGGGTTTCAGAGGTTTTCAATATTGGCTAAGTGTTGGCCTTTTTTATCAAATTGCTTATTTGGCCCGCTTAACATCGACCGTTAGCGAATCCTGTCCGGGGGATAGATAGAGGGCATTGATGTGTGTCTAGGAGTGCTAACACGATCGGAAGGCGGGCCACATCGAAGGCGGGCCACATCATAGAAGGCCCCACCTCCCAATCAGCGTCTGGGCGGATGTGGATTGCATGGTGGGCGCATGTGACCCCTCCTTAAGCGTATGTGGGAGAAAAGTGAGGAGAGAGAGGGAATGGAAGGGAGGTAGGTGCATGTGCCTGCACCTTGGGCGCACTTGTGCACATATGTATGAGGGAGTGAGGAGAAAGGGGGAATGGAAGGGAGGTGGGCGCATGTGGCCTCTCCCAGGCACATGTGCCATCTTTACTTCATGATTTTGATTTCCAAAGCCCCATGGGCATGGGCGCATGTCCTATAAGGACTTAGGGAAGTTTCCCAATATCTTCCAACAAAAGGATGAGCGCATGTGGACTTTCCCTATCTCCCTCTCTATTGCAGCTCCGGTGGGAGAAATCCCTTTCTGGCGATGGCATCCGGCGAGGTATGGGCGCATGTGATTAGCCGATGGAGGATTCCGGCAAGGGTTTTTACCTTGCTCTAACGATCCTTTCCAGAAAATGAAGCCCCCTCCCCCTCAACAAGTGAGTGGGGTATTTATAGTATGTTAATCGGGTATCGGGTACCGGGCGCATGTGAGATGGAGCATGACAGCATGCATTTGGAGAGAGGAGTCATGCACATGTCATGGGGATCATGCGCATGTGGCTTGGTGTGGGGGCATGTGCCCCTGGTACGGGCGCATGTGGCCTCTGTGGTGGGCGCATGTTGCCCCACTTCTTATATTTTCATGATTTTTTATTTTTTTATTTTATTTAGAATATTGAAAAGGGAGAGAGAGAGCTCTTATGCACATGTGGTGAGGGGGCAAATGCATGTCTCCTTATGACATCCGCATGTGGAGAGAGAGAGTGGGCAAATGCATGTTCCATCACTTAGAATATTTCAGGTTTTAGTCTCCAACGGGCGACCTCCAGAGCGGGGCTACCTTTTCGGAGACCGAAGTCACTGATGCCAAGCCCCTTTTAGGCCATGATCGACCTCCTGAATGAACGGGGTGGGGTACCGATGGTCATCTGCTGTGAATTTTGGTAGTTCCTTACCAATTTGGACCCTCCTGATCGGCTCTTTGCATAGGAATATTGTTCCGGAAAACTCGCACGTAGAAATATACACCGCAAGAACTTAAAACTTGCTACTTAAGGTTTTTCACGCATTCCAAATCATTTGGGGGCCATCCGCATGTCTGATTCCACTCCGAAATGGTACCTGTAGGCTTTCAGGCCCTTTGGGTTAGCTCCGAACAGGCGTAGAACGTGTTTCGGTGCGCGCAGGTAAAAGTGTACATCGTATGGCATTCAAATTTGGAACTTAAGGGTTTTTTAATATTTTGGATCATTTGACGGCCATCCACATGTCCAATTCCCTTCAAAAAATAGCATTTACAGGCTTCCGGGCCCCTATAGCCGGATACGATCAGGGCAAAACGCATTTGGAAGCGCGTGGGTAATAATACGCATCGCCCGACTTTGAAACTTGCAGGCTAAGGGTTTTAGGTCATATCGGATCATTTGGCAGTGATCCGCATGTCCGATTCCGCCCTGAAATAACATTTGTAGATTTCGGTCACGATCGCGCATGTTAGGGTTGCATTAGAGTTTTTCGAGTATTTCAGATCTCGAAATTAGCCCGAATCATCGTAGATGGATCGCTGAATATTGTTTTACAATGGGTGCAAATTTGAGCCCCAACAAGTGCCCCCCCGGTGTGCTGGGATGGATGCTTACGTCAGGCCAGTGCGGTGCACCGGTCCCCTAGGCTCATGTATAAATAGGGGACTCACTGAGTCATTTGGTCATTTCCGGATCAAGAAAAACCAAATTCTAAGAGGTGAGAGAGCTCCTCATGAGGGAGTAGGCGCATGTGCTCTCCAACTTGTTAATGGATGCATTGGGCTTTGGTCCAGGCGCATGTAGGATCATTTTGGGCGCATGTCTCTTGCACCATGCCCATGTAGTAGTGCATCTTAATGGAGTGGGCGCATGTGCTCATACCCAGGCGCATGTATTTTAGCAATCAAGTGCATGTGAGAGGCCACATGCGCTTGGGGCATCTCCTTGGGCGCATGGGGTTCCACTACTTGTGAATTTTCAGAATTTGGACCCCACTTCTGCCCTTGGTGAAAGAAAACTGATGCATAGGGTCCCATTCTTAGCCAAATTTGATGCCGTTTGCGGCCAGATAGCTCAATGCTCGAATATGATTGGGATTTAGTGCTCGAGGCCAATAATATGCTGCTTATGTTGTTCTTCTATGGCTTGCAACTGCTCCTTTAAGTGGTTCTATGATGTGCACTTCCGAGCGGACGTGCATGAATCATTTAGGGTTAGTGCGAATTCGCACGCACTCCGGGTGTACATGTAGGGCTGCTACTGTATTTTCTTGCGCTATGATATGTGCGCGCTTGTTTGTCGGATGTGCGCTCTAATTCCACTGTTTCTATATTGCTGTGGTTCATGACTTTATGCATGTGTTTACTGACGTATTTTGTGTGTGAAATCCGTGATTGAATGATGCGGTGCTTACCTTATTGCGTTGCCTGTTGCATGCGCTGGTCTTCTGTTTGATGCACTTTTGTTTACGTGTTGCAGTGAATCATGGCGACAGCAACAGGATCTCCTGGTGAAGCTTCCAAATCGCAAGTTTCCGGCTCTTCGTCCGTACGACGCGGGAAGAAGAGGGTAACTGGAGATATTGCTAACCCATCTTCAATAGAGTGTCGTTCACAATCCTTTGAGAGAATCGAATCCGAAGTGAAGGATTTCTCTGATCGAATTAAGCAGCTCTCCCATGAAGTATTACTGTGTATCTATGTGGATAAAACCACATCTGAGCCTCCGACGCAAGGGACTGAAGAGGAATGGTCTGCCTGGTATTGTCAGTTCACTGATGCTACCAGTGTCGTTGAGGCAAGTCCTTCTAGCGTGCGCGGCCAACATTCCGAGGATGATCAAAAAGGTCAGAAGAAGAAGAGACGAAATCAAGGTAAGAAGCCGGCTGAGGAAGTTGACAAGGCGGAGCAATCGTCACAGCTCGTTGATCCGAAGAATGAGTGGATGAAGATCGATTGGAATAGAAGCAAGGTCATTACGACGTGCGGTTTCTCCATCGTTAATCCTTATACCGACCAAGTCATCTTGCATGAAAAATCTCTTACGAGGCACAAGCCCTTCCCGAGCATCGAACCATCCAAAGTTCAAGGCCCTTTTAAGTTTTATGGAGTCGAGAGGTGGACATCTGCCCCCAAGTAGTTGTTAACTACCATACTGGTCGACGATGGGAGAGAATGTTGAACCTCCAATTTATACATTGCATAGCCCACTGCATCAGACTATATGCATGGTTTTCATGTTTAAAAGGACCATCTAACGCATGTTTTGTGATTGTAGGGATGAGAACAGACTTCACCCAGTTGGGGACCAAAAGAATACATTTAGATGCATGGGATGAAGATTGAAAAAGGAGCAAAGAAAGAAGAAGCAAGGAGAAAAGAAAGTTGAAGAAAAAGAGGAAGAACAACAAGTTTGACCGGTCGTCCGACCGGTCGGCTACACCTTTGGAAACCACTAGATGAAGGACCAGTTGGTCCGACCGGTCTTGACTGGTCGGCCAACCGGTCGGTGCCTTCTGCTGAACTCGTTGGAACAAGACCAGTTTGATCCGACCGGTCTTGACCAGTCGGCCAACAGGTCGTCCTCCCCTGTGTGCTTGCTGGACTGACTACAAGATAGATCCGACCGGTCGTGACCGGTCGGCCATGCAGAAAATTAGGCAGTTTCTATTTCTGCTCCGAAAAACACTGCGTAACCCTTACGTAGTTTTTGGATGTTTCTGACGCAACCGAGCGTCCTAACTATAAAAGGACACCTAGGGGCTCTTCCTAGGGTATCATAGAAGCCAAGGGACGTCGTGGGAGAGGAAGGAAGCCGTCGTGGAGCGTTTGCAACCCTCCAATCTCCGGTTTTTCTATGCTTTCTAGTTTTTTTTTATGAATTCTAGTTGTAGTCTGACAATGCTCTGCTAGAATCTCTCAACTAAGGCTGAGAGGTGAAGCTTGTAGCCAATTTCATGTTTGATTCAGTTAATTCAAGTAATTTCAATTTAAGTTTGGATTTTTATTTATTTTAGTTCTTCAAGTTGATAGTTTGAGATGTTTTATGAGAGTTCATGTGCTCCGGACATGGATTCCTTGCAATTCTCTGAGATTATCATATGGTGTTTGTTTAGATTCAAATTATAGTAGTCCTTGAGCAGGCCATAGTCCATAGGCATGGCTGTTACTCCGAAGGCTATGATTTTGAATTCTATATTGATTGAATGGGACTAGAACTTGAATTTCAACTTGAATGAGATTGAATGTGGTTAATGCTTTATTTTCCAACTAGATGAGAGATAGGACTTCAAATCTAGTTGTGTATCTTGCTTTGATTGATTGGATTGACATGGGATTGCTACAAGTGGATCCTTGAATGCCTTAGTGCTTTTAAATTACTGTTTTCATTAAGTTGTTGTTTTAGCATAATTATTCCAATTGAATCTCTTATCTATTGCAAACTGAGTTGCTGGAATAGTTTGGAATTTGTTATCCAATTCCCTGTGGATCGACCTCGGTCTTACCGAGATTTATTACTACATCGCAGCCTTACACTTGAGGCGAGCAAACAAGTTTTTGGCGCCGTTGCTTGGGAGTTTAGATAACGGTTCTAAATTATTTTAGTGGCTATAGAATAGAAGTAGTTAGGATTTATTGAGTCTCTTAGGATTAATTTTTCTGAATTCTATAACTAACAAAGTATGTTTTGTTTTGTAGGAAGTTCTTATAGTTCAAGCGAATCGGTACTACCCTTCCAACTTGAACTCTTTTAGTTTTTGGTTTTTATTCCAGATTTTAGGACTAGTTTAGTTTTTAGTTGAGTGGTTTATGTCCCATTGGGAACGTGACCACTCTAATCGTCTCCAATCCGAAGGTGGTTTAGTTGGACCATTGTCAGTCCATAGACGAGTCCGAAATTACCTAGGAACGTTGTGAAAGTCTAGGGAGTATGGATCAAACACCTTTAAGGAATCCTCCCCCTCCTACTCCAACAACAAATGCAAATCAAGAGGGAGTAGGAGAGAATGAGGTACATAACGTTCCTCCAATGAGATCACTACGGGATTATCTACAACCAACCCTCTTGCGTGGTTCTACCACCAAACGGGGGAGACATTGACATAAAGCTGGGTGTAATCCAACTTATACCAAAGTTCCATGGGCTAGACTCTGACAGCCCATATCTGCACTTGAAAGAATTCGAAGAAGTGGTGGCCACCTTGCAATACACCAATGTTTCAGAAGATACCATTAAACTTAAACTCTTTCCCTTTTCATTGAAAGAAAGAGCCAAAAATTGGCTTCACTCTCTTAGACCACATTCGATTGGGTCATGGAATGAGATGACCGGGGAATTCTTGAAAAAGTTCTTCCCGGCTCATAAAACGAACACCCTTCGAAGAGCCATAATGAATTTTTCGGCTAAAGAGGGTGAATCTTTCTTCCAATGTTGGGAGAGATTTAAGGACCTCCTACTTGCTTGCCCACATCATGGCTATGAGAGTTGGCGAATTATAAACTTTTTCAACGATGGATTAAGTTCCAATATTCACCAATTTGTAGAGATGATGTGCAATGGCGAGTTTATGAGCAAAAATCCAGATGAGGCTTGGAGTTATTTGGACATGTTAGCTGAAAATGCCCAATCTTGGGATACCTCGGATAAACCCAATAACCCCAAGCCTACTCAAGAGAAAGAGAAAGGAGGGATCTATATCCTCAAGGAGGAAGACGACGTGAATGCAAGGATAGCCAACCTCACAAGGAAGATCGAGGCCATGGAACTTAGTAAAAGTGGAGTTTCAAAGTCCAATGAAGCGATTGAAACCATATGTGGGATTTGTCACACCGACTTACACGCTACGTAAGATTGTCCCACAATTCCTGCATTTCAAGAGGTGTTACATGAACATGCAAATGCCACATATGGGTATCAACGGCCTTTCAATGGACCGGTGGGTAATACGTATAATAACAGTTGGAAGAACCACCCAAATTTTAGTTGGAAGAATGCTCCCACGGGCAATCCTACCAACTCTCAAGGAGGGCCACCCATGCAAAATATGGCCCCACCTCAATTCTCAATGGAAGATACCTTGAAAGCGTTTATACAAGGGCAAAAACAGATTAATCAAACGAATCAGCAAATGTTCCAAGAGCTTAAAGTCTTGGTTAATGAGATTAAGGGACGCTTAAATGCTAGGGAAGGGACCTTTCCGGCCCAACCTCAGCCCAATCCAAAACAAGTACATGAAGTACTCATTCCTGATCCCTTCAACCAACATATGGAGCAAGCCAAATCCGTCACCACTCTTAGAAGTGGTAAACAAATCAACAAATCTATTCCGGTGAAGGCCCACAAGCCTAAGGATCCGGTAAATTCTGAGGATGATGACGGATCTAACTTAGCCCCACAAGAGAAGGAACGCATCTATAAGCCCGTAGCACAATTCCCTTCGAGATTGGTTGCCCCAAAATCTCTTCCAAACTCTCATGATATTCTAGAGATTTTCAGACAAGTCAAGATAAACATTCCTTTGCTTGATGCCATCAAACAAATCCCCTCTTATGCCAAGTTTCTAAAGGACCTATGCACAACTAAACGCAAATATAACGTGCAGCGAAAGGCCTTCTTAAATGAGCAAGTGAGTGCCATTCTCACTCAAAAGACCCCCCCAAAATTCAAAGATCCCGGTAGTCCCACAATCTCATGTATCATTGGAGACTACCGGATTGAGCGTGCATTGCTAGATTTAGGGGCAAGCGTAAACTTGATCCCATACTCGGTATACGTGCAATTGGGTCTTGGTGAATTAAAACCCACCAAAACCACGTTGCAACTCGCTGATAGATCTATCCGTGTACCGAGGGGGATAGTTGAGGATGTTCTAGTCCAAGTTGACAAATTCTACTACTTGGTAGATTTTATCATCTTGGACACACAACCGGTTTTAGATGCTAGCACTCAAATACCGGTAATCTTAGGCCGCCCATTCCTTGCTACATCAAACGCAATCATTAATTGCAGGAATGGGGTGATGCAATTATCCTTTGGGAACATGACATTAGAGGTGAATGTGTTCCACTTGGGCAAAAGACATAGGGATGTTGATGATGACGAGTTCTTCGAGGTAAACATGCTTGAATCTCTTGAAGAAGAAGAACTCCTCCAACTTGAACCACTAGAAAGCTTGGAGACATGCTTGGCACATTTCATGGATTACAAAGACCCCATAATTAGTGAAATTGTGCAAGCATTGAATGTAGAGAGACCGGTGGTTGGTATTGTTAATGCAAAGATTTGTCGATTACCATGGTTAGTGTGTCGTCAAGTTTGCTTACGGCTGAAGACAGAAGCTACTCAAAGAAGATCGCTCATCCAGTCAGCTTCAAAGCCTCTCCATCCAAACCTTTGATCTCAAAACCCTTCTATAGATGGCCAAATCCTTCCTAGTTACATCCTTAACCCCATCTATAGTCCACCTTCCATAAAGATCAGCTATGGAAGGGTCCATTATGGCAGATGTTGCTTAAAAGATGAAAAATAGTATATCTGCTGTCTCCAATAGGTGTCCGATCCATCGGAGATGTGTCCGATAGGTGTCCGATCAATTGGACGATATGTCCGATCAATCGGAGATTTGTCCAGCAACATTGAAAATCTCTCTGGACATTTTTCCAATCAATCGAAGGACTGTCCGATCAATCGGACAGGGTGCTCCGATCAATCGGAGAATGATCCGATCCATCGGACGAAATTCCAGAAAATCACATAAAACTCTCTGGAAGAAATCACGATCAATCGGAACACCTGTCCGATCAATTTGACGAGGTACTCCGATCCATCGGAAGGACATCTGATCCATTGGAGGAAAATCCAGAAAAATACATAAACTCTCTGGAAGAAATTACGATCAATCGGACAGGGTCCTCCGATCAATCGGAACTAAGTCCGATCAATCGGAGAACCTGTTTTTTAGCAAAAATTCAAATCAAGCTAATACTTATGTCCGATCGATCGGATCTTATCGAGGTGACCATTTTCTGACTGTTGAAAGTCATCTCTATATATGGAACTCGGTTGGATCTTGTGGGAATCACCTTGAGCATCATCTAGGGTTTGTTTGTGCTTTCTCCTTGAGATCCCCTTCTCTCATACCCTGTGATTTGTTGAGTTCATACTTCAATCCATGTTGATCTGACCAACATTGAAGAGCATTCAAAGCTTGGATTGAGTCATGAACTCAACCCCTCTTTAATGGCATCTTGACCTACCTCTCAAAGTTATACTCTTGTCATCAATGCCATTAATGGTGGTTTAGGTAGAAGCTACTCCTCTTATAAAAGCCATATCCCAATATAGCCTCAACTAAACCCTAATCCCTCACCTTGGAATCTACAAGGAGTCATCCGTAGCAAGGTTGCTGATCGAGGGAGCTGAAGAAGGTATCTTCCGTGCAAGCCGAAGCTTCTTCAACAAAGGCATCATCAAGGGGCTCAATCAGCTAAGTATATTTAGTCTTTCGAGTCCAAGAAACCTCCTCAAAGTTGAGATTTGGGTTTCAGAGTTTGAAGACCCAAACTCGTAAGAGTCCTTGCGTAGGACAAGTCCTTGAGTAGGACAAGCCCTTGTGTAGGATAAAGTGGTTCATGGATTAGTCCTATGGAAGGATGAATCCATGTGTTGAGTTTTAAGTCCTTTTGTAGGCTGTTAAGGTTTATGGTTAACCTCATTTAAAACCATAGTGATAGTGAAATCCGGCCACTCAAGGAGTGAGTGAATCAGCCGGGAGTGGAGTAGGTACATAACCGAACCATTATAAAAATCTCTTGTTGTGTGATGAATGGTTGAACTGCTTTACTTCTTTCACTTTGTTTTTATTGATTAATATTCTGCATATCTTGTGTTTGAAGTAAGTTCTCTAAGAATACTTTGCATGTTTACAAGTGTGTAATTTGATAATTTTAAAAAGTGTCCTATTCACCCCCCTCTAGGACAAGGTAACTTGTTTCTTGCTTCTACAAAAGCGGTAATCAAACATATACCGCATTTTCAGGTACTAGCCGGTGGAGGCCCCATTTTGAAAAATTGCCACCAACCACGTCAAGGCCTCTACTGTCTAACATCAAACCACCGAAGCTTGACCTTAAACCATTGCCATCTGAGCTTAAATATGTATATTTGGGTCAAGCAGAAACTTTCCTGGTTGTTATTGCCTCTCACCTAGAGAAAGTCAAGAGCTCAAGTTGATTGAGTTACTTAAAGAACATAGGGGAGCCATAGGTTGGACAATAGCGGATCTCAAAGGGATAGATTCTTCGGTTTGTACTCACCGTATACACCTCGAAGAAAATGTAAAAATGACTAGACAACCTCAAAGAAGGCTAAATCCAAACATGATGGAGGTTGTCAAAGCCGAGGTGTTAAAGCTACTAGATGTGGGTATCATCTACCCCATCTCGGAGAGCTAATGGGTGAGTCCTACCCAAGTTGTCCCCAAGAAATTCGGTATTACCATCATAGAAAATGCCAACAACGAGCTTATACCGACTAGAGTAACAACCGTTTGGCGTATGTATATTGATTACCGGAAGCTCAACACGGTTACTAGGAAGGATCACTTTCCTCTCCCATTCATGGATCAAATTTTGGAGGGATTAGTTGGTCATTCCTATTATTGCTTCCTAGATGGCTATTCCGGATACAACCAAATTGAGATAGCCCCAGAGGACCAAGAGAAAACCACATTTACATGCCCGTTTGGTACCTTCACATACCGAAGAATGCCATTCGGGCTATGTAATGCACCCGCCACATTCCAACGATGCATGTTGAGTATTTTCTCGGATATGGTGGGTGAGTTTCTTGAGGTGTTCATGGATGACTTTTCTGTTTTTTGTTGTACTTTTAACGAGTGCCTCAATCACTTGAAGTTGGTCTTGAGGAGGTGTGAGGAGAAGAACCTCGTTTTAAACTGGGAAAAGTGCCATTTCATGGTACAAAGAGGAATAGTTCTTGGACATATCATCTCGTCCAATGGAATAGAGGTAGATGTTGAGCTCTTAATTGTGAATATTCTAACCCCAATTCATCACTCATTATGCAAGATTTTCATGATTTAAAGACTAATCAAATACATGTTTGCGATTGTAGGAATGAGAGTGGCTTGGCTCAATTGGTGGCCAAAAGGGTACATTTAGGAGTCTTTGATGAAGGCCCAAGGTGGACCAAAGAATGATGAAGAAAGAGAGGAGAATGAGGAAGAAAGAAGGAAAGAAAAGAAAGAAGAAATAATGCAGAAATGGGCCCCAACCGGTCTTGACCGGTCAGCCAAACATGCCCCGACCGGTCTTGACCGGTCGGCCAACACCACTCTTCCTTTCACATGCTGCTGGAGCAAGGCCAGCCTTGTCCGACCGGTGTTGACCGGTCGGCCATGCAAATTCCAGGTTCCAGATTCCAGACAGCAGGCCATTCCCGTTTCTGATATTTTGGACCAGTTTTCTGGGCCGATATTGATGATATTTGGAAATCCAATACATCCATGTCGAAGAGGAGCTCGACGCCGAACTAACCCAAGTGGTTTCGTGTCGATCGGAGCTACGGATTGATCGTGGTTGCCAAAACAATACGAACTGTCCAGAAAGTTTCAGATTTCGCTGCTCCACTCTGGGCCGGTCCAGATGACTCATCATTGATGATATAAAGAATCTACTTTAACCATCTTCTAAACCACATCCATATATGAATAACCACAAAGTTTCAGATCAAAAGGATGGGTGGTTTGATCGTACCGGTTGAAGAAAGATGGACCATCCAGAAAGCTCCAACTGCGCAGAGTTTATAAAAGCCCTAATTGTTCTAATTTTCGGACCATATTCTGGGATTGTTTTGGACAATCTAATCCATATATCATGTAGACGAGGAAGTTTTCTACCAATGTTCAAAATTTGGGATCAATCCGACATCTGTACACTCCGGACCGTTGAAAGCAAGATAACTAGTTCTGAAGGTACCCAAAGTGCGCGATTTTGAGAGGCGGTCGGTGATGTGATTGGTGGGCCCATTCAGAGGATAATCTTGGAAATCTAAATCATCTATAAGGAAGATCACATTACAAGGAAGCTACAAATCAATTTTGAAGGCAATCCGACCATTGGTTAAGCCGTACGAAGCGAAACAAAATCTGTTACGTTGCAGTACTCTTGCTGCACTATAAAAGGAGGTGCTCTCTTCTATTCCAAGGCAACCAAGGACGTGGGGAGCAAGGAGTTCAAGTCATAGGAGGCTTCCTAGCCTCCTCCAGCTAGTTTTTCTTCCTTTTCTTAGTTCTAGTTTTATTTTTAATATGCTTTTCATTAGCTAATCTCTTAGCTAGAGCTAAGAGGTGAACCTAATAGTTTTTTTAGATTGTTTAATTCGTTTTATTGGTTGTAAAGTTGGAATTCATGATTATGAACTATGGTTTGAAGTTTATACAAGCTTTAAGTAGTTTTTCTTAGTCTTATGATGACTCATGGATGTTTGGGAGAATTACTTAAATTCTTAATTGGTTTGCATCAGTCTAGACCTGTATGATCCGAGGAATTGGAGTGCGCTCTAGTACTATGATCTTCATGTGGGGACTTCCTACCAAAGTTCTACTTTTCTGAATTTCTGTAATATGTATGGATTGTGCATGTGATTTGAATTTCTAGCCTTGTCTTGTGACAGGACTTGAGGATGGTTATGATTGTGAACTGAACCTTTTGGAATGGGGAATGACCTATGCAATTGAGCATGCTCAGCTCAGCCTACATTGAGTGAATACTATGCATTAAACTTACATATGACAGATTGTTTGGTTTAACAGCTCTATCATCCGACTAGATAGATCTTAATATCGATTCTAGTTGAGAAAGTGAGAAACCATAGCGAATTATGCATCTAAGGAGAGCTATAAGTGGATCCTTGATGCTCTAGTTATCTTTCCATTATCAGATTTTCTATTTTATGTTAAAAATCAATTTCACAAACCTCTTTGATTCTAGTTATTAGGATAGTTGGAATTGTTTACTTCCTTCCCTGTGGATCGACCTCGGTCTTACCGAGATTATTACTACATCGCAACCCTACACTTGGGGAAGCGAACAGTAGACCGGGCAAAAATTGACATAATTTCCAATCTACCACCACCTAAAAACATACGCGATGTGCGGTCCTTCCTTGGACACGCCGGTTTCTATAGAAGATTCATAAAGGATTTTAGCCATATCTCAAGGCCTTTATGTAACCTTCTACAAAAGGAGAACCAATTTGAGTGGAGTGCCAAATGTTAATTAGCTTTTTCAAAGCTAAAAGACATGTTGACAACCGCTCCCATCATGCAACCACCGGATTGGTCCATACCTTTTGAGTTAATTGCGACGCGAGCGATTATGCTATTGGGGCGGTGTTAGGCCAAAAGAAGGACAAGAAACCCCATGTTATCTACTACGCAAGTAGGACCTTGAATCCCGCCCAAGTTAATTATTTGACTATGGAGAAAGAGCTCCTAGCCGTCATCTTTGCCTTGGGACAAATTCAGGCCTTAATAGGATCCAAGGTTATCGTTTACACAAATTATGCGGCGCTGAAACACCTTCCTTCTAAGAAGGATGCCAAGCCCCGTTTGCTTAGATGGATCCTACTCCTTCAAGAATTCGATTTGGAGATCAAAGAGAAGAAGGGGGTAGAAAATGTGATGGCGGATCATCTATCCCACCTAGTACTACCTAATTTCATTGACGAGTCACCTATTAAGGACTCATTCCCTGATGAGCAACTCTTTGTTGCTATGCATCCACCATGGTACGCTGACATAGCTAATTATCTTTCCACAGGTGCGATGCCGATTCATTGGACTGCGCAGGATAAACGTAAATTTCTAAGGGAAGTGCACAGATTTTTCTGGGATGAACCTTTACTGTTTAAATATTGCCCAGACCAAATTATAAAGAGATGTGTACCTGATGATGAACATAATTCTGTCATCTCCTTTTGTCATGATCAAGCATGTGGGGGCATTTTTTCACCAAGAAAACCACTGCAAAAATTTTGCAGTGTGGTTTTTATTGGCCAACGCTATTTAAGGACACCCACGAGTTTTGCAAAGCATGCGAGCGATGCCAAAAGTTAGGAGGATTATCCCATTGAAATATGATGCCTCTTACCCCAATTCAACATCTTGAAGTCTTTGACTATTGGGGCATCGATTTCATGGGACCTTTCCCCTCATCTTTTGGACATGTCTATATATTGCTTGCCGTAGACTATGTGTCTAAATGGATAGAGGCTATCCCATGTAGAACCAACGATCATCCTACGGTTCTCAAGTTCCTCAAAGAAAACATACTTTCTAAATTTGGGACGCCTCGAGCCATCATTAGTGATGGTGGTTCTCACTTTTGCAACAGACCTTTTGAAGCTTTAATGAAGAAATATGGTATTAGGCATAAAGTAAGTACCCCATACCACCCACAGACAAGTGGGCAAGCTAAAATCTCCAATAGGGAAATCAAACAGATTTTGAAAAAGACGGTGAAGCTAGATCGCAAGGATTGGTCCCTAAGATTAGATGATGCACTTTGGGCTTACCGTACCACTTACAAGACACCCATTGGAATGTCCCCTTATAGACTCATCTATGGGAAAGCTTGCCACTTGCCAGTGGAGATAGAACACAAAGCCTATTGGGCAATTCGGGCTTTAAATCTTGACATTGACAAGGCTAAGCTCGCTTCGCAAACTTCAATTAAATGAGCTTGATGAGATCCGGAACGATGCATATGAGAACTCGAGAATTTACAAGAGTAAGATGAAGGCCTTTCATGACAAGCACATCTTCAGGAAATCTTTCTATGAAGGACAGAAAGTGCTCTTGTACAATTCCCAACTTCATCTTTTTTCGAGAAAATTACGATCTCAATGGACCAGGCCCATATATTGTCAAAGAATTTTTTTTCTCATGGGGTTGTTGAGATTGAGAATGCAGCAAATGGTAACTGTTTTAAAGTTAATGGACAACACCTTAAACCATTTGTTGAGAAATTTGATTCAGAGGACATGTCGATCACTCTGAATGATCCTATGTATCAGGATGATTGATCTCCTAGTCTGACGGAGGTATAGTATAGGTAGTTTTAGTTTTTAGTCGTTTTAGTTTTGCTTGTTTGGTTGTTTTAGTTGTCGGAGTTTCAGACTTCCATGATTCAGACTTCTCTCAAGTATTACTTGTTCTCACTCTCTTATATTTTACCATTGCTCTCATGTTCATGCTCTTAGCATATCTTTTTACATTGAGGACAATGCAAGATTTGGTTGGGGGGTGAGATGAGCTTCCTCATCTAGCATGTTGCAACATTTCGAGCCTCATATGCGGAATTTTTTTTTCGAATTTTCTAAAATTTCAAAACTCTTTTAGAAAACCATGTTTCTATGCATTCGAGATGATATGAGTATAAGAAGAGGAGAGACGAAGTGTGTGATGTTGTAAGTCTTGAATTTCTCCCAACATAATGGTTTTATATGTTAGTTCCCCTATTGTTGTGATTGATAGAACATTTGAACACCTTTACACCTAGTTCACATTACACGATCTAATGGGTTGAAAGGATTATGCGATTTGTGGATTAGCTAGACTTTGATTTAAAGGTGTTGAAAAACCAAGCCGGGGTACTTTGTCCATCCTTGTCCATGGGAAAATAACGAAAGATATGAATTTTTAAAAAATCCTATCTGATTTAAAAGAAAAAGGAAAAGGAAGGATGAAATTGGGAATGATGGAAAAATGGTGGAAAATTCTAAAAAGGGCTACCTATTACCAACTGGGGGATGGTCTACCCGTAACCAAAGTCGGAAATGGGACGTAGTGTGAAAGCCGTCGGAAGGACGGTAAGGCAAATTCCTGTCATTGGCTTATGGTTGCTCTGTACACCTTGAGATCCTGGTTTAGTTGATCTACAAAGAAGATAATCCCAGAAACTCATGAGATGAACTTTCACTATGCACACTAGGTTGAATGTATTCGAGTTCTTCTATTTATCAATTGATCAGCGGGAATTTCATGTAGACACTTATTATGCTGTGAGAGTTTAAGGTTTCAACTGATATCACCTAATTTCTCCAAAGTTTATACTTGTATGTCTTAGAATGGATAGAAACATGGTTTCTGAAGGAGAGTTGGTTTGGGGGTTTGAAATGGTTTCACGCATGTTTTGCTCGGGACTAGCAAAAAGCTGGTTGGGGGGTGTGTTGAACCTCCAATTTATACATTGCATAGCCCACTGCATCACATTATATGCATGGTTTTCATGTTTAAAAGGACCATCTAACGCATGTTTTGTGATTGTAGGGATGAGAGCAGACTTCACCCAATTGGGGACCAAAAGAATACATTTAAATGCATAGGATGAAGATTGAAAAAGGAGCAAAGAAAGAAGAAGCAAGGAGAAAAGAAAGTTGAAGAAAAAGAGGAAGAACAGCAAGTCCGACCGGTCGGCTACACCTTTGAAAACCACTGGATGAAGGACCAGTTGGTTTGACCGGTCAGTGCCTTCTGCTGAACTCGCTGGAACAAGACCAGTTTGGTCCGACCGGTCTTGACCGGTCGACCAACAGGTCGTCCTTCCCTGTGTGCTTGCTGGACTGACTACAAGATAGATCCGACCAGTCGTGACCGGTAGGCCAGACCAGTCCGACCGGTCGCCCGACCGGTCAGCCATGCAGAAAATTAGGCAGTTTCTATTTCTGCTCCGAAAAACACTACGCACTGCGTAACCCTTACGCAGTTTCTAGATGTTTCTAACGCAACCGAGTGTCCTCACTATAAAAGGACACCTAGGGGCTCTTCCTAGGGTATCATAGAAGCCAAGGGACGTCGTGGGAGAGGAAGGAAGCCGTCATAGAGCGTTTGCAACCCTCCAATCTCCGGTTTTTCTATGTTTTCTAGTTTTTTTTTTTATGAATTCTAGTTGTAGTCTGACAATGCTCGGCTAGAATCTCTCAACTAAGGCTGAGAGGTGAAGCTTGTAGCCAATTTCATGTTTGATTCAGTTAATTCAAGTAATTTCAATTTAAGTTTGGATTTTTATTTATTTTAGTTCTTCAAGTTGATAGTTTGAGATGTTTTATGAGAGTTCATGTGCTCCGGACATGGATTCCTTGCAATTCTCTGAGATTATCATATGGTGTTTGTTTAGATTCGAATTATAATAGTCCTTGAGCAGGCCATAGTCCATAGGCATGGTTGTTACTCCGAAGGCTATGATTTTGAATTCTATATTGATTGAATGGGACTAGAACTTGAAGTTCAACTTGAATGAGATTGAATGTGTTTAATGCTTTATTTTCCAACTAGATGAGAGATAGGACTTCAAATCTAGTTGTGTATCTTGCTTGGATTGATTGGATTGACATGGGATTGCTACAAGTGGATCCTTGAATGCCTTAGTGCTTTTAAATTACTGTTTTCATTAAGTTGTTGTTTTAGCATAATTATTCCAATTGAATCTCTTATCTATTGCAAACTGAGTTGCTGGAATAGTTTGGAATTTGTTATCCAATTCCCTGTGGATCGACCTCGGTCTTACCGAGATTTATTACTACATCGCAGCCTTACACTTGAGGCGAGCGAACAGAGAACAGCGGGTAGGTTTCCCAAGAGAAATGGTTTTCCTTGCGCCTACTTGTGATCCTCATACTCCTTCTCCAGTCCATTATTTTGAGATAATGCAGCAAAGGCTTCGACACATGGACAAGGCGATGATGTGGGCGACGAAGAGTTTTCATACGCGGGGTCATTTGAACGAGCGAGTTGGTTATGAGCCGTGGGCAAAAGAGATTTTGGTCCGGCATGAGAGGATTTTAAAACAAGTCGGCCTGTATCAGGCTATCGATGCGACCTCCGAACATTTCTCCCAAGATCCAACGACTCTTTAAAGCTTCTTGAACTACTAGTCTTCTGTTACCAATTCATTCCACTTTCCATATGGAGAGATGAGCATAACCTTATGGGATCTCCGGATGATGGCTGGGTTGTCTGTGATAGGAGAATATTACCAGGAATACGTCCCAACTGATGAAGAGCTGTCTTCGTTTCGGCTCAAAAGTCGTCGAGATGCTTATCATTCAAAGGCTTGTCTAGAGTTGTTTACTGAGTTGTCGCAGTTCGACAGTATTACGAAAATTCACTATGACGACTGGTTGATCTACTTCAGCCAGAGGATGAAGTAATACTTCTTTCGATGCCTTCTTTTGTACTTCGTGCTCTGCATACTTTAATTTCTTTGTTTCTGACGTGGGCACTTCTTTCTCCTTGTAGCATTGATTACGAAGAGTATGAGATCTTACCCGAAGACTGGGCCTTAATGAAGGAACGTTTCGAACAAAAGTTTCGCAATCCGAACGGGCTTTCATCGTCTTGTGAACTGGCAGGATTCTTAGTATACTGGCTGTCGGCGGTTATGTTGCCTAGCACCAAGGGTGCTGATGGTGTTAGGGTTTCTTACTTTGCCGTGGTGGGAGCTCTTGCAAATGGTCGTCAATTTTCTCTAGCACCGCCGGTGTTATGCAGTTTATATAGGGCTTTTGGCAATATTGCAAGTAAGAAAGATCAACCCTGGCGAGGGATGAACGTGGCTTATTGCCCATGGCATTTCTTTTGCGGATGGTTGGGCATATATTTCCCGTGGATATGCGGAGTGCAGCTCTTCCAGTATCTCCATGCTGATTACGCACATGATAGCTATAGAAAACTTAACATGATAGCGCAATCGTCTGATTGGATAGCTTCCAAAATTGGCAGTTGGGCAGAGGTTTGTTTCTACCACTTTCCTGTTTTTGATGCCACAGAAGATGACGTGGACCAACTAAATATACCTTTAGTGATCATCATTAGTCTTACAACTCCATGAAAAACATGATAAGTTAGGCTAATTAAAGAGGTAGAAGCTGTTGTAATCAATTTAGCTCAAACAACAGTTTTCGATTGATCTCCGATCAATCAGTTAGTAGCTCCGATTGGACTCCGATTGATCGGACAAAGTCCCAATCAATCGAAATTTGTTCCAGCAAGTTTAAAATCCACTGAACAAATTTTTGATTAATCGGACAGACTACTGATCCATCGAAATTGGTCCGTTCGATCAATCAGACCATGATTCCGATTAATCATAATATTTTCCAGAGATTTACTGGACAGATTTTTGATCGATCGAACATGTCTCTGATCAATCGAACAGATCTTTGATCAATCGGAGATAAGCGAATCTACCATTTTTTTACCGTTGGAAGAAAATCTATAAAGGGTGAGGAATTCATTTTTTAGCCAAGAGAGGAAATTTTGAGGAGATCGAAGCCACCATTATTAAAGATCATTAAGAGCTCTATTCCTAACCCAAGCAAGTGATCTTTTTTGTGATTCATCACAAGCATTGAGCATTCAAAGCTCAAGATGAGGATGCACTTATCTCTCTTTTGATCTCTAGAGATTGGATTGATCTTGATAGTCATATTCCTATCCAATACTCTATGATGAGATCTTTGTAGGTGAGACCCTTTAGGCAACCCATTTCCATAAGTTGTAAAGATCTCAAACCTACCCTCCTATCACCTTGGGCATCTCAAACGCATCATTTGCAAAGTGGTTGATCAAGTGTAGCTGAGGCATTGAAGACGCAGCGGCAACACAATCGGGGGAGCAAGGGAAGCTGATTGAAGCACGGGAGAGCCGAGATAAAGCAACCCTGAACCAACGCTGAACAATGGGCTCATCTGACAAGTAAGGTTGTCATTGTAGAGAGTCCTTCCACTCAATTCCCTGTGTGAGTTGAGTGTAGAGTTTGTTTGTCAAACTCGAATTAAGGTCGTTTGCTGATCCTGGGCTTATTGTTGAGCCTAAAACTCTAGGGACGTTAGTCATTCCTTGGTGTGTTTGTTGGCTGTTGGGGCTCAAATTCTCACCCATTATAAAACAGTATTCAGTGATCCATCTACGACGATTTGTACTTATTTCGAGATCCAAAATACTCAAAAAATGCCAGTGCAATCCTAACATGCGCGATCGTGACCGAAACCTACAAATGCTATTTCGGGGCGAAATCAGACATGCGGATTACTGCCAAATGATCCAAAATGCCCTAAAACCCTTAACTTGCAAGTGTCGAAGTCGTGCGACGCATATCTTTACCCGCGCGCTTCCAAATGCGTTTTACCCGTTCAGAGCTGACCCGAAGGGCCCGAAAGCCTACAGGTACCATTTCAGAGTGGAATCAGACATGCGGATGGCTGCCAAATGATCCAGAATGCCCGAAAAACCTTAAGTAGCAAGTTTAAAGTCCTTGCGGTACATATTTCCACGTGCGCGCTTCCCGGAACAATATTCTATGTAAAGAGCTGATTGGGAGGGTCCAAATTGGGAAGGAATTACCAAAATTCATAGTAGATGACCATCTGTACCCCACCCCGTTCATTCAGGAGGCCGATCATGGCCTAAAAGCGGCTTGGCATCAGTTACTTCGGTCTCCGAAAAGGTAGCCCCCCTTTGAAGGTCGCCCGTCGGAGCCCAAAACCTGAAATATTCTAAGTGATGGAACATGCATTCGCTCACTCTCTCTCCACATGCAGGTGTCATGAGGACACATGCATTTGCCCTGTCACCACATGCGCATGAGAGCTCTCTCTCTCCCTTTCCGATATTCTAAATAAAATAAAAAATACAAAAAATCATGAAATATTCTAAGTGGGGCCACATGCGGCCAACACAAAGGCTATACATGCGCCCACCACATAGGGCACATGCGCCCACTGCATGAGCACATGCGCCCACCTCCCTGATACATGCGCATGAACCCTCTTTGCAATCACATGCGCTTGGTGAAATTCGATTTTTGGTGGACCCGGGACCCGATCAACATACTATAAATACCCCTCAACTCGATGAGACAGAGAGAGATCATTTCATCTTCAACTGTTGCCAGAGAACTCTGAAAGAGGTAGAATTCTCACCGGAATCCTCACCGAAAAGCGACATGCGCCCATCCCTTCGTCGGATGCCTTCGCCAAAAATGGGATTTCTCCCACCGGAGTAAAATCCCTAAGTCACGTAGTGACATGCGCTCACCCATTTGTGTTTTGGGGGAGGAAAAATGCAAAAATCCCTTAAGTCCCATGGAGACATGCGCCCATGGCTGGGATGTTGGGAGCATGTGCATGTCACATGCGCTTGATAACCTCTCTCTCCTCACATGCATTTGTGGCAGGCCACATGCGCCTGGTGCGGATAACATGCATCCACCTAGGACATGCGCCCATGCCTAATGCAACATGCACCCAACCCAACCTCCCATGCGCCTGGACGCTGATAGGGAGGTGGGGCCTTCTACGATGTGGCCCGCCTTCCGATCGTGTCAGCACTCCTAGACACACATCAATGCTCTCTATCCATCCCCCGAACCGGATTCGCCAACGGTCGATGTTAAGTGGGCCAAATCAGTAATTTGATAAAAAAGGCCAACACTTAGCCAATATTGCAAACCTCGGAAACCCTTCCGAAACAGTCGGAAATGGCCGAAATCGAGAAGAATTGGGCAGAATTTGATCGAACCCGAGAGTGAGACTTCTCTCCGCCATAACATGATATATCATAATCATGCACCGAAATGAGGTTATCCAAACCCATGAGCCCCGAATACCCTAGTTAAGTGGTCAGCAGGTCAACTACTTAGTCATTTTTTAACCCTGGGAAGTGCCCTGTCCGCTCGAAAATAGACCCATGCTAAACAAATCAAAATGCGATCGCACTGCGACCCTCGTGGACATAATCCATCCCTATCCAAAGACGATCGTGACAGGTATTCACCAAATCCTCCGATCAGATCGTAAACAGGCCCTGGGAAGTGCCCGAATGGCCCGAAAATCTACTAATGCCAAATGAAATCAATCGCAATCTCAAAGATGCGAGGGCAAAATATCGATGACACAAGGATATATACGAATCAGATTGATCAAATTAAATGCATAATTTCTCCGATACACTGAACATCTAGCATAAATGCAATCTTCTCTTGAGCATGCATAAAGCATAGTTACTTTGTACTGTACTCATTTGCATCCATTGCATGAATTTATTTCATCTCGGATCGAGTTACAAAACTAAATCGAAGGGGACTATCGTTATCATCGAAAACCATAATAAAAGAGTTCTAAACGTTTGAAATACTTCATCGTTAAGATTAGTTGATGTGCGTCCTGTCCAAGGCGGGATCCGTCAGTTGAGTGGCTAAGGTAATGAGTGCCTTCCAGCAAGTCACCCGTCTCATCGGAGACGGTCACTGGCCCTGGTTGCAGTAAGTGGACACCGTGGAGTGTATCCCTGAATGTCATATCGTCCTTAGAGACGCGTCATCACTGAGATATATGACTCGGTTGAAACCCTGGTCGCACGAAGACCCCATGGAGTGACTTCCAGCAAGTCACTCGTCCCATCAGAGACGGTCACTGGCCCTGGTTGCAGTAAGTGGATACTGTAGAGTGTATCCCTGAAAGTCATATCGTCCATGGAGACGCGTCATGACACTGAGATATACGACTCGGTTGAAACCCTGGTCGCACGAAGACCCCATGGAGTGCCTTCCAGCAAGTCACCCGTCCCATCGGAGACGGTCACTGGCCCTGGTTGGAGTAAGTGGACACCGTGGAGTGTATCCCTGAAATTCATATCGTCCATAGAGACACATCATAACACTGAGATATATGACTCGGTTGAAACCCTGATCGCACGAAGACCACATGGAGTGCCTTCCAGCAAGTCACCCGTCCCATCGGAGACGGTCACTAGCCCTGGTTGCAGTAAGTGGACACCGTGGAGTGTATCCCTGAAAGTCATATCGTCCATAGAGACGCGTCTTGACACTAAGATATACGACTCGGTTGAAACCCTGGTCGCACGAAGCCCATGGAGTGCCTTCCAACAAGTCCCCCGTCCCATCGGAGAAGGTCACTGGCCCTGGTTGCAGTAAGTGGACACCGTGGAGTGTATCCCTGAAAGTCATATCGTCCATAGAGACATGTCATGGCACTAAGATATACGACTCGGTTGAAACCCTGGTCGCACGAAGACCCCATGGAGTGCCTTCCAGCAAGTCACCCGTCCCATCGGAGATGGTCACTGACCCTGGTTGCAGTAAGTGGACACCGTGGAGTGTATTTCTGAAAGTCGTATCGTCCATAGAGACGCGTCATGACACTGAGATATACGACTCGGTCGAAAACCTGGTTGCACTAAATGGAAACCGTGGAGCGTATCCCTAAAAGTCATATCGTCCATAGAGACGCGTCATGACCCTGAGATACACGACTCAGTTAAAATCCTGGTTGCTACTCAACTAGGAACGCCCGAAGAGTATTGGACCGACATCTAACTGGTCTTAACAATGGCTTAGTCCATAATAAATCCTAGACTTAGTCTTGGCGACCATGAACTAGAGATTATAATCCCTGACGATTTAAACTACTTGCTCGATCTATCCGTGCTTCATTCCTTTAATATTCCATCTATTGTATAACTGCAATTCATAGTGGAATCTTGTCGCTTTGTGCCGTGGTTTTCTCCCGTAAGGGTTTCCACGTAAAAATGTCTGTGTTGTCTATGCTGTGCTTTATTTATATTTATGCTCTTTTAATGCTTTATTTAATTCATTTATGATACATGCATGCATTTACTTTTGCCTTTTAATCAAGGGTGATCATCCATTGATGTAATTAAAGGTTCGTGACTAGTTCACAGCCCGGAATGTAAAAGACCTCGGAATCTCTGGAATAAAATTCACCTCGCGGTGCTTTCTCTTGTATACTTTGTGATTGCTTATGATTGTCTATGAATGTCTCTATACTCAGAATTCCCCCAGAGTAATAAAACACAGGAAAAAGACTGCTGATGAGCGGTTTGATTTTTCTAGTTCTAACAAACTGGCGACTCCACTGGGGAATCGAACAAAACCAGAATCTCTGGTTATCTCTGACTAAAGAAACAACCTAAGATGAATCGTTCGCAGACACGGATGTATACGTAAGAAAGTTCCGCTAGGAGAAATGTTCGGCGCCTTTATGGGCGCCAAACTGGCGACTCTCAACAGGAACGTTCTTCCCTTCATCTTTAAAGCAAAAGTTTTCTAAAAGAATTTCAAAATCCTGCATGGCTTGCATATGATTCATACTTATATGCTTTTGTCGGTCATTGAACCATATCGCGATTGGTAAGGACGCATTTTCTCTCCTTTCAAAGGTGCGGGGTGTTCTAATGTGCGTATGACTGTGCAGAAAGACAAAAAGACAGAAAGACAAACCATCAAAACTATACAAATGGCAGCCACTATGGTCTTCCTAGCTTCTGGGGGATTTTACTTCCCTCACCTCGTGACAGCAGAAACAACGATTCCCAAAGCCGGATGACAAGTTGTGCAGAAACGTCGATCACTGAAGAGGGCTGAAAACAGACAATTAACTTTAGTTAGAGCAGAAACAGTGAAGACACAGAGCAGTGTGAGGAGACAGTGGAAGCCAGTTCGCAGGAATGAAACCCACAATGCTATCAGAGCCACCGTGTCACCCAGGCCAGAGTTCTCCTTTACCGTTGCCGATTTCCTAGTAATGACTGGAACAACACTACCAGTTAAGACACCGAATCAATTCACTATCCTGGAATTGACCGAGACTGCAATGAAGACATGCTCTGTTGAAACCACCATGGCCAGGGCTATACAACAGCGAGTGCAGGTTGCAGTGGTGCAAGTCATAGAAAGGGAGGCGAGCGGACAAGATGCAGAGCTGCCTCCAATCCAAGAGCAAATAGATGAAATCATTCAGGTCCAAGAAGACACAGCCAGAGAGATTCGAGAAATAAAAGATGCATTAGTGGCTTTAGTCGCTCAGGGGGCAGTCAGAAGCCCAACCGTTCCCTTTGGACAACCACTGGGAGATTCATAGGATACAACAGAAGAACCAGTAGCCATAGAACCACAAATTTGCCCAAGGAATGTTGCATTCGAGCGTGCACCGCCGCAACCATCTCATGCCACGAAAGAAGAGTTGTCTCAGACAATCGCGAACCTGATGCGTCAGGAAAGAGAAAAGGAGAAGAGAGGAAAATATGTATATCGGATACCGTATCTATTCGAAGTTAACGAAATCCCGTTCCCTGACGACTTTAGGCATTCTGACTTCCCATAATTCGACGGCAAAGGGTCACCAGAGGAACATATGACCCAATTCATGACGGTGCTAGGGAATTTGTCCGTAGTAACTCAATATTGCCTACGATTGTTTGGGTCAACGTTGACTGGAAAGGCATTTCAATGGTATATGTCATTACCCGCAGGGTCTATCAAGACCTGGGATCAGATGCAAGATTTGTTCGTTTCCAAATTTTTCTCCACTGAGCGAGAAGTCTCGCTAGCAGATTTAGCCTTAGTCCATCAGAGGCAAGGAGAGTCAGTCGAGGCATTTATTCATAGATGGGGAGCCATAGCGGTGCAATGCCGAGAGTTGCCTAGCGAGCCTGAGCAAGTCAAGATGTGCACCCAAGCCATGGATCCAATGATCTCGTTTGGTTTATCCGGAGACAATTTCTCAACGTTCAGGGACCTAGCAACAAAGGCCCATATGGTAGAGGAAGCCGCACTAAGAACGCAGTTCAAAGTGAAAAAAATGAAGCGTGAGATCGGGAAGATGGTCACATCAAGTTACGTCGACAAAAGCAAAGCCTCGAAAGATCGAAAACGACCACATCCAGAACACAAGATTAAAGGCAAGCCAGCAGAAACTCAGTTCAGAGCCAAAGGGCCACGAAAACCGAAAAAGATGCCGATTGTCGGACGGGGCAGGGTAGAAGGACGTTACTCGTTTGACCCGGAAGACCTTGTTCCAATAATGGAACACCTAGTCGAAGAAGGGGAGCTACAATTGCCAAAACCAACTCGACCAGAGGAAGCAGGACAAACGGATGCCCCCAATTATTGTAAGTATCATCAAAGCCTGGGACATGAGACAGGAGAATGCCTCATCTTGAAAGGGAAAGTGCAGAGACTGATCAACTAGGGCATCATTAAGCTAATAACAGAAGAAATCAGTCGGGTTACGTTAGCTGTAGTGACAATAACACCTACGATACCACCAGTTCATGATGAAAGACTGGTACAAACAACAATGGTACAGGCTGTCGAAGAAAGGGAATCGGCAGGACACGACGTCGAATTATTAGCGATCCGAGAGCAAGTCAGCGAATTGGTCCAAGCCCATAGGGAGCTATCCAAACAGATGGGAGAAGGTCAGGAAGCTTTAGCCATCTTGGTCTCAAAGAAAGTGACCCCTAGTACTGCTCTGCCTGTTCGACAGTTGGAAGAAGAAGCATCGGGGGCAGCCCGTAATGTTGTTGAAGTAAGACAACAGAGCCACACCGAACAAATAAATGCGCGTATGTCGGGTTCAGACTCCATGATCCTATACGAACTGCTAGGCAATATCTCTTTCACCCTTCGTAACCTGGCTGCAGAAGTTCGCATGATAGAGCAATCCGTTTCGGAAACACGATCTCAAGCAGAAAAGTCAAAACACAAAATGAGAAAGAGGACACAGGTAGACGTAAGAAAGAACCCTAGAAACCGAAAACGACCGAATCCAGGGCATAAGGCAAAGACCAGTGTAATGAGGACACAAGACAAGGGCAAAGAACCTCAGAAGTCGCGGCACATGACAATCATTGAGCGAGACGAAAAGAACGGACCATATACATTTGACATTAAAGACCTTGTCCCAATTATGGAGCGGCTAATCGAAGAAAGAAAATTGTGACTCCCAAAGTCTGTTCGACCAGCAGAAGTAGGACGCGTGGATGATCCCAACTATTGCGAATATCACAGATGCATAGGCCATAAAACCGAGCAATGCTTCATTCTGAAAGGAAAGATACAAAAGATGATAAACCAAGGCGTTGTCAGTTTGAAAATGGAAGGGTCCGATGGAACCCCGGCCAGTACGGTTCCAATAGATATCACTTAGGAAGAACTTCGCTCGAAGAACTCCATTTCCTAAACTGCAATAATCGTGAATGTTTACAAGTAGTTCTGGCAGTTTATAAAGTAGATAGGAATATACTTATGTTCACTCATGCATCTACTTCATCTGTATGCTGTGCTTCATACTTGTTTATAGGTTCACTCACATCATACTGTTGTGCATATGAATATAAAATGTTCGTAGAGCTCTTCTTAATGACAGGTACCATAGTCGGAGAATATTAAAGAATAGACTCCACGAATCATCAACCGACTTATTATATCCTCATCAGACCGGTCGAATCAGGAGAGAATATCTTATAGAAAGTCTACGCGAATCACAACATCCCCATATTATGGTATCTTTGTCACAGGTTCTCATATTAAGTATCCTGGTATTCTGGCATTCCTCTGCTTAATAGGAAAATACTTCAGAATTGATGGATTCTCATATATATGTATATGTGGTTCTACATGAAGACGGCCGGGATACTCTATTATTATCAATCTCTTATACTTATGCACAATGTTTTATATGAAGATGATCGGAACATCGCTATCTATATCCAGCTTTCGTATTATGTCATGGATCTCCCATCGTTATCGCATTATTCTTCTACTGTATATGAAGATAAGTCACGGTTGGGAATCTCCTGTATACATAAGTATACATACGGCCTTATATGAAGACGATTAGGGCATTCTATTATGTATCACTTCACCTTGAAAATATTAACAACTTTCTCTTATGAAGAATTCTGCGACAAGAATATACAATTAAAGATTATGATAGGACGGGTATTCGGCACGGATTCCTAAAGCACAAGATCTGTCTCATTAGAATGAAGTGGTCTTACAAAGTGACGAGCCAGAAGCACCGGGGGCAAGCCCCAACATATTATGAGAAACTCGAGTTTATAAGAAAGAGACGACTGGGGGCAAGCCCTAATATATTATCAAAATCTCAAGTCTGCAGAAAGAAATGACTGGGGGCAGGCCAGGAAAGATGACAAATAAACCTAAAAACATGGAGCTAAAGAAAGTTTTGGACTTATGACACGAATGTCTCTCGAAACCAATGACCCAAGGGTACACAGGTTAAGTAAAAAGGGAAGTATTATTTATATGGGTTCTTCCATTTTTATGCTTTGATATACTCAATTTCCATTAAACTCATACTTAATACATCATTTTATGCATACTAGTCTCAAACACATAACACCAAGTAGTGGTTTAGCAAAAGAATCATTGTCTTTATTTTAGATCATGAAGCATGCAGTTAATAAGTTCTGATGTCGATTACATTGGATACAAGTGACAGTTAGGTATTCAGGACAGCTGTCTAATACTATTTTTGTCTGACAATGACCGTAAAAAGCAAAAGAACAGAATTACAGCTTCTCCAGACACCCTGTTATGAACTTCATCACATCTTTTCGTGTTGCCTCCATGGTGGCCTTTGCCTCCGTTAGCGTCAGCGCAGGATTCGAAATATCACGAAGTTCGATTTCTCAATCTTCCATTTGCTTGCGTGCCGCCTCTCCTTCACTCTCGAGTTGTGCGACCTCGGCATGGTTCTGATTAATGACAAGATCAAGGCGGGCAACCTCAAGATTTATGGCCGTTTCTTCCGCTTGTAGCCGCGCGATCTCAGATTTGACATCAGCAAGATGATTAATACACCCGCGACGTTGAGTCTCACTATCTTCTAAGGTTGTTATAGCATTAACTGCCGAATGTTCTCGCTGCTCTACAACAGGCAGAAAAGAAGACAGCACTCGCCGTTTCTCTTCAGCCGTAGGGTCAGGTTCAACATGTTCAGTCATAATAACCTGCGTAACAGAATCCTCGAAAGAAGAAATGCGACAGACTATTTTGGATACATCAGGCCCGATTACTCCTGTACAAGCTTCCAATGCCTTCACCCTTGCTCCTAGTGTATGCCACTCGGTTGGTGTTCGCTTGCCTCAAGTGTAAGGCTGCGATGTAGTAATAAATCTCGGTAAGACCGAGGTCGATCCACAAGGAAAGAGGTAAACAATTCCAAGTACTCTAATAACTAGAATCTAAGAAGTTTAAGGAAGTAGTTTTTCACATGAAATAAGAAAATCTGAAAATAAGAAGAACTAGAGCATCAAGGATCCACTTGTAGTGGTCCAATGCCAATCCATTCATCCAAGTACAACACAATTAGAATCAAAGTCCTATCTCTCATCTAATTGGAAGATATAACATTCAAGCACAAACGGTCCCACTTAAATCTGGAAATCAGATTTCTAGTTCTAATGAAGCACATAGAACTTGAACTTGTAGCCTTCGGAGTAACATCCATGCCTATGGACTATGGCATGCTCAAGGGTTACTACAATTCGAATTCAAACAACCCAATCATGGTAATCTCAGAGAATTCCAAGGAACTCATGTCCGGAGCACACAAAGTCTCACAAAACTTCTAAAAAACCAAACTTTATTCAAACTAGAACTTCAAAATCCAAAATTAAGAAAAGGGTACTTGAAATAAAAGAATTAAAGCATTGGAACCAACTACAAATTTCACCTCTAGCTCTAGCTAAGAGGTTAGCTAAGGAAAAGCATATTAAAACTAGAACTAGAACTAAGAAAAGGAAGAAAAACTAGCTGGAGGAGGCTAGGTAGCCTCCTGGGACTTGAACTCCTTGCTCCCCACGTCCTTGGTTGATTTGGAATAGAAGAGAGCACCTCCTTTTATACTGCAGCAATAGTACAGCAACATAGCAGAATTTGTTTTGCTTGGTATGACTTAACCAATGGTCGGATTGCCTTCAAATTTGATTTGTAGCTTCCTTGTAATGTGATCTTCCCCATAGATGATTTAGATTTCCATGATTATCTTCTGAATGGTCCCACCAATCAGATCACCGACCGCCTCTCAAAATCGCGCACTTCAGGTACCTTCAGAACCAGTCATCTTGCTTTCAACGCTCCGGAGTATACAGATGTCGGATTGATCCCAAATTTTAAACTTTGGTAAAACACTTCCTCCTCTACATGATAGACGGATTAGATTGTCCAAAACAATCCCAAAATGTGGTCCGAAAATTAGAACACTTAGGGCTTTTATAATCTCTGCGCAATTGGATCTTTCTGGATGGTCCATCTTTCTTCAACCGGTACGATCAACCCACACATCCTTTTGGTCTGAAACTTTTATGGTTATTCATATATGGATGTGGTCTAAAAGATGGTCAAAGTAGATTCTTCATATCATCAATGATGGGTCACCTGGACCGGCCCAGAGTGGAACAGCGAAATCTGGAACTTTCTAGACAGTTCGTATTGTTTTGGCCACCACGGTCAATCCGTAGCTCCGATCGACACGAAACCACTTGGGTTATTTCGGCATCGAGCTCCTCTTCGACATGGATGTGTTGGATTTCCAAATATCGTTAAGATGGCTTCAGAAAACTATTCCGAAAATCCCAAAACGGGAATAGCTTGCTGCCTGAAATCTGAAAGTGCAAAATTGCATGGCCGACCGGTCTTGACCGGTCTAGACCTGTCTGGCAGGTGTCCAGGGAGTGCAGCCGACGGGTCTAGACCGGTCGGGCCTTCTTGGCCGGCCGGTCTTGACCGGTCGGACGCAGTTTTTGCTCTTTCTTTTCTTCTCTCCTTCCTCTCTCTTTGCTTTCTTCTTTCTTTGGTCCACCTTGGACCTTCATCAAAGGCTCCTAAACATGGTCTTTTGGTCTCCAATTGGGTGAAGTTCACTCTCATTCCTACAATCACAAAACATGCATTAGATGAGCCTTTTAAACATGAAAACCATGCATATAATGTGATGTAATGGGTTGGCAAATGTATAAATTGGAGGTTCAACACACCCCCGAACCAGCTTTTTGCTAGTCCCGAGCAAAATATGCTTGAAACAAGTTCAAACCTCCAAAACTAACTCTCCTTCAGAAACCATGTTTCTATCCACTCCAAGACATACAAGTATAAAATTTGGAAAAATTAAGTGATAGACATTAAAACCTTAAACTCTTAGAACATAATAAGTGTCCATATGAAATTCCCACTGATTGATTGATAAATAGAAGAACTCAAACAAATTCAACCTAGTGTGCATAGTGAAAGTTCATCTCATGAGTTTCTAGGATTATCTTCTTCATAGATCAACTAAACGATAGATCTCAAGGTGTACAGAGCAACAACAAGCCAATGACAGGAATTTGCCTTACCGTCCTTCCGACGGCTTTCACACTACATCCCATTTCCGACTTTGGTTACGGGTAGACCATCCCCCGGTTGGTAATAGGTAGCCCTTTTCAAAATTTTCCACCATTTTTTCCATCATTCCCAATTCCATCCTTTCTTTTCATTTTTCTTTTAAATTAGATAGGATTTTTAAAAATCCATATCTTTCGTTATTTTCCCATGGACAAGGATGGACAAAATACCCTGGCTTGGTTTCTCAACACCTTTAAATCAAAGTCTAGCTAATCCACAAATCACATAAACCTTTCAACTTATGAAAATCGTGTAATGTGAACTTGGTGTAAAGGTGTTCAAATTTTCTATCAATCACAACAATAGGGGAACTAACATATTAAACCATTATGTTGGGAGAAATTCAAGACTTACAACATCACACACTTCGTATCTCCTTTTCTTATACTCATATCATCTCGAATGCATGAAAATAAGGTTTTCTAAAAGAGTTTTGAAGTTTTAGAAAATTCGAAAAAATTTGCGCATATAAGGCTCGAAATGTTGCATCATGCTAGATGAAGGATCTCATCTCACCCCCCAACCAAAATCTTATATTGTCCTCAATGTAACAAGATATACAATAAGCATGACATGAGAGCAATGAAATAAAACAAAGGAGAGTGAGAACGAGAATACCTGAGGTAGCAAGTTGATCAATGCTAGCATCTTCCATTGTCTCGATGAGACTTATTCAATCCTAATTTCCGAAAAAATAAATCCTAACCTACCTACCTACCTTTGATTAGTCTGATCGACTACATGATCAAATTTGAGCAGGATCTTCATGAATTTCAATAAATTTCTCATGAGGACCATCCAAAGTCCTGCTCAACAGTAGACATGGGTGCTTGTCTCCATTGAAGTCCAATATATATGTGCACCACATGCATGATAAGAGGAGATAAGAGCAGCAAAAAGATATCTCCTCAAATTCTGATTTGGGTTATGATTGATTAAAAATGGGTCATCCCAATCAGAATTTTCACTGGGCTGAAGGACCCATGATGGTGGAGAGACATTTATCAAGTTTTCATTGGTTAAAGATGTCTCCTCCACAAATTCAGAATTATATGGTGCTTCCACAAACAATGGTAAAGAGTGTAAAATAGTGGAATGGTGTTCTTCAGGCACCGACACCGTGTGTAACAAAATGTCCAACTCCTTAATCATCTCATCATCAAGATCATAAGATTGGGCCAAGCATTCCTCTAGGAAATCGAGATAGTCGGATGAAGGATCATGATCTTGCTTGAGTGAGTGCAAAAATTCAGTTTCGATGGTGAGGGACTCTCCCTCCATGGAGTGGAATTCTTCCAAACTAGGTTCTCCATAACTAGTATGAGGCACCGAGTCGGAAGTATGCAAGGCTTTAACAATCTCTTGAATAATGGGGTCGTTTGAATTTATAAAGTGAGCCAAGCATTTGTCCAAAGAATCTGAATTTTCACTCATGGGAGTCTCATTCTCCACATTAAAATTAAACATGGCAAGTTGGTGGACTGACTCAAAAATATCAACTTCGGCCGTCTTTCTAGCATGCATATCCTCTAGAGACTCATAATCATTATGCCCTTGGGAAAAAGAAACCATAGGCTCATAACCATTCACCAAACCCTCATTGTAGGCAACCCCACTACCACTTTCAAATTTTATGGATTCCTCGGGTTCGTCAACCGTCATTGAAATCTCTTCATCATTAAGTTCAAAGCATCCAAAAGAGATAGTAGACTCACCATAATTGATGATGACATTGGGATCATCGAAATCAATCTCCTTTAAAAGTCTATCCATTAAATCCGAAGAAGGTGGGACTTGGGTAGCCCCATCATCCTCATTAGAGGGGATTGATTCGATGCCCCCAATTTCGGGCTCAACGTCTTCATAAGATGGTGAGGAAGATTGATTTAATTGTTCATCTACATACTCATTCCATATTTCCTCAAGCATTTGTGTATACTTATCATCAAATGAGGAAGACATTTTAGGGTGATTGTTAATAACCATGGTTGGTTCCTCTCTTGAACAAGGAGAATGATGGTTTTCCCAATTAAGACCACACGCATTGTAGGATGAAAAGTTATATGATGGTTGATAGGCATATCCATACAAGTAATCACGCATTGTCTTAACCGGTTGGCTACTATTCACCTGTCCCTTTTGTTGTTGCACACCTCCTACCATAACCGGTGGAACACTTATGTTATTTTCAATCCGGTAATCACGTAATGTTTTTCCCGGATGATTATCCAATTTTGCTTCGTTCCGGTATTCCCCCATCGTCTTATGTTGTGTCTCAATATGTGTATTTAATGTAATCATGCATCGTCTTACGTGGGGAGGTAGTGGAGGTTGATTGAATCTCAGAAAAATACTTATGCTTATAATGGTTCCAATCATAAAGATTTTGGGTCTCCCAATCCGACGTCTCATCCTCCAAAAGGTACTTGTACGCACCATTCGTCCAATCATACATGATGAAATTCTAAGGAATTGGAAACTACCATAATCTAGGAAAAAGAACAAAAAGAAGAAAGATGGGGAGATCTATGTCAGCAACAATGTCCTACAAAATCAAAAAAAATTGTTAGTAACTAAAAAAAAAAAAAAAAATCAGAAAATCTACTTCTATAAAAACTGAAAATCCTACCTAACTAAGATTACTCTATAGCTACTAGAATAATTAGAACCGTTTAACCTTTTTCCCCGGCAGCGGCGCCAAAAACTTGTTCGCTCGCCTCAAGTGTAAGGCTGCGATGTAGTAATAAATCTCGGTAAGACCGAGGTCGATCCACAGGGAAAGAGGTAAACAATTCCAAGTACTCTAATAACTAGAATCTAAGAAGTTTAAGGAAGTAGTTTTTCACATGAAATAAGAAAATCTGAAAATAAGAAGAACTAGAGCATCAAGGATCCACTTGTAGTGGTCCAATGCCAATCCATTCATCCAAGTACAACACAATTAGAATCAAAGTCCTATCTCTCATCTAATTGGAAGATATAACATTCAAGCACAAACAGTCCCACTTAAATCTGGAAATCAGATTTCTAGTTTTAATGAAGCACATAGAACTTGAACTTGTAGCCTTCGGAGTAACATCCGTGCCTATGGACTATGGCATGCTCAAGGGTTACTACAATTCGAATTCAAACAACCCAATCATGGTAATCTCAGAGAATTGCAAGGAACTCATGTCCGGAGCACACAAAGTCTCACAAAACTTCTAAAAAACCAAACTTTATTCAAACTAGAACTTCAAAATCCAAAATTAAGAAAAGGGTACTTGAAATAAAAGAATTAAAGCATTGGAACCAACTACAAATTTCACCTCTAGCTCTAGCTAAGAGGTTAGCTAAGGAAAAGCATATTAAAACTAGAACTAGAACTAAGAAAAGGAAGAAAAACTAGCTGGAGGAGGCTAGGTAGCCTCCTAGGACTTGAACTCCTTGCTTCCCACGTCCTTGGTTGATTTGGAATAGAAGAGAGCACCTCCTTTTATACTGCAGCAATAGTACAGCAACATAGCAGAATTTGTTTCGCTTGGTACGGCTTAACCAATGGTCGGATTGCCTTCAAATTTGATTTGTAGCTTCCTTGTAATGTGATCTTCCCCATAGATGATTTAGATTTCCAAGATTATTTTCTGAATGGGCCCACCAATCAGATCACCTACCGCCTCTCAAAATCGCGCACTTCGGGTACCTTCAGAACCAGTCATCTTGCTTTCAACGCTCCGGAGTATACAGATGTCGGATTGATCCCAAATTTTAAACTTTGGTAGAACACTTCCTCCTCTACATGATAGACAGATTAGATTGTCCAAAACAATCCCAAAATGTGGTCTGAAAATTAGAACACTTAGGGCTTTTATAATCTCTGCGCAATTGGATCTTTCTGGATGGTCCATCTTTCTTCAACCGGTACGATCAACCCACACATCCTTTTGATCTAAAACTTTTGTGGTTATTCATATATGGATGTGGTCTAAAAGATGGTCAAAGTAGATTCTTCATATCATCAATGATGGGTCACCTGGACCGGCCCAGAGTGGAACAGCGAAATCTAGAACTTTCTGGACAGTTCGTATTGTTTTGGCCACCACGGTCAATCAGTAGCTCCGATCGACACGAAACCACTTGGGTTATTTCGGCGTCGAGCTCCTCTTCGACATGGATGTATTGGATTTCCAAATATCATTAAGATGGCTTCAAAAAACTATTTCGAAAATCCCAAAACGGGAATAGCTTGCTGCCTGAAATCTGAAAGTGCAAAATTGCATGGCCGACCGGTCTTGACCGGTCTAGACTTGTCTGGCAGGTGTCCAGGGAGTGCAGCCGACCGGTCTAGACCAGTCTTGACCGGTCGGACGCAGTTTTTGCAGTTTTTGCTCTTTCTTTTCTTCTCTCCTTCCTCTCTCTTTGCTTTCTTCTTTCTTTGGTCCACCTTGGACCTTCATCAAAGGCTCCTAAACATGGTCTTTTGGTCTCCAATTGGGTGAAGTTCACTCTCATTCCTACAATCACAAAACATGCATTAGATGAGCCTTTTAAACATGAAAACCATGCATATAATGTGATGTAATGGGTTGGCAAATGCATAAATTGGAGGTTCAACAATTGGCTCAGCCAACACCTTTGAAATGTTGGATAGTAGACCCCTCAGTACGCTCTGTCCGAAGCAATCTAAACGATCGAAACAAGGAACGTCGAATGCTCCGTGGGCAGCCACCTCAGAACTGACAGTATCTGCAACAAAAGGAACAGAGCAAGTATGCAATGAAATGGCAAGTATAGAAAAAGAATACACCAAGGAGCTATGAAAGAACTATACCGAAAGATGGGTCGACGACAGGTTCAGAGGAATTTGCAGTATGTATCGTCGCATCAGGGAACGGTTCAATAGTCTCGGTCAGTGGTGTCGAGGTCACATCCAGAAGTTCAGTAGTGTCGCTATCAGTATCGATCATTTCAGTTACCGCCGGCGACTCCGCCATACCCTTAACACTGGAAGCACCAGGGGCCATAAACACAGTCGTGTCATTCCCTGGCATAGTGGACCCTTGCAGATTATCCTCTCCAATCGGCTCAGCCTGCTCTCTCATGCTAGCATGGTCTGATATTGCAGTCGTCGGCCCAGTCATCGTCGGGTCATCTTCACTAATTAATCGACCGGCACCCTTATCACCGTCAACCACCAGAAGACGTGTGAACCCGACTTCTTGAGACCATTTTGCTAAAGGTATTCCGAAAGTATGCCAGCCATCCAACGCAGTATCCTCTTTACGATGATCAATTGACACATTCAGGGAGATCGTATGCTTAATGCTCGATGATAAATACGCTTCAGCCTGCTCTTTATAATAACCCAATCTGTCAGCGAGGACCTCTGTCAACCCTGGAGGAGGAATGCAAAGTGGATCATCAACAGAGCTGTTGTTTCGGACCAGAGCATACTGATGCACCCACCATCTCAGCCAACTATAAGGACCGCTAGTCTTCCGATAGAGGCCAGGAAGCATGAACCTCGCGCCTGTTCGCGTCATCAAAAGTTGATGCCATGTCCACTCCCAGTGAGCAGGACCTATACCGTACGCCCGCTCTACTTTAGTTACATCTGGTAACATCATCGGAACACCCTGATCGTACCCAAATTGCCTGGCAAAACCGACTAAGGTAATAAGGTTCTCGCCAGAACTCTACTCCTTCGCACAGCGGAAGTGAGGCAATACGAATAGACACCAGAAATTCCCTATCAGTGGCATCCACAGAATGTTCATTGTCAATGAATTCTCGATCTTCTCCGGCATCAGAAACAGGAAAGTGGTAGAAGCAAATCTCCGCCCAACTGCCAATTTTGAAAGCTATCCAATCAAACGACTACGTTATCATGTTAGGTTTTCTATAGCGATAAAGAGGTGCTAAAGAGGTGCGTGATCGGCGTGGAGATACTGGAAGAGATCCACTCCATATGTCCACGGGAAATATATGCCCAACCATCCGCAGAAGAAATGCCATGGGCAATAAGCTGCGTTCATCCCTCGCCAGGGTTGATCTTTGTTACTCGCAATATTGCGAAAAGCCATATATAAACTGCATAACACTGACGGTGCTAGAGAAAATGGATGGCCATTTGCAAGAGCTCCCGCCACGACGAGGCAAGAAACCCTGACACCATCAGCACTCTTGGAGCTAGGCAACATAACCGCCGACAACCAGTATGCTAAGAATCCTAGCCAGTTCACAAGACGATGTAAGCTCATTCGGATTGCGAAACTTTTGTTCAAAACGTTCCCTCATTAAAGCCTGATCTTCGGGTAAGATCTCATACTCTTTGGAATTAATGCTGTGAGGAGAAAGAAGTGCCCATGTCAGAAACAAAGAAATTAAAGTATGTAGAGCACGAAGTACAAAAGGAGGCATCGAAAGAAGTAATACTTCATCCTCTGGCTGAAGTAGATCAACCAGTCATCATAATGAATCTTCGTAATATTGTCGAACTGTGACAACTTAGCAAACAGCTCTAGACAAGCCTTTGAATGATAAGCATCTCGAGGACTTTTGAGCCGAAACGAAGACAGCTCTTCATCAGTTGGAATGTATTCCTGGTAATATTCTCCTATCACAGATAACCCAGCCATCATCCGGAGATCCCATAAAGTTATGCTCATCTCTCCATATGGAAAGTGGAACGAATTGGTAACGGAAGACCAGTAGTTCAAGAAGCTTCGAAGAATTGTTGGATCTCGGGAGAAATGTTCAGAAGTCGCATCGATAGCCTGATACAGGCCGACTTGTTTTAAAATCCTCTCATGTCGGATCAAAATCTCTTTTGCCCATGGCACATAACCAACTCGCTCGTTCAAATGACCCCGCGTACGAAAGCTCTTCGTCGCCCACATTGTCGCCTTGTCCATGTGTCGAAACCTTTGCTGCACTGTCTCAAAATAATGGACTAGAGAAGAAGTGTGAGGGTCACAAGTAGCGCAAGGAAAACCATTTCTCTCGAGGAACCTACCCGCTGTTCTCTCCCATCGTCGACCAGTATGGTAGTTAACAACTGCTCGGGGGCAGATGTCCACCTCTCGACTCCATAGAACTGAAAAGGGCCTTGAACGTTGGATGGTTCGATGCTCGGGAAGGGCTTGTGCCTCGTAAGAGATTTTTCATGCAAGATGACTCGGTCGGTATAAGGGTTGACGATGGAAAAACCACATGTCATAATGATCTTGTTTCTATTCCAGCCGATCTTCATCCGCTCATTCTTCAGATCAACGAGCTGTGACGATCGCTCCGCCTGGTCAACTTCCTCAGCCGGCTTCTTACCTTGATTTCGTCTCTTCTTCTTCTAATCTTCCTGATCATCCTTGGAATGTCGGCCGTGCATGATAAAAGGACCTGCCCCAACAACATTGGCAGCATCAGCGAACTGACAATACCAGGCAGACCATTCCTCTTCAGTCCCTTGCGTCGGAGGCTCAGATGTGGTTTTATCCACATAGATACGCAATAATACTTTATGAGAGAGCTACTTAATTCGGTCAGAGAAATCCTTCACTTCGAATTCGATTGTCTCAAAGGATTGCGAACTGACACTCTACCGAAGACGGGTTAGCAGTATCTCCAGTCACCCTCTTCTTCCAGCGTCGTACAGACGAAGAGCCAGAAACTTACGATTTAGAAGCTTCGCTGGAAGATCCTTGCTGCTATCGTCATGATTCACTACAACACGTAAGCAAAAGTGCATCAAACAGAAGACTAGCACATGCAACAGGTAATACAATAAGGTAAGCATCGCATCATTCAATCACGGATTTCACACACAAAATACGTCAGTAAATATATGCATAAAGTCATGACCCACAACAATATGGAAATAGTGGAATTCAAGTGCACATCCGACTGATAAGCGCGCACATATCATAGCGCAGCAAATACAGTAGCAGCCCTACATGTACACCCGGAGTGCGTGTGAATTCGCACTAACCCCAAATGATGCATGCAGCGCCCACTTGGAAGTGCACATCATAGAACCGCTTAAGGGAGCAATTGCAAGCCATCAAAGACCAGCATAAGCAACATATTATGGGCCCCCAAGCACTAAGTCCCAATCGTATTCGAGTGTTGAGTGAGATAGCCGCAAACGGCATTGAGTTTGGCTAAGAATAGAGCCAGATATGCCACTTTTTCACCAAGGGCAGAATTGGGGTCCAAATTCCAAAAAATTCACAAGTAGTGAAACCCCATGCGCCCAAGGAGATGCCCCAGGCGCATGTGGCCTCTCACATGCACCTGATTGCTTAAAATACTCCCGCATGTGCCTAATGCATCAACAACATGCGCCTGAGTATGAGCACATGCGCCCACTCCATAAAGATGCACTACAACATGCGCCTGGGTATGAGAACATGCGCCCACTCTATAAAGATGCACTACTACATGTGCCTGGAGCAGGATCCCATATGCCCATTATCAGTTGGAGGGGCACATGCGCCGATGGGAAGGCCACATGCACCTACTCCCTCATGAGAAGTTCTCTCACCTCTTAAATTTTGGTTTTCTTGATTCAAAAATGACCAAATGACTCAGTGAGTCTGGTATTTATACTTGAGCCTAGGGACCGGTGCACCTGCACTAGGCCTGCAGTAAGCATCCATCGCAGCGCACCGGGGGGGCACTTGTTGGGGCTCAAATTTTCACCCATTGTACAACAGTATTCAGTGATCCATCTATGACGATTTGGACTGATTTCGAGATCCGAAATACTCAGAAAATGCCAGTGCAACCCTAATATGCGCGATCATGACCGAAAACTACAAATGCTATTTCGGGGCAGAATCAGACATGCGAATTACTGCCAAATGATCCGAAATGCCCTAAAACCCTTAACTTGCAAGTGTCGAAGTCGTGCGACGCATATCTTTACCCGCGCACTTCCAAATGCGTTTTGCCCGTTTGGAGCTGACCCAAAGGGCCCGAAAGCCTACGAGTACCATTTTAGAGTGGAATTAGACATGCGGATGGCTGCCAAATGATCCGGAATGTCCGGAAAACCTTAAGTAGCAAGTTTGAAGTCCTTGCGGTGCATATTTCCACGTGTGCGCTTCCCGGAACAATATTCCCATGCAAATAGCTGATCGGGAGGGTCCAAATTGGGAAGGAATTACCAAAATTCATAGCAGATGACCATCGGTACCCCACCCCGTTCATTCAGGAGGCCGATCATGGCCCTAAAAGTGGCTTGACGTCAGTTACTTCGGTCTCCGAAAAGGTAGCCCCCTTTGAAGGTCGCTCGTCGGAGCCCAAAACCTGAAATATTCTAAGTGATGGAACACGCATTCGCTCACTCTCTCTCCACATGTGGATGTCATGAGGAGACATGCATTTGCCCTATCACCACATGCGCATGAGAGCTCTCTCTCTCCCTTTCCAATATTCTAAATAAAATAAAAAATACAAAAAATCCTGAAATATTCTAAGTGGGGCCACATACGGCCAACACAAAGGCTACATGCGCCCACCACATAGGGCACATGCACATGAACCCTCTTCGCAATCACATGCGCTTGGTGAAATTCGATTTTTAGTGGACCCGTGACCCGATTAACATACTATAAATACCCCTCTACTCGATGAGACAGAGAGAGATCATTTCATCTTTAGCTGCTGCTAGAGAACTCTGAAAGAGGTGGAATCATCACCAGAATCCTCACCGAAAAGCGACATGCGCCCATCCCTTCGTCGGATGCCTTCGTCGGAAATGGGATTTCTCCCACCGGAGTAAAATCCCCAAGTCACGTAGTGACATGCGCTCACCCATTTGTGTTTTGGGGAGGAAAAATGCAAAAATCCCTAAGTCCCATGGGGACATGCGCCCATGGCTGGGATGTTGGGCGCATGTGCATGTCACATGTGGTTAATAACCTCTCTCTCCTCACATGCATTTGTGGCAGGCCACATGCGCCTGGTGCGGATAACATGCATCCACCTAGGACATGCGCCCATGCCTAATGCAACATGCGCCCAACCCAACCTCCTATGGGCCTGGACACTAATGGCGAGGTGGGGCCTTCTGCGATGTGGCCCGCCTTCGATGTGGCCCGCCTTCCGATCGTGTCAGCACTCCTAGACATACATCAATGCCCTCTATCCATCCCTCGGACAGGATTCGCCAACGGTCGATGTTAAGTGGGCCAAATCAGCAATTTGATCCAAAAGGCCAACACTTAGCCAATATTGCAAACCTCGAAAACCCTTCCGAAAGAGCGGAAATGGTCGAAATCGAGAGGAATCGGGCAGAATTTAACTGTACCCGAGAGGGAGACTTCTCTTCGCCGTAACATGATATATCATAATCAAGCACCGGAATGAGGTTATCCAAACCCAGGAGCCCCGAATACCCTAGTTAAGCGGTCAGCAGGTCGACTACTTAGTCATTTTTTAGCCCTGGGAAGTGCTCTATCGGCTCGAAAATAGACCTATGCTAAACAAATCAAAATACGATCGCACTGCGAACCTCGTGGACATAATCCACCCCTATCCAAAGACAATCATGACAGGTATTCACCAAATCCTCTGATCAGATCGTAAACAGGCCCTGGGAAGTGCCCTGATGGCCCGAAAATCTACTAATGTCAAATGAAATCAATCGCGATCTCAAAGACGCGAGGGCAAAATATCGATGACACAAAGATATATACGAAGCAGATTGATCAAATTAAATGCATAATTTGTCCGATACACTGAACATCTAGCATAAATGCAATCTTCTCTTGAGCATGCTTAAAGCATAGTTACTTTGTACTGTACTCATTTGCATCCATTGCATGAATTTATTTCATCTCGGATCGAGTTACGAAACTAAATCGAAGGAGACTATGGTTATCATCGAAAACCATAATAAAAAGTTCTAAAGTCTGAAAATCTTCATCGTTAAGAACTAGTTGATGTGCGTCCTGTCCAAGGTGGGATTCGTCAGTTGAGTGGCTAAGGTAATGAGTGCCTTCCAGCAAGTCACCCATCCCATCGGAGACCGTCACTGGCCCTGGTTGCAGTAAGTGTGGAGTGTATCCTGAAGTCTATCGTCCATAGAGACGGTCATGACACTGATACGATTGAAACCTTGACAAGACATATCTTCCAAGACGACGCGTCATAACACTGCGAGAGATCATATCGTCCATAGAGACCGTCATAACACTGAGATATACGACTCGGTGAAACCCTGGTTGCACTAAACGAAAACCGTGAAGCGTATCCCTGAAAGTCATATCGTCCATAGAGACGCGTCATGACCCTGAGATACACGACTCGGTTAAAATCCTGGTTGCTACTCAACTAGGAACGCCCGAAGAGTATGGGACCGACATCTAACTAATCTTAACAATGGCTTAGTCCATAATAAATCCTAGACTTGGTCTCGGCAACCATGAACTCGAGACTATAATCCCTGACGATTTAAATTACTTGCTTGATCTATCCGAGATTCATTCCTTTAATATTCCATCTATTGTATAACTGCAATTCATAGTGGAATCTTGTCACTTTGTGCCGTGGTTTTCTCCCGTAAGGGTTTCCACGTAAAAATCTCTGTGTTGTCTATGCTTTGCTTTATTTATATTTATGCTCTTTTAATGCTTTATTTAATTCATTTATGATACATGCATGCATTTACTTTTGCCTTTTAATCAAGGGTGATCATCCATTGATGTAATTAAAGGTTCGTGACCAGTTCACAGCCCGAAATGTAAAAGATCTTGAAATCTCTAGAATAAAATTCACCTCGCGGTGCTTTCTCTTGTATACTTTGTGATTGCTTATGATTGTCTATGAATGTCTCTATACTCAGAATTCCCCCAGAGTAATAAAACACAGGAAAAAGACTGCTGACGAGCAGGTTTGATTTTTCTAGTTCTAACATCGGCCAAAGACTAGAGGCTGTTTGGCGCTCCTTTACTTGTTTGTCGAGACTCAACAAAGTCTCTAAGGGGAGATTCCGACACAGGAGTGAACGTGCGTTGTCCTTGAGTAGGACTTGAAGTAACCTTGAGTAGGTCTCATAGGTTGGGAGGAACCTATAAACTCCTCGGTTGGGTGGAACCGATTTAAAACACCTTGGTTGGAAGGAATCAAATTTAAACTCCCTAATGAATGCCGATGTGCTCAAAGGGGTTGAGTACTTGAACCAGGAGTGGAGTAGACAAGTAGTAGAACTACTATACATGCTTGTGTTTGTGATTGTATTTAAGCACATTTCTTATTATGCATTGTGTTTAATTGCTTAATTAAAATGTATGCTAGGTACTAAATATGCATATCCACACACAAGATGTACTTTCACTTAGTTGTGTAGACTTGAGCTCATTGATCCATTCTCATAAGTTTACATAGGTTGCATAGATTAGAAGCTTAATTATCTATGCACGCATAAGGTATGAAGATTATTGTTTAAACCGTATGCTAGTCTTGTGATTGGACCCTCTTAGGCTTGGAAGTCGAAGTGTTCTTGCTTACTTAGTTTAATTTGTTAAAACTGTTAAGTAGGCGAAAAGAATTTCAAAAGGTCCTAATCTCTCCCCTCATAGGACTTAGCCATAATACTAGTTGCTCTCAAAGCTTCAGCACGCATACGCCTTTACTCCAAAAGGTGTAATTTCAATTGGTATCAAAGCGGGTTACTCTTTAAGGACTTAACTATCTAGAGTAAGATCCGGTACCGGAGCACAAGCATGATGTCTAACCGAGATGGGGGTACCACTAACCGTCCACCATTCTTTGACGGGTCCAACTGCACCTATTGGAAGGCTAGGATGAAAATTTTCTTATAATCTATGGACCGTCCGATGTGGCTAAGCACACAATGTGGATATGCCTTGCCCACTAAACAAGTAGAGGTTGATGGGAAATACGTTGTCATTACCAAAGATGATGAAAAATGGAATGACAATGAGAGAGCTCAATACATGGCAAATGCAATAGCTCTCAATGTGATTTGTTGTGCGGTTTCTTGGGAAGAATTTCAGGGAATTCTCACATGAGCAACTGCAAAAGAAGCATGGGATATACTTGAGGTTGCCCACGAGGGAATTAGCACAGTAAGACGCTTGAAGCTTCAGCTCTTAACCACCAAATTTGAAAATATTAAAATTGAAGAGACTGAAACTTTTATGGAGTTTTATACCAAATTGTCTGATATTTGTAACTCCATATTTGTCTTGGGTGATCGGGTTTCGGAAGGACGTATATGTTGAAAAATACTTAGGTCCCTCCCTGTAAAGATTTAGCACCAAGGTAGCCTTAACATGAAAGTAAAAGAACTCATAGGTTCCCTACAAACTCATGAACTACATTTTAAGGCCCCCTCTAAAAAAAAAGCATGGCTCTAAAGTCCTCTTACAAACATAAGAAAATTAAGACTGAATCGGAGGAAGATAGTGATGAAGATGAGGAAGATAAGTTAAATAGAAAATTCAAAAGATTCTTTAAATTTGATAGAGGGAATAACCATGACAAGAAAGACAAGAAGGGTGATAAACATAAAAGGAAATCATCAAATTTCAAATCTTTCTGATGTTACGGTTGTGGTCATCGTGGCCACATTGCCCCGGAATGTCCAAACGGGCCTAAACCGAAAGGAAAAAAGGCAATGGCTGCCACTTGGGATGATAAGGAGGAGTCTGAATCCAAATCTAATGACTCCACTGGTGATGGGAGCTAAAATATTGATAAAGCCATCATGACTTCCACTACTACCTCTCTTCCCCCTAATCTAAGAGAGGATTCTGACCGCTATCCCTTCTAGGAGAACAAGGAGTTCCTAACCCCTCACCTCATGCTACATTTTATGAGGGTGTTGAGGAAATTAGTTACCTTAGGCCTTTCAAACTAAACATAGATAGTAAGGGTAGTCAGAAAGTGATTTTATAGGAATATCAGAGAATTTCAGCCTCATTTTTTTTGTACAGGCAAATCAAAGGATTCAAGCCTTATTGGCTCAAATTTGGTAGTTTAGCATTACTTTTATTTTATATATTTGTAGCTAGACTATCTCACTGCTTAGATTAGCTAATTATGATAATTTTATGCTTTATTGTATGCTAGTCTTTACTTATAATTGGTCTTGATATACCATTACGGGAGGTTGGTTGATTGGGTTATAAGCCCTAGTGCTTTTATTCTAAATTTCTGTCCAGTGAATTCTTCGGAAGATATTTCAATTGATCGGAATCATGGTCTGATTGATCAGACTAACCCCTTTCGATGGATTGGAAATCTGTCTGATTGATCAAAAATTTGTCAAGTGGGTTTTTAAACTTGCTGGAACAAATTTCGATTGATTGGGACTTCATCTGATCGATCGGAGTCCAATCGGAACTCATGTTCGATTAATCGAAGATCAATCAGAAACTGTTGTTTGAGCTTAATTGATTACAACAGCTTCCACCTCTTTAATTAATCTAACTTATCATGTTTTTCATGAAGTTCTAAGACTAATGATGATGACTAAGGGTATATCTAGTTGGTCCAAGTTATCTAAGAGGTTATGGTTTTGGGTAGGTTCAAAGTTAAGGCATACCAAGGCATCTTTTTTACATGTTTCTTCTTCCTTAATGCAGTTGGTCCATCTTGAGTCTTCAGTCTTCATCATTAAGCTCAACCGACACTAGACTCACTGACCTAAGTGATTGACAAACAAGGTGCACTAGTATGCCATAGAAAAGTGCAGCTAATAATCTCTCCATTTGTCAATTACTTACAAAAACCTAACCTACCAAAATAAAGTACATGAACAAGAGATTACATGGATATGAAATAAATACAGGACTCTTGACATGCCTAATTAAGCAACTCCTCTTCAGTTTGCTCCCCCATAACCTGTCAATCCTTGCATCACAAAACATAGCAAACTAGTTTTGGTGGGACTTGATCAATCTCCCCCTTTTTAAACTATTCTCTCCCTCTTAATGATACAGCAATTAAGGTAAGGTAAGAGTAGATAGTATGTTACGTTATAACTATAAGCACATGCTAACAAGGAGAGTATAGGGTGTATGAAGTTTAAAACATGGAGCATGCTATGGAATATGATTAACAAGAAAATGTAATTATCTAAGCATAGTTTAATCATGCATAATTGGTCGAGGATATACATTTGCAATGAAAGCACAAGGGCTTAAAGCCCAATCAACCAACCTCCCTTATTGATATATCAAGACCAATCCTAAGTAAAGATTAGCATACAATTAAGAATAAAATTATCATAATTAGCTAATCTAAGCAGTGAGATAGTCTAACAACAAATATATAAAATAAAAGCAAGGTTAAACTACCAAATTTGGGCTAATGAGGCTTGAATCCTTTGATTTGCCCCTACACACAAAAATAAGGATAAAATTCTCAGATATTCCTGCAGAATCACTTTCTAGCTACCCTTAGTAACTATATTTAGTTTGAAAGGCTGATCGCTCTCTAAGTATAGGGTTGTGAAGTAATAATAATTTGGAAAGACCGAGCATCGTTCCCACAGAGATTTATGTATGGGTATTCTCAAAATTTATCTAAAACAACTTATAATTAAGATCGCATTAAGAACTAAATCTAAACAATAGAGAATTGGGTATAAAAAGTGAATGTGTAAGGTAATAATAATCTAAAAGGGCACTAGAGCGTCAAGGATCCACTTTTGATGATTTTCAATGCATTAACACAACTAGGTCTCTCAGTACACAATCGAAATTGAATTATATCTCTATCTGATTGGAATATGGAGCGGTTCAATCAACACTTATCTAAAACAGTTACTTGTTCATTGATTCGATTCCCACAACAATGCTCAGGCCTTGGGCACACTCAATTGTATAGGCCAAGCCTCTTTCCAATCTAGTTGAGATTCACAACCATAGCTTTCATCAAATCCTGTCACTAGACTTGACTACAACCAATGATTAGAACTCTAATTAAATTAAAATCAATCAGTAAACATCTATCTCAAATTATCACAAAAGATTAGAACTTTAGTTTGAATGAGTTCCCACATGAAGATTGTGTCATTGTACACAAGACAATCAAAGTGTCCATCATGCCCGGAGTCGATGATAGATCAATGAACTACACAAGCATAAATAATGCTAAAAAGGTAAGCTACTAGATTTAGATTCACTAAGAAGCACATGAGCTTGGAATCATCAAGAGATCAAAGCAAAAACTAAACTAGTACTCTATTCAAACTCATAGTAAACTAAATTCTTCAATTAAAGTATAAAAAGAAAACCTAGGTTGCATCAATCCATCAAAAATGAATAAAAAAGTTCACCTCTTAGCTGTAGCTAAGAGGTTCTAGTTCATCTCTAAGATCCTTGAACTAAAAGTCTCAAAAACATAAAAGAAAACTAAGAAATAGAAGAAAAGTGAAAAAAAATCTACCCTGAAGCTTCCTTGATCTTCCCCACGTCCTAGCCTCCTTGTGTGTGAAGAGAAGAGGTTCTTTTATAGGTTTTGAACTCCAATTGTGAAGAACCTTCAAGAAATTCAGCAAAAATAGTGCTTTGTGCAGCAAATTCCGGAGCTTCTCTGACAAGCTTAGTATTCGCTAGCCTCAAGTGCAGGGCTACTATGTAGTAATAATCTCGGTAAGACCAAGGTCGATTCACAGGGAAGGAGGTAAATAATTCAAACTACTCTAACAACTCGGATCTTAAGAGGTTTATGGAATCGGGTTTAAATATGAAACAGGGAAAATCTGATAATAAAAGTAACTAGAGCATCAAGGATCCACTTATAGCTCTCATTCGATGCATAATTTGCCATGGTTTCTCATTTACATAACTAGAATTGAAATCAAATCCTATCTAGTAGGATGATACAGCGGTTGTAACATACAATCTGTCATATCTGTGATTTATGCATATAATTCCCTCAATTCAAGTTAGGACTTGAGCACACTCAATTGCATAGGTCAATCCTAGTTTCAATAGATTAAGATCACAATTATAATCATCATTAAACTCTGTCACATAGCATAATTAGATCATAATTTGAACTTCATTCAAATCACATACACACTCAACACATAATTCAGAAATTAGAACAAATTGATAGAACTTTGGTTGAAGTTCCCACTTGAAAATCCAAGTCTAGAGTGTATTGAATCTGATTCCTCGGAGCGTACAGGTCTAGAACTATGAAAATCAATTAAGAACTAAAGCAATTCTTCCAAACATCATGAGCCATCATAAGATTAAGAAAAATTACTTAGAACTTTATTCAAACTTCTATAAACCATTGTTCTTCAATAAATCCAACTTAAAACAAAAAAAATGAATTAAAGCATCTCAGATTCACTACAAGCTTCACCTCTTAGCCCTAGCCAAGAGGTTTAGCCGTTCATGTTCCAAAGAAACATGAAAACAACTAAAAACATGAACTAGAAAACACAAACTAGAGGGAGTTGTGGAACTCCGAATCCGACTTCCTGCCGCCTCCCACCTTTGTAGATCTCTTCTAGGATGCCCTAGGAACAATCCCTAGGTGTCCTTTTTATAGTAGAGGCCTTACTGCCTTAAAATCTTCCAGAATTGTGCAATACTTACGCACTTGCGCCTAAAAAATCGGAGCTTGCTGAAGAAGTCGCTGAATTTCAGCAAATTACACTGGCTACCTGTTGGCTGATCGGTCTAGACTGGTTGAGATGGCTGGCCGACCGATCTAGCAAAGGTCCAGAGAGTCTAGAAGGATGCCCGACCTGTTGGCCGACCGGTCTTGACCGGTCTAGCTTGTTTGGCCGACCGGTCTAGCTTCTCTTTTCTTAGATTTTCTTTCTTTCTTCCTTCCTCTCTCTTCTCTCCTTGCTTTCTTCTTTCTTTGGCCCACCTTGGGTCTTCATCCAAGACTCCTAAATATGCTCTTATAGTCATCAATTGAGTGAACTCTCTCTCATTCCTATAACCACCAAAACCATGCATTAGAATAGTCTTTAAGCTTGAAAACCATGCATAGTTGGTGATGAAATGAGGTTAGAATATGCACATTTAAGCACTCAACACTCAGCTACACTGTCGACATTATGTCCAGCAAGCTTTGGTATTTTCATCTCTACTTTGTTGAGTGCTCGATTGGTCGGACTGACCGATCTGAGTAGTGGTCGACCGGTCAGACGACCGGTCGTAAATGGTCAATTTTGATCAAGGGAGTTTGGGCAGCAAGGGGAGGTCCCTATTGAATTGCCGACCAGTCGGATTACCGGTCGTGGGTCCTGGTCAACCGGTCGACAATGCAATTGATCTGCACTTCTTCCTTCTTTCTTTCCTTTCTCCCTTGCTTCTTTCTCCCATCTTCTGACACTTGGTCTTTTAGTCTTCAATGTATACAAAGTGTCCTTCTAAGCATTAAATTAGTGAAGTCTCTCTCTTGTTCCTACAATCACAAATCATGCATTAGAATAGTCTTTTAAATATGTAATCTATGCATAACGTGTGATGAATTGGAGTTAGAATATACGCAATTCAGAGCTCAACAAAGGCCTAAGGGTAACTAATTTCCTCAACAACCTCACAAGATATAGCATGAGGTGACGAGTTGGGAATTCCTTCTCCTATAAGGGATAGCGGTCGGGATCCTCTCTTAGATTAGGGGGAAGAGAGGTAGTAGTGGAAGCCATGATGGCTTTATCAATATTTTGGCTCCCATCACTAATGGAGTCATTAGATTTGGATTTAGACTCCTCTGTATCATCCCAAGTGGTAGCCATTGCATTTTTCCCTTTTGGTTTAGGTCCGTTTAGACATTCTAGGGCAATGTGGCCACGATGACCGCAACCGTAACATCAGACGGATTTGGAATTTAATGGTTTCCCTTTAAGTTTATCACCCTTCTTGTCCTTCTTGTCACGGCTACTCCCTCTATCAAATTTGAGGAATCTTTTAAATTTTCTATTTAACTTATCTTCCTCATCTTCATCACATCTTCCTCCGACTCACTCTTAATTTTCTTATGTTTGTGAGAAGACTTTAAAGCAATGCTTTTCTTTTTAGAGGGGACCTTAAAGTGTAGTTCATGAGTTTGTAGGGAACCTATGAGTTCTTCTACTTTTATGTTATCTATGTCTTCACAATCCTCTAAGGCTATTACTACCTTGGTGTTAAATTTTTTCGGGAGGGACCTAAGTATTTTTCTACATATACGTCCTTTCAAAACCCGATCACCCAAGATAAACATAGAATTACAAATATCAGACAATTTGGTATAGAAATCCATAATAGTTTCAGTATCTTCCATTTTAATATTTTTAAATTTAGTGGTTAAGAGCTGAAGCTTCGAGCGTCTTACTGTGCTAGTTCCCTCATGGGTTACCTCTAGTATGTCCAATGCTCTTTTTGTAGTTACGCATGTGAGAATACGTTGAAATTCATCTGGAGAAATCGCACTAGCAAATTGCATTGAGAGCTTTGGCATTTGCCATGTATTGAGCTCTCTCACTGTCATTCCATTTTTTATCATCTTTGGGAATGACAATGTATTTCCCATCAACCTCCACTTATTCGGTGGGCAAAACATATCCACGTTGTGTGCTTAGCCACACGGGACGGTCCATGGATTGTAGGAAAATCCTCATCCTAGTCTTCTAATAGGCATAGTTGAACCCATCAAAGAATGGTGGACGGTTAGTAGTGTCCCCCATCTTGGTTAGACATCATGCTAGTGCTCCGGTACCGGATCTTACTCTAGACGGTTAAGTCCTTGAAGAACAACCCGCTTTGATACCAATTGAAATTACACCTTTTGAAGTAAAGGCGTGTTAGTGCGGAAGCTTAAGGAGCAACTAGTATTATGGCTAAGACCTATGGGGGGAATTAGGACCTTTTGAAATTCTTTTCGCCTACTTAACAGTTTTAACAAATTAAACCAAGTAAGCAAGAACACTTCGGCTTCCAAGCTTAAGTGAGTCCAATCACACGACTAGCATATTGTAAGCAATAAGCAACCTAGTCTAAGCATGCATAGATACTCAAATGATTAAACAAATCAAGCTTCTAATCTATGCAACCTAAGTAGACTATAGAGGATAGATCAATTAAGCTCAAGTCTACATAACTAAGTGAAAGTACATCTTGTGTGTGGATGTGCATATTTACTGCCTAGCATACATTTTAATTAAACATTCATAATGAAGCAATTAAACACAATACATAATAAGAGATGTGCTCAAATACAATCACAAACATAAGTATGTATAGTGGTTCAACTATTTGTCTACTCTACTCCCGGTTCAAGTACTTAACCCCTTTGAGCACACCAGCATTCACTTAGGAGTTTAAATCTGGTTCCTCCTAACCAAGGTGTTTTAAATCGACTCCACCCAACTGAGCAGTTTACGGGTTCCTCCCAACCTATGGGACCTACTCAAGGTCACCTTAAGTCCTACTCAAGGACAACGCACGTTCACTCCCATGTTGGAGGCTCCCCCTCAAAAACTTTGTTTAGGCTCGGCAAACGAGCCAAGGAGCGCCAAAAATCCCCTAGTCTTTAGGCCGACAAACGCGCCTGTTAGTACACTTTATTTTGTCAATTGTCGTGTTGGTTGGTCGCATCTTGTCGTGTGAGCCCCGGTCGAAGATTTGAAGCTCAAGACTTGAAGATTATGCTTCTTCCCTTGCTCAAGATCAAGCAGAAACAAGATCTCAGTTAAGTTGCATATAGATCGACCTTAGGAAACCCAAAACATCAATGAATGACGTAATTACAGACCTATCTCATCCCATTCCTTCTCGACCCTAGCGCAAGTTGATCAGACTTGTATGTTCATGGCAGGTGCTAATCGTGATTGAAAACATGTCCAAACATTGGACTCCATGCACCAAACACTTCATACTTCATTCTTGAAGTGTTCTGCTGCTGATTTGAAAAGATTCCAAGGCAGTCGACCGGTCATGATCGATCGGACTGATCCTTCATCCTTGTCCAGCAGCGTGTCATTGAATGTGTATTGCTGAATAGGCGGCAACCAGTCTTGACCGGTCGGTCCATCTGTGCGAAATAGAATAGCAAGCTTGCTGTATTAAAAGGAGCAACTCATCCGACCAGTCTTGACCGGTCGGGCTTCATGGTTAGACCTGTCCGGCAGCAGTGCTGTATGTGGGCTGTCAAGATAGCCGACCGGTTGGCCAGACACAGCTACATGTACAGTGACTTTGCTATATTTAAAATAGATGGACACTGACCGGTCTTGACCGGTCGCCCAGAAGTCACTATGCCAAAATCGTATTTTTGCGACGGATTTTGAGACGGAACATTGACCGTCGCAAAAATTGCTTGGTTTAACGACGGATCCGGTTCGTCGTATTTGAAAATATTCCGTCGCTTTTGCGAAATTAAGGCGGGATTTCGTCGCGGGATTTACCGACGGACATAGTTCGTCGCAAAATTTTAATTTCCGACGGACTTAGTCCGTCGCTATTTAACGACGAATTTGGCCCTTCGCTAATCCCAGCCCGAAAAGATGCCCCCCAAATAAGGTCCGTCGGAAAATAAAATTTAAGAAAAATGAGATATTGAAAAAAACTGATATTTTTTAAAAATTAAAAAATTTGATATTTAAAATAACAGATTTAGTAATTTGAAAGAAAATGTTAAGAGATTTTAAAAACAAAATTGAGAAATTTGAATAAAATTAATATGTTTGAAATTTCTTTTCAAATTTTCACAAAATTAAACATTTTGAAATAGAAAATTGTGAAGTTAAAAAAGAAATTTGTGATTTTCAAACAAAAAAAGTTGAGAGGTTTGAAAATAAATTAACAATTTTTTTAGTAAAATTGAGATTTAGAAAAATAATAAGATTCAAAAAATTGAGATTTAAAAAAAATGACCATTTGAAAAAAGTTGAGAAGTTCGAATAAAATTGATAAGTTCGTAAAAAAATTGAAATTTTTATAAAGAAATTAAGATTTTGTATTTCGAAAAAATTAAGAAGTTTGATTAAAAAATGATATTTTCAAAAGAAATAAAAGTTGAGATATTTGATAAAAAAAAAAAAGAGATTTTACTGGTTTTGAAAAAAAATGTTGGAAAAAAATTGTGGTTTAAATAAAAGCGAGAAATTTGAAATGAGTGGGCCAAATTTATTGGTGGACATTTATTGGATAGTTGAAAATGAAAAATTACACTCATTCAGTTAACTGGTTATCAGATTGGTTTATGCATACATACATGTTCATTGGTGCAAAAAATGAAGGCCCTAATATAATGATGTTAATTAATTGCAAGGAAAATTTATAATGATGAGATTGATCAAATTCTATGATCAAGTCATCCTAAACTTGATCTGAATGGTCAGATATGTTTAGAACGTGGTAATTATTATTGAAAACAAAATTAAGCCCGAATCATATCCGTATAAAAGACTCTTTAAATGTGTACAATCAGTTTGTCTAGAGCTAGACAAATTTTGGACAATCTGATTGGTCCAAATTGAAAAGTAAATATTGACTTTAGATGTTTAGATTAAATTTCACTCAAATCTAATGGTTAGGTTACAAGATATGGCCCATCATTGATCAATTTTATCTATTTAATATCTTTCTCATTTTAAACCTGATCAGGGCAAGTGACCAGTCAAATCAAAGTTATTGATGAATATAATAGAGTGAATGGATTAGATTTCCAAATTAGGCCAATTTTTTAGGTCCAAATTGCGCTGTAACTTGTTGACCTCATGAAAACCTAATAAATGTATAGTCATTGGACCCCAAACTCTAATCTAGCCATTGAGAATTTGATCTTTTCTAATATTTTCTATTGCATCTTAAAATGATATAAAAGAACAGATGGATGGATTAGATATACATAAAATATATCAGATGGATTGGTTAGTGACAGGGGTCACCAGTCAATGCCAAGTGATCGGTGCTCTGTGGGCCCCACCATGATGAATTGTTTCATCCACTCTATCCATACATTTTCGTAGATCATTTTATGGTATGAGCTCAAATTTGAGGTAGATCCAAATCTCAAGTGGACCACATCACAAGAAACAATTTTAATTGAACACCCACTGTTAAAACTTATTGAGGGCCACAGAAGTTTTGGAACAAGCTGATATTTGTTTTTTACCTACATCCAGGTCTGTATGACCTAATTAAGAGGTTGGATGTCAAATAATTAATATAGTGGGCCTTACGAGGTTTTTAATGGTGGACATTCAATCAATACTATTTTCCTGTGGTGTGGTCCACCTGAGATTTAGATTTGAATCATTTATTGGATCAAGCACTAAAACAATCTTCAGAAATGGCTCGACAGCGTGGATAAAACACATACGTCATGGAGGGGCCCACAAAGCACCGGCCAGTGGCCCCATAGCCAAGGGGTGCGAATTAGGTATTACCCCAGGAACAGCTTAGTGGGTGTTACCCTAACCGTGTGGGGCCCATCTTGTTGTAGTTTTTATATATCAACACCGTCTATCTCTTTTTTCATATCATTTTAGGATGTGATCCAAAATCCTAAGAAGATCCAAATCTTAGGTGGACCATATCACTAGAAACAGTGATGTATAACCATTAAAAACGTTTTGTGGGCCACAAAAGTTTTAGATCAATCTGATCTTTATATTTTCCCTTCATCAAGACTTTATCGACATTATCAAGAGCTTGGATTGCAAATAAACATTACAAAAACCTTACGATGGGCTCTTTGGAATTTTTAATGGTGGGGCACTCAATCACACTATTTCTAGTGTTATGGTCCACTTGAAATTTGGATCTACATAATTTTTGGAAAATCGTCCTAAAATGGGCCGTAGAAACAGATGGACGGCATGGATATACAAAATATCATCCATGTGGGCCATACGGTGGGGGTAACACCCACTCAGCTGTTCCCGGGTAACACCTAATTCACGCCTCTGGCGCATCAGGCCTCTGGCGCACAGATTGCGTCAGTACTCTGTGGGGCCCACCGTGCTGAGTAAACTCTATGGGGCCCACCGTGATTTATGTATTTTATCCACTCTCTTCATCCATCTTAACAGATAATTTTAGGTATGGTGCCAAAAAACGAAGCATATCAAAATCTAAAGTGGACCACACCACAGGGAAAGTGTGAACTGAATATATACCATTGAAAAATTGTAGGGGGACATAGAAGTTTTGGATCAAGCTGATATTTGTGTTTTTCCCTTCATCCATGTTCATGTGATCTTATGAACAGGTTGGATGACGAATAAATATCAATGTGGGGCCACTTGAGGTTTGGATATGCTTAAATCATTATTCCCACTGTTTCCCATGGCATGGTCCACTTGAGGTTTGAATATGCTTAAATTTTGGGTTCAACCACTAAAATGAGCTGGAAAAACATATGGACGGAATAGATAAAGCACATGCATTCTAGGTGGGCCCAACTGAGTTTACTCCGCACGGTAAGACCGTGCAATCCGATTAACCCATCCCCTTACCCTAAAAAAATCCCCAAATCCTCATTCCCTCCTCTCAATCGTCTCCCGCCCCTCCTCTCTCTCTCTCTCTCTCTCTCTCTCTCTCTCCCCAAAAATCGCCATTGCAGCTTCCAAGCTTCGACGCCTCCCATCCCCGCTCCCGTTGCAGCTTCCAAGCTTCGACGCCATTGCAGCTGGTATGAAATCTCTCTCTCTCTCTCTCTCTCTCTCTCTCTCTCTCTCTCTCTCTCCAACATTGAATGTTGAAACCCTAATACGGATCAAGACCTTTCAATCAGTGCGATTTTTGATCTGTGCCACATCGCAGTGGACCCCATACGTGGATCTTCTACTCCGTTTGCAGCAGGGATATATGGGTGTGTGGGCAGAGCGAACCTCTTACTTCCGACCATCTATCATTAGATTTTCAATGGTGTTGAGTATTTTGGATTGCGTCGGTGGGGCCGCTAGAATCTTTTATTAACGAAGGATGATAACGCACAACCCCTGCACACTAGCTTATCTTGCTTCATGGTTTTTCTTGCACATAATAGGAGATCCCAGCCATTCCACAGCTGGGCCTCATCTTGATGATTACCTGAAATGGAAAACATGCAGATCCACTCATCAGGTGGGCCACGCCATTGAAATCAATGGATGCTAAGATCTTGCTCAATGTAGACTTTTGAACCACCTGATGAGTGGATCAGCAGGATCTACCGTCAGATGGTCTTTAATGATGAGACCACCATTGGCATGGCTTGGATGTCTTACACGTCACCCCATTAGTGGGAGAGACGTGACTACATTCAGCTTGGTATGTCGTAGCTGCATGTGACTCTCATAATATTTTAAAGATAGATTTTGGAGGCCTGTTTCTGTAGAAGTCTTTGGAGTAAAACTCTTTTCTTTCTTTCTTCCTTTTATGCCTCTTTGGATGGGTTAAAATTTTTTTTAGAGAAAATGGTGTTTTCAGTCATTATTTCTAGGAAATAATAAGAAATGAAAAGTCATCATTTTCTTTTATTGCTTTTTGATAAGATTTTTTTTTCTTCATTTTCAAATTTATTTTTTGTAAAAAAAGTAATTTTACTTGAATAATGAGGGTGGAAAATGTGCGCACTAAAGATGGACTGTGGCACATGTTACATTGTGACATGTGGCACATGTAATGCATTGGCATATGTCGGATGGTTGAAGATGCACGATGCATGTGTGACACAATGGCAAATGTTTAATGTTTTAAGATGGATAATGACACATTGGTACATATGAGGCACTTGAAGATAGATGATTTTATATTTAAGGTACTTGAAGATAACAGGTCGCACATATGAGTGCTAGGAAAGTGAGCACCAGCACATGTAACGACTGTGTGGGGGCACTTTATAAAAAGATGAATTATTTTCTCTCATTTTCCTCAAATTTTGAAAATGAGATTTCTTACGTACGATTCCAGAAAATGTACAAAAAAAAAAATAATTTGGACGGATTCATTTGAGTTATTTGTATGCCCCGTAAGCACTTTCTGTGTATTATGTATCCATGCCATCCATATGTTTTCCCAGATCATTTTAAGGTATTATCCAAAAACTGAAGGAGATTCAATTATCAGGTGGACCATACCATAAGAAACAGTTGTGATTGCCCGTCCTACCATTACACCAGAAAACAGTGGCGATTGAATGCACACCATTAAAATATTCCTAAGGCCTATAGTAATATTTATTTTCCGTCCAACCCATTGATAAGGTCAACTAGACTTGGATAGAGAGAACGTATAAAGATATGATTGATCTAAAACTTTTGTGGTCAACAAAAAAAAAATCAATAGTCATTCGCCACTATTTTCAATGGTGTAGTACACTGACATTTGGATTTGCTTAAGTTTTAGTACCATGCCATAAAATGAGCTAGAAAAACAGATGGAAAACTGTAGCCACCTGAGTATTGCAACATGTGGGTAGGTCACTATGTTTTCCTTGGATGGGTTGCTAATTTAGTCAGTTACATAGACGTACTCATTCCGGACCTAACTTATACACAACAGATGGCTTCCACGACCCCATGCAAGAATTGGATGACGGCAGAAAAGGTGGCCCCTGAATACTTGAGAGGTGTTGCAACATTCCTAGAGTTCGCAAAACAGAATTCAGATGGTGTTGATTGGTACTGTTGTCCTTGTGTCAAATGTTGTAATGTGCATGGGAAGAAGCCACTAAAAACAGTTTGCGATCATTTGGTTTTACATGGCATAGATAAAACATACACGACCTGGTTTCTCCATGGGGAACAATGTCCCAATGAAGGTGCGAGTACATCTGCCGATAATCGTAACGAAGATATGTTGCCCAGAATGGAAGATTTGGTGAATGATGCTTTTGGTCGCTTTCAACCCGATGACTTAGATGCATGTATGAACGAGGTTAATAATGAAGATGGTACTCAACCTCAAGATGACTTAGATGATGATTCCCGTTACAAGAAATTAATGGAGGATGCAAAACAACCCTTATACCCATCATGTAAACCCGAGCATACAAAGTTGTCTGTGACAGTGGAGTTGATGAGCATGAAGTCTAGGTATCAGTGGTCAGACAATAGCTTTACAGAGTTATTAAACTTGCTCAAGAAAATCTTGCCAAGCGAGAACTCTTTGCCAGATAGTATGTATAATGCGAAGAGATTGATCGGTTCATTGGGTATGAACTATGAGACAATACATGCATGTCGTAACGATTGTATTCTATACTGGAAGGAGCACGCTACAAAGGATAGATGTCCAAAATGTAGAACAAGCAGATGGAAATTTGATGGAGTTAAAAGGTCAACTGCCCCAAAGGTACCGTGTAAAGTGCTAAGGTATTTCCCATTAACCGCGAGGTTAAAAAGATTTTATAGTGTACCGTGGATTGCAGAGAACATGATATGGCATTCGAAGTCGGTTGGAGATCAATGTCACATGCGTCATCTTGTTGATTCATCTATGTGGAAGAATGTAGATGGAAAGGTCTTCTACTGCAAGGATCTAACAAGAGATGACTGGCATGTTGTTTTAGATGTTCCAAAGCGGCTGACCAAGGATGCATATGCATTTGAAGATCCGCTAGTATTTGAGGCTAGGTTAATGGCAAGTTCTTCAAGCACTTCATTAACAGACGATTTAAATGAAGAAGATGAAGATATACAAGAAGGGTCATATGTAGAAAATGAAGCAAGTACCTCACGTCATCGAAAGCGGAGAAGAAATTAATCAGTTTCATATATTATTTTAAGTGTCAGGTTGGAAGTAATGTGAATTCCATTTATTATATGAGATTGTGATCTTTTTACTTTTTTACTTTTAGCTTTCATATTTACAAAAGCATGCTTTCGAACTTAGTATTGAAGTCACGGGTGCAATAACACTCTTGTACATCCAAGTGTGCTGCATGATATCTAATCCATCAATCAATTTAGTCCACTTTGTACATGTTTTTCCAAAAAAAAAAAAAAAAAAATCTAATTCAACTAGCAAGTGGGCGCTAATATTATTTTGCAAACAATAACACATATCAACCTTTCATTATTAAAATTCGTATAATATATAGCAACAGCTTAAATGACTAATATTTTGAATTTTTTTTTGTAGGAATCATGTCGCATGCAGGAACTTCTTCAACTTCTGCCCTAGGAAGCAACACAAGGAAGCATGTTGAAATCATTTATGCTGGGCAATCTATTGGACCAAACGGAACTTCTTTCTCCTCATTTTTAGGGAATGTGACCAGGACACATTGTCCAATTACATATAATGATTGGCGTACTGTACCTGATACAATTAAGGAGAATGTTTGGTCTATCATTGTGGTAAGCATTGAAATATTTGAAGGTTACTTTTTAATTTTTATAATGTACTTACCATTGATCTGTTGTCGATAATGAAATATATAGGGCACATATGACATTGACAGTAAGCACAAAAAAGATATAATAAAGAGAGTAAATGGAATGTGGAGGGATTAGAAGCATGAATTGCGAAAGACTTATGATAAGTTTGATCAGGATGGAGAAAGAAAAAGAAATTGTCCCAATGGTGTGAAACAAGAAGAATGGGACAAATTCGTTGATTCGGAATCGTCGTCAAAAGGGAAAGTATTCCAGAAAAGAGTTAAAGTACCCTCAACTGTCTGGTAGACGGGGATCTGCCAGGACAGAAGAGTTGTTGGTAATTTATAACATAGTTTCATTGTCTTTAAAATCAATTTAAAATCAATTTTCTTTATAATCACGTTAACATGATTTGCCTTCTCAAATTACAGCGAAATGAAAATCCAAATGCTGTTATCACTAGAACAGACTTGTTTCTGGCCACACATACTAGATCCGATGGGTCTTACCCCACACAAGAGCTGAGTGACGCAACTGGAAAATTGAGAGAGATAATTGCGAGCGACCCGGCTAGTATAAGGATGGATTTAAATAATGACCCAGTTGCACAGGTTTTTCCCTCATCTTCATCACTTTTACATACACAATTTTTTATATCCTTTCTCTTACTAATATACATGCATCACAATTCATGATGGATTATCATCTAGGTTTGTGGTCGTGATAGAAAGGGACGTGTGAGGGGGTTGGGCAATATTTCAAAAACCACTATTATTGCTTCAACCCCCTACGTGGAAGAAATTCGAGCCAAGAAGAATGAAATTGATGACATTAAAGCATCAATGACTGAATTGAAAAAGGAGATGGCAGAGCAACGGAACGAGAATAAGAACATGTATAAAAACATGGAACAACAGATCATTGAACTTAAGCAGCAAATTCTTAGCAATGCTCCATTGACAATGCAATGCTCCCTTGGGATTGCAGCATCGCAGGTACTGCAATTTTTGTGACAAATTTGCATCATTTATTCGTTATTTAAGATAAATGTAATATCATTAGTTACTCCACGAAAATGATAAAATTATTTATTGTAGGCCAATCTTCGATCCGGCGGGGCTTCGAGTCTTCGAGGAGACTCAGCCCCTACTCAGCGTATGGAACAAATTTATTCATTAACAAATATGCGTCGTCGAGTTGTTGGGCGTGGACGGATAATTACAGATTGTGAGACCAATATCCCTTCAGAATGCGTGAAGATCATTTTAGATGCGGTCGATGATCCTAATGCGGATGTCTTTGATGAAGTTGGTGACAGAACATTGGGGGATTGCGATCTGGGTGAAGTTCTTATTTGGCCCAGAGTCTTGACGAGGCCATGTTAAACCCTTCTTAATTCCTAAACAAGCTAGTTTATTTTGGAGGAATTGTGGCAAACTTGATATTATTTTGGATTGTTTGACTAAAACTTTATGTTGGATTATTTTAATGCTTTTGGATGGTGACTTATTTTGGATTATTTTAGTGATTTTTGGTATGTAGTCGTTTGTACTAGACTGTATGGTGCAACCAGAAATACTTTTCTTTAACTTCTTGCAGTGTGAATCTTCATTCAAAGTTGTCTTCGAAAGATATACAAAGGAAAAGACACTCATCGAGTCCTATTAAAAGGTAAAATAAGTTAGCTTTTTTCATTCCGACTTGTTGATTTCTTTTGGTATTTTATTTTCTTGAGATCTTCTTCTTATTCTTACAATATAAATGTTTGATTCAACATCGGTATGAACTATTTGACTGGACCTTTGAAGACTTTAGATGGCTTATCTATTGACTCAGTAAAATGTTCTGATTTGAATATTAAAAGAACTACGTAGTGGCTTGATCCCAAATCACTTTTTTGGGTACGTAGGCAGCCGTTCGAACTAGTCTGTATCGGTGCAGCCACATTTTTTTTCTTTCTTTTTCTCATCTTGCAGTGTAACAACAGAGGGGATGATATAGCATGGATTTGGTTGCAGCAATCATCATTTTAACATGGGTTTGGTTACAGCAATGTGTATGGGAATAGACTGAATGGAACCATTCCACGTGCATTCCAAAAGCTTGAGAGCATGACAAACTTGTGAGTCCGATCCTGTCTCATTGGAATTTACATTTTTCATTATATTTTCTTGTGTTTTCAATGTAGCTAAAAATGTGTGCATTCGTGTGCATGCTTGCATTTTCAATGTAGCTAAAATTTGGATGACTGAGAGCATCTGATGTTGGGAAACTCCATTGCCTCTCGGCTGATGACCCGCTCATCCCTGAAAGTTGAAAGCTACATGCAGCTTGTTTTTGGACTTGCTTCTGTCTCTCTCCTGCTTCCAGTTATCAACCAGTGTACGTTTTGCTGATTTAGTGCCTTTTCTTTTAAGTGTGCTTCACCATTCTCTTATGAAATCAGCTAAGTAACTTGAACACCAACCATGAAACAGTTCTTGGTAGCACCATCGACGGTGAAAGGTGGGGGCATCTCATTCGGTGGTTGTATCCAGATGATTGGATTTTGTGTCTTTGAGGCATGCGTTGGAATATTTTGGCCATCTATTATGAAGATGAGATCCCAATACATTCCTGAGGAGGCCAGAAGCACAATCATGAACTTCTTCCGTATACCACTCAACATCTTCGTGTGTGTTGTGCTCTACAATGTAAGCTGGACACTGTTTTACAGTTTGATCTCTTGTTTTCAAACAATGGCCAAGAAAACTTGTAGTTCTGCTATTGCAACGAATGAATTACGTTTTACTAGAAAGTGGGTTATTGGAATTTTTGGGACTGTTGCTTTGTTTTGTTAACCATCTATAAGCCACTGTTTGAAGGGTTTAGAATCTCCCAGCCTGGGAGATTCTTTCAGTATCTTGCATCCATTGTGGAGCCCATCAGACCAACAGTTTGGGTCATGGAACCATGGGCCCTGGACAGATGCATCATGAAACTGGTGCCTATGTATAATCTCTCTATCATTTTGTTCTTTTATCTTGCAACTTGAGCAAAGACCTGAGGACATGAGGTCACTCTATGCCATATCCACTAACTCTATGCCTTCTTGAAGGTGAGCGCATTCCCCATGACTGCCATGTTTACCATGTGCTCGGTTTTCCTCTTCATTGCATCCCTCCTGTAGAGGCGGCTAATGGGACTTGCAGAGGGCCAAAAATCAAGTAAGTTCCCACTTGTAAAGTCTCAACCGCTGACAAGCGTTGCTTCCTACCCAATGTATGCTCGGGCCACACTGTTTTTGTTGTCTTTCCTATGCTCATCTCGGGAACGGGTTTTCTTTTCAGGAACCATTGACCACCTAATGAGGGAAAGAGATACGGAGGCGGAACCATTGGACGCCTAATGCTGAAGCAGACAACTCAACTGGTAATTCAAGTGTTACCACCTTTTCACCACAGATGCTGCATTTTCTCTTTATCTCTCATCAGGTGAAGATCTCTCATTGCAAAATAGTAGCGATCTGCCTAGCCAGGAGAGTATTGGCTTCTTCTTCTTCATTTTTCCCGTTTTAGTCTTATTTTTTGGAGTTACTCAATGAGTAACTTGTGCCAAAGAACAGGTATATCCCTTTAGCTGTGGTTCTTGAGTTTCATTCTCTTCTGTAATCTCGGGTATTTGTTTCCTCATCGGTTTACTGCCGGTGTGAAGCTTCTAGGATTTTTGTTTCCTGCATTTTGTATTCAAGCGGCCTTATGGAAGGCCGTAACTAGTTCCTCTGCAGATATAGAAACATGGATGCCTACCAATTTCCTATATGTAGTAATTTCTTTTTATCTCCAATCCGTTCATTGATTTCTCATGATTAGTATGTTATCAATCTGTAGAATGCCTCTAGGGGCCCATTCACGTTCCCAAATGACGCGTCATTGGACGCGTATCAATGATTCCCTAAATCAACCTAGATATAGTAATGATCACAATCATCAATTCACTGTAATTTTCTTAATATTGGTCGAATAATCTACAGTGTGACAGTTTGTATCATCTGAAAAAACTCAGCGTGTGGGCTCCAATGGGCGGCAGCATCTGCTGGACTATGATTCACAACAGAGGCTAAAGAACACCCAGTGGGCCCACGTTAAAAATGAAAATATCCATAACAGAGGCTAGAGATGGTGATTTTCATAGTTTGTCCTTATTGTGGGCCACTTGAGCTTTGGATCTGCCTCATTTTTTATCTCATGGATTTGGAAAAATGCATGGATGATGTGGGCATAACACATACATCATGGTGGGGCTCATGAAATTTTGGTACATAGCATGCTACCCAATGTAAGACTTTTTGAAACAATGTGCATTTCTAAGGACATAGTATGATAAGTAATCATTACTTATTTTCCTTCATTTCTTTTCATTTCTCAGCTATCAAACAGCCTGTATAATTTGCATACATTTTATGACCACCACCACCCCCATATCATATTTCTATATTCTTATTATTATTTGTTTGCGACTAGGTCGAACAAATGCTTGCTCCTTTCAAAGAAATCCCATCATCATTGTGGCCTTGTTCCAGCTTGGGTCAACTTTACATGTCGCATTTCTCTGATAATATGAAGGTAGGGATTCTCATGATTGCTTGGTTATTTTTGGATAGCCATTAATTTCACTCCCTCTTCCATCTCTTATTGTAAAATGGAAAAGTACAGAGATAAGAGAAGAAATCTACACACTAGTTATATAGATTTGGAGAAAACACACCCACGCACCCACCCGCACTGGTTATGTGATTGGGAGATGATGGGAAAAGCTGTTCCAGGAAGATATATTGACATCATTAAAGAAAGCTACAGGGGTGTTGTTAGAATAGGGAAAACGACTTGTGCTGGGGTTGAAGATTCACTAGTAGCAATTGTTCTCCATCAGGGTTAGCATTAAATGCTTACCTTTTCACCCTTGTTATGGATAGGTAACTGCTAATGCGCAGGTTGGGATAAGGCTTAGATGTGGTGATGATGCCTAGGATGTCTCCTCCTATATTCTTCTTCTTCTTTTGTTTTGGATTGACTTGTTGATAAACAGTATCTTGGGCTTCGAGATAGTGCCCGTTTGGCAGAAACATCCTTTTTGATAAAAACATGTTTTTGCATTTCCTCATTGTTGCAGGTCCACCCTTTCATGACTTTTCCTTTTCAGACATCCTCCCCAGCAGATGAAGGCTCCCCATTGTAAAGACACTATAGAGGTATGTTCGAATACTCTAATCCACTTGTTGGAATTGATAGAGACGGAGGCATCGCATCAATTTAGGGATCATTCCTTAAAATGATCTGAAAAAAGAGATGGACGGCATGGATAAACAAATACATCACGGTGGGCCCACTCTTAATCACCGGATAGATTGGGAACATTGAAGTGGGAAATAGGAATTTTTACCAACTTTTGGGCCCGTCTGGGTTAGGTTGGGTTGGGCCTGGCCCAACCAATTTACATGCTATTTTGTCACATGACATGAATGTCTCAGCTGCAACTAGTTGTAGAAAAGAATTTTTATCAACATTTTGGGCCAAGCTGGCCTATTCTCATTTGGGCCGGGCTGTAGCTGTCTAAAAGCCATTTTCTGTTGGTTCTCGACAGACATTTTCATGGTAGGGCCCGACTTGATGTGTGCATGGCATCCAACCCCTGCAAAAGGTCTGCTCCACCATGAAAATGAAACTCCTAAAAGATTAGGCAGATCCAACCATTAGGTGGGCCATGACATGAAAACATAACTTAAAAAAAGCATAAACGCTGACAAATTCAAGTCATGTGGACTACCTAACCGCTGGATTTGGTTTATTTGAGGAGTATCCCATCATTAGTGTGGGGTAGACCTGATGCACGGGTCAGATTATATACACACACACCACAGTCCTGATGCACGGGTCGGATTATATAGACACACCACAGTAGGCCCCAAGAAGATAGAAAAGTACAGATTCAGTTATTGAGGCCCACCTGATGGTTGGATTGCTCTGTTTATTTTCTACGTCACTACGCCATAGTGGGGCACACCTGATACTCGGACAGCATATACAGACATCTACGGGCCCCACAATGAATTCAGGGCGTTTTTTACAATGGGCGTCCCCTCTCATTATTCTCATGGTGTGGTCCACCTTACGATTGGATCATTGTGATTTTTTGCACCACCCTATAAAGTGAAAGGACACAACTGCTGGATGGGTTCGATAATCCGTCCAGGAAGGGCTATGTTGGGCTACCATTATGCATGGGTTTTATTCAGGCCGTCCATCCATTTTTTTTTTCCCAGATATTTTTGGATATTATACCAAAAATTAGGCAGATCCAAGGCTCAAGTGGACCGCACCACAGGAATCAGCAGCAATAATGAAACTCACTGTTGAAACCTTCTTGGGCCACCGATGTTTATTTGCAATCCAACCTGTTCATTGAGCACCACATATAGGAAAATGATTGTGATCATTCATTCTAACTACCTGATATTCTCTGTTGAATGTGGACTTTAGCCAATTTTTATCATTACCCGTTTGTTTGAAAGCTGTTACTTGGATAGGTAGGATGGATGTCTTATTTATACAATTACTCTAAGTTTATGAGATGGATGGATCAAATGAGCCCCACGTGGACATAGTCAAACAATAGGTACTCGGGCATAAGAGCAGGCTCCAAACAGAAAATTGATTAATGGGCTTCTTAAAATTTAGAGATTTTTTCAATTGGCCATTGGATTTTCTTACTTTTAAACTATTTCCATACAAAATCTGCTGTTTTCAGCAGATAATTTAGGGCATGAGCCCAAAAAGGAGGCTGATCCAAAGTTCAAGTGGACCACACCCATGAAAATAGTGAGGGATAATGACGCCCACTGTTGAAACCTACCTAGGGCACACCATGTTGTTTTATAACAGTATTCATTGCCTTTTGTTGTTGTTTTTCCTTTTTTGTTCTTACATTATAATACTGATACTCTTTATGTTTTATATTCTGGATTTTGCAGGTGGGCCAGTTCATGGATTTGCTAACGTATGAGGTGGAAGTAGCTATAAAGGAAAGATTAGAAATGAAGGCTAGCTTCATGTATGGTCAAGAGATTGGTTTCAATATTGGGAACAAAATAAAGCCTAGTTGCTCATTCTATGGAGAATGGTTCACTTCAATGTGTAAATTTGTAACAAATATTAATATTATTTTTCACTGGAAATGTAAGGACTTTAAGTTTCATATATGATATAATTATGATTTGTTAGGTTCTAATTTTTTTTTTGTTTTAAATAATTTGGATGACTATCAGGTGCAATAGATTTATTTTTGATAGGTGTGCGTTCAGAAAATTTAGCGACGGACCAAACCCGTCGCTAAAATTCCAAAATAAATGCGTCGCCCATAAATTTAACGACGGACCAATATACGTGGCAACAATTTTTTACGACGGACCGATATCCGTCGCAACAATTTTTTACGACGGACCAATATCCGTCGCTAAATCCGTTGCTTTACATAATTTAGCGACGAACGTAATCCGTCGTTTAAAAGCGACGGACATAATCCGTCGTTTAAAATTTGCCACATAGTAAACTGCGACGGTTCATGCGACGAATCAAGTCCGTCGCTAATACAGATTTGCGACGGACTTGGTTCGTCGCAAAAATGCAATTTTGGCGTAGTGAGTTCAAAGAGTGTCCAGCAGCTGTGCTGCATTGAACCAAGTAGTCAACCGACCGGTCTTGACCAGTCAAACTGTATTCCAAACATTGTCCAGCAAGCTTTTCCGACCGGTCTTGACCAGTAGGCCAGACCCAAATGAGGTCCAGTGCTTTGTATTGTGACTAACTTGTCCGACCGGTTGAGGCCTCTCTCTGACAGGTCGAGTGTGACCATTTTTTATCCATTGGGGCCATCATTTGGGGCTCTATAAGGCCATATTTCAGAGGCTTTCTTGGTATGCATTCAATACCCATTAAGAACCAAGTGAGAGAGTATTTACTCACATCTTCCTACCCTCCTTGCTCTTAACTCCCTTGAGTTCATCAATCAAACCCAGCCACTAATAGCTTGTCATTAAGTATTTAAAGCTCGGTTTGAAGTATGAACTCAAGATATGCATTCATGGCTGACCTACAGTTCACTTCCCCAAGTGTAGGGTTGCGATGTAGTAATAATCTCGGTAAGACCGAGGTGATCCACAGGGACTTACGTAGGAATCCACAAAACACTTCCAATAGTTCTACTAAAGAGCCAACAAACAGATTTGATGTAAATAGTAATGTTGAATTAAACTGAAGGTAATCAATTAATAAAAAGGCACTAGGGGTTCAAGGATCCACTTGTAACAATCCTTGATGCTCAATTCACTGTGGTTTCTCACTTTCTCAACTAGAATCGAAATTAAGTTCTATCTAGTCGGATGATAGAGCGGTTAAAACAATCAACCTGACATATGTATGATCCATGTATATGATTCGCTCAATGCAAGCTAGGACGAGCATACTCAATTGCATAGGTCAGTCCCAATTCCAATAGGCTAAGATCACAATCATAACCATCATTAAATCCTGTCACAAGACAAAACTAGATTATGATTTGAACTTGATTCAAATCACATACACAGTCTCATATACTTCAGAATTTCTAGAAAAATAGACTTTTGGTATGAAGCTCCCACATGAAGATCATAAATCTAGAGCGTATTCCAATTCCTCGGATCATACAGGTCTAGACTAGCTCACAACAATTAAGAACTCAAGCAATTCTTCCAAACATCCATGAGTCATCATAAGATTAAGAAAAACTACTTAGTACTTGAATTAAACTTCAAACCATTTTTCTTCAATAGAATTCTAACTTAAAACCAAATCAAACGAATTGATTAAGAAAAACTACTTAGTACTTGAATTAAACTTCAAACCATTTTTCTTCAATAGAATTCTAACTTAAAACCAAATCAAACGAATTGAAACATCTTAGATTCACTACAGGCTTCACCTCTTAGCCCTAGCTAAGTGGTTTAGCCGTTCATGATCCAAGGAAACATGAAAACAACTAAACAAAACATAAAACTAGAAAGCAAACTAGGAGGAGTTGAAAAACTCCGAAATCAACTTCCGCTGTCTCCCACCGTGCTCAATCCCTTCTAAGATATCCTAGGAACGATTCCTAGGTGTCCTTTTATAGTGGGGAGGTTCTGTTGTGTCAGAATCATCTAGAAATTGCGTAAGGATACGCACTGTGCAGAGAAAATCGGAGACGAAATTGGAAAGTACATTATCTTCACATGGCCGACCGGTTTAGACTGGTCAGACTGGGCTGGCCGACCGGTCACGGTCTTGCCTGTTCAGAAACAGTCTAGCGTGTATTTTGGCAGAGGGCAGGCTCTGGCTGACCGGTCTAGACCAATCGGCCTTGTTGCATCCAGCGTCCAGCGAGTTAGGGGGAGATGGCCGACCGGTCTAGACCAGTCGTGGCCCTCCTGGCCGACCGGTCACGACCGGTCTTGGCCCTTTTCTTCTTCATTTCCTTCTTCTTCTCTTCTCTCTCTGCTTCCTTCTTTCTTTGGCCCACCTTGGGTCTTCATCCAAAGCTCTTAAAGAGATCTTTTTAGTCTTCAACTGGGCGGAGTCCCTCTCATTCCTACAATCATAAAATCATGCATTAGATTAGTCTTTAAATCATGAAAACCTTGCATAATGAGTGACGAATTGGGGTTAGAATATGCACAATTAAGAGCTCAACACACCCCCCAACCAGCATTTTGCTAGTCCCGAGCAAAACATGCATGAAATAAGTTTCATTCTCCAAACCCAACTCTCCTTTAGAAACCATTCTTCTATACATCCCAAGACACACAAGTGTAAGATTCAGAAAAATTAGGTGACAGAGGTTGAAACCGTAAACTCAAAACATAATAAGTGTCCATATGAAATTCCCGCTGATTGTTTGATAAATAGAAGAATTTGAACAAATTCAACCTAGTGTGCATCTTGAAAGTTCATCTCATGAGTTTCCAGGATTATCTTCTTCCTAGATCAACTAGACTATAGATCTTAAGGTATATAGAGCAACAACAAGCCAAAGACACGAATTTGCCTTACTATCCTTCCGACGGCTTTCACACTACGTCTCATTTCCAGATTTGGTTACGGGTAGACCATCCCCCGGTTGGTAATAGGTAGCCCTAATCGGAATTTTCCACCATTTTTCTATCATTCTCAATTTCATCATTCCTTTTCCTTTTTCTTTTAAATTAGATAGGATTTTTATAAATCCATATCTTTTGTTGTTTTCCCATGGACAAGAATGGACAAAGTACCCCAGCTTGATTTCTCAACACCTTAAAGCAAAGTCTAGTGAATCCAGAAATCACATAGTCTTTTCAACCCATGAAAATCGTGTAATGTGAACTAGGTGTAAGAGTGTTCAAATTTTCTATCAATCACATAAATAGGGGAATTCACATATAAAACCATTATGCTAAGAGAAGTTTAAGACTTACAACATCATACACTTTATATCTCCTCCTCTTATGCTCGTATCATCTCGAATGCAAAGCAGTAAGGTTTCTAAAAGAGTTTCGAAATTTTAAAAAATTCAAAAAAATTCCTACATAATTGCTCAAGATGTTACAAAACACTGGATTCATCCTAGTGATCCTACACCTCCCAACCGAATCTTGCATTGTCCTCAATGTAAAAGATGTGTAATGAGCAAAACATTAGAGCAATTCTAAAATAAAAGGGAGTGAGGAATGATAGTACCTGAGAGAGTGAAAAGTTGAAGTCTTCCTCCTTCTAACACCTATGAAAAAGTAAACAAAAGCAACAAAATCCTAATCCTAACTACTCTATACCTCCATCAGACTAGGAGATCAATCATCCTGATACACAAGATCAGTCAAAGGTATGGACATACCTTCTGAAGGAAACTTCTCAAAGAACGACTTTAATCGCTGACCATTCACCTTAAAGATGTTGCCGTTCCTTAGATTTAACAACTCGATGGTCCCATATGGGTAGACAGTTTGCACAATGAAGGGACCGGTCCATCGAGATCTCAATTTCCCCATAAATAAATTTAGGTGAGAATTATAAAGAAGGACTTTTTGATTAATCGTGAATGTCTTACGAAGAATGTTCTTATCATGGAACACCTTCGTCTTGTCCTTGTAAATTCTCGCATTTTCATAAGCTTCGTTCTGAAGTTCCGTAAGTTCATTCAATTGTAGTGTGTGCAAAGAGCTTGCTTTGTCAGAATCAAAATTCATCTTCTTAATTGCCCAATACGCCCTATGTTCCAACTCCACAGGCAAGTGACAAGCCTTCCCATAGACAAGTCTATAGGGAGACATTCCAATAAGGGTTTTAAAAGTGGTGCGGTAAGCCCAAAGCGCATCAGTAAGTCGAAGCGACCAATCCTTGCGATCGGGGTTCACCGTTTTCTCCAAAATATGTTTAATCTCCCTGTTGGATATCTCAGCTTTGTTAATGCAAAGATTTGTCAATTACCATGGTTAGTGTGTCGTTGAGTCCCTGGCAACTGAAGTCAGTTTCCCTTGCGGCTGAAGACAGAAGCTTCTCGAAGATCAAGTCAGCCTCTAGCCTTTTCTCCCCAAACCTTTGATCCTAAAAAATCTTCTATAGATGGCCCAAGTCCTTTCTAGGCACACCCTTAGCACCATCTATAGCTCACCTTCCATTTAGATCAGCAATGGATAGGTTTTTGGTTGCAGAAAGTTCCTTAAAATTGAAAATATTTCAGTCTGCACTCTCCGATACATACCCGATCCATCGGAGAGTATCCCGATAGATGTCCGATCAATCGGACAAAGTGTCCGATCCATCGGAAAATAGTCCAGTTACATTGCAAACTCTCTGGACACTTTTCCGAGCCATCGAAGGTATGTCCGATCCATCGGACAGAGTGTTCCGATCAATCGGACTGTATGTCCGATCAATCGTACATTTGTCCAGTAAACTTTGAAAAACTCTCTGGACCCTTTTACGATCAATCGGAGGTCTGTCCGATCCATCGGACAGGGCTCTCCGATCCATCGGAAATAGGTACGATCCATCGGGAGAATTTCCAGAAAAATTGCATCATCTCTCTGGAAGAAATTCCGATCAATCGGACCACCTATCCGATCAATCGGACAGGGTGTTCCGATCAATCGGAACCAAGTCCGATCAATCGGAGAACCTGTTTTCAAGCAAAATTCAAATTTGACTAAATCTTATGTCCGATCAATCGGAACCTATCGAGCTGACCGTTTTCTGACCGTTGAAGGGCATAATCTATTTATAGAACTCGGTTGGATCTTGCAAAAGACACCTTGAGCACCATCTAGGGTTTGAGTGAGCCTTCTTCTTGAGATCTCCTTCTTCCAAACCCTTAGATCTGTTGAGTTCATTCTTCAATCCATGTTGATCTGACCAACATTGATTAAGCATTCAAAGCTTGGATTGAAACATGAACTCAACTCCTCTTTAATGGCATCTTGACCTTCCTCTCATAGACATCTGCTTGTCATCAATGCCATTAATGGTGGTTTAGGTAGAAGCTTTCCTCATATAAAAGCCATATCCCAAAATAGCCTCAACCTATCCTCAATCCCTCACCTTGGAAACTACAATGGGTCATCCGGAGCAAGGTTGCTGATCGAGGGAGCTGAAGAAGACGTCTTCCGTACAAGCTGAAGCATCTTCAACAAAGGCATCATCAAGGGACTCAATCAGCTAAGTATCTTTAGTCTTTCGAGTCCAAGAAACCTCGTCGAGTTGAGATTTGGGTTTCAGAGTTTGAAGACCCAAACTCGGTAGAGTCCTTGCGTAGGACAAGTCCTTGAGTAGGACAAGCCCTTGTGTAGGACTAAGTGGTCATGGATTAGTCCTATGGAAGGATGAATCCATGTGTTGAGTCGTAAGTCCTTTTGTAGGCTGTTAAGGTTTATGGTTAACCTCATTTAAAACCATAGTGATAGTGAAATCCGGCCACTCAAGGAGTGAGTGGATCAGCCGGGAGTGGAGTAGGTACATAACCGAACCACTATAAAAATCCCTTGTTGTGTGGTGATTGGATGAACTGATTTACTCCTTTTTGGGCTTCTATTATGGTTTGCATATCTGATGTTTGATGAAAGTGCTCTAAGAATATTTTGTGTTGAGAAATTTTAAAAAGTGTCCTATTCACCCCCCTCTAGGACAAGATAACTTGTTTCTTGCTTCTACAACAGCGGTAATTAAACTTATACCGCATTTTCAATTGGTATCAGAGCGGGTTCCTCCTCAAAGGCGTAACCGCCCGGAGTGTGATCCGTCTCTAGAAGCTTGAAATCATGTCAAAAGGGGATTCCAGTATGGTTTCCAAGCCTCCATATTTTGATGGATCAAACTACGCATATTGGAAAGCAAGGATGAGAGTTTTCTTGCAATCATTGGACCATGCAACATGGAGGTCTGTGGAAATCAAATATGAAATACCCCTCTTGAACACTACCTTAGAGGGTGTCACAACCACCACAGTCAAACCTGATGACTTATGGACTGATCTTGAAAAACTGAGATACATTAGCAATGCAAAGGCACTCAATGCCATCTTTTGTGCCGTCTCAGCGGATGAGTTCAAAAGAATTTGTAATTGCACAACATCCAAAGAAGCTTGGGACATCCTTGAAACTACACATGAAGGGACTAGTACAGTCAAGAGGTCAAAGCTTCAGCTATTGACAACTCAGTTTGAAAATATGAAAATGGAAGAACATGAGAACTTCATGGACTTTTACACCCGTTTGAGTGATGTCACCAATGCTATGTGGGGATTGGGAGAGAGAATTTCGGACCCGCGCATTTGTAGGAAAATTCTAAGATCCTTACCCGAACGATTCTCTTCCAAGGTCATAACTATTGAGGAATGTAGAGATATTGATACTATGAAAATAGAAGATCTACTAGGATCTCTACAGACCCATGAACTTCATTTCAAGAAATCCCCAAAAAGTAGAAACACCGTGCTAAAAACTTCACACACTACACAAGAATCTGAAGTTGATAGTGATGAAGAATTGGATATGAATGAAATGGCTCTTATGGCCAAGAAATTTAGAAAATTCTTCAAAAACAAAGGAAAGAGGGTTGACAAGAATAGCAAATCTTTTGACAAAAAGCGCTATACAGGAAAATCTTACAACAAGCCAAAAGATCCCAAGTGCTACAACTGTGGTCGCTATGGTCATATTGCCTCTGAATGTCAAGCTCCTGCCAAAGAAAAATTCAAAAAGAAAGCTATGGCAGCCACATGGGACAACCTTGGGAGTACTGATTCAGAAACAGAAGAAGATCAAAGTGATGAGAGAGGATCAGTTAAAATTCTGATGGCCTCTATTTCTGAGATTGTCCCAGACTTACAAAGCGATAATGATCATGAGCAATCAGAACACAATATGACATCCTCCGATGATGACGAGGATGATAAAGAAGGTTTGCAAGTTGCCTATGATGAGCTATTCCGTCAAAGCATCCTTCTTACCAAGAAGTTGAGCCAAGCTAACATTGAAAACAACAAACTGGCTGATGAAATGCAAGAAGTGAAGAGAGAAAACCACGGATTCTACCATCAGATCTGTGAATTGGAAAAGAAAAACAAAGCAGCACAAGACAAAATTAATACCCTAGAAGATGAGCTGAAAAAGGCAAAATCTACAAATCAGTGTTTAGTTTTGCAGCTTAATCAAGAAAGTCAACTCAATGAAAGATTTGCCCAAAGTAGAGAAAAACTTGATGATATCCTTAAGTCAGGTAAACCTTGTAGGAACACAAGGGGGCTAGGATATAATGAGCCAACTAAGGTTAGTAACCCAGAACCTAAAAAGACCAGGAATGCATCAGGAAGCACCACTAAGAGAAATTCACCTATATGTCATGCATGCGGAGATGTTGGTCATCTAAAGTTTGAATGCTTGGTCCTTAAGAATCCGGTTCGGAACTTGAAAGGTAAATTTGTACCTACCGGTAAAAGGATGAATCAGATGTGGAGTCCTCCTAAACAAACTCCAAACATAAGGAAGAATTATCCCACTCCACCAAAGAAAGACAAAAGAATGGAAGAGCTCCTAGAAATGGTAAAACAGTTGAACAAAAAAAACCATGGAGCTGATGAGAGAGAAAACTTCAAAAACTTGTGCCCAACCAATGACATCCCTAGAATCTACCAAGAAACCTAGTTCTCCAAAAAGGATAGTCTCTAAATGGGTAGTTAAGAACAAATGCTTAGTTATTCATACAGCCCTTAGAGCCGGAAGAAACACTAGGTGGTATCTTGATAGTGGATGCTCCCGACACATGACAGGTGACAAGACTCAGTTCTGTGATTATGCTGAATTTGATGGTGGGTCTGTTACCTTTGGAGATGGGAGTCTTGCCAAGATTGTTGGAAAGGGAACCATCACCGGGCCAGGATTGCCCAAAATTGAGGATGTTCTATGTGTTGACGGTTTGAAACATAATCTGTTAAGCATCTCTCAAATATGTGATGAACAGCATTCCGTGAAATTCTCCAAAGAGATGTGCGAAATTATGGACCAAACTGGAAAATTAATATTAAAAGGGTTTCGCACTGGAGATAACTGCTATGTGATTGAAAACAAAGGTGATGAGGGACCATCCGCCGTATGCCACATGGCTATTAATGATGATACTGAATTATGGCATCAACGGCTTGGTCATGTCCACTACAGGAACCTTGCTAAGCTAAGTAGGAAGAAATTGGTGAGAGGATTACCAAAGATTGGGAAGAAACCAAAAGAAGTATGTGCTGAATGCTTGAAAGGTAAACAAATTAAAGTAGCACATAAGAAGACATCCATCATCGCTACATCAAAACCCCTTGACCTACTCCATATGGACCTTGTAGGCCCCACAAGAGTAATGAGTCAAGGAGGTAAGAGGTATTTCTTCGTTATTGTTGACGACTATTCCCGGTATACATGGGTTGTATTTTTGAAAGAAAAGTCGGATACATTCGAGGAATTTGAGAAACTCATGAGACGACTCCACAATGAAAAGGAATGCACAGTTAAACGTATTAGGAGTGATCATGGAGGGGAATTTGAGGATGGGCGCTTTGAACTATTCTGTGAAAATTTGGGAATCAAGCATGAATTCTCAGCCCCAAAAACTCCCCAACAAAATGGAGTAGCAGAAAGGAAAAACAGAGTTCTACTCGAAATGGCCACAGTCATGATGAACAGCAAAAATATAGCTCAAAATCTGTGGGCCGAAGCAGTGAATACAGCTTGTCACATCATTAACCGAGTCTACTTGAGAGCTGGCCTAGATAAGACCCCATATGAGTTATGGAATGGAAAAGTCCCAAACATTAAGTACTTTAGGGTCTTTGGTAGCAAATGTCACATCCTTCGAGATAGAGAAAATTTAGGAAAATTTGACTCTAAGAGCGATGAGGGAATATTTCTAGGATATGCTTCTGATAGTCGGGCCTATAGAGTGTACAATACAAGGACTAAAACAACTCAAGAATCCATAAATGTTGTCATTGATGACCAATCCAAGGAAGACACAAGACTTGTTGATGATGAAGTGGGAGAACCGTGCCACATAGGTAAACCTGATGAAAAATCTCCCACTCCCAATGCCTCAATAGCTTCGGGAAATACTCCACATGTCAAGGATCATCCCCTCAATCAAATCATTGGAGATCCGGATGTTGGAGTCAAGACTAGAAGACAACTTGAGGCCATCAACAGTCATGTATGCTTCACTTCAAAAATTGAACCAAAAAATATAAATGAAGCTCTCAATGATGAATTTTGGATACTTGCTATGCAAGAGGAACTTCAACAGTTTACCCGAAATGATGTTTGGTTTCTAGTTGAAAGACCAAATGAGAAAAATGTCATTGGAACCAAATGGATCTTCAAAAACAAAACAGATGAATCTGGCAATGTGATTCGGAACAAAGCACGTCTCGTGGCTCAAGGGTACTCTCAAATTGAGGGAATTGATTTTGATGAAACTTTTGCCCCGGTAGCTAGACTCGAATCCATTCGAATACTCATGTCCATAGCATGTGCTCTTAAATTCAAATTATTTCAAATGGACGTGAAGAGTGCCTTTCTAAATGGTATACTTGATGAGGAGGTTTATGTTGAACAACCAAAAGGGTTTGTGGACCCTAGTTACCCTCAAAGAGTCTACCGATTGAAAAAGGCTCTCTATGGGTTAAAACAAGCCCCCCGAGCATGGTATGAACGTCTTACTCAATTTCTTATTGCTCACCAGTTTGTTAGGGGGAGTGTTGATAAAACCCTATTTGTTAAAAGGACGGCTGATTCCTTTCTCATTGCTCAGATTTATGTTGATGATATTGTATTTGGGTCTAACTGTGAAGAATTCTCTGACTTATTTGCTGAATTAATGAAATCTGAATTTGAGATGAGTTTGGTTGGCGAACTAAATTTTTTCCTAGGATTGCAAGTTAAACAGCTGAAAAATGGAATCTTTATCAACCAAACTAAGTATGCAAAAGACTTGGTCAAGAGATTTGGGTTAGACTCGGGTCGATCACACACCACGCCTATGGCCACCACCATTAAACTATCTAAAGACTTATCTGGCACTAGTGTTGATCAACATCTATATAGAAGTATGATTGGGAGTCTTCTCTACCTCACAGCTAGTAGACCCGATATCGCCTTTAGTGTAGGGGCGTGTGCTAGATTTCAAGCCGATCCTAAGGAATCACACCTCATTGCTGTAAAACGAGTGATTAGATATGTGGCCTGCACCACTGATTATGGCTTGTGGTACCCCTTTGACACCTCAACCATCATTGCGGGGTACTCCGATGCCGATTGGGCCGGAAATATGGATGACAGAAAATCCACTAGCGGTGGCTGCTTTTACATCGGAAATTGCTTAGTTGCTTGGCATAGCAAAAAGCAAAACTCCATCTCCTTGTCCACCGCTGAAGCTGAATATATTGCTGCCGGAAGTAGCTGTGCTCAACTACTTTGGATGAAGCAGATGTTGAAGGATTATGGTCTTAATCAGGATGAAATGACGCTTTTTTGTGACAACACAAGCGCCATTAATATCTCAAAAAATCCGGTTCAACATTCTCGAACCAAGCATATCGACATCCGGCATCACTTTATAAGAGAACTCGTTGAAGAAAAACTGATTAATCTTGAATACATTCAAACTGAGCGGCAATTGGCCGACATCCTTACAAAACCGCTAGATTCCACAAGGTTTGAACACCTTCGGAAGTCTATCGGTGTGTGCTCATTCTAGCAAAATGGACACTCATGTGCTTATAGGTATATCTGAGGAATTAGCCTCATTTTTGTTGGTAATTATTGATATTGTCATGCTCACACTCGTATCAAATTAGCTGGACATCATTTGCTGAAGAAAAAAAAATGTTTAGTGTTGAAAATCCCACTGGGGGCATTTCCGATGGATCGGACACATCGTCCGATCAATCGGAAATATCGGCAGATCAACAGTCAAATACGCGAGCCCTATTCAGTCGGTTTTCATTTCTTCTCTCTTCCACTCATTTCTCAGTCCCTTTTGCTAGGGCATCTCCATCCGGGCGGTCTAGAGTTCAGCTGAGTCTTCCTGAATCCCCATTTGCAGCTCCAATAGGTCTTTGCATCTCCTCGGTAAGATCCTTCAAGCTGGTGGTTTGATTTTTTTTTTTTTTGGCTATCCGATTGGTATCTTCTGTCCCTCTCCTCTATCAGATCATCATTCCTAGGGATTTGAAGTGTTTTCCGTCCATCTTGGTATCTACATTGGTTGAATCCTCTTTCCAAGCTTGCTACATCATGCCTAAAGACCCAAAAGGCAAGTCCAAGATGGCAGCTGGGCCATCCACCACTGCCAGGACCAAGAAGTTGCAAACTTCTCGACCCTCTCAGGGCTCTCCTCCACCTGCTGCACCTCCTGTTCAGCCTGAGAGTCCAGCCTCTCTCTCTCGGTTTCAATCACGCACCATTATCTATGAGAGAGTGGTCACTGAGTCCTGCGTGGAGCCCTTCGGCATTCCTGCTCTTCTTGCTCAGATTGGGTGGGATCCTGTACTTCGTTTTGGTGGCGTCGCCCATCCCGAGGTGGTCTATACATTTCTTTCTAAAATCATCAATCCTGTTGGCAACCCTCCCTCATGTGAGGTTATTGTCGGCGGCCGGGTCGTCCAGGTCACAGCCCACACAATAGCCGCCCTGATTGGTGTTCCCGTGTCCTCAGCACCGCAACCCAATGACAATCTACTTGATACTTCACTTAGGGCTGATTGGACTCGCTACTTGTGTCGGGGTCCAAATCCGGAATGGATCGATGGTAGTGCTCTCCGCGCATCTGAAATGTCTAATAGGTTTCGTGTGCTCCATCAGATCTTCAGCACCAATGTCTATCCTCGCAGTACAAACAAGTCCGACCTTACTGCCAATATGGTCAATCTGTTGTACCACGTCGGTCATGGTACGCGCCTGTGTCTCCCATCCATCATCTTGCATCATATTTTGGACGCCCTGCCACACAACCGCAACACCATTCCGTTCGGGTGGCTCATTACTAGATTAGGGCACGAGTGCGGATTTTCAGATATTGTGGTCCACTCCATTCCTCGTCGCACATTCAGGGACCTCAATATCAAGAAGATGACCCTTCCAAAAGAGGATGACGTAGAAGATCGGGATTTCTCGCACACTCCTACACAGGTGTCGGCTGACACCCGCAGCGGGTCTTCTGCTCCATCACCGACTCCTGCCCCAGCTCGTCGCTCAGTCAAGCGGCGCCTTCAGTCCGACGCCTCCTCGGCTCCTCCTCCTCCCAGCACGGAGCAGATCTCTGCTCAATTAGATCGCGTGGAGGGTGCCCTTGCCCAGCATGGTGAGCGGCTGTCGCGACTCGAGGGCTTGATGCAGTCTATTCATGCTGCTGTCCAGAGCCTCACCTCAGCTTTATCATGCCGTCGCGATGACGTCTCTGGCCCTGCTCCATAGCGGCCCACCTTTTCAGCTAGGGTTCCTAGAGTTTAGTTGTCGCAGATATCTTTTTGGAGCGACGTTGATTGTTGTATTGATTGGTGCATCTTTTCATTGACATCTTTTTGGATTGACGGCCGGTTATACTTTTTGGCTATGTTTTTTGGATACTTTTTGGATCTTCTGGATGCTCAGTATTTGGATATCTGATGATCATTATGTCTTTCTTGTTATGCTATTACATCTGATGATCATTCTTTTTGGGTATCTTCTGCATATATATACATATTATTGTGCGACATTGCTCATTCCTGGTGGGCTTCTTGCTCTCTTTTTGGTTTTTGTATATATATGGTTTGTTGGTCATGATATACATTTCAGGAGGGGAGGTTGGTTGCCTGGGCTATAAGCCCTCTGTGCTTACTGTCATATACTTGTATATCCTTGCATGACCATGTGTGTGTTGGCTTCCTCTCTCGGCTCGATAATGTTTACTTTCCTCCTTGCGTCTATGACATATATGCTGCATTCTCATTTTACTAACCTTTGTCAATCACTGACAAAAAGGGGGAGAATTTATCCCACCAAAAGATCCAGGTTATCTTTTTGTTGATCTTTTGTGTGCAGGGACAAAGGGGGAGTTCATATGAAGCCAAGTTTGTACATTGAGTCTGTACATTTTGTATGTAATGAGTCATGTCTATGTGTAAAGTTTTTATTTCTTTTGACATGATGTATTTTGATTTTTGGTGTCTAGGATAAAGTCTGTGGTATGGACCAAGACTTGCATAGGTTTGGTTTTGTCTGGTAATTGACAAAGGGGGAGATTGTTAATGCAAAGATTTGTCAATTACCATGGTTAGTGTGTCGTTGAGTCCCTGGCAACTGAAGTCAGTTTCCCTTGCGGCTGAAGACAGAAGCTTCTCGAAGATCAAGTCAGCCTCTAGCCTTTTCTCCCCAAACCTTTGATCCTAAAAAATCTTCTATAGATGGCCCAAGTCCTTTCTAGGCACACCCTTAGCACCATCTATAGCTCACCTTCCATTTAGATCAGCAATGGATAGGTTTTTGGTTGCAGAAAGTTCCTTAAAATTGAAAATATTTCAGTCTGCACTCTCCGATACATACCCGATCCATCGGAGAGTATCCCGATAGATGTCCGATCAATCGGACAAAGTGTCCGATCCATCGGAAAATAGTCCAGTTACATTGCAAACTCTCTGGACACTTTTCCGAGCCATCGAAGGTATGTCCGATCCATCGGACAGAGTGTTCCGATCAATCGGACTGTATGTCCGATCAATCGTACATTTGTCCAGTAAACTTTGAAAAACTCTCTGGACCCTTTTACGATCAATCGGAGGTCTGTCCGATCCATCGGACAGGGCTCTCCGATCCATCGGAAATAGGTACGATCCATCGGGAGAATTTCCAGAAAAATTGCATCATCTCTCTGGAAGAAATTCCGATCAATCGGACCACCTATCCGATCAATCGGACAGGGTGTTCCGATCAATCGGAACCAAGTCCGATCAATCGGAGAACCTGTTTTCAAGCAAAATTCAAATTTGACTAAATCTTATGTCCGATCAATCGGAACCTATCGAGCTGACCGTTTTCTGACCGTTGAAGGGCATAATCTATTTATAGAACTCGGTTGGATCTTGCAAAAGACACCTTGAGCACCATCTAGGGTTTGAGTGAGCCTTCTTCTTGAGATCTCCTTCTTCCAAACCCTTAGATCTGTTGAGTTCATTCTTCAATCCATGTTGATCTGACCAACATTGATTAAGCATTCAAAGCTTGGATTGAAACATGAACTCAACTCCTCTTTAATGGCATCTTGACCTTCCTCTCATAGACATCTGCTTGTCATCAATGCCATTAATGGTGGTTTAGGTAGAAGCTTTCCTCATATAAAAGCCATATCCCAAAATAGCCTCAACCTATCCTCAATCCCTCACCTTGGAAACTACAATGGGTCATCCGGAGCAAGGTTGCTGATCGAGGGAGCTGAAGAAGACGTCTTCCGTACAAGCTGAAGCATCTTCAACAAAGGCATCATCAAGGGACTCAATCAGCTAAGTATCTTTAGTCTTTCGAGTCCAAGAAACCTCGTCGAGTTGAGATTTGGGTTTCAGAGTTTGAAGACCCAAACTCGGTAGAGTCCTTGCGTAGGACAAGTCCTTGAGTAGGACAAGCCCTTGTGTAGGACTAAGTGGTCATGGATTAGTCCTATGGAAGGATGAATCCATGTGTTGAGTCGTAAGTCCTTTTGTAGGCTGTTAAGGTTTATGGTTAACCTCATTTAAAACCATAGTGATAGTGAAATCCGGCCACTCAAGGAGTGAGTGGATCAGCCGGGAGTGGAGTAGGTACATAACCGAACCACTATAAAAATCCCTTGTTGTGTGGTGATTGGATGAACTGATTTACTCCTTTTTGGGCTTCTATTATGGTTTGCATATCTGATGTTTGATGAAAGTGCTCTAAGAATATTTTGTGTTGAGAAATTTTAAAAAGTGTCCTATTCACCCCCCTCTAGGACAAGATAACTTGTTTCTTGCTTCTACAACAGCGGTAATTAAACTTATACCGCATTTTCAAGCTTGTCCACTTGTTTGTGGGTGATAGGGAGTGCTCACTTTGTGATTAACGTCATATTTCTTCATTAAGGTTTCAAATGGGCGATTACAAAAGTGAGACCCTCCATCACTTATGATGACTCGGGGTGTTCCAAACCGGGAAAGAATATTCTCTTTTAAAAAATGAATGACTGTTTTATGGTCATTATTCCGGCATGGGAGCGCCTCGACCTATTTGGACACATAGTCAACGGCAAGCAAGATATAAATGTTTCCAAAAGAAGATGGGAATGAACCCATGAAATCGATGCCCCAACAATAAAAAATTTCGATTATTAAGATGGGATTGAGTAGCATCATATTTCTACGGGAGATTCCTCCCAATTTCTGACAAGGCTCACATGTTTTGCAAAACTCACGGGTGTCCTTGAACATAGTGGGCCAATAAAACCCACATTGTAGAATTTTGGCTGTGGTCTTCTTAGCCGAAAAGTGGCCACCACACGCCTGAGAATGACAAAAGGAGATGATACTTTATTGTTCATCATCTAGCACACATCTCCTTATGATTTGATCGGGACAATACTTGAATAAATATGGGTCTCCCATAGGAATTTTCGCACCCCATTGAAGAACTTATCCTTATCTTGCTTTTTCCAATGTGTAGGAAAAATACCTGTAGCAAGATAGTTAGCAATGTCCACATACCAAGGCAATTGGGAGACTTTAAAAAGTTGCTCATCAGGGAACATGTCATTGATCGCGGTCATTTCAAGGGAATCGGTGAGAACAAGTCGAGAGAGATGGTCAGCCACTACATTTTCTACTCCTTTCTTATCACGTATCTCTATGTCAAATTCCTGGAGTAGAAGGATCCATCTTAACAACCGTGGTTTAGCATCCTTCTTAGAGAGAAGGTACTTAAGCGAGGCATGGTCAGTGAATATAATGATCTTGGACCCAATCAAGTAGGACCTAAACTTGTCCGAGGTAAAAACTACGGCTAAAAGTTCTTTTTCTGTAGTAGTGTAGTTTGCTTGGGCTGAGTTTAAGGTTCTACTTGCATAGTAGATAACACATGTCTTCTTCTCTTTTCTTTGGCCTAGCACAACCCCAATAGCATAGTCGCTTGCATCGCACATAATTTCAAAAGGAAGGCTCCAATCAAGTGGTTGCATTATGGGAGCACATGTCAACATACCTTTAAGTGTGGTAAAGGCATTTTGACAATCTTCATTCCACTCGAATGCATTCTCCTTTTGAAGTAGGTTACATAAAGGACGAGAGAGTGAACTGAAGTCCTTTATGAACCTTCTATAAAATCCGGCGTGTCCCAAAAAGGACCGCACATCTTGTATGCTCTTGGGCGGTGGAAGGTTAGAGATAAGATCGATTTTCGCTTTGTCCACCTCGATTCCGTTTTGTGAGATGATGTGACCAAGTACAATTCCCTTTTGAACCATGAAGTGACATTTCTCCCAATTCAACACAAGGTTCTTCTCTTCACATCTTTTTAACACAGATTTTAAGTGCACAAGGCACTCATCAAAGCTACAAACAAATACTGAGAAATTATCCATGAAGACTTCGAGAATTGTCCCCACCATATCAGAAAAGATACTCATCATACATCGCTGAAAAATGGCAGGGGCATTGCATAGTCCAAACGGCATCCGTCGATAGGTGAAAGTACCGAATAAACATGTGAATGTAGTCTTTTCTTGGTCTTCAAGGGCGATCTTTATTTGGTTGTACCCTAAATAGCCATTAAGGAAGCAAAAATAGGAATGACCCGCCAACCTTTCTAAAATTTGATCAACAAATGGTAGGGGGAAGTGGTCTTTCCTTGTAACTGTGTTTAGCTTCCTGTAGTCAATGCACATTCTCCAACTGGTAGTGACTCTGGTTGGTACGAGTTCATTATTGGCATTGGCTACGATGGTTATTCCAGATTTCTTAGGCACCACTTGAGTTGGGCTCACCCATTGACTATCGGATATTGGGTAAATAATACCCACATCTAATAGTTTCACCACTTCGGCCTTAACCACATCCTTCATGTTTGGATTGAGCCATCTTTGTGGTTGCCTAGATGTCTACTCATTATCCTCAAGGTGTATGCGATGAGTACAAATTAGTGGGTCTATTCCTTTGAGATCCGCAATAAACCACCCAATGACACTCTTATGCTCTACTAGAGTGGCAATTAGCCTACTCTCTTGTTCCTCATCCAAGTGGGAAGAAATCACCACCGGATTTGTCTCATCTCTACCTAAATAGACATATTTCAACTCACTTAGTATGGTTTTAGGTCGAGTGTTGGTGCCTTGATATTGGATGGGAGGGGCTTGTTCTCGTTTACGGGTAAAGGCTCAAATAGGGCCCTCCATCTTTTGTAATCAAGTACCGGCATCACATCTAACATGGCATCCATCTCTCATATTATGTCATCATTTATCTCATGAAAGTGGGTCACACATGCCTCCAAAGGGTTGGAATATAATGTTGAGGGGAAAGTCTCCTCCATGAATGATTCAATCAAGTTTATCTCGTGGATCTCCTCGTCAACTTCCCGTGGTTGTTTACATAAATCAAATATATTAAGCTCAAGTGTCATATTTCCAAAGGACATTTGTACAAGCTCATTTCTACAATTGATAATCGCATTGGAAGTAGTTAGAAAAGGGCAGCCAAGTATGACGGGAATTTGAGCACCGGTACCTATCACGGGATGTGTATCCAAGACAATAAAGTCTACTGGGTAGTAGAATTTATCAACTTGGACTAAAACATCCTCAATCACTCCTCTTGGTATACGAATGGATCTATCAGTAAGTTGGAGTGTGGTTTTGGTAGGTTTCAATTCACCTAACCCAAGTTGTTCATAAACCGAGTACGGAATGAGGTTCACACTTTCCCCCAAATCGAGTAAGGCTTGTTTAATCCGGTAGTCTCCTATGATGCATGAGATGGTTGGACTACCCAGATCCTTGTATTTTTGGGGTACCTCTTGTTTGATAATAGCGCTCAAATTCTCAGTCAAAAGTACTTTGTTGTGAACATTGTGTTTCCTTTTGACTGTGCACAATTCCTTTAGAAATTTGGCATAGGATGGTATTTGCTTTATGGCATCCAACAACGGAATGTTTATCTTCACCTACTTGAAAACCTCTAAAATTTTCAGGTTTTTGTCTAAAGGTTTGGGTGAAATCAACCTTTGGGGAAACGGGGCAACCGACTTGTATTGCCTTTCTGGTTCTTTCTCTTGTGGAGTGTTGTTTGAGCTATCATCCTCTTTGGAATTTTTCGGATCCTTAGGCTTTGGGGCCTTCACCGAATTAAATTTATCAACTATTTTCCCACTTCTCAAAGTGGTGATAGCTTGAACATGCTCCGTATGTTAGGAGGATGAGCTTGCGTCTTGTATCTCAAATTGGGTTCTTGGGTTAGGAAGAGGTTGGGTAGGAAGTGTGCCTTTCTCCCTAACACTGAGGTGAGATTCAACTCTAGCCATTGAGGTTTTCAAGTCATTGATGGCTTGAGTTGAACTTTGATTAAATTTCAATTGCTTATGCATGAACCCATCTATTTTCAGAGAATTAGTCTTGTTATATTCAGCTTGAACTGATACGAATGCACCCAACATCTCCTCTAGGGTAGCTTTTGGTGTAATGACTAGGGATGGACCTAGTAAAGGTTGAGCTTGAGGGATATTGTTTGCATTCGTAATGGGTCCATTCCTCCAACTGAAGTTGGGATGATTCATCTAACTAGAATTAATCATGTTTGAGTTTGGAGTACCAAATTGCCGTTGATAACTGTTTATGGCATTTGATTGTTCTTGTAAAATGTCTTGGACTGTTGAAATTGTGGGACAATCTTGTGTTGTATGTTGATTTTCGGCACAAATTCCACAAACAGTTTCAACGTCTTTAGAGTTGATCGTCTCTCCTTTCTTTAATTCCATGGCCTCGACTTTTCATGTGAGGCTAGCCACATGTGCACTTATGCTATCTTCTTCTGATAGGACATAAATTCCTCATTTTTCCTTTTGTTGGCTAGTCTTGGAATTTGTTGGTTTAGATGTATCCCAAGACTGTGCATTCTCAGCCAATTCCTCCAAATAGTCCCATGCTTCCTCGGCTTCCTTATTCATGAACTCCCCATTACACATCATCTCTACGAATTGGAGCATGGGTGAAGTCAGTCCTTCATAGAAAAAGCTTATAACCCGCCAAATTTCATAGCCATGATGTGGGCATGTATTTAACAAGTCCTTAAACCTCTCCCAACATTGGAAGAAGGTCTCATCCTCCTTTTGAGCAAAATTCATGATAAGGAGCCTCAACATGTTCGTTTTGTGAATAGGGAAGAACTTTTTAATGAACTCCCTATGGATATCAGTCCATGTGCCAATTGATCTTGGCCTTAATGCATGAAGCCAACCTTTAGCTTTATCTTTAAGGGTAAAAGGAAATAATTTAAGCCTCACCACATCATCAGTTACATTTGCAAAGTGCATGGTAGTTATTACCTCATCAAATTCCTTAAGGTGTTGGTAGGCACTTTCACTGTCTAATCCATGGAATCTCGAGAGGAGTTGGATTACTCCCGATTTCAAATCTACGTTCCCTACATTTTGTGGAAAAACTATGCATGAGGGATTGCTCGTTCTTGCTGGTTGCAAGTAATCACGTAATGTTCTTGGTCGGGGAACATTCTCAACCACATTCTCTCCCGTTTCGGTTTGGTTTTGGCCCAGATTTTGATTGGCCATAGGATTGGGTTGATTTACCGCCATACTTTCAGACAAAATTGGAGAATTTAGCTGTCTCCTAGCACGTGGATCTCTGTCAATTCCTTCTACTATTCCCCCTTCACTAATGAGTCGGTTATTAGAATCCCGAGCCCAATGTGGCATGCAAATCCTAAAAGTATGGAGCAAGAAAGAAAGAAGAATTCTTGCTTCCTTTCTTTACTCTTCTCTAAGACTGAAGCAAAAGGTGTCTTGCAATGGCTAAGCCAGAAGCAAGGATAGAGATCGATTTCTCTTGGTCAATAGGGGTTCAGTGAACTTCCCACCCACTCTTTGAATCTTTTGAGAAAAGTGAAGAAAAAGAAGAAAGAGGAGTAGAGGTGAGAAGAGAAATCTCTGAGCACAAGGTGATCCAAGACGGCAGTGCCGACCAATAGGAATCAAGGCGGCACAAGGCCTACCTATCAGAGATCCAAAAAGGAGTCTCCACCCACTCTACAAGAGATGAATATAATAGGAATAAATAGGAGAAGAAGAAGAGTAAGGTTAGAAAGATAGAACCTGATTTGAGAACTTAAGATGCCTACTTCTTCTTCAACTTTCTAAAAATCCCTGCAAAAGAAAAATAAAAAATAAAACAAACTAAGTTAGTACAAGAGTCCTAAAAAAATCCTAAACAGATACTATTTTCAGAAATTTTGTGAAAAACCGTCAAAGTCCCCAGCAACGACGCCAAAAACTTGTTCACTTCCCCAAGTGTAGGGTTGCGATGTAGTAATAATCTCGGTAAGACCGAGGTCGATCCACAGGGACTTATGTAGGAATCCACAAAACACTTCCAATAGTTCTACTAAAGAGCCAACAAACAGATTTGAGGTAAATAGTAATGTTGAATTAAACTGAAGGTAATCAATTAATAAAAAGGCACTAGGGGTTCAAGGATCACTTGTAGCAGCAATCCTTGATGCTCAATTTGTTGTGGTTTCTCACTTTCTCAACTAGAATCGAAATTAAGTTCTATCTAGTCGGATGATAGAGCGGTTAAAACAATTAACCTGACATATGTATGATCCATGTATATGATTCATTCAATGCAAGCTAGGACGAGCATACTCAATTGCATAGGTCAGTCCCAATTTCAATAGGCTAAGATCACAATCATAACCATCATTAAATCCTATCACAAGACAAAACTAGATTATGATTTGAACTTGATTCAAATCACATACACAGTCTCACATACTTCAGAATTTCCAGAAAAATAGACTTTTGGTATGAAGCTCCCACATGAAGATCATAAATCTAGAGCGTATTCCAATTCCTCGAATCATACAGGTCTAGACTAACTCACAACAATTAAGAACTCAAGCAATTCTTCCAAACATCCATGAGTCATCATAAGATTAAGAAAAACTACTTAGTACTTGAATTAAACTTCAAACCATTGTTCTTCAATAGAATTCTAACTTAAAACCAAATCAAACGAATTGAAACATCTAAGATTCACTACAAGCTTCACCTCTTAGCCCTAGCTAAGAGGTTTAGCCGTTCATGATCTAAGGAAACATGAAAATAACTAAACAAACTATAAAACTAGAAAGCAAACTAGGAGTTGTAGAACTCGGAAATCAACTTTCGTCATCTCCCACCGTGCTCAATCCCTTCTAAGATGCCCTAGGAACAATCCCTAGGTGTCTTTTTATAGTGGGGATGTTCTGCTGCGTCAGAATCATTTAGAAATTGAGTAAGGATTTGCACTGTGCAGAGAAAATCGGAGCCAGAATTGGAAAGTACACTATCTTCACATGGCTGACCTGTCTAGACCGGTTGGACTGGGCTGGCCGACCGGTCACGACCGGTCTTGCCTGTTCAGAAACAGTCCAGTGTGTATTTTGGCAGAGGGCAGGCTCCGGCCGACTGTTGAACCTCCAATTTATACATTTGCCGACCTATTACATCACATTATATGCATAGTTTTCATGTTTAAAAAGCCCATCTAATGCTTGTTTTGTGATTTTAGGAATGAGAGTGACTTCACCCAATTGGAGACCAAAAGGGGCACATTTAGGAGCTTTAGATGAAGGCCAAGGTGGATCAAAGAAAGGAGAAAGCAAGGAGAGGAGAGGGAAGAAGAAAGAAAGAAAAAAAATGTCAAAACAAGAAGGCCCGACCGGTCAACACCGGTCTAGACCGGTCGGATGCACTCCCTGGACACCTGCCAGACAGGTCTAGACAGGTCGGCCAGCGCTGTCCGACCGGTCTAGACCGGTCGGCCATGCAATTTCAGGGTTTTAGATTGCAGACAGCAGGCCATTCCCGTTTCTGGATTTTTGGACCAGTTTTCTGAGCCTATATTAATGATATTTGGAAATCCAACACATCCATGTCAAAGAGGAGCTCGACACCGAACTAACCCAAGTGGTTTCATGTCGATCGGAGCTACGGACTGATCGTGGTGGCCAAAACAATACGAACTGTCCAGAAAGTTTCAGATTCTGCCTACTCCACTCTGGGCCGGTCCAGGTGGCCCATCATTGATGATATGAAGAATCTACTTTGACCATGTTCTAGACCACATCCATATATGAATAACCACAATGTTTCAAATCAAAAGGATGTGTGGTTTGATCGTACCGGTTGAAGAAAGATGGACCATCCAGAAAGATCCAACTGCGCAGAGTTTATAAAAGCCCTAAGTGTTCTAATTTTCGGACCATATTCTGGGATTTTTTTTTGGACAATCTAATCCGTCTATCATGTAGAGGATGAAGTTTTCTACCAATGTTCAAAATTTGGGATCAATCCGACATCTGTACACTCCGAAGCGTTGAAAGCAAGATGACTGGTTCTGAAGGTACCCGAAGTGCGCGGTTTTGAGAGGCGGTCGGTGATATGATTGGTGGGCCCATTCAGAGGATAATCTTGGAAATCTAAATCATCTATGAGGAAGATCACATTACAAGGAAGCAACAAATCAAATTTGAAGGCAATCCAACCATTGGTTAAGCCGTACCAAGCGAAACAAATTCTGCTATGTTGCTGTACTATTGTTGCACTATAAAAGGAGGTGCTCTCTTCTATTCCAAATCAAGCAAGGACGTGGGAAGCAAGGAGTTCAAGTCCCAGGAGGCTACCTAGCCTCCTACAGCTAGTTGTTCTTCATTTTCTTAGTTCTAGTTCTAATTTTAATATGCTTTTCCTTAGCTAACCTCTTAGCTAGAGCTAGAGGTGAAATTTGTAGTTGGTTCCAATGCTTTAATTCTTTTATTTCAAGTACCATTTTCTTAATTTTGGATTTTGAAGTTCTAGTTTGAATAAAGTTTGGTTTTTTAGAAGTTTTGTGAGAGTTTGTGTGCTCCGGACATGAGTTCCTTGCAATTCTCTGAGATTATCATGATTGGGTTGTTTGAATTCGAATTGTAGTAACCCTTGAGCGTGCCATAGTCCATAAGCATGGCTGTTACTCTGAAAGCTACAAGTTCAAGTTCTATGTGCTTCATTAGAACTAGAAATCTGATTACTAGATTTAAGTGGGACTGTTTGTGCTTGAATGTTATATCTTCCAATTAGATGAGAGATGGGACTTTGATTCTAATTGTGTTGTACTTGGATGAATGGATTGGCATTGGACTACTACAAGTGGATCCTTCATGCTCTAGTTCTTCTTATTTTCAGATTTTTCTATTTCATGTGAAAAACTACTTTCTTAAACTTCTTAGATTCTAGTTATTAGAGTACTTGGAATTGTTTACCTCTTTCCCTGTGGATCGACCTCGGTCTTACCGAGATTTATTACTACATCGTAGCCTTACACTTGAGGCGAGCGAACAAGTTTTTGGCGCTGCTGCCGGGGAAGAGGTTAAACGGTTCTAATTGTTCTAGTAGCTATAGAGTAGTTTTAGTTAGGTAGGATTTTCTGTTTTTATAGAAGTATATTTTCTAATTTTTTTTTTCTAGATTACTAATAATTTTTTGTTTGATTTTGTAGGACATTGTTGCTGACATAGCTCTCACCTTCACGGGTAACATCTCTCCATCTCCCTTTCTTCTTTTTGTTCTTTTTTCTAGATTAGGGTAGTTTCTAATTCCTTAAAATTTCATCATGTATGATTGGACGAATGGTTGGAGGATGAGACGTCGGATTGGGAGACCCAAAATCATTATGATTGGAACCATTACAAGCATGAATATTTTTCTAAGACTCAATCTTCTTCTAATACTCCCCCACGTAAGACAATGGGAGAGTATTGGAAAGAGATGAATAATGTTCCACCGGTTAGGACAATGTATGATCACTTATATGGCTACACATATCAACAACCATCTAAAAGCCCAACAAATGACATGCATAATCCAAATTGGTGGGAGCATCAAAATTTCAACTTGGAAGATGAGCCAACCATGGATGCCAACAATTATCCTCAAGAGTTTCTTTCTCACGAGACGCAACCGACACGAACTCTTGAGGATATGCTGCGAGAGTTTATGGAAATAACTGAGCAATGCATACAAAACCTCTCGCTATCTCAAAATATTAAACCCAACATTGGAAACACCGAATCAATCCCCAAAAATGAGGAGGATGAGGCTATCCAAGCCCAACCCTCTTCCGATTTAATGACTAAACTTTTAGAGGAGATTGATTTCGATGATCCTAATGTAATCATCATTATGGTGAGTCCACTATCTCTTTTAGATGCTTTGAACTTAATGACTGAAGAGATTTCAATGACGGTTGACGAACTTGAGGAATCCATAAAATTTGAAAGCAGTAGTGGGGTTGCCTACAATGAGGGGTTGGTAAATGCTTATAAACCTATGGTTTCTTTTTCCAATGGGCATAATGATTATGAGTCTCTAGAGGATATGCATGCTAGAGAGATGACCGAAGTCGATCTTTTTGAGTCCTTCCACCAACAACACATGCCAAATTCTATTGTGGTAGACCTCCATTTGATTGAAAATTCTTTTCCTTTGGATGATGAGGTGGCACAATCTGAAATTTTAAAAGATCAATTAATGTTAGATGATGTGCTTACCCCTAAATCTGAAATTTTTTCCTTGGAAGACCTCCTCTCTATAGAGGAGGAATTCCTTACTATTGAAACAGAATTTCTTCAATCATTAAGGGAGGATGAGGACCCTTAATCCGACTATCTCGATTTCCTAGAGGAATGCTTGGCCCAATTGTTCACTCCCCAAGTGTAGGGTTGCGAAGTAGTAATAATTCGGAAAGACCGAGTATCGTTCCCACAGAGATTTATGTATGGGTATCTTCAGAATTTATCTAAAACAACTAGTAATTAAGATCCTGTTAAGAACTAAAGCTAAAAGAATAGCAATTTGGGTTTTAAACAGTGATTTGTTAAGGGTAATATCAATCTAAAAAGGCACTAGAGCGCCAAGGATCCACTTTTGATAAGTTTCAATGCATCAACACAACTAGGTCTCTCATAGCTCAATCGGAGTCGAATTCCTATCTCTATCCGATTGGAATATAGAGCGGTTCAATCAACAATTATCTAAAACAAGTGCTTATTAACTGATTTGATTCCCACAATAACACTCAGGCCTTGGGCATACTCAATTGTATAGGCCAAGCCTCTTTCCAATCTAGTTGAGATTCACAACCATAGTTTTCACCAAATCCTGTCACTAGACTTGATTACAACTCGTTATTAGAACTCTAATTAAATCAAAATCAATCAATAAACAAATATTCCAGATCATACAACAAAAGATAAGAACTTTAGTTGAATGAGTTCCCACATGAAAATCAGGCCATTGCATACAAGGCAATCAAAGCGTCTACCATGCCCAGAGTCGATGGTAGATCAATGCATTACACAAGCATAAACAATACTCAAAAGCTAAGATACTAAGTTAGGATCACTAAGAATCACATGAGCCTGGAGTCATCAAGAGATCAAAGTAAAAACCAACATAGTACTTGATTCAAACTCATATTGAACTAAAATTCATCAATTAAAACATAAAAGGAAACCTAGGTTGCATTAATCCATCAAAAATGAATCAAAAGCTTCCCCTCTTAGCCCTAGCTAAGAGGTTTTAGTTCATCTCTAACATCCTTGAACTAGAAGCCTCTAAAAACATAGAAAATAACTAAAACAGGAAGAAAACTTGAAATCCGAAGTAGAATCCGTCTCCTGAGCAATCCCCACGTCCTCGCCTCCTTTGGTATGAAGGGAAGACATCCTTTTATAGCTTGGAGGAGTCCAATACGTAAGAAAGTTCCAGAAATTGTGTAAACTTACGCAATTGCACAGAAAATTCCGGAGTCTTGATTTAGAAAGTGCTTGTTACGCATGGCCGACCAGTCATGACCGGTCGGACTTCACTTGCAACCATTCTAGCAGCTATGCCTGACCGGTCATGACTGGTCGGACGGTGAATCTCTTTAAGCCAGCAGCTATAGCCGACCGTTCATGACCGGTCGGACTGGCTGTCCAGTGAGTCCAATGGTGTGGCTGACCAGTCTTGACCGGTCGGGCTTCTTTGGCCATCATTCCAGCGGCTATGGCCGACCGGTCTTGACCGGTCGGGTTGCCTTGGCTTGATGTTTTCTTTCTTTCTTTCTTCTTTTCTCTCTTTTCTTTCTTTCTTTCTTCTTTTCTCTTCTCTCCTTGCTTTCTTCTCTTTGATCTTCCTTCAATACTTCATCTAATGAACCTCAATGCTCTTAAAGAGCTCCCTTTAATCTTCAATTTGTGAAATCTCCCTCTTGTTCCTATAATCACAAATCATGCATTAGAATGATCCTTTAAACGTGTAAACTGTGCATAATGAGTGATGAATTGGGGTTAGAATATGCACAATTAAGAGCTCACCACACCCCCCAACCAGCATTTTGCTAGTCCCGAGCAAAACATGCGTGAAACAAGTTTCATTCTCCAAAACCCAACTCTCCTCTAGAAACTATTCTTCTATACATTCCAAGACACATAAGCATAAAAATCAGAGAAATTCGGTGATAAAGGTTGAAACCTTAAATTCTCAGAACATAATAAGTGTTTATATGAAATTCCCGCTGATTGATTGACAAGTAGAAGAACGTGAACAAATTCAACCTAGTGTGCATAGTGAAGGTTCATCTCATGATTCTCTGGGATTATCTTCTTCATAGATCAACTAAACTATAGATCTCAAGGTGCATAGAGCAACAACAAGCCTATGACAGGAATTTGCCTTACCGTCCTTCCAACGACTTTCACACTACGTCCCATTTCCGGCTTTGGTTACAGGTAGACCATCCCCCAGTTGGTAGTAGGTAGCCCTAATCGAAATTTCCACCATTTTTCCATCATTCCCAATTTCATCCTTCCTTTTCCTTTTTCTTTTATATTAGATAGGATTTTTAGAAATCCATATCTTCTGTTATTTTCCCATGGACAAGGATGGACAAAGTACCCCGGCTTGGTTTCTCAATACCTCAAATCAAAGTCTAGCTAATCCATAAATCACATAATCCTTTCAAATCATGAAAATCGTGTAATGTGAACTAGGTGCAAAAGGTGTTCAAATTTTCTATTAATCATAAAAATAGGTGAATTCACATATAAAACCATTATATTAAGAGAAGTTCAAAGCTTGCAACATCCCTCACTTCATATCTCATCTTCTTATACCCATGCTATCTCGAATGCATAGAATCAAAGTTGTCCAAAAGAGTTTCGAATTTTAGAAAAATCGAAAAATTTCTACATCTTTGCTCGACAGGTCACAAAAGCTAGCAGATTCATCATCAAAGGAATCTCTCACCCTCCAACCAAAACTTTACATTGTCCTCAATGTAATAAAATATGCAATATGCATGACATGAGAGCAATGACATAAAGCAAAAGGAGAGTGAGAAAGAGAGATATCACCTGAAGCATATATTCCATGGCAAGATTAGCTTTTGGAGATGGATTACTTCACAACTAAATCAACTATCAAAGCAAATCCTAATGGGAAGCATTCTAGCAAATCATCCTCTGTCAGACTAGGAGGTTAATCCCAACAACTCATCTAAAAGCATAAAGTCAAGTAGAATCATTAGATGGATCAAAAGGTTTCGCAGTAACGTCATCCAATATCCTGCTTTACAATGTACATGTGTGTGATTGATCGAGATAAGCCACTCAAAATCCCAAGAAAGAATTTCAGCGGGTTCCTTAATGTTTTCACCACATGTATAGGAGGAGACATCATCATATTTATCAGAAAAAATATGTCTCCACTCATATTTTCCTGGGCATTGATATTGCAAGTAAGGATCATCCCAGGGTTGATGGAGTTCGGTATGCATGATTCATAAAGGAGTGGAAATTTGAATTGGTTTCTCAGCACAAAAAGGTATTGTTTCCACATCCTTCTCTGCTAACGTCCTTTGCCGATACCGACTCAAAAAGTGTGGCCATATCCCTTATCATATCATCGTTCTCATCAAGGGAGTGAGTCACTTCTTCGTCTAAGGGACTGGAGTAAAAAGGTGAGAGGGATTCATCTTCCATAATAGAATTGATCATGTTTATTTTGTGGACCTCCTCATCTTCATCCTCTTGTTGGTTGTCAATATTGAAAGCATTCAACTCAACCGTCATATTGCCAAAAGACATTTGTATGACCCCACTCCTACAATTTATGATAGCGTTTGATGTAGCTAGGAATGGGCGGCCAAGTATGACAGGGATTTCGGGGCCAATATTAACCGTGGGTCGCGTGTCCAAGACAATAAAGTCCACCGGGTAGTAAACTTTATCAACTTGGACAAGGACGTCCTCAATTACCCCTCTTGGAATACGAATTGATCGGTCAGTAAGTTGTAATGTGGTTTTGGTGGGTTTTAATTCACCTAAACCCAATTGTTCATAGACCGAATAGGGAATTAAGTTCACACTTGCCCCTAGATCAAGTAAAGCATGTTTCACTCGGTGATCTCCAATTACACATGATATTTTCGGACCACCGGGATCTTTGTATTTCTTGGGCATCCCGTGGTTGATAATGGCACTCACATTCTCTGTCAAAAATGCTTTCTTTTGCACATGTATTTTTCTTTTAACCGTGCAAAGGTCTTTTAAAAATTTTGCATATGACGGTATTTGTTTAATGGCATCCAACAATGGGATGTTGATTTTTACTTACTTGAAAACCTCCAAAAATTCTTGATATTTATCTTGAGGTTTGGCTGGAATCAAGCGTTGGGGGAATGGGGCAACGGGCCTATGTTCTTTCAATGGCTCTTTTTCATTCATGGTGGTGCTAGGTCCATCATCCTCTTTGGAAGATACCAGATCATTAGGTGTTGAAACCTTCACCGGATCAGATTTTTCAATAATTTTCCCACTTCTAAGAGTGGTGATGGCCTTAGCATGTTCCATATGTTGGTTAGAAGAACTAGGCACGCTTATTTCGCATTGTGGTTTTGGATTTGGTATGAGTTGGGCTGGAAGAATCCCTTCCCTTGCATTTAAGCGAGCCTTGATTTCTTCTACCGAAGTTTTAAGCTCAAGCATTATCGTATGGTTGGATTGATTTATTTGAGCTTGACCTTCCATGAATGCTTTCAAAGTATCCTCTATAAGCATTTGAGGTGGGGCCATTTGCATTGGGGGCCCCATTTGAGGGTTATTTTGATTAGCCATGTTTCCATTCGCCCAATTGAAGTTTGGGTTGTTTCTCCAACTAGAGTTGTTCGTGTTTGAATTTGGAGTACTAAAAGGTCGTTGATAACTATTTAAGGCATTCGATTGTTCAAATAAAAGTTCTCGAAACGCATAGATTGTTGGGCAATCCGGCGTTTGATGCACATTGGAAGCACAAATACCACAAATAGTTTCAACAGCCCCCTTTTGTTGGGTTGTATCTACCTTCTTTAGTTCCATCTCCTCGACCTTTCGTGTGAGTTTAGCCACTCTAGAACCTAGATCATCTTGCCCATCTAAAACATAAATTTCTCCCTTTTCCTTGGTTTGGGGTTGTTTCGAACTTGTTGGCTTAGATGTATCTCATGATTGTGTATTTTCAGCCAACATGTCAAAATAATCCCAAGCTTCCTCCGTTTCCTTGTTCATGAACTCCCCATTGCACATCATCTCCACAAATTGGCGCATGGTTGAGTTCAATCCATCATAGAAGAAACTAATCAACCTCCACCGTTCATAGCCATGATGTGGGCATGCGTTTAATAGCTCATTATACCTTTCCCAACATTGGAAAAAAGTTTCTTCTTCTTTTTGGGAAAAGTTCATTATGGCCCTTCGTAGTGCATTGGTTCGATGAGTAGGGAAGAATTTTTTAAGAAACTCCCTAGTCATCTCAGCCCATGTCCCAATAGACCTTGGCCTTAAGGAATGTAGCCATGATTTGACCTTCTCTTTCAAGGAAAAAGGGAATAATTTAAGTTTTATTGTATCCTTGGTCACATTGTCATAGTTTATTGTGGCAATGACCTCTTCAAATTCCTTAATATGTAGATACGCGCTCTTAGAGTCGAGTCCATAGAATCTAGGAAGAAGTTGGATCAACCCCGGTTTAAAATCAATATTCCCCACATTGTGAGGGAAAATTATGCAAGAGGGAGTACTCGTCCTAGCTGGTTGTAGATAGTCACGTAAAGTTCTAGGTTGAGGTACATCCCCCACTTCATTCTCATCCAATTCAGTAAGGTTTGGGGCTGGATTTTGATTAGCCCCTTGATTTGGTTGATTTTCAGCCATCTCTCTAGTAATTTCAGAAAAATTTTGACGTTTCCTAGCACGAGGCTCTCTATCAATCCCTTCAACAATTACTCTGTCCCTTACAAGTCGGTTATTATAAGTCCTAGCCCAATGTGGCATGCAAAACCAAAAAGAATGAGCAAAAAGGAAAAAGAATTCTTCCTTCCTTCCTTTACTCCTCTCTAGGACTTAAGCACAAGGTGTCTTGCAATAGCTAAGCCAGAAGCAAGGATAGAGACCGATTTCTCCTGGTCAATAGGGGTTCAAAGAACTCCCCACCCACTCTTTGAGTCTTTTGAGAAAAAGTACAGAAAAAGAAGAAAGAGGAATAGGTTGAGAAGAGAAATCTCTGAGCACAAGGTGATCCAAGGCGGCAGAGCCGACCAATAGGAATCCAGGTGGCACAAGGCCTACCTTTCAGAGATCCAAAAGGAGTCTCCACCCACTCTTCAAGAGATGAATATGATAGGAATGAGTAGGAGAAGAAGAAGAGTAAGGTTAGAACACTAAAACCTGATTTGTAACTTAAGATGCCTTTTTCTTCTTCAACTTCCTAAAAATCCCTGGATTAGACCTATGTTAGAATCCTGCAAAAATCAAAACAAAGTAAGTTAGTAATTAGAAGAAAACATATTCTAGAAAGCAAAACAAATCCTAAACCTATCTTAACACAATTTCAACTAAAAGTTATTTCAGAAAATTCTAAAAATACCGCATAGAAATCCCCGGCAACGGCGCCAAAAACTTGTTCACTCCCCAAGTGTAGGGTTGCGAAGTAGTAATAATTCGGAAAGACCGAGTATCGTTCCCACAGAGATTTATGTATGGGTATCTTCAGAATTTATCTAAAACAACTAGTAATTAAGATCCTGTTAAGAACTAAAGCTAAAAGAATAGCAATTTGGGTTTTAAACAGTGATTTGTTAAGGGTAATATCAATCTAAAAAGGCACTAGAGCGCCAAGGATCCACTTTTGATAAGTTTCAATGCATCAACACAACTAGGTCTCTCATAGCTCAATCGGAGTCGAATTCCTATCTCTATCCGATTGGAATATAGAGCGGTTCAATCAACAATTATCTAAAACAAGTGCTTATTAACTGATTTGATTCCCACAATAACACTCAGGCCTTGGGCATACTCAATTGTATAGGCCAAGCCTCTTTCCAATCTAGTTGAGATTCACGACCATAGTTTTCACCAAATCCTGTCACTAGACTTGATTACAACTCATGATTAGAACTCTAATTAAATCAAAATCAATCAATAAACAAATATTCCAGGTCATACAACAAAAGATAAGAACTTTAGTTGAATGAGTTCCCACATGAAAATCAGGCCATTGCATACAAGGCAATCAAAGCGTCTACTATGCCCGGAGTCGATGGTAGATCAATGCATTACACAAGCATAAACAATGCTCAAAAGCTAAGATACTAAGTTAGGATCACTAAGAATCACATGAGCCCGGAGTCATCAAGAGATCAAAGTAAAAACCAACATAGTACTTGATTCAAACTCATATTGAACTAAAATTCATCAATTAAAACATAAAAGGAAACCTAGGTTGCATTAATCCATCAAAAACGAATCAAAAGCTTCCCCTCTTAGCCCTAGCTAAGAGGTTTTAGTTCATCTCTAATATCCTTGAACTAGAAGCCTCTAAAAACATAGAAAATAACTAAAACAGGAAGAAAACTAGAAATCCGAAGTAGAATCTGTCTCCTGAGCAATCCCCACGTCCTCGCCTCCTTTGGTATGAAGGGAAGACATCATTTTATAGCTTGGAGGAGTCCAATACGTAAGAAAGTTCCAGAAATTGCGTAAACTTACGCAATTGCGCAGAAAATTCCGGAGTCCTGATTTAGAAAGTGCTTGTTACGCATGGCCGACCGGTCATGACCGGTCGGACTTCACTTGCAACCATTCTAGCAGCTATGCCCGACCGGTCATGACCGGTCGGACGGTGAATCTCTTTAAGCCAGCAGCTATAGCCGACCGGTCATGACCGGTCGGACTGGCTGTCCAGTGAGTCCAATGGTGTGGCCGACCGGTCTTGACCGGTCGGGCTTCTTTGGCCATCATTCCAGCGGCTATGGCCGACCGGTCTTGACCAGTCGAGCTGCCTTGGCTTGATGTTTTCTTTCTTTCTTTCTTGTTTTCTCTCTTTTCTTTCTTTCTTTCTTCTTTTCTCTTCTCTCCTTGCTTTCTTCTCTTTGATCTTCCTTCAATACTTCATCTAATGAACCTCAATGCTCTTAAAGAGCTCCCTTTAATCTTCAATTTGTGAAATCTCCCTCTTGTTCCTACAATCACAAATCATGCATTAGAATGATCCTTTAAACGTGTAAACCGTGCATAATGAGTGATGAATTGGGGTTAGAATATGCACAATTAAGAGCTCAACACCAATCTTATGATCTTGATGATGAGATGATTAAGGAGTTGGACATTTTGTTAGACACGGTGTCGGTGCCTGAAGAACACCATTCCACTGTTTTACAGTCTTTACCATTGTTTGTGGAAGCACCATAAAATTCTGAAATTGTGGAGGAGACAACTCTAATTGAAGAATACATGATGAATGTCTCTCCACCATCATGGGTCCTTCAGCCCATTGAAAATTCCGATTGGGAGGACCCGTTTTTTATCGATCATAACCCATATCAGAATTTGAGGAGATATCTTTTTGCTGCTGGTGCACAATACGATTGGACTTCAATGATAAGAAGCACACATGTTTACTGTCGAGCAGGACTTTGGATGGTCCTAATGAGAAATTTATTGAAATGCATGAAGATCCTGCTCAAATTTGATCATGTAGTCGATCGGACTAATCAAAGGTAGGTAGGTAGGTTAGGATTTATTTTTCTGAAATTAGGATTGAATAAGTCTCATCGAGACAATGGAAGATGCTAGCATTGATCAACTTGCTACCTCAGGTATTCTCGTTCTCACTCTCCTTTGTTTTATTTCATTGCTCTCATGTCATGCTTATTGTATATCTTGTTACATTGAGGACAATGTAAGATTTTGGTTGGGGGGTGAGATGAGATTCCTCATCTAGCAGTTTGCAATATTTCGAGCATCATATGTGCAAATTTTTTCGAATTTTCTAAAAATTCAAAACTCTTTTGGAAAACTTTGTTTCTATGCATTTGGGATGAAACGAGTATAAGAAGAGGAGATACGAAGTGAGTGATGTTGCAAGCTTTGAACTTCTCTTAATATAATGGTTTTATATGTGAATTCCCCTATTTATGTGATTGATAGAAAATTTGAACACTTTTACACCTAGTTCACATTACACGATTTTCATGGGTTGAAAGGATTATGTGACTTGTGGATTAGCTAGACTTTGATTTAAGGTGTTGAGAAACCAAGCCGGGGTAATTTGTCCATCCTTGTCCATGGGAAAATAACAAAGATATGGATTTCTAAAAATCCTATCTAATTTAAAAGAAATAGGAAAAGGAAGGATGAAATTGGGAATGATGGAAAAATGGTGAAAATTTCCGAAAAGGGCTACCTATTACCAACCGGGGGATGGTCTACCCATAACCAAAGCCGGAAATGGGACGTGGTGTGAAAGCCGTCGGAATGACGGTAAGGCAAATTCCTGTCATAGGCTTGTTGTTGCTCTATACACCTTGCGATCTATAGTTTAGTTGATCTATGAAGAAGATAATCCCAGAAACTCATGAGATGAACTTTCACTATGCACACTAGGTTGAAGTTGTTCGAGTTCTTCTATTTATCAATCAATCAGCGGGAATTTCATGTAGACACTTATTATGCTTTGAGAGTTTAAGGTTTCAACTTCTATCACCTAATTTCTCCAAATTTGATACTTGTATGTCTTGGAATGGATAGAAACATGGTTTCTGAAGGAGAGTTGGTTTTTGGAAGTTTGAGCTTGTTTCACGCATGTTTTGCTCGGGACTAGCAAAAAGCTGGTTGGGGGGTGTGTTGAACCTCCAATTTATACATTTACTGACCCATTACATCACATTATATGCATGGTTTTCATGTTTAAAAAGCCCATCTAATGCTTGTTTTATGATTGTAGGAATGAGAGTGACTTCACCCAATTAGAGACCAAAAGGGGCACATTTAGGAGCTTTAGATGAAGGCCAAGGTAGATCAAAGAAAGGAGAAAGCAAGGAGAGGAGAGGGAAGAAGAAAGAAAGAAAGAAAATGTCAAAACAACAAGGCTTGACCGGTCAACATCGGTCTAGACCGGTCGGCTGCACTCCCTAGACACCTGCCAGACAGGTCTAGACCGGTCAAGACCGGTCGGCCATGCAATTTCAGGGTTTCAGATTGCAGACAGCAGGCCATTCCCGTTTCTGGCTTTTCGGACCAGTTTTTTGAGGCCATATTAATGATATTTGGCAATCCAAAACATCCATGTCGAAGAAGAGCTCGACGCCGAACTAACCCAAGTGGTTTCGTGTCGATCGGAGCTACGGACTGATCGTGGTGGCCAAAACAATACGAACTGTCCAGAAAGTTCCAGATTCTACCTACTCCACTCTGGGCCGGTCCAGGTGGCCCATCATTGATGATATGAAGAATCTACTTTGACCATGTTCTAGACCACATCCATATATGAATAACCACAATGTTTCAGATCAAAAGGATGTGTGGTTTGATCATACCGGTTGAAGAAAGATGGACCATCCAGAAAGATCCAACTGCGCAAAGTTTATAAAAGCCCTAAGTGTTCTAATTTTCGGACCATATTCTGGGATTTTTTTGGACAATCTAATCCATCTATTATGTAGAGGATGAAGTTTTCTACCAATGTTCAAATTTTGGGATCAATCCGACATCTGTACACTCCGGAGCGTTGAAAGCAAGATGACTGGTTCTGAAGGTACCCGAAGTGCGCGATTTTGAGAGGCGGTCGGTGATATGATTGGTGGGCCCATTCAGAGGATAATCTTGGAAATCTAAATCATCTATGAGGAAGATCACATTACAAGGAAGCAACAAATCAAATTTGAAGGCAATCCGACCATTGGTTAAGCCGTACCAAGCGAAACAAATTCTACTATGTTGTTGTACTATTGTTGCACTATAAAAGGAGGTGCTCTCTTTTATTCCAAATCAAGCAAGGACGTGGGAAGCAAGGAGTTCAAGTCCCAGGAGGCTACCTAGCCTCCTACAGCTAGTTGTTCTTCCTTTTCTTAGTTCTAGTTCTAATTTTAATATGCTTTTCCTTAGCTAACCTCTTAGCTAGAGCTAGAGGTGAAATTTGTAGTTGGTTCCAATGCTTTAATTCTTTTATTTCAAGTACCCTTTTCTTAATTTTGGATTTTGAAGTTCTTTTTTTAATAAAGTTTGGTTTTTTAGAAGTTTTGTGAGAATTTATGTGCTCCGAACATGAGTTCCTTGCAATTCTCTGAGATTACCATGATTGGGTTGTTTGAATTCGAATTGTAGTAACCCTTGAGCATGCCATAGTCCATAGGCATGGCTGTTACTCTGAAGGCTACAAGTTCAAGTTCTATGTGCTTCATTAGAACTAGAAATCTGATTTCCAGATTTAAGTGGGACTATTTGTGCTTGAATGTTATATCTTCCAATTAGATGAGAGATAGGACTTTGATTCTAATTGTGTTGTACTTGGATGAATAGATTGGCATTGGACTACTACAAGTGGATCCTTGATGCTTTAGTTCTTCTTATTTTCAGATTTTTCTATTTCATGTGAAAAACTACTTCCTTAAACTTCTTAGATTCTAGTTGTTAGAGTACTTGGAATTGTTTACCTCTTTCCCTGTGGATCGACCTTGGTCTTACCGAGATTTATTACTACATCGCAGCCTTACACTTGAGGCGAGCGAACACCGACCGGTCTAGACCGGTCGGCCTTGTTGCATCCAGCGTCCAGCGAGTTAAGGGGAGATGGCCGACCGGTCTAAACCGGTCGTGGCCCTCCTAGCCGACCGGTCACGACCAGTCTTAGCCCTTTTCTTCTTCATTTCCTTCTTCTTTTCTTCTCTCTCTGCTTCCTTCTTTCTTCGGCCCGCCTTGGGTCTTCATCCAAGGCTCTTAGAGAGATCTTTTTAGTCTTCAATTGGGCGGAGTCCCTCTCATTCCTACAATCATAAAATCATGCATTAGATTAGTTTTTAAATCATGAAAACCTTGCATAATGAGTGATGAATTGGGGTTAGAATATGCACAATTAAGAGCTCCACACCTACCTTCGAAATATCTTTATGAGGTCTTTTATAGCCATTGAATGCTGAAGTTTGGTAGTTCCCTCATAACCATTGCATGGAATAGGCAAGAGGAACTTGACCATCTCTCTCCCAACTACCCGACATAATCATACACACATCATTTGCATCGGTAGCTAATCTTGGGAGCACAAAGAGAAGTTGAAGCATGTGGAGCTGAAGCTACTCATCAAAGGCATGGAATAGGCAAGAGGAATCTCATCTCACCCCCCAACCAAAATCTTACATTGTCCTCAATGTAACAAGATATACAATAAGCATGACATGAGAGCAATGAAATAAAACAAAGGAGAGTGAGAACGAGAATACCTGAGGTAGCAAGTTGATCAATGCTAACATCTTCCATTGTCTCGATGAGACTTATTCAATCCTAATTTTAGAAAAATAAATCCTAACCACCTACTTACCTTTGATTATTCCGATCGACGACATGATCAAATTTGAGCAGGATCTTTATGAATTTCAATAAATTTCTCATGAGGACCATCCAAAGTCCTGCTCGACAGTAAACATGTGTGCTTCTTATCATTGAAGTCCAATCATATTGTGCACCACATGCATAAAAGGAAGAGATAAGAGCAGCAAAAAGATATCTCCTCAAATTCTGATATGGGTTATGATCGATAAAAAACGGGTCCTCCCAATCAGAATTTTCAATGGGCTGAAGGACCCATGATGGTGGAGAGACATTCATCGTGTATTCTTCAGTTAGAGTTGTCTCCTCCACAATTTCAGAATTATATGGTGCTTCCACAAACAATGGTAAAGAGTGTAAAACAGTGGAATGGTGTTCTTCAGGCACCGACACCGTGTCTAACAAAATGTCTAACTCCTTAATCATCTCATCATCAAGATCATAAGATTGGGCCAAGCATTCCTCTAGAAAATCGAGATAGTCGGATGAAGGGTCCTCATCGTCCCTTAATGATTGAAGAAATTCTGTTTCAATGGTAAGGAATTCCTCCTCTATAGAGAGGAGGTCTTCTAAGGAAAAATTTTCAGATTTAGGGGTAAGCACATCATCTAACATTAGTTGATCTTTTAAAATTTCAGATTGTGCCACCTCATCATCCAAAGTAAAAGAATGTTCAATCAAAGGGAGGTCTACCACAATAGAATTTGGCATGTGTTGTTGGTGGAAGGACTCAAAAAGATCAACTTCGGCCATCTCTCTAGCATGCATATCCTCTAGAGACTCATAATCATTATGCCCATTGGAAAAAGAAACCATAGGTTCATAAGCATTCACCAACCCCTCATTGTAGGCAACCCCACTACCGCTTTCAAATTTTATGGATTCCTTGGGTTCGTCAACCGTCATTGAAATCTCTTCATCATTAAGTTCAAAGCATCCAAAAGAGATAGTGGACTCACCATAATTGATGATGACATTGGGATCATCGAAATCAATCTCCTTTAAAAGTCTATTCATTAAATCCGAAGAAGGTGGGACTTGGGTAGCCCCATCCTCCTCATTAAAGGGGATTGATTTGATGCCCCCAATTTCGGGCTCAACGTCTTTACAAGATGGCGAGTAAGCTTGATTTGATTGTTCATCTACATACCCATTCCATATTTCCTCAAGTATTTGTGTATACTTATCATCAAAAGAGGAAGACGTTTTAGGGTGATTGTTAATAACCATGGTTGGTTCCTCCCTTGAACAAGGAGAATGGTGATTTTCCCAATTAAGACCGTACACATTGTAGGATGAAAAGTTATATGATGGTTGATAGGCATATCCATACAAGTAATCACGCATTGTCTTAACTGGTTGTCTACTATTCACCTGTTCCTTTTGTTGTTGCACACCTCCTACCATAACCGGTGGAACACTCATGTTATTTTCAATCCGGTAATCACATAATGTTTTTCCCGGATGATTATCCAATTTTGCTTCATTCCGGTATTCCCCCATCATCTTACGTTGTGTCTCAATATGTGTACTGTTTTCATTAATGTAATCACGCATCGTCTTACGTTGGGGGGGGGGTAGTGGAAGTTCTTTGAATCTCAGAAAAATATTCATATTTGGAGGGATCCCGATCACAATGAGTTTGGGTCCCCCAATCCGACATCTCATCCTCCAAAAGGTACTTATACGCATCATTTGTCCAATCATACATGATGAAATTTTAAGGAATTGGAAACTACCCTAATCTAAAAAAAAAACAAAAAGAAGGGAGATGGGGAGATGTTACCCAATAGAGTGAGATCTATGTCAGCAATAATGTCTTACAAAATCAAACAAAAAATTGATAGTAATGTAGAAAAAAAATTTAGAAAATCTACTTTTATAAAAACTGAAATCCTACCTAACCAAAACTACTCTATAGCTACTAGAACAATTAGAACCGTTTAACCTTTTCCCCGGCAACGGTGCCAAAAAGTTGTTCGCTCACCTCAAGTGTAAGGCTGCGATGTAGTAATAAATCTCGGTAAGACCGAGGTTGATCCACAGGGAATTGGAAAACAGGTTCCAAACTATTACAGCAACTCAATTTTCAATAGATAAGAAATTCAATTGGAATAATTATGCTAAAACAGTGACTTAATGAAAATCAGTAGGTTAAGGTACTGAGGCATTCAAGGATCCACTTGTAGCAATCCCATGTCAATCCAATCAATCCAAGCAAGATACACAACTAGATTTGAAGTCTTATCTCTCATCTAATTGGAAAATAAAGCATTAAACACATTCAATCCCATTCAAGTTGAACTTCCAAGTTCTAGTCCCATTCAATTAATGTAGAATTCAAAATCATAGCCTTCGGAGTAACAGCCATGCCTGTGGACTATGGCTTGCTCAAGGACTACTATAATTCGAATCTAAACAAGCACCATATGATAATCTCAGAGAATTGCAAGGAATCCATGTCCGGAGCACATGAACTCTCATAAAACATCTCAAACTATCAACTTAAGGAACTAGAATAAATAAAAATCCAAACTTGAATTGAAATTACTTGAATTAAACTGAATCAAACATGGAAATTAGCTACAAGCTTCACCTCTTAGCCTTAGCTGAGAGATTCTAGCCGACCATTGTCATACTACAACTAGAACTCATGAAAGAAAGCATAAAAACTAGAAAAACCGGAGTTTGGAGGGTTGCAGACGCTCCACGACGTCCCTTGGCTTCTATGATACCCTAGGAAGAGCCCCTAGGTGTCCTTTTATAGTGAGGACGCTCGGTTGCATCGGAATCTTCCAGAAACTGCGTAAGGTTACGTAGTGCGCAGTAATTTTCGGACCCGGAAATAGAAACTGCCTGATTTTCAGCATGGCCGACCGGTCGGACGATCGGTCGAACTAGTCTGGCCGACCGGTTTGGCTGCACATGTCCAGAGAGCACAGGGAGTATTTGGCTTGTTGGCCGACCGGCCACGACTGGTCTGACCTGCTTATGGTCATTGGTCCAGCGTGCTTCCAGAGAGATGGCCGACCGGTTGGCCGACCGGTCAGGACCGGTCGAACCAACTGGTCCTTCCAATGGTTTCCAAAGGTGTGGCCGACCGGTCGGACGACCAGTCGGACTAACTCTTCTTCTTCTTTTTCTTCTTTTCTTCATTCTCTTTTCTCCCTCTTTCTTCTTCCTTCTTTGGTCCACCTTGGACTTTCATTAACAGGTTCTAAATGGACCCTTTTTGGTCTCCAATTGAGTGAAGTCTGCTCTTATCCCTACAATCACAAAACATACATTAGATGGGCCTTTTAAACATGAAAACCATGCACATAATGTGATGTAGTGGGCTATGTAATGTATAAATTGGAGGTTCAACAGCCAAAGCGCCCAGTGATCTCGAAGGGTCCAATGAATCTCGGGGCAAGCTTCCCCTTAACTCCAAAATGAACCACACCCTTCATGGGTGAGACCCTGAGATACACACGATCCCCAATGAAAAACTCTAAGGGACGACGTCGACGATATGCAAAACTCTTCTGTCGACTCTGAGCTATGCGCATCCTCTACCTAATGATATCGATAGCCTCAGATGTCCTTTGCACCAACTCGGGACCTAGAGACGACGCTCTCCAACCTCGGTCCAACAACTAGGAGACCTACAAGGTCTACCATAAAACGCCTCAAAAGGAGCCATACCAATAGTCGCCTAGTAGCTGTTATTGTATGCAAACTCAGCCAAACGCAGGTGTTTGTCCCAACTACCTGAGAAATCCAACACGCAAGCTCGAAGCATGTCCTCAAGGATCTGGTTGACCCTCTCGGTCTGTCCATCAGTCTGAGGATGATATGCAGTGCTGAACTTCAAGGCAGGCCCCATCGCCTTCTGAAAACTCCTCTAGAACCGCGACGTAAATATCGGATCTTGGTCAGAAACGATCGAAATGGGGACACCGTGCAGTCTCATAATCTCCTCGATAAACAAATATGCAAGTCGGTCCAATGGCCAGGTCGCACGTATGGCAAGAAAATGTGCTGACTTCGTAAGGCGATCGACAACAACCCAGATGGTGTCGTGATCACTCCGAGTCCTTGGCAAGCCCATAATGAAGTCTGTGGTCACGTGCTCCAATTTCCACAACGGGACACTTAATGGCTGCAAGGGACCTGGAGGTTTGCGATGGTCGGCCTTGACACGTTGGCAAGTGTCACACTCGGCCACAAAACTGGCAATCTGACGCTTCATTCTGGCCTAGAAATACTGCCTCCTCATATCACGATACATCTTGGTAGAGCCGGGGTGAATCGTGAACCTCGATCGATGTGCCTCATCCATAAGATCTTTGCGCAACTGTGGAATATCTGGGACACACAACCGACCCCTGAAACGAAGTCCACCATCTGACCCAATCTGCCAATTTTTTTGATCCTCTGACGGGGCCTCTGCCGATAATCCTGCAACGTCTGATCGGCCTGCTGAGCCTCGATCACCCTAGAAACAAGAGAGGGTTGAATCAACAAGCTCGATAACTGCGCGATAGAAGACTGCAAGCTCGGCTCAAAATCATACTCGGCAACATCCTTGAACATCCTCCACTCCTGGACCATCATATGCGCCACCAGGCCTCGTGGTTGACGGCTAAGGGCATCTGCCACCACGTTGGCCTTGCTAGGGTGGTATTGAAGATCGAAATCATAATCCTTCTAGAGCTCCATCCAGCGTATCTACCTCATGTTCAACTCAGACTACGAGAAGAGATACTTCAGGCTCTTGTGGTCCGGAAAGAGCTCGAACCTCACCCCATAAAGATAGTGCCTCCACACCTTCAGTGCGAAGACTATCGCTGCTAACTCCAGATCATGTGTGGGGTAGTTTTGCTCATGGACCTTGAGCTGGCGAGACGCGAAGGCCACGGGTCTACCATGCTGCATCAGGCCAGCACCCAAACCAATATGTGTTCGCTCGCCTCAAGTGTAAGGCTGTGATGTAGTAATAAAACTCAGTAAGACCGAGGTCGATCCACAGGGAATTGGAGAACAAGTTCCAAACTATTCCAGCAACTCAGTTTGCAATAAATAAGAGATTCAATTAGAACAATTATGCTAAAACAGAAACTTAATGAAAAACAGTAATTTAAAGACACTAAGGCATTCAAGGATCCACTTGTAGCAATCTCATGTCAATCCAATCCATCCAAGCAAAATATGCAAGTAGATTTGAAGTCCTATCTCTCATCTAGTTGGAAAATAAAACATTAAACACATTCAATCCTACTCAAGTTGAACTTCCAAGTTCTAGTCCCATTCATCAATGTAGAATTCGAAATCATAGCCTTCGGAGTAACAGCCATGCCTATGGACTATGGCCTGCTCAAGTATTACTATAATTCGAATCTAAACAAGCACACCATGATAATCTCAGAGAATTGCAACGAATCCATGTCCGAAGCACATGAACTCTCATAAAACATCTAAAACTATCAATTTTAAGAACTAGAATAGTCAAAAATCCAAACTTGAAATAGAACTACTTGAATTAAACTGAATCAAACATGAAATTAGCTACAAGCTTCACCTCTCAGCCTTAGCTGAGAGATTCTAACCGAGCATTATCATACTACAACTAGAACTCATAAAAGAAACTAGAAAACATAGGAAAATCGAAGTTTGGAGGGTTGCAGACGCTCTACGACGGCTTCCTTCCTCTCCCACGAAGTTCTCTTGCTTCTATGATGCCCTAGGAAGAGCCCCTAGGTGTCCTTTTATAGTGGGGAAGCTCTGCTGCGTCGGAATCATCCAGAAAGTGCGTAAGGATACGCACTGCGCAGAAGTTTTCGGAGCCCAGAATAGAAACTACTCGTTTTTACGCATGACCTGACCGGTCGGACCTGGTCTGTTGCACGTCCAGGGAGTACAAGATAAAGGATGAACTGCTGGCCGACCGGTCTTGACCAGTCGGACTGGTTTGGCCGACTAGTCTTGATCGGTCGGACTGGTTTGTTTGATTGTCCAGCGTCCAAAACAAAAGGCAGTGGGGTGGCCGACCGGTCTGGCTTCTTTAGCCGACCGGTCATGACTAGTCGGACCTTCTTCCCTTTACATTTTCTTTCTTCCTTTCTTCTTCTCTCTCCTCTCCTTGCTTTCTTCTTTCTTCGGCCCTCCTTCAACCTTCATCCAATGGTTCTAAATGACCCCTTTTGGTCTCCAATTGAGTGAAGTCCGCTCTCATTCCTACAATTACAAAACATGTATTAGATGGGCCTTTTAAACATGAAAACCATGCATACACTGTGATGTAATGGGCTATGCAATGTATAATTTGGAGGTTCAACAATATGCGAGGCATCTGTAAAAACCACGAATCCTTGACTCCCAGAGGGAAGAGTGAGGACTAGTGTAGAAGTAAGACGGTCATTCAGTTCTGCAAATGCTCTCTCACAAGCATCACTCCAAACGAACTCAGCGCCCTTCCGGGTCAACCTGGTCAGCGGGGCTGCAATACGAGAGAAGCCCTCGATGAAACGACGATAATAACCTGCTAACCCAAGGAAACTCTGGATTCGGACGCATTCGTGGGCTGACCCCACTGACGCACATCATCAATCTCCACCAGATCCACTGCTACTCCATGCCTCGTCATAACATGACCGAGAAACTTCACTTTCTCCTGCCAAAACTCGCACTTCTCCAACTTCGCATAAAACCGGTGTGTGCGGAGGGTCTGCAAGGTGATCTTCAGATGCTACTCATGCTCCTCCTGAGTTCTCAAATAGATCAGAATGTCATCAATGAACACCACAACGAACTAATCAAGGTAGGGATGAAAGACCTCATTCATCAACTGCATGAACACAGCGGGTGCGTTGGTCAGTCCGAAGGACATAACCTGGAACTTAAAATGACCGTAAGGTGTCCTGAATGCCATCTTTGGGATATCCTCCTCCTGGACACGGACCTGATGATAACCGGACCGTAGATCAAGCTTCGAAAAGAACTGGGCCTCCCGCAACTGGTCAAATAAATCATCGATCTTCGGAAGCGGGTACCTATTCTTAATCGTGACTTTGTTGAGCTCGCGGTAATTGTTGAACCTCCAATTTATACATTGCATAGCCCTTTACATCACATTATAGGCATGGTTTTCATGTTTAAAAGGCCCATTGAATGCATGTTTTGTGATTGTAGGGATGAGAGCGACTTCACCCAATTGGAGATAAAAAAGAATACATTAGGACCCTTTTGAATGAAGACCCAAGGTGGACCAAAGAAGGAAGAAGAAAGAGGGAGGAAAGAGAAGAAAGAAAAGAAGAAAAAGAAGAAAATGGTCAAGAGCCGACCGGTCCAGACCGGTCGGCCGACCTGTCAGCCCTTGTGAAGATCACTGGACAAAGGACCAGTTGGTCCGACCGGTTGTGACCGGTCGACCAACAGGTCGGTGACCCTGCTGAACTCCCTAGATGTTTAAACTATGATGGTCCGACCAGTCAAGACCAGTCGGCCAACAGGCCAGATCCTCCCTGTGCTCTCTGGACGTTCGACATACGCAGCTAGACTGGTCAAGACCGGTCGGCCCTACATAAGACAACGTGTTTCTATTTTCGAACTCCGAATTCTTCTGCGCAAGTGAGTATCCTTACGCAGTTTCTAAATGATTCTGACGCAACCTGAGCTTCCCCACTATAAAAGGACACCTAGGGGCTCTTCTTAGGGCATCATAGAAGCTAAGGGACATCGTGGAAGAGGAAGCAAGCCGTCGTGGAGCGTCTGCAACCCTCCAAACTCCGATTTTTCTATGTTTTCTAGTTTTCTTTTATGAGTTCTAATTGTAGTATGACAATGCTCGGCTAGAATCTCTCAGCTAAGGCTGAGAGGTGAAGCTTGTAGCCAATTTCATGTTTGATTCAATTTAATTCAAGTAGTTCTATTTCAAGTTTAGATTTTGAATGTTCTAGTTGTTCGCTTCCCCAAGTGTAGGGTTGCGATGTAATAATAATCTCGGTAAGACCGAGGTCAATCCACAGGGACTTATGTAGAAATTCACAAATACATCCAATAGTTTCTATTGAGAAGCTAACAACCAGATTTGTAGGAGATTGATGTAACAACTTTGAACTTAAACTGAAGTAAACAATTATAAAAATTCACTAGGGGTTCAAGGATCCACTTGTAGCAATCCTTGATGCTCAATTCGCTGTGGTCTCACACTTTCTCAAGTAGAATTAAAATTAAGATCTATTTAGTCGGATGATAGAACAGTTAAACCAAACAACCTGCCATATGTATGAACAATGCATATGATTCACTCAATGCAAGCTAGGATGAGCATACTCAATTGCATAGATCAATCCTAATTCAAATAAGCTAAGTTCACAATCATAACCATCCTTAATTCCTGTCACAAGACAAAGCTAGATTATGATTTGAACTTTATTTAAATCATATACACAGTCCCATACATACTACAGAAATCCAGAAAGTAGAACTTTGGTAGGAAGTTCTCACATGAAGATCATAGTACTAGAGCGTACTCCAATTCCTCGGATCATACAGGTCTAGACTAGCACACAACCATTAAGAACTCAAGCAATTCTCCCAAACATCCATGAGTCATCATAAGACTAAGAAAAACTACTTGGAACTTGTATTAACTTCAAACCATTGTTCATAAACATGAAATCCAACTTTAAAACCAACTTAAACGAATTGAAAACATCTTAGATTCACTACAAGCTTCACCTCTTGGCCCTAGCTAAGAGGTTTAGCCGTTCATGATCCAAAGAAACATGAAACAACTAAGAAAAAGCATAAAAACAGTAAACAAACTAGGAGGAGTTGTGGAACTCCGAAATCCACTTCCGCCGCCTCCCACCTTGCTCAAACCCTTCTAAGATACCCTAGGAACGATCCCTAGGTGTCCTTTTATAGTGGGAGGCTTCGCAGCATCAGAATCTTTCAGAAATTGAGTAAGAGTATGCAGTGCGCAGAGAATTTCGGGGCTTGTAGAACACATCTCATTACGCAGACGACCGGTCTGAGCTACTAGACTACCGGTCGCACGACTGGTCTCAAAAGTGAAAAATTTGTCCAGAGAGTTTTGGGATTTTCCACCCAGAAAATTACTTCAAGGACCGGTCGCACGACCAGTCACAGCAGTGGACGACCGGTCGCATGACCGGTCGTGGACAGTCCAGAGAGCTGTGGCTGCAGAGGTACTTCTGTTGAGTGATCAGATTGGTCGGACGACCGGTCGTGGGTGTCTTCTTCTTCCTTCTTTTCTTCTTTTCTTTGCTTCTTTCTTTGCTTCTTTCTTCCACCCTTTCCCACTTGGTCCTTTGGTCTTCTTTGCTTCTAAATGGTGTCCTTAAGTCTCCATTTGATGATTCCTCTCTCTCATCACTACAATCACAAATCCATGCATTAGTTTAGTCTATAAACCATGAAAACAAGCATAATGAGTGATGAATTGGGGTTAGAATATGCACAATTAAGAGCTCAACACACCCCCCAACCAGCATTTTGCTAGTCCCGAGCAAAACATGCGTAAAACCAATTTCATTCTCCAAACCCAACTCTCCTTTAGAAACCATTCTTCTATACATCCCTAAGCTACACAAGTGTAAGAATTAGAGAACTTAGGTGATAGAGGTTGAAATCGTAAACTCTCAAAACATAATAAGTATCCATATGAAATTCTCACTGATTGTTTGAAAAATAGAAGAACTTGAACAAATTCATCCTAGTGTGCATTGTGAAGGTTCATCTCATGAGCTTCCAGGATTATCTTCTTCACAGATCAACTAGACTATAGATCTTAAGATATATAGAGCAACAACAAGCCAATGACAGGAATTTGCCTTACTGTCCTTCCGACGACTTTCACACTACGTCCCATTTTCAACTTTGGTTATGGGTAGACCATCCCCCAGTTGGTAATAGGTAGCCCTAATCGAAATTTTCCACCATTTTTCCATCATTCCCAATTTCATCCTTCCTTTTCCTTTTTCTTTTTCTTTTAAATTGGATACGATTTCTAGAAATCCATATCTTTCGTTATTTTTCCATGGATAAGGATGGACAAAGTACCCCGGCTTGGTTTCTCAACACCTTAAATCAAAGTCTAGCTAATCCACAAATCACATAATCCTTTCAACCCATGAAAATCGTGCGCTGTGAGCTAGGTGTAAAGGTGTTCAAATTTTCTATCAATCACATAACTAGGAGAATTCACATATAAAACCATTATGCTATGAGAAGTTCAAGACTTACAACCTCATACACTTCATATCTCCTCCTCTTATGCTCATATCATCTTGAATGCATAAAAACAAAGTTTTGTATTTTAGAAAAATCAAAAAATTTCTACGTAATTGCTCGAAATGTTACAAAACGCTGGATTCATCCAAGTGATCCAACACCCCCCAACCAAATCTTGCATTGTCTTTAATGTAAAAGATGTGCACTGAGCAAAACATGAGAGCAATTTGAAAATCAAAGGGAGTGAGGAATGATAGTACTTGAGAGAGTGAAAAGTGAATTCTTCCTCCTTCTAACAAACCTATGAAAAGTAAACAAACGTAACCAAATTCTAATTCTAACTACTCTATACCTCCATCAGACTAGGAGATCAATCATCCTGATACACAGAATCAGTCAGAGGTATGGACATACCTTCTGAAGGAAACTTCTCAAAGAACGGCTTTAATCGCTAACCATTCGCCTTAAAAATGTTGCCGTTCCTTGGATTTAACAACTCGACGGTCCCATATGGGTAGACAGTTTGCACAATGTAGGGACCGGTCCATCGAGATCTCAATTTTCCTAGAAATAAATAGAGGTGAGAATTATACAAAAGGACTTTTTGATTGATCGTGAATGTCTTATGAAGAATGTTCTTATTATGGAATATCTTCGTCTTGTCCTTGTAAATTCTCGCATTCTCATAAGCTTTGTTCCGGATTTCTGCAAGTTCATTCATTTGAAGTTTGCGCAACGAGCTCGCCTTGTCAGAATCAAAATTTATCTTCTTAATTGCCCAATATGCCCTGTGTTCCAATTCAACAGGCAAGTGACAAGCCTTCCCATAGACAAGTCTATAGAGAGACATTCCAATAGGGGTCTTAAAAGCGGTACGGTAGGCCCAAAGTGCATCGGTAAGTCGAAGCGACCAATCCTTGCGATTGGGGTTTACCGTTTTCTCTAAAATGTGTTTAATTTCCATATTGGATATCTCAGCTTGACCACTAGTTTCGTGGGTGATTGGGAGTGCTCACTTTGTGTGTTACGCCATATTTCTTCATTAAGGTTTCAAATGGGCGATTACAAAAGTGAGACCCTCCATCACTTATGATGACTCGAGGTGTTCCAAACCGGGAAAGAATATTCTCTTTTAAGAAGCGATTGACCATTTTATGGTCATTATTCCGGCAAGGGATGGCCTCGACCCATTTGGATACATAGTCAACGGCAAGCAAGATGTATGCGCTTCCAAAAGAAGATGGGAATGGACCCATGAAATCGATGCCCCAACAGTCAAGAATTTCAATTATTAAGATGGGATTGAGTGGCATCATATTTCTGCGGGAGATTCCTCCCAATTTCTGACAAGGCTCACATGATTTACAAAACTCATGTGTGTCTTTGAACATAGTGGGCCAGTAAAACCCACACTTGCAAAATTTTGGCTGTGGTCTTTTTAGCCGAAAAGTGGCCACCACAAGCCTGAGAGTGACAAAAGGAGATGATACTTTGTTGTTCATTATCTGGCACACATCTCCTTATGATTTGATCGGGACAATACTTGAATAAGTATGGGTCATCCCATAGGAATTTTCGCACCTCAGTGAAGAATTTATCCTTATCTTGCTTTTTCCAATGTGTAGGAATCTGTTGAACCTCAAATTTATACATTGCATTGCCCAGTACATCACATTATATGCAAGGCTTTCATGTTTAAAAGGCTTATCTAATGCATGTTTTGTGATTTCAGGAATGAGAGTGGAATTCACCCAATTGGAGACTAAAAAGAGCCATTTGAAGCCATTGGATGAAGAAGAAAGAAGGACCAAAGAAAGTAGAAAGAGAGGAGAAGAAAGGAAGAAAGAAGCAAAAGGAGAAAGCAGGAACAGAGGCCAAGACCGGTCATGCGACCGGTCGTTCATCGCCAGGACTGATCGTCCGACTGGTCTGATTATGCACAGAAGGAAAAATTTCAGCGAAGGTCACTAGACTATTCACGACCAATCGTGCGACTGGTCGTCCGATGCCCAGACCAGTCGTGCGATCGGTCCTTCAATTAAAATTTAAAGGCGGAATTTTGGCAAAACTCGCTGGACTGTTTTTGGACGTTTTGGGACCGGTCGTCTGCGTAATAAAGCTTCTCCGTGAAGCTCCGAGATTTTCTGCACAGTGCGTAACCTTGCGCAATTTCTAGATGTTTTCGACGCAAAGGGGCTTTCACACTATGAAAGGACACCTAGGGGTTCTTCCTAGGTCATCATAGAAGCCAAGGAAGGTCGTGGGAACTGACGGAAGTCGTCGTGGAGCGTCAGCAACCCTCCAATTTCCGATTTTTCTAGTTTTTATGCTTTCTATTATGAGTTCTAGTTGTAGTATGACAATGCTCGGCTAGAATCTCTCAGCTAAGACTGAGAGGTGAAGCTTGTAGCTAATTTCATGTTTGATTCAAGTTAATTCAAGTAATTTTCAATTCAAGTTTGGATTTTTCATATTCTAGTTCTTAAGATGGTAGTTTGAGATGTTTTATGAGAGTTCATGTGCTCCGGACATGATTTCCTTGCAATTCTCTGAGATTATCATATGATGCTTGTTTAGATTCGAATTATAGTAATCCTTGAGCAGGCCATAGTCCATAGGCATGGCTGTTACTCTGAAGGCTATGATTTTGACTTCTACATTAATTGAATGGGACTAGAACTTGGAAGTTCAGCTTGATTGGAATTGAATATGTTTGAATGCTTTATTTTCCAACTAGATGAGAGATAGGACTTCAAATCTAGTTGTGTTCTCTACTTGGACTGATTAGATTGACATGGGATCGCTACAAGTGGATCCTTGAATGCCTTAGTACCTTAAATTACTGATTTTCCATTAAGTTACTGTTTTAGTTTAATTATTCAATTGAATCCTATTTCTTGCAAAACTGAGTTGCTGACATAGTTGAAAGTTGTTTCTAATTTCCTGTGGATCGACCTCGGTCTTACCGAGATTTATTACTACATCGCAGCCTTACACTTGAGGTGAGCGAACAAGTTTTTGGCGCCGCTGTCGGGGAACTTAGATAACGGTTTTCAAATTGTTTTAGTGGCTGTAGAAGTAGAAGTAGATAGATTATCTGATTTTTTCTAGAACTAACAAATTGTTTGGTTTTGTAGGATTTCTTCTCTAGTTAAAAGCGCATCAGGTGATACCTTTCTAAATTAGCTTTTTACAGATTTTCTATTTTCAGAATAATTTCAGATTTCTAGGATTTAGGATTAGTGTAGTTTTTGTTGAGTGGTTTATGTCCCGTTGGGAACGTAACCACTCAAATTGTCTCCAATCTGAAGGTGGTTTAGTTGGACCATTGACAGTCCATAGACGAGTCCGAAATTACCAAGATCATTGTGAAAGTTTGGGGAGTATGGATCAAACACCTTTAAGGAATCCTCCCCCCCCCCCCCCCCCCCTACTCCAACTACAAACGCAAATCAAGAAGGAGTAGGAGAGAATGAGGTATATAATGTTCCTCCACTGAGATCATTGCGGGATTACCTACAACCAGCCCTTGCAATTACACCCTCTTGTGTGGTTCTACCACCAAACGGGGGAAACATTGACATAAAGCCGGGTGTAATTCAACTTTACCAAAGTTCCGTGGGCTAGACTCTGACCGCCCATATCTACACTTGAAAGAATTTGAAGAAGTGGTGGCTACCTTGCAGTACTCCAATGTTTCAGAAGATACCATTAAACTTAAGCTTTTTCCCTTTTCATTGAAAGAAAGAGCCAAAGATTGGCTTCACTCTCTTAGACCATATTCGATTGGGTCATGGATTGAGATGACCTGGGAATTCTTGAAAAAGTTCTTCCCGGCTCATAAAAAGAACACCCTTCGAAGAGCCATAATGAATTTCTTGGCTAAAGAGGGTGAATCTTTTTTTCAATGTTGGGAGAGATTTAAGGACCTCCTACTTGCTTGCCCACATCATGGCTATGAGAGTTAGTGAATTATAAATTTTTTCAATGATGGATTAAGTTCCAATATGCGCCAATTTGTAGAGATGATGTGCAATAGCGAGTTTATGAGTAAAAATCCAGATGAGGCTTGGAGTTACTTGTACATGTTGGCTGAAAATGCCCAATCTTGGGATACCTCGGATAAACCCAATAACCCCAAGCCTATTCAAGAGAAATGAGGGATCTATATCCTTAAGGAGGAAGACGACGTGAATGCAAGGATAGCCAACCTCACAAGGAAGGTTGAGGCCATGGAACTCAGTAAAAGTGGAGTTCCAAAGTCCAATGAAGCTATTGAAACCATATGTGGGATTTGTCTCACCGATTTACACGCTACGCAAGATTGTCCCACAATTCCTGCATTTCAAGAGGTATTACCTGAACATGCAAATGCCACATATGGGTATCAACGACCCTTCAATGTACCGGTGGGTAATACGTACAATGACAATTGGAAGAACCACCCAAATTTTAGTTGGAAGAATGCTCCTACGGGCAATCCTACTAACTCTCAAAGAGGGCCACCCATGCAAAATATGGCCCTACCTTAGTTCTCAATGGAGGATACCTTGAAAGTGTTTATACAAGGGCAAACGCAAATCAATCAAACAAATCAGCAAATGTTCCAAGAGCTTAAAGTCTCGGTTGATGAGATTAAGGGACGCTTGAATGCTAGGGAAGCGACCTTTCTGACCTAACCTCAGCCCAATCCAAAGCAAGTACATGAAGTGACATTCCTAATCCTTCCAACCAACACATGGAGCAAGCCAAATCCATCACCACTCTTAAAAGTGGTAAACAAATTGACAAATCTATTCCAGTGAAGGCCGATGAGCCTAATGATCCGGTAAATTCTGAGGATGAGGATGGATCAAACTTAGCCCCACAAGAACCGGAACGCATTTACAAGCCCGTAGCACCATTCCCTTCAAGATTGGTTGCCCCAAAATCTCTTCCAAACTCTCATGATATTCTAGAGATTTTCAGACAAGTCAAGATTAATATCCCTTTGCTTGATGCCATCAAACAAATCCCCTCTTATGCCAAGTTTCTAAAGGACCTATGCACAACAAAACGCAAATATAATGTGCAGCAAAAGGCCTTCTTAACTGAGCAGGTGAGTGCCATTCTCACTCAAAAGACCCCCCCCAAAATTCAAAGATCCGGGTAGTCCCACAGTCTCATGTATCATTGGAGACTACCGGATTGAGCGTGCGTTGCTAGATTTGGGGGCAAGTGTGAGCTTGATCCCATACTCAGTATATTAGCAATTGGGTCTTGGTGAATTAAAACCCACCAAAACCACGTTGCAACTCGCTGATAGATCTATCCGTGTACTGAGGGGGATAGTTGAGGATGTTCTATTTCAAGTTAACAAATTCTACTACCCGGTAGATTTTATTGTCTTGGACACACAACCGGTTTTGAATGCTAGCACTCAAATACCGGTGATATTAGGCCGTCCATTCCTTGCCACATCAAACGCAATCATCAATTGCCGAAATGGGGTGATGCAACTATCCTTTGGAAACATGACATTAAAGGTGAATGTGTTTCACTTGGGTAAAAGGCATAGGGATGATGATGATATCCACGAGGTTGATTTGATTGATTCAATCGTGGAAGAGGAGTTCGCTTTAAGGCAAAATTTTGATCCTCTAGATGTTGTTAGTTTTGATCCCTTTGAGGATTGGGATGACAAAGATGGTCCCCATGGGGTAAACATGATAGAATCCATGGATGATGGGGGGTTTTCCCAACATGATCTACCTGAAAGCTTGGAGACATATTTTACACATTCTAAGGATAAATCTAATTCTCATTTTCTTAAGACCTTGGAAGTGTCAATTTTTGAAAATTCAATTGACAAGTCACCAATTTCTGATTTACACAAATTTGTTGTGCTGGATTTGGAAGAGTTGGTGCTTGATTTGCCTACAGAGAGGCCAATTTTTGAAAGTGTAGAGGTTGAGGACCCACTCCAACCTACACAAAATTCTGAGAAGGAGGAAGACATAAAGGGTTCAAATCTGAAAATTACCTCTGATGAGGTCTCTTATACACTTGAGGAGTGCCTAATGTACTTTGAGGATTGGGATGATCCCATGATTCAGGACATTGTACATGCTTTGAGAGAGACCTCCCCGATGCCTAAAAAGGTTCCTTCCACAGAACACCAAACTGAAAAGTCAATTGTGGAAGCACCAGTGATATCTGATTTTATGGAGATCATATCGACTTGTGAAAAAGAAATACAAGTCTCCACATCTCTTTGGTTTGTTCAAACCGAAGAACACTTCTGGATGATTCGTACTTGAATAATTTTCGCCCAGACAAGAAGGAAAGGAGATCCATATTCAATGATTTCCAACCTATGAAATTCTCCTTTCCTAGTACATGTGACAATTTTGTTAAAGAACCCGCTGAAATTTTTCAGCAGGATTTTCAATGGGGTAGAATGATCGATGTCACTAATGTACTTTCCAAAGCAGGATGGTGGATAGTTCTACTGAAAAATTTGTTACACCACTTGATGATCCTGCTCAACTTTGTCCTTTTGGATGTTATAATGATAATTGATCTCCTAGTCTGATGGAGATCCTCTTTTTAAAAAGGGACAGGTTAGTTATCTTTATTGCTTTCCGTAGATTAGGTTTAGTTTATCTAGTTTTACCTGTTTTAGTAGGATTTAGTTATTGGAGTTGCAGACTTCCATGATCTCTCTCTCAGGTACTATTGTTCTCACTCTCTCATATTTTACCATTGCTCTCATGTTCATGCTCATTGCATATCTTTTTAAATTGAGGACAATGCAAGAATTGGTTGGGGGGTGAGATGAGATTCCTCATCTAGCATGATGCAACATTTCGAGCCTCATATGCGCAAATTTTTTCAAATTTTCGAATTTTCTAAAAGTTCAAAACTCTTTTAGAAATCCTTATTTCTATGCATTCGAGATGATATGAGTATGAGAAGAGGAGATATGAAGTGTGTGATGTTGTAAGTCTTAAATTTCTCCCAACATAATGGTTTTACATGCTAGTTCCCCTATTGTTGTGATTGATAGAAAATTTGAACACTTTTTACACCTAGTTCACATTACACTGATTTTTATGGTTAAAAGGATTATGTGATTTATAGATTAGCTAGACTTTGATTTAAAGGTGTTGAGAAACCAAACCGGGGTATTTTGTCCATCCTTGTCCATGGGAAAATAACGAAAGATATGGATTTTTAAAAATCCTATCTAAATTAAAAAGAAAAAGGAAAAGAAAGGATGAAATCAGGAATGAAGGAAAAATGGTGAAAAATTCTGAAAAGGGCTACCTATTACCAACCGGGGGATGGTCGAACCGTAACCAAAGCCGGAAATGGGACGTAGTGTGAAAGCCATCGGAAGGACGGTAAGGCAAATTCCTGTCATAGGTTTGTTGTTGCTCTGTGCACCTTAAAATTTTTAGTTTACTTAATCTATGAAGAAGGTAATCCCAGAGACTCATGAAATGAACTTTCACTTTGCACACTGGGTTGAAATTGTTCGAGTTCTTCTATTTATCAATCAATCAGTGGGAATTTCATGTAGACACTTCTTATGCTTTGAGAGTTAAGTTTGCAATTTCTATCACCTAGTTTCTCCAAATTTTATATTTGTATGTCTTGGAATGGATAGAAACATGGTTTCTGAAAGAGAGTTGGGTTTGGAGGTTTGAACTTATTCACGCATGTTTTGCTCGGGACTAGCAAAAAGCTGGTTGGGGGGTGTGTTGAACCTCAAATTTATACATTGCATTGCCTAGTACATCACATTATATGCAAGGTTTTCATGTTTAAAAGGCTTATCTAATGCATGTTTTGTGATTTCAGGAATGAGAGTGGAATTCACCCAATTGGAGACTAAAAAGAGCCATTTGAAGCCATTGGATGAAGAAGAAAGAAGGACCAAAGAAAGTAGAAAGAAAGGAGAAGAAAGGAAGAAAGAAGCAAAAGGAGAAAGCAGGAACAGAGGCCAAGACCGGTCGTGAGACCGGTCGTTCATCGCCAGGACCGGTCGTCCGACTGGTCTGATTATGCACAGAAGGAAAAATTTCAGGGAAGGTCACTGGACTATTCATGACCGGTCGTGCGGCCGGTCGTCTGATGCCCAGATCGGTCGTGCGACCGGTCCTTCAATTAAAATTTAAAGGCAAAATTTTGGCAAAACTCGCTGGACTAGTTTTTGGACATTTTGTGACCGGTCGTCAGGGAGCTCAGACCGGTCGTGTGACCGGTCGTCTGCGTAATAAAGCTTCTCCGTGAAGCTCCAAGATTTTCTACGCAGTGCGTAACCTTGCGCAATTTCTGGACTGTTTCCGACGCAAAGGGGCTTCCACACTATAAAAGGACACCTAGGGGCTCTTCCTAGGTCATCATAGAAGCCAAGGAAGGTTGTGGGAACAGACGGAAGTTGTCGTGGAGCGTCAGCAACCCTCCAATTTCTGGTTTTTCTAGTTTTTATGCTTTCTATTATGAGTTCTAGTTGTAGTATGATAATGCTCGGCTAGAATCTCTCAGCTAAGGCTGAGAGGTGAAGCTTGTAGCTAATTTCATGTTTGATTCAAGTTAATTCAAGTAATTTTTAATTCAAGTTTGGATTTTTCATATTCTAGTTCTTAAGATGGTAGTTTGAGATGTTTTATGAGAGTTCATGTGCTCCGGACATGAATTCCTTGAAATTCTCTGAGATTATCATATGATGCTTGTTTAGATTCGAATTATAGTAATCCTTGAGCAGGCCATAGTCCATAGGCATGGCTGTTACTCCGAAGGCTATGATTTTGACTTCTACATTGATTGAATGGGACTAGAACTTGGAAGTTCAGCTTGATTGGAATTGAATATGTTTGAATGCTTTATTTTCCAACTAGATGAGAGATAAGACTTCAAATCTAGTTGTGTTCTCTACTTGGATTGATTGGATTGACATGGGATCGCTACAAGTGGATCCTTGAATGCCTTAGTACCTTAAATTACTGATTTTCCATTAAGTTACTGTTTTAGTTTAATTATTCAATTGAATCCTATTTCTTGCAAAACTGAGTTGCTGACATAGTTTGAAAGTTGTTTATAATTCCCTGTGGATCGACCTCGGTATTACCGAGATTTATTACTACATCACAGCCTTACACTTGAGGCGAGCGAACAGAATCGTACCTGTAGCAAGATAGTTAGCAATGTCCGCATGCCATGGCAATTGGGAAACAGCAAAAAGTTGTTTATCAGGGAACATGTCATTGATCGCGATCGTTTCAGGGGAATCGGTGAGGACAAGTCGAGAGAGATGGTCAGCCACTACATTTTCTACTCCTTTCTTATCACGTATCTTTATGTCAAATTCCTGGAGTACAAAGATCTATCTTAACAACCGTGGTTTAGCATCCTTCTGAGAGAGAAGGTACTTAAGCGCGGACATGGTCAGTGAATATGATGATCTTGGATCCAATCAAGTAGGACCTAAACTTGTCCAAGGCAAAAACTACGGCTAAAAGTTCTTTTTCTGTAGTAGTGTAGTTTGCTTAGGTTGAGTTTAAGGTTCTACTTGCATAGTAGATGACACATGGCTTCTTCTCTTTTCTATAGCATAGTCGCTTGCGTTGTACATAATTTTAAAAGGAAGGCTCCAATCAGGTGGTTGCATTATGGGAGCACATGTCAACATACCCTTAAGTGTGGTAAAGGCTTTTTGACATTCTTCATTCCACTCGAATGAGTTTTCCTTTTGAAGTAAGTTACATAAAGGACGAGAGAGTAAACTGAAGTCCTTTATGAACCTTCTATAAAATCCTGCGTGTCCCAAAACCGCACATCTCGCATGCTCTTGGGTGGTGGAATGTTAGAGATAAGATCAATTTTCGCTTTGTCCACCTCGATTCCATTTTGTGAAACGATGTGACCAACTACAATTCCCTTTTGAAACATAAAGTGACACTTCTCCCAATTCAGCACAAGGTTCTTCTCTTCACATCTTTTCAGCACAGATTTCAAGTGCACAAGGCACCCATCAAAGCTACAACCAAATACTAGTAGTCATCCATGAAGACTTTGAGAATTGTCCCCACCATATCAGAAAAGATACTCATCATACAGCGCTGAAAGGTGGCGAGGCATTACATAGTCCAAATGGCATCCGTCTATAGGCGAAAGTGCCGAATGGACATGTGAATGTAGTCTTTTCTTGGTCTTCACGGGCTATTTCTATTTGGTTGTACCCTGAATAGCCATCAAGGAAGCAAAAATGGGAATGACCCGCCAACCTTTCTAAAATTTGATCAACAAACGGTAGGGGGAAGTGGTCTTTCCTCGTGACAGTGTTTAGCTTCCTGTAGTCAATGCACATTCTCCAACCGGTAGGGACTTTGGTTGGCACGAGTTCATTATTGGCATTGGCTATGATGGTTATTCCGGATTTCTTAAGCACCACTTGAGTTGGGCTCACCCATTGACTATCGGATATTGGGTAAATAATACCCACATCCAATAGTTTCACCACTTCGGCCTTAACCACATCCTTCATGTTTGGATTGAGTCGTCTTTGTGGTTTCCTAGATGTCTCCACATTCTCCTCAAGGTGTATGGATGAGTACAAATCAGGTGGGTCTATGCCTTTGAGATCCGCAATCGACCACCCAATGGCACTCTTGTGCTCTAATAGAGTGACCATTAGCCTACTCTCTTATTCCTCATCCAAGTGGGAAGAAATCACCACCGGATATGTCTCATCTCGACCTAAATAGACATATTTCAGCTTGCTTGGTAATGGTTTTAGGTCGAGTGTTGGTGCCTTGATATTGGATGGGAAGGCTTTGTTCTCATTTACGGGCAAAGGCTCAAATAGGGCCCTCCATCTTTTGTTGTCAAGCACCGGCATCGCATCTAAAATGGCGTCCATCTCTCGTAGTGTGTCATCATTTATCTCATGAGAGTGGGCCACACATGCCTCCAAAGGGTCGGAATATAATGACAAGGGGAATGTATCGTCCACAAAAGATTCAATCATATTTATCTCGTGGATCTCATTATCAACCTCCCGTGGTTGTTTGCATAAATTAAATATATTAAGCTCAAGAGTCATATTTCCAAAGGACATTTGTACAAGCCCGTTCCTACAATTGATAATCGCATTGGAAGTAGCTAGGAAAAGGCGGCCAAGTATGACAGGAATTTGAGCACCGGTACTTATCACGGGATGTGTGTCTAAGACAATAAAGTCTATTGGGTAGTAGAATTTATCAACTTGGACTAAAACATCCTCAATCACTCCTCTCGGTATACGAATGGATCTATCAGCAAGTTAGAGTGTGGTTTTGGTGGGTTTCAATTCACCTAACCCAAGTTGTTCGTAAATCGAGTATGGAATGAGGTTCACACTTGCCCCCAAGTCGAGTAAGGCTTGTTTAATCCGCTAATCTCCTATTATGCATGAGATGGTTGGACTACCCGGATCCTTGTATTTTTGGGGCAATTAATGATGGCGGTCAAATTCTCAGTCAAAAGTACTTTGTTATGAACGTTGTGTTTCCTTTTGACCGTACACAATTCCTTTAAAAATTTGGCATATGATGGTATTTGTTTTATGGCATCCAACAACGGAATGTTGATCTTCACCTGCTTGGAAACCTCTAAAATTTCTAGATTTTTGTCTAAAGGTTTGGGTGAAATCAACCTTTGGGGAAACAGGGCAACCGGCTTGTATTGCCTTTCCGGTTCTTTCTCTTGTGGAGTATTGTTTGGGCTATCATCCTCTTTGAAATTTTCTGGATCTTTAGGCTTTGGGGCCTTCACCGGATTAGATTTATCAATTACTTTCTCACTTCTCAAAGTGGTGATAGCTTGAACATGCTCTGTATGTTGGGAGGATGAGCTTGCATCTTGTATCTCAAATTGGGTTCTTGGGTTAGGAAGAGGTTGGGCAAGAAGTGTGCCTTTCTCCCTAACACTGAGATGAGATTCAACTCTAGCCATTGAGGTTTTCAATTCATTGATGGCTTGAGTTGAATTTTGATTGAACTTCAATTGCTCTTGCATGAACCCATCTATTTTCAGAGAATTTGTTTTGTTATACTCAGCTTGAACCGATACAAATGCACCCAACATCTCCTCTAGCGTAACTTTTGGAGTAATGACTAGAGATGGACCTAGTATAGGTTGAGCTTGAGGGATATTGTTTGCATTCGCAGTGGGTCCATTCCTCCAACTGAAGTTGGGATGGTTCTTCCAATTAGCATTAAACGTGTTTGAGTTTGGAGCACTAAATTGCCGTTGATAACTGTTTATGGCATTTGATTGTTCTTGTAAGATATCCTGAACTGCTGAAATTGTGGGACAATCTTGTGTTGCATGTTGATTTCCGGCACAAATTCCACAGACAGTGTCAACGTCATTGGAGTTGATCGTCTCTCCTTTACTTAATTCCATGGCCTCAACTTTTCTTGTGAGGTTAGCCACCCATGCACTTATGCTATCCTCTTCTAATAAGACATAAATTCCTCCTTTTTCTCTTTGTTGGCTAGTCTTGGAATTTGCTGGTTTAGATGTATCCCAAGACTATGCATTCTCAGCCACTTCCTCCAAATAGTCCTATGCTTCATCGGCTTCCTTGTTCATGAACTCCCCATTACACATCATCTCTACAAATTGGCGCATGGGTGAAGTCAGTCCATCATAGAAAAAACTTATAACCCGCCAAATTTCATAGCCATGATGTGGGCATGCATTTAACAAGTCCTTAAACCTCTCCCAACATTGGAAGAAGGTCTCATCTTCCTTTTGGGCAAAGTTCATGATAAGGCGCCTCAACATGTTCGTTTTATGAGTAGGAAAGAATTTTTTAATGAATTCCCTATGCATATCAGTCCATGCACCAATTGATCTTGGCCTTAATGCATGAAGCCAACCTTTAGCTTTATCTTTAAGAGTAAAAGGAAATAATTTAAGTCTTACCACATCATCAGTAACATTCGCAAAGTGCATGATGGTTATTACCTCATCAAACTCCTCAAGGTGTTGATAGGCACTTTCACTGTCTAATCTATGGAATTTTGGGAGGAGTTGGATTACTCCCGGTTTCAAATCTACATTCCCTGCATTTTGTGGAAAGATTATGCATGAGGGAGTGCTCGCTCTTGCTAGTTGCAAGTAATCACGTAATGTTCTTGGTCGGGGAACGTCCTCAACCACATTCTCTCCCGTTTCGATTTGGTTTTGGCCCAGATTTGGATTGGCCATCGGATTAGGTTGATTCACAGCCATACTTTCAAACAAAATTGGAGAAGTTAGATGTCTCCTAGCACGTAGTTCTCTGTCAATTCCTTCTACTATTCCCCCTTCACTAATGAGTCGGTTATTGGAATCCCGAGCCCAATGTGGCATGCAAAAACCAAAAATTATGAAACAAAGAGAAAGAAGAATTCTTCCTTCCTTTCTTTACTCTTCTCTAAGATCGAAGCACAAGGTGTCTTGCAATGGCTAAGCTAGAAGCAAGGATAGAGACCTGATTTCTCCTACTCAATAGAGGTTCAGAGAACTCCCCACCCACTCTTTGAATCTTTTGAGAAAAGTGCAGAAAAAGAAGAAAGAGGAGTAGAGGTGAGAAGAGAAATCTCTGAGCACAAGGTGATCCAAGACGGCAGAGCCGACCAATAGGAATCCAGGTGGCACAAGGCCTACCTATCAGAGATCCAAAAGGAGTCTCCACCCACTCTACAAGAGATGAATATGATAGGTATGAATAGGAGAAGAAGAAGAGTAAGGTTTGGAAGGATAGAACCTGATTTAGCACTTGAAGTCCTTATGTCTTCTTCAGCTTCTTAGAAATCCCTGAAAAAGAAAATAAATCAAACAAAACAAACTAAGTTAGTGTTATTCCTAAAATCCTAAATAGACACTATTTTTAAAATTTTATGAAAAACCGTCAAAGTCCCCGGCAACGGCGCCAAAAATTTATTCGCTTCCCCAAGTGTAGGGTTGCGATGTAGTAATAATCTCGGTAAGACCGAGGTCGATCCACAGGGACTTATGCAGAAATTCACAAACACATCCAATAGTTTCAATTGAGAAGCTAATAATAACCAGATTTGTAGGAGATTGATGTAAGTAACAACTTTGAACTTAAACTGAAGTAAACAATTATAGAAAGGCACTAGGGGTTCAAGGATCCACTTGTAGCAATCCTTGATGCTCAATTCGCTGTGGTCTCACACTTTCTCAGCTAGAATTGAAATTAAGATCTATCTAGTCGGATGATAGAACAGTTAAACCAAACAACCTGCCATATGTATGAACAATGTATATGATTCACTCAATGCAAGCTAGGATGAGCATACTCAATTGCATAGGTCAGTCCTAATTCAAATAAGCTAAGTTCACAGTCATAACCATCCTTAAGTCCTGTCACAAGACAAAGCTAGATTATGATTTGAACTTGATTTAAATCATATACACAGTCCCATACATACTACAGAAATCCAGAATGTAGAAGTTTGGTAGGAAGTTCCCACATGAAGATCATAGTACTAGAGCGTACTCCAATTCCTCGAATCATACAGGTCTAGACTAGCACACAACCATTAAGAACTCAAGCAATTCTCCCAAACATCCATGAGTCATCATAAGACTAAGAAAAACTACTTGGAACTTGTATTAACTTCAAACCATTGTTCATAAACATGAAATCCAACTTTAAAACCAACTTAAACGAATTGAAAACATCTTAGATTCACTACAAGCTTCACCTCTTAGCCCTAGCTAAGAGGTTTAGCTGTTCATGATCCAAAGAAACATGAAACAACTAAGGAAAATCATAAAAACAGTAAACAAACTAGGAGGAGTTGTGGAACTCCGAAATCCACTTCCGCCGCCTCCCACCTTGCTCAAACCCTTCTAAGATACCCTAGGAACGATCCCTAGGTGTCCTTTCATAGTGGGAAGGCTTCGCAGCATCAGAATCTTTCAGAAATTGCGTAAGAGTACACAGTGCACAGAGAATTTTGGGGCTTGTAGAACACGTCTCATTACGCAGACGACCGGTCTGAGCTACTGGACGACCGGTCTCAAAAGTGAAAAATCTTTCCAGAGAGTTTTGGGATTTTTCCACCCAGAAAATTAATTCAAGGACCGGTCGCATGACCGGTCGTGGACAGTCCAGAGAGCTGTGGCCGCAGAGGTACTTCTGTTGAGTGATCAGACCGGTTGGACGACCGGTCGTGGGAGTCTTCTTCTTCCTTCTTTTCTTCTCTTCTTTGCTTCTTTCTTCCACCCTTTCCCACTTGGTCCTTTGGTCTTCTTTGCTTCTAAATGGTGTCCTTAAGTCTCCATTTGATGATTCCTCTCTCTCATCGCTACAATCACAAATCCATGCATTAGTTTAGTCTATATACCATGAAAACAAGCATAATAAGTGATGAATTGAGGTTAGAATATACACAATTAAGAGCTCAACACTAGTTCTTAAAGTTGGTAGTTTTAGATGTTTTATGAGAGTTCATGTGCTCCGGACATGGATTCCTTGCAATTCTCTGAGATTATCATGTTTTGCTTGTTTAGATTCGAATTATAGTAACCCTTGAGTAGGCCATAGTCCATAGGCATGGCTGTTACTCCGAAGGCTATGATTTTGAATTCTACATGTGTTGAATGGGACTAGAACTTGGAAGTTCAACTTGAGAAGGATTGAATGTGCTCCAAAGCTTTATTTTCCAACTAGATGAGAGATAGGACTTTAAATCTAGTTGTGCTCTATGCTTGGATTGATTGGATTGACATGGGATTGCTACAAGTGGATCCTTGAATGCCTTAGTACCTTAAATTACTGGTTTTCATTAAGTTACTATTTTCGCATAATTATTCCAATTGAATCTCTTATCTATTGCAAACTGAGTTGCTGGAATAGTTTGGAATTTGTTTTTCAATTCCCTGTGGATCGACCTCGGTCTTACCGAGTTTTATTACTACATCGTAGCCTTACACTTGAGGCGAGCGAACAAGTTTTTGGTGCCGTTGCCATGGAGTTTAGATAACGGTTCTAAATTGTTTTAGTGGCTATAGAGTAGAAGTAGTTAGGATTTATTGTTTTCTTAGGATTAGTTTTTCTGAATTCTAGAACTAACAAAGTTTGTTTTGTTTTGTAGGAAGTTCTTCTAGTTCAAACAAATCGGTACTATCCTTCCAACTTGAAATCTTTTAGTTTTTGGTTTTTGTTTTTTAGATTTTAGGATTTAGGTTTAGTCAGATTTTGGATTTTGTGGTTTATGTCCCGTTGGGAATTAGACCACAACAATCGTCTCCAATCCGAAGGTGGTTTAGTTGGACCATTATCCGTTTATAGACGAATCCGAAAATCTATAGAACATTATGATAATTTGGGGAGTATGGATCAAACACCTTTAAGGTACTCCAACTACAAACGCAAATCAAGAGGGAGTAGGAGATAATAAGGTACATAACGTTCCTCCAATGAGATTACTACGAGACTACCTACAACCAGCCCGTGCAACTACACCCTCTTGTGTGGTTCTACCACCAACCGAGGGAAACATTGACATAAAGCCGGGTGTAATTCAAGTTATAACAAAGTTCCATGGGCTAGACTCTGACAGCCCATATCTGCACTTAAAAGAATTCGAAGAAGTGGTGGCTACCTTGCAATACACCAATGTTTCGGAAGATACCAAACTCTTTCCCTTTTCATTGAAATAAAGATCCAAAAATTGGCTTCACTCTCTTAGACCACATTCGATAGGGTTATGGAACGAGATGACCCGAGAATTCTTGAAAAAGTTCTTCCCGGCTCATAAAACGAACACCCTTTGAAGAGCCATAATGAATTTTTCCGCTAAAGAGGGTGAATCTTTCTTCCAATGTTGGGAGAGATTTAAGGACCTCCTACTTGCTTGCCCACATCGTAGCTATGAGAGTTGGCGAATTATAAACTTCTTCAATGATGGATTAAGTTCCAATATGCGCCAATTTGTAGAGATGATGTGCAACGGCGAGTTTATGAGCAAAAATCCAGATGAGGCTTGGAGTTATTTGGATATGTTGGCCAAGAATGCCCAATCTTGGGATACCTTAGATAAACCTAATAACCCCAAGCCTACTCAAGAGAAAGAGAAAGGATGGATCTATATCCTCAAGAAGGAAGACGACATGAATGCAAGGATAGCCAACCTCACAAAGAAGATCGAGGCCATGGAACTTAGTAAGAGTGGAGTTGCAAGGTCCAATGAAGCTATTGAGACCATATGTGGGATTTGTCTCACCAAATTACACTCTACGCAAGATTGTCCTACAATTCCTGCATTTCAAGAGGTGTTGCATGAACATGAAAATGCCACATATGGGTATCAACGACCGTTCAATGGACCGGTGGGTAATTCGTACAAAACCAGTTGGAAAACCACCCAAATTTCAGTTGGAAGAATGCTCTCACGAGCAATCCTACCAACTCTCAAGGAGGGCTACTTATACAAAATATGGCCCCACCTCAATTCTCAATGGAGGATACCTTGAAAGCGTTTATACAAGGGCAAACGCAAATTAATCAAATGAATCAGCAAATGTTCCAAGAGCTTAAAGTCTCGGTTGATGAGATTAAGGGACGCTTGAATGCTAGGGAAGGGACCTTTCCGGCCCAACCTCAGCCCAATCCAAAACAAGTACATGAAGTAAGCATTCTTGATCCCTTCAACCAACATATGAAGCAAGCCAAATCCGTCACCACTCTTAGAAGTGGTAAACAAATCGACAAATCTATTCCGGTGAAGGCCGACAAGCCTAATGATCTGGTAAATTCTGAGGATGAAGACGGATCCAACTTAGCTCCACAAGAAAAGGAACGCATCTATAAGCCCGTAGCACCATTCCCTTCGAGATTGGTTGCTCTAAAATCTCTTCCAAACTCTCATTATATTTTAGAGATTTTCAGATAGGTTAAGATAAACATTCCCTTGCTTGATGCCATCAAATAAATTTCCTCATATGCCAAGTTTCTAAAGGACCTATGCACAACTAAACGCAAATACAATGTGCAGCAAAAGGCCTTCTTAAATGAGCAAGTGAACGCCATTCTCACTCAAAAGACCCCCCCCAAAATTCAAAGATCCCGGTAGTCCCACAATCTCATGTATCATTGGAGACTATCGGATTGAGCGTGCATTGTTAGATTTGGGGGCAAGCGTAAATTTGATCTCATACTCGGTATATGAGCAATTGGGTCTTGGTGAATTAAAACCCACCAAAACCACATTGCAACTCGCTGATAGATCTATCCATGTACCGAGGGGGATAGTTGAGGATGTTCTAGTCCAAGTTGACAAATTCTACTACCCAGGTAGATTTTATCGTCTTGGATACATGTAACGACCCAAGATTTTCGACTCTCGTGTATAACACGACGGCCGAATTCCCAAGTAATATATGGAATAACTAATTTGTCAAATAATAAAATATAGCATTCAAGCACAATGGCGGAAACAATTATCATCTTATTCTATCAAACTTACCACGTCATCATCAATGTTTAAATAAGAAAACCAACCAATATCCATACTGATTAATTAAAATACAAAACCATGTCTTATCTTGAAGACTTATTACAATTCCATAAATGTATCAACTACTCAAAAGAAATATTTAATAAATGATAACATCAATTAAGTTTATCTAACATCGTCATCCGCCATGTGATCGTACGAACCATCGAACTCTTTTCCTTAAAAATCGGGTTCAATACCTGGATCTTCACCTGCATCATCTAAATTGTGTTTGGGATAGCGTTAAATGCTATCATAGTGGGGAATATTCCCTCCAAGACTATCAAGAATAATAATGTACAAAACTCAGAGTAACGCAACACAGTAATATCTTTATTCAAACAAAACAATCAAGTAAAAATCTTTGTTAATGCGATGCATGGAATGCATGCTCTGACTAAGGCACCCTGGCTAGAAATCATAATACATGAAGTGGGAGACTCCCCGTTACGACTTCACGCTAGCCACTAGTCGCCAGAGGTTCCTGGGACGCACAAGCCCATAGTTTTGCCCGACCACGTGAGAAACGGGACGCTCATAGCCCAAATCTACACGTGACAGTGTACGGGAGAAGTAGGACGCTCTAGCCTATTCTCAATTCCGTACACCCACATGGAGCCAAGTGAATGCATGACTTTAGTTTCACCTTTATTTAAGTGTTTTCGCATACAACCGATTTAAATAAAACTCAATGGTCACTATGGGGAGTTGCAACAACCCAGTATAGGCCGACAGCACGGGATTAGTGTCCATAGCACCAACCCCGGCTCATGAGAATTTGTATACCATTAGTGTCCACTCATTGTCCCGTTTTATTATTTCATCATGTCCGAAAAGGCCAATGTTGTACATCATGACCAAATTCATTAAAATACCCATGTAATGTAAATGGATCCAATCAAGCATCATATACATGTAAGGATCCATTGACAAACAAGCACTTCATTCTCTCAGTTAAGTCAAGAGATAGTCTTCCATCATGGACACCTCTCATGGGTTCCATCTCTCTACATCGAATAATTTTACCAACTTAGGGACAAAGAGTATACAATAATGGGATGTCCATATGATGATCTTATACACATATTTCATATCACAATATGAAAACCAATGTTACTTGTAAAACACAGATTAAGGAAATAAGTGCATAGATTTCACAAAGATAAATAACACAAATACACATGCTCCTTAATAAAAAATCTAAACAATGAATCACATCATTATATAATGATATTCATTACAAATCCTACATTAAACTTCATGTTATATGGATCAGTAATTCAAAACAAAACAACTTCACATGCCACAAAAGAAACTTATGATAATCATAATATTATTAATGAAAGGCTTGAAGGAAAATCCTCAACTTAGGATGGACTTAGAAGAAGAGGGTTGTAGAAGATCCTAGCCGCTGGAAAAATATGAGAAAGAACTCTCTTCTCTTCTCTCTCTCTCTCTCTCTAGGGCATGGAGGCTAGGGTTAGGAGAAGGATTTGGAGGTGCGTAGTAGAAATATGGAGAGGTATGTGCACGCGAGGTCTTGTGTAATAACTTCTTGAGGTGGGTTTCTCAAATCTCAATATTCGGATGATCTATGATCAATTCTAATCCGTTCATCTTATTAAGCTCGAAGAGTAGAGTCAGAATACGTAAATTTCTTGATGATCCACATTCTAGATTGGCCAATCCTTGAAAATGGCCCGACGGGTGCTAAAATGGGCTAGATCTCAATTAACAGTCTACACTTGATGATCAAGGCCCAAATTTTGAGAAAATATGTAGTCATAATAGACAAACAATTGTACAAAGTTCAGTAATTGATTAATGGTGAGAAATGCCTAGATCTGAAATTCCAACTTTTGGCGGAAAAGGAAGGGGCTGGCTTTGTGGTTCAACGGTGTAGAATTATAAATCGGGGTCCAAATTTTGTGTAAACTCGTAGTCATATGAGTATAATAAGTGGTCCAAATTTGAGAGGCGATTGATGGTGAGAAGTGGGTGAATTGAAAGGTTCAGATTTAAAAAGAGTTGGTAACTCATTAATTTCTAAAACGGGATAACTTCGCGCATAAGAAAGATGCTTATCAAGGTGACGCACTCAAATCACACTATTGGTCCATGATAAAGACGATCTAAGTCACTCATATGAAGAGAAATATTCGACTACGACTAACCATCTACTTTCCTCACTCGATAGAGATGAAAATAAAGGGTTAAGGGGCTGATTTGACAATCGGACCACTTCTACTATGATTTAAGGGCTGAAATTTGATGTGTATGGTTAATATGTGCCCAAAAGCTTAAATCTAGGGTTTTGCATGAAAGTGATCGTCAGAAACTATAATAGTTAAAAATGGCATCTTAACTTAAGTTTAACTAATGGCATTTTCGTAATTATCTAAAAAGTGCGTGATTTTTTAAATCTGATCTTTCTACGATGTTTATGGGATCATTCTAAGCAACTTTTGTAAAGGGTCCCCTATCGGATCTCCTACGGATGTCCCGCTATTCACAAATCAACAGTAAATATACGATAATTAATAAAAAATAAATTAAAAATGAATTTTCAAAAAGTTTCAAATAAATCTCGAAAATCTGGGGCATTACAATACACAACCAGTTTTAGATGCTTGTTCGCTTCGCCTCAAGTGCAAGGCTGCGATGTAGTAATAATCTCGGTAAGACCGAGGTCGATCCACATGGAAGGAAGTAAACAATTCAAACTATCCTAATAACTAGAATCTAAAGAGGTTTGTGAAATTGGTTTTGAACATAAAATAGAAAATCTGATAATGAAAAGATAACTAGAGCATCAAGGATCCACTTATAGTTCTCCTTAGATGCATAATTCGCTATGGTTTCTCACTTTCTCAATTAGAATCGAAATTAAGTTCTATCTAGTCAGATAATAGAGCAGTTAAAACAATCAATCTGTCACATGTATGATCCAAGTATATGATTCACTCAATGCAAGCTAGGACGAGCATACTCAATTGCATAGGTCAGTCCCAATTCCAATAGGTTAAGATCATAATCATAATCATCATTAAATCCTGTCACAAGACAAAACTAGATCATGATTTGAATTTGATCCAAATCACATACACAGTCGCACATACTTCAGAATTTCCAGAAAAGTAGACTTTTGGTGTGAAGCTCCCACATGAATATCATAGATCTAGAGCGTATTCCAATTCCTCAGATCATACAGGTCTAGACTAGTTCACAACAATTAAGAACTCAAGCAATTCTTCCAAACATCCATGAGTCATCATATGATTAAGAAAAACTACTTAGTACTTTATTTAAACTTCAAACCATTGTTCTTCAATAGAAATCCAACTTGAAACTAATAAAACGAATTAAACAATCTAAGAAAACTATAAGGTTCACCTCTTAGCTCTAGCTAAGAGATTAGCTAATGAAAAGCATATTAAAAACTAAAATTAGAACTAAGAAAAGGAAGAAAAACTAGCTGGAGGAGGCTAGGAAGCCTCCTATGACGTGAACTCCTTGCTCCCCACGTCCTTGGTTGCCCTGGAATAGAAGAGAGCACCTCCTTTTATAATACAGCAAGAGTACTGCAACGTAACAGATTTTGTTTCCCTTCGTACGGCTTAACCGATGGTCGGATTGCCTTCAAATTTGATTTGTAGCTTCCTTGTAATGTAATATTCCTCATAAATGATTTAGATTTCTAAGATTATCTTCTGAATGGGCCCACCAATTAAATCAGCGACCGCCTCTCAAAATCGAGTAATTCTGGTACCTTAAGAACTAGTCATCTTGCTTTCAACGCTCCAGAGTGTACAGATGTCGGATTGATCCCAAATTTTGAACATTGGTAGAAAACTTCCTCCTCTACATGATAGATGGATTAGATTGTCCAAAACAATTCCAGAATGTGGTCCGAAAGTTAGAACACTTAGGGCTTTTATAAACTCTGCGCAGTTGAATCTTTCTAGATGGTCCATCTTTCTTCAACCGGTACGATCAAACCACACATCCTTTTGATCTAAAACTTTGTGGTTATTCATTTATGGATGTGGTCTAGAAGATGGTCAAAGTAGATTCTTCATATCATCAATGATGGGCCACCTGGATAGGCCCTAGAGTGGAGTAGGCGGAATCTGGAACTTTCTAGACAGTTCGTATTGTTTTGGCCACCACGGTCAATCTGTAGCTCCGATCGACACAAAACCACTTGGTTTATTTCGATGTCGAGCTCCTCTTCAACATGGATGTGTTGGATTTCCAAATATCATCAAGATGGCTCCAGAAAACTGTGCTGAAAATCCAAAAATAGGAATATCCTGCTGTCTGAAATCTGGAACTCTAAAATTACATGACCGACCGGTCAAGACCGGTCGGACAGGGCTGGCCGACCGTTCTTGATCGGTCTAACCTGTCTGGGTGGCAGTCCAACAACATGTGAAGAAGGTAGCAGAGTTGGCCAACCGGTCTTGACTGGTCGGACCACCTTGTGGGGCTCCTTTTTCTTTCCTTTCTTCTTTCTCTTCTTTCCTTTCTTCTTCCCTCTTTTGTTCTTCCTTTCCTTTGATCTTCAAGGTATGTAAGAAGGGTCTTAAAGCATCTGAATGATGAAGTCTCTCTTTCATTCCTACGACAACAAAACTATGCATTAGATTAGCCTTTAAATATGAAAACCATGCATAATGAGTGATGAATTGGGGTTAGAATATGCACAATTAAGAGCTCAACAATGCTAGCACTCAAATACCGGTGATCTTAGGCCGCCCATTCCTTGCTACATCAAACGCAATCATCAATTTTTGGAATGGGGTGATGCAATTATCCTTTGGGAACATGACATTAGAGGTGAATGTGTTCCACTTGGGCAAATAACATAGGGATGTTGATGATGACGAGTTCTTTGAGGTAAACATGCTCGAATCTTTTGAAGAAGAAGAACTCCTCCAACTTGAACCACTAGAAAGCTTGGAGACATGTGTTGGGGCTCAAAATTTCACCCATGATAGAAGGGTGAATGATGGCTCAAAATGAATGGTTTGGATCGGTTCAAGACCTGAAAAATAGCCATAAAAGCGATAGAACACCTTCCATACATGTAATACACATAGAACTCATGTAAGAGAATAGTGCGTATGGCTGTGCATACCTAAAGCCCGCATGAGCACATGCAATCGTAAGCTAAGCCATCACGTGCATGCAACCAACTTATGCATACTATGCATAACCACACATGCCACACACATGTACCTTGTTTTGCATACCATGAATGCAACCCATATAGCCCAGGCGTGCTACCCATGTATGAAGCCCATGAAGGTACTGAGTATAAATGTAACTCTCATCTATGCCCATGCATATATCTCAAACATATATACATTCACACCATGCAAGAACACTATTCTCATGTAACCCATTCATACATGCATGCATAACACATATAAACCATGGACCATGCCTAAGACTCATGTATGAAACACACGTGTCATCCATGCAACAAATGCATACACGCCATAAACTACATGTTCACAAACATATGCAATGCATGCACGGCCTGAACACCACCAACATATCATGTGCACACATAAAACCACAATATGTACGTACGTTCACATTGCCCATGGTAATGTTCCCACCAGACGTTGTTCTCTGTACCCCACCATGGAGTATATGCTTGATCTAAGCCGATCACCTGTTTCACCAACCCATTTTACCCCTTAGGGCAAAAATTGAGGAAGATCTGAGTCCTAGAGAGACTACACCAGGAGAAACATTGGAGGAAGAATTGTCCATGGTTGGAAGTTGGTAACACCCATAAAGCACGCAAAACTCACACTTTAAACTTCCAAATTTGTAAAAACACAACTTTATGAGCTTATTGCTGTGGGGCCCCCATCGTGATGCATAAGGGAAATCCAAACCTCCCAGACATCTTGATAGCTTATTTTAACCATTGGGACTAAGTATGAGGCATATCTGAAGCTCAGGTGGGACACACCACAGGAAGATCAACGCTCACCATTACAACTCCCAAAATGAGTGATCACTGGTTAAACCTCTCGAGTGGCCCACCACAATATTGTTTTCCAAGATCTGGACCGACCAGAGTATCGTAGGGGGTTCACACAAATGTAACATTTAAATGGTTGCTTGACCCAATATCTGTGTGGCCCCCAAATATCATTCAACGGCAAAATAACGGTGACACTATTTCCTGTGGTATGGCCCACATGAACATCTGATTTGCCTCAAATTTGGGCCCACCCCCTAGAATAACACTCCCTAGCCATTGGACGGCTTTGATCCTAGACCCATAGACTATAAATGGGACCCACCTAAAACTTTGCCAAATCCGTGGAAGCATGCAAACATGAAAAAGCCATTGTCTTAAAGACATGCGCCCAAGCGGTGTTGAAAATCGATTACTGGTTGAAAACGTGTGGGGCCACCATGGTGCCCTTTGGACCATCCGAATAGTTTATAGGGTCACAAGGGCCCACACGTGTCATATGCATGAAAACTAGCTTGATCTGATACTTCTATGGCTCCACATGAGTCATCAACGGTGATTGAACGGTGGAACTGTTTCCTCTTGTATGGCCCACCTGGAACTTGGATTTAGATGAAACTTGAGGCCACCTCCTAGAATGGCGACCCTGAACTAATGAACCGCTCAGATTTGGGGCCCACGAACTACAAAGGAGACCCACTAACCGATTTTCCGAAAGACGTACGAAACCATGCAAACTCATGGTACATACCTGTTGTCAACATTAACCAAGGTCCAGCGCCTCTAAGAGCCCACCATCTGAGTGATTTGGAGAATCTGACCTGTTCACAAGATCAGTGTGGTCCACATGTGCCAGAGTACACAAGATTAACCTGATCCAAGTTTCAAGTGGACCACACCATAAGATGATACATATGAACCGTTACAACTCCCAAACCAACAAGTATATAAAGGGGTTGCGTGAGTGGCATAAAAAAGAAGAAAAAAGGAGAGAGAAGAGGAGAGAGGAGGGGAGGATGAGATTGGGAGTTTCTCACATGCGCCCACCCTTTTGAGGTGGAATACATGCGGTTGAATGCATGCACCCATCATTCCAAGGTGGGAGACATGCGCATGGATGCATTTCCCAATGGAGGGACACATGCGCTTGGATGCATTCCAATATCCAATTACCAAAAATCATAAAAATGCACCAAGTGCAAGGGGGGCATGCACCCAAACTTTGTTGGCCAAAGTGGTGAAGCCACATGCGCCCATCTCCACCCACCAGGCGCATGTGCAGAGGCACATGCGCCCGGAAGAAATCGTGTCTCTCTCTCTCGTCTTGTATGTTGGTCATGTGCGCCCACTCCATGTCACATGCGCCCACCACCCTACTACATGCGCTCACTCTCATAGACATGCGCCAGCCCTCTTCCAACAAACTGGCGACTCTGCTGGGGAATTCAAACAATACCAGAATCTCTAGTTATTTTTCTGTAAATGGACATTCTAAGATAAATCATTTGCAGACACTGATGTGTACGTAAGAAAGGTTACTTCAAGGAGAAATGTTCGGCGCCTTCATGGTCGCCAAACTGGCGACTCTCAACGGGAACGTTCTTCCCTTAATCTTTAAGGCAAAAGCATCTGAAATCAAAGTTTTCAAAAACTTTTAAAAAATCCTAAAGTTTTAAAAGATAACATAAGCATGTGTATTCCTGTTGCGCATTTGGTTTTATGTATAACTTTTATTGCGACTGGTAAGGTCGTGCCCTTTCTATATCTAGTTGTAGAATGCTCTAATGGATGTGTGATTGTGCAGTGAAAGTTAGCGAAAATATTGACCTTAAGAATAGTAGAAATGTCGTCTGTGCTTATCTTTTTGGTGACTAGAGGATTCTGCTTCTCGAATTCTACTGTAACGACACCAACCGCTTCCAAGTACGGCTACAGCTAACTCGAAGCCGCAAATAGTTGAAGGAAATGAAAAGAACGATGATGAAGACTCCATATCAGAATACCACTGTGGTCAAGGCATGCTATACCATAAAAAAGAGGCAGTGGCAACTTGAACAAGTTAGTAGCGCTTCCACTGCTAACCAGACTACCGCAATGAGGCCACAAAAGTTCATACGCTCAGTTGGTAGCTTCCCAGCTCTCTTGGAAGTGAACCACCTAGACAGGGGGCAGATCAAGTCGACTATGACAGTCACAAAACCAAGAGAGGGGATTGTCATTGAGACCATTCAGATGACATCAAGACCGATTCGTGAGAAGCAGCTAGCACAGGTCGTGATGGTGTAGATAATTGAAGGCGAATGGCCAATCAAACAAGATGTTAAACCGTTAACGACTCAGAAGTAGATCAACGAATTGACCCAAGCTCAGAGTGATCTATCGAGGTGAGTGAAGGAGATCCAGGATGCCTTAGCCACTCCAATTGCACAGAGAATAGCCTGTAGTGCCGCTTCACCCACTTGACAGCCGGCGAAAGAATCACAGGGGGCAGATCATGCCATTTGTACAGAAAACAGTTGAAGAGACGGTAGAAACGATCGTCGTCAAAGTCATTCTAACAAAGCAAAAGCTAACACGTGAGGGACGATCAATGCAGGACACGGCGGTTTAGGTGGCCCAAGATGAAGAATTGTTTGAACAGACTAATTAACCACCAGCAATCCCAGAACAAATTGATGAGCTAGTTCAAGATTTAGAATGACTTAGCAAAGTAGTCGAAGGACATTCATGATGCTCTGGCAATCTTAATAGCGCAAGGGGGCCACTCAAAACATCATTTTCGCCCAAGATATCACAGGGGGCAAGTAACGTGTTTCCTCATCAAGCGAATGAGCTAGTGAAGTGGTGGTCAATCTCATGGCCAGAGAAGTAGCCAAAGCAGTTGTCAACTTGACAATCAAAGTAACAATCAAAGCAGCTACCGACTCAAAAATTAAAAGAGTAGAAGAAAAAGGAAATTGCTAGCCGACTCAGCAGGTTCCTGTAAGTGCCGTAGTGCTATGGGTAATCCCTATTGAGTCTACAACCTCGCCGAACTCTGTATAGGCACAAAGTCGCTGAACTTTACATATTTACAAATATACCCTTGCGCTCTGGGTCTAAACGAGTTGAGAAAATACTCCAGGTTACGAGGATAAACTGAACCAGATCCTTCCAGGTTACGAGGATAAACTAAACCAGATCCCTCCAGGTTATGAGGTGAAACTGAACCAGATCCCTCCAAGTTATGAGGTGAAACTGAACCAGATCCCTCTAGGGTATGAGGCTAAACTACACCAGATCCCTCCAGAGTATGAGGTTAAACTAAACCACATGAATATCAATCAATCGATCAGATCAAATATGAAAGATTCATATAAATATGAAACCCCCATATGGGAACGAAATCTTTGCATCAATTAGATCAAAATGAAATCACCATATCATCAAGCAAGATCCTAACATCATGTGAATCAAATACCCACATCATCAGATCAAAGCTAAATCTCTGCTTCACTTCGATCAATCATGAATTCGAGATGTCCAATCATAATCATTGATCATAATCATATCTTCAGAATTTTTAGATCAATCCAGTTTGATAAGAGGGTGGTATTCTATAGAGAATCTGCATGAGATGCAATGTCTTCATGTTGTTATTTCATTATGGTCTTCTTGTTATCATTATGACATTCTGGCTTTCTTCTACTTTATATGAGAGCAATTGATAGTTGTTGGTCTTTTATATATGGTTTCATATGAAGAGGGGCGGAACATTTACTATATGTCACTTCACATCGGAGCATTTATGACTTTCTCTTATGAATGGTTTCGCAATGAGAGTACACGATTGAGGACTACGGTTAGACGGCCTTCTATATGGATTTCTAGGGCATGAAAGTATTCTTCACCAAGATATCTTTATAAATTCAAGTCTTTGTATGTGATGATTATTCCTTTATATGCCCGGTTCCCTGGAGAACACTACTTTGCAAGACTATGAGTCAGATACACTGGGGGCAAGCTCGACACATGGTGAGAAGCCCAAGTATAGAGAAGAAATTATCGGGGGCAAGCCAGCAATCCCAATATAATGCTCCATGTCACGAGCTTAAACTGAATCCCATATAATACTCCACGTCATGAGTATAAACTGAATCTTATGTTGTCAAGATGTGGGACTTGATATTACATCCCTGGAGGGGAGCGCAGAGCATAATAAGCTTATATATTCACCAAATCAATGACATACAAACGAGCACCGGCAAAATCAGAAGGGAAGTGATCTTACCGAATACTTATCTTCTTCCAATGCCTTTTCCTTATTGCATATACATATATCTCTCGATTCATTTATCACTTCGCCTATTAATGTCATGCAAATTAGCCTAACACTCACACACCTTACATAAACATGAAATGATAAACTGTTGCATAAAGCATGATTGCAATTTTATAATAGTACCATCATCACATTGTCACCTAAACATGAACTTCATATCATAAGTCCACGAGATATCATACAAACTCGTGCGAGATACTTGTGTCTATCCTCTCGCCAAATAAAGCACATCAAGAAAATACGAGTAAAAGGAGTTCAAGAAGACAACGCAGCAACGAAAGTAGTATCGTGATCAATTCCAACAGTCGACTTTGGTGTTCTGACAAGCCTAGGGAAAGGGCCAAAGCTGTCACACTCAACATACCTCATATTTCTTCAATCATCATAGAGTTCAGGGACATGCAGGCCATTAGACCCTAACTCTTAGGCCACTATCATTCCTCTCTCAGCTTGAGGAATGCCCACTAGTGCCACCAAAGAAAGTAATGCAAAAGAAGCAAGTTATGCAACTTGTCATACGTGCGCTACTCCACCAATATTGATTACAAATTTCTGTACATCAACCATTAAGAGCGATTACAAAACTTCTATATGCCGACTACCAGTATCGATTGCAGGCTTTCACATATCTTTCTTCGATAACAACTATAGATCTCCGAATGTATATCTCATCCTCTATTATCAGCCATGAATCTCTATACATATACTCTATTGACATCAGTCGCATAATTTCATGTACATATATTTCATCATTATTGTCACGGATCTTCTTATACATATATTCTACTAGTATCGGTCATGGATCTTTACATATGTTCCTCTGATCGGCATCAGTCATAGGCTCCTGCTGTATATCTGTCGTCATCCTCAGCTACTGGATTATATATATCTGCAGTCATCCCCAGCTACCGGATTATATATATATCTGCTAACACCGACACCTACAGGATTCTATACATCCTTTATTATTGCTTGTTATGGGACTAGTCATATCTGCCGCCAACATCAAAGAATTATATGGACCTTCCATTAGCATCATTGAAGGGCCAGGACTATGGATTTGTACAGCTACTGGTTGAATATTATATGGATCTTCCATCAACATCATTGGAGGGTCAGGACTATGGATTCGTACACCTACCGATCGAATACTCTAAGGGATCAACAATGAGTGAAAGTAACACCACACCACAATGAATTTTCTACACAGTAAACCAAGTCAGCATAACTAAGAAGGAAGTGATGAAGACGGAAGTACAATTAGAAGATAACAAGATTAGAAGGCTTCAAGTTTCAGTCTCACAAATACAGGTTAAATCAGTATTTTGCCTTAACGCCGCGTCAATACAAGAGTTATGGCTACAAAACTGGAAGGACAACAAGATCCCAAAGGGAAGCAAGAAGAACCAGAAGATCCTTATACCTCCATGGTATGGCAACACTCAGATGAAGTCTACAGAATTGAAAAGGGAGGAAAAGCACCCTGTTAAAAAAATGATGATGATGAAATGGTTTAGCTGGACCCAGTTTATATACTTGAGCCTAAGAACCGATGCACTGCACTGGTAGAGCATAAACGCCCAGCGCAGCGCACCGGGGAGGCACTTGTTGGGGCTCAAAATTTCACCCATGATAGAAGGGTGAATGATGGTTCAAAATGAATGGTTTGGATCGGTTCAAGACCTGAAAAATAGCCATAAAAGCGATAGAACACCTTCCATACATGTAATACACATAGAACTCATGCAAGAGAATAGTGCGTATGGCTGTGCATACTTAAAGCCCGCATGAGCACATGCAATCGTAAGCTAAGTGTTGAGCTCCTAATTGTGCATATTCTAACCCCAATTCATCACTCATTGTGCGAGGTTTGCATGGTTTATAGATGAATCTAATGCATGTTTTGTGACTACAGGATTGAGAGTGAACTCCACCTATTTGAAGATGAAAAGAGCATGTTTAGGACCTTGGATGAAGACCCAAAGGAGGGCCGAAGCATAGAAGGAAGGAAAGAAAGGAAGGAAAACAAGAAGAAAATGAAGCTGACCGGTCGTGACCGGTTGGCCAAGGAAGCCTGACCGGTCTAGACCGGTCAGCCATGCACACTGAAGCACTAATGAAGATGACCGACCGGTCTTGACTGGTCGGCCACGGCTGCTGGAGGATTGCTGAAGACGTTCGACCGGTCATGACCGGTCGGACATGCTTGCTGGATTAGTACTAAACAAGGCCGACCGGTCATGACCGGTCGGCTATGCTTGCTGGAGTGACCAGTCATTGAGGCCGACCGGTCGTGACCGGTCGACCATGCGTAAGAACGTAGAAGTTTCTAAATACAGCCCGATTTTCTCTGCGCTGCGTAAGTCTTACGCAATTTCTCGATTCTTCCGAAGTTGTGGAGCCTCCAGACTATAAAAGGACACCTAGGAATCGTTCCTAGGGTATCCTAGAAGGGTTCAAGCGAGGTTGGAGGCTGTGGAAGTGGAGATTGGAGTTTCACAACTCCTTTTGGTTTGCTTTGCTGTTTTCATGCTTTTTGTAGTTGTTTCATGTTTCCTTGGATCATGAGCAGCTAAACCTCTTAGCTAGGGCTAAGAGGTGAAGCTTGTAGTGGATCCAAGATGTTTTAATTCGTAGTTAAGTGGTTTTAAGTGTGGAATTCATGATTATGAACTATGGTTTGAAGTTTATACAAGTTTTTGAGTAGTTTTTCTTAGTCTTATGATGACTCATGGATGTTTGGGAGAATTACTTAATTGCTTAATTGGTTTGTGACGGTCTAGACCTGTATGATCCGAGGAATCGGAGTGCGCTCTAGTACTATGATCTTCATAAAGGAACTTCCTACCAAAGTTCTATTTTTCTGTTTTTCTGGAATATGTATGGACTGTGCATGTGATTTGAATCTAGTTCAAATCCTGATCTAGCCTTGTCTTGTGACAGGACTTGAGGATGGTTATGATTGTGAACTAGGACCTTTTGGAAAGGGGAATGACCTATGCAATTGAGCATGCTCAGATCAGCCTACATTGAGTGAATCTTATGCATAGAACTTACATATTACAGACTGTTTGGTTTAACAGCTCTATCATCCGACTAGATAGACCTTAATGTCGATTCTAGTTGAGAGAATAAGAAACCACAGCGGATTGAACATCAAGGATTGCTACAAGTGGATCCTTGAACCCCTAGTGCCTTCTTATAATTAGTTACTTTCGATTTAATTCAACTTTTGTTACTCATATCAATTTCATACAAAAATCTGGTTAGTAGATTTCAATAGACACTTGTGGATGAGTTTGTGAAATCCTACATAAGTCCCTGAGGATCGACCTCGGTATTACCGAGTTTATTACTACATCGCAACCCTACACTTGGGGAAGCGAATAACTTTTTGGCGCCGCTGCCGGGGATTTTGACGGTTTTCACAAATTTCTGAAATTAGTATCTATTTAGGATTTTTAGGATTTTAGGACTAACTTAGTTTGTTTATTTGATTTTTCTTTTCAGGGATTTCTAGGAAGCTGAAGAAGATACAAGGATTTTAAGTGCGAATCAGGTTCTATCTTTCTAAACCTTACTCTTCTCCTTCTCCTATTCATTCCTATCTTATTCATCTCTTGTAGAGTGGGTGGAGACTCCTTTTGGATCTCTGAAAGGTCGGCCTTTTTGCCACCTGGATTCCGATTGGTCGGCTCTGCCGTCTTGGATCACCTTGTGCTCAGAGATTTCTTTTCTCATCTCTACTCCTCTTTCTCCTTTTTCTGCACTTTTTCTCAAAAGATTCAAAGAGTGGGTGGGGAGTTCTGTGAACCCCTATTGACCAGGAGAAATCGGTCTCTATCCTTGCTTCTGGCCTAGCCATTGCAAGACACCTTGTGCTTCGGTCTTAGAGAAGAGTAAAGAAAAGGGAGGAAGAATTCTTCTTTCTTTTTGTTTCTTATTTTTGGTTTGCATGCCACATTGGGCTCGGGATTCCAATAACCGACTCATAAGTGAAGGGGGGATAGTAGAAGGAATTGATAGAGAGCCACGTGCTAGGAGACATCTAGACTCTCCAATTTTATCTAAAAATATGGCTGCAAATCAACCTAACCCGGTCCAAAATCAAACTGAAACAGGGGAGAATGTGGTTGAGAATGTTCCCCGACCAAGGACTTTACGTGATTTCTTGCAACTTGCAAGAACGAGCACTCCCTCATGCATTGTATTTCCACCAAATGCAGGGAACGTAGATTTGAAACCGGGAGTGATTCAACTTCTCCCTAAATTCCATGGCTTAGATAGTGAAAGTGCTTATCAACACCTTAAAGAGTTTGACGAGGTAATCACCACCATGCACTTTGCAAACGTAACGGAAGATGTGGTGAGACTTAAATTCTTCCCTTTCACTCTTAAAGATAAAGCTAAGGGTTGGCTTTATGCATTGAGGCTAAGATCAATTGGTGCATGGACTAATATGCACAGAGAATTCATAAAGAAATTCTTCCCTACTTACAAAATGAATATGTTGAAGCGCCTTATCATGAACTTTGCCCAAAAGGAAGATGAAACCTTTTTCCAATGTTGGGAGAGGTTTAAGGACCTATTAAACGCATGCCCACATCATGGCTATGAAATTTGGCAGGTTATAAGCTTTTTCTATGAAGGACTGACTTCACCCATGCGCCAATTTGTAGAGATGATGTGTAATGGGGAGTTCATGAATAAGGAAGCTGATGAAGCATGGGATTATTTGGAAGAATTGGCTGAGAGTGCACAGTCTTGGGACATATCTAAACCAACAGATTCCAAGACTGGCCAACAAAAGGAAAATGGAGGAATGTATGTCTTATCAGAAGAAGATAGCATAAGTGCATGGTTGGCTAGCCTCACAAGAAAGGTCGAAGCCATGGAATTAAGGAAAGGAGAAACAATTAACTCCACTGACGTTGAAACTGTTTGTGGAATTTGTGCTGGAAATCAACATGCTACACAAGATTGTCCCACAATTTCAGCAGTCCAAGGCATCTTACAAGAACAAACAAATGCCATAAACAGTTATCAACAGCAATATGGTGCTCTAAACTCAAACACGTTTAATCCTAATTGGAAGAACCATCCCAACTTCAGTTGGAGGAATGGACCCACTACAAATGCAAATAACACTCTAAAAGTATCACTAGAAGAGATGTTGGGGACATTCGTATCGGTCCAGAATGAGTATAACAAGACAAATTCTCTAAAAATAGATGGGTTCATGCAAGAGCAATTGAAATTCAATCAAAATTCAAACCAAGCCATCAATGAATTGAAAACATCTCTGGCTAGAGTTGAAGCTCACCTTAGTGTTAGAGAGAAGGGCACACTTCCTGCTCAACCTCTTCCTAACCCAAGGACCCAGTATGAGATACAAGATGCAAGCTCATCCTCCCACCATACGGAACATGTCCAAGCTATCACCACTTTGAGAAGTGGGAAAGAAATTGACAAATCTAATCCGGTGAAGGCTCCAAAGCCTAAGGATCCGGAAATTCCCAAAGAGGATGATAGCCTAAACAATATTCCACAAGAGAAAGAACCGGAAAGACAATACAAGCCGGTTGCCCCATTTCCACAAAGGTTGATTTCACCTAAACCTTTAAATAAAAATCTGGAGATTCTGGAAGTTTTCAAGCAGGTGAAGATCAACATCCCGCTGTTGGATGCAATAAAACAAATACCATCTTATGCCAAATTTCTAAAGGAATTGTGTATAGTCAAAAGGAAACAAAACGTTCACAACAAAGTTCTTTTGACTGAGAATTTGAGCGCCATCATCAAACAAGAGGTGCCCCAAAAATACAAGGATCCAGGTAGTCCAACCATCTCATGCATCATAGGAGACTACCGGATTAAACAAGCCCTACTCGAATTGGGGGCAAGTGTGAATCTCATTCCATACTCGGTCTACGAACAACTTGGGTTAGGTGAATTGAAACCCACCAAAACCACACTCCAACTTGCTGATAGATCCATCCGGATACCGAGAGGAATGATAGAGGATGTTCTAGTCCAAGTTGATAAATTCTACTACCCAGTAGATTTTATTGTCTTGGACACACATCCCGTGATAGGCACCGGTGCTCAAATTCCCGTCATACTTGGACGACCAGTTTCTAGCTACCTCAAATGCCATTATCAATTGTAGAAACGGACTTGTACAAATGTCCTTTGGAAATATGACCCTTGAGCTTAACATATTTGATTTATGCAAACAACCACGGGAAGTTGATGATGATGTCCACGAATTAAACATGATCGAATCATTCGTGGAGGATATAGTCCCCATATCACTATTTTCCGACCCTTTGGAGGCATGTATGGGCCATTCTCATGAGACAAATGAATACACAATACAAGAGATGGATGCTATGCTAGAGATGATGCCAGTACTTGACAATAAAAGATGGAGGGCCCCAATTGAACCTTTGCTTGTAAATGAGAACAAGGCCCTCCCATCCAACATCAAGGCACCAACACTCGACCTAAAACCATTACCAAGTGAGCTAAAATATGTTTATTTAGGTCGAGATGAGACATATCTAGTGGTGATTTCTTCCCACTTGGATGAGGAACAAGAGAATAGGCTAATAGCCACTCTATTAGAGCACAAGAGTGCCATTGGATGGTCAATTGCGGATCTAAAGGCATAGACCCACTGATTTGTACTCACCGCATACACCTTGAGGAAAATGCAAAGACATCCCGGCAACCACAAAGACGACTAAATCCAAACATGAAGGATGTGGTTAAGGCCGAAGTGGTGAAACTATTGGATGTAGGTATCATTTACCCAATATCCGATAGCCAATGGGTGAGTCCAACTCAAGTGGTGCCTAAGAAATCCGGAATAACCATCGTAGCTAATGCCAATAACGAACTCGTGCCAACTAGAGTCACTACCAGTTGGAGAATGTGCATTGACTACAGGAAGCTAAACACTGTCACGAGGAAAGACCACTTCCCCCTACCATTTGTTGATCAGATTTTAGAACGGTTGGCAGGTCATTCCCACTTTTGCTTCCTTGATGGCTATTCAGGGTACAACCAAATAGAAATTGCCTGTGAAGACCAAGAAAAGACTACATTCACATGTCCATTCGGCCCTTTCGCCTATCGACGGATGCCGTTTGGACAATGTAATGCCCCTGCCACCTTACAGCGTTGTATGATGAGCATCTTTTCTGACATGGTGGGGACCATTCTCGAAGTCTTCATGGATGATTTTTCCGTATTTGGTTGTAGCTTTGATGAGTGCCTTGAGCACTTGAAATCTGTGCTGAAAAGATGTGAAGAGAAGAACCTTGTGCTGAATTGGGAAAAGTGTCACTTCATGGTTTAAAAGGGAATTGTACTTGGTCACATCGTTTCACAAAATGGAATCGAGGTGGACAAAGCGAAAATTGATCTTATCTCTAACCTTCCACCACCCAAAAGCATACGAGATGTACGGTCCTTTTTAGGACACGCAGGATTTTACAGAAGGTTCATAAAGGACTTCAGTTCACTCTCTCGCCCTTTATGTAACCTACTTCAAAAGGAAAATTCATTCGAGTGGAATGAAGAATGTCAAAAGGCCTTTACCACCCTTAAAGGTATGTTGGCATGCGCTCCAATAATGCAACCACCTGATTGGAGCCTTCCTTTTGAGATTATGTGCGATGCTAGCGACTATGCTATTGGGGCCGTGTTAGGCCAAAGAAAAGATAAAAAGCCATGTGTCATCTACTATGCAAGTAGAACCCTAAACTTAGCCCAAGCAAACTACACCACTACTGAAAAGGAACTTTTAGCTGTAGTTTTTGCCTTGGACAAGTTTAGGTCCTACTTGATTGGATCCAAGATCATTATATTCACTGACCATGCCGCGCTTAAGTATCTTCTTTCTAAGAAGGATGCTAAACCACGGTTGCTAAGATGGATCCTTCTACTCCAGGAATTCGACATAGAAATACGTGATAAGAAAGGAGTAGAGAATGTAGTAGCTGACCACCTCTCTCGACTTGTCCTCACTGATTCCCCTGAAACGACTGCAATCAATGACATGTTCCCTGATGAACAACTTTTTGCTGTTTCCCAATTGCCATGGTATGCGGACATTGCTAACTATCTTGCTACAGGTACAATTCCTACATATTGGAAAAAGCAAGATAAGGATAGATTCTTCTCGGAGGTGCAGAAATTCCTATGGGACGACCCATACTTATTCATGTATTGTCCCGATCAAATCATAAGGAGATGTGTCCCTGATGATGAGCAACAAAGTATCATCTCCTTCTGTCATTCTCAAGCATGTGGTGGCCACTTTTCGGCTAAAAAGACCACAGCGAAAATTCTGCAGTGTGGGTTTTATTGGCCCACCATGTTCAAAGATACTCATGAGTTTTGGAAAGCATGTGAACCTTGTCAGAAATTAGGAGGAATCTCCCGTAGAAATATGATGCCACTCAATCCCATCTTAATAATCAAAATTTTTTATTGTTGGGGCATCGATTTCATGGGCCCATTCCCATCTTCTTTTGGAAACCTATACATCTTGCTTGCCGTCGACTATGTTTCCAAATGGGTCGAGGCCATCCCTTGCCGGAATAATGGCCATAAAACGGTCATTCGATTTTTAAAAGAAAATATTCTTTCCCGGTTTGGAACGCCTCGAGTCATCATAAGCGATGGAGGGTCTCACTTTTGCAATCGCCCCTTTGAAACCTTAATGAAGAAATATGGCGTAACACACAAAGTGAGCACTCCCTATCACCCACAAACTAGTGGACAAGCTGAGATATCCAATAGAGAGATTAAACACATTTTAGAGAAAACGGTGAACCCCGATCGCAAGGATTGGTCGCTTCGGCTTACCGATGCGCTTTGGGCTTACCGTACTGCCTTTAAAACCCCTATTGGAATGTCTCCCTATAGACTTGTCTATGGGAAGGCTTGTCACTTGCCTGTGGAGTTGGAACATAGGGCATATTGGGCTATTAAGAAGATGAATTTCAATTCTGACAAGGCAAGCTCGTTACGCAAACTACAATTGAATGAACTTGCAGAAATCCGGAATGAAGCTTATGAGAATGTGAGAATTTACAAGGACAAGACGAAGATATTCCATGATAAGAATATTCTTCGCAAGACATTCACGATCAATCAAAAAGTCCTCATGTATAATTCTCGCTTACATCTATTTCTGGGAAAATTGAGATCTCGATGGACAGGTCCCTACATTGTGCAAACTGTTTATCCATATGGGACTGTCGAGCTGTTGAATCTAAGGAACGACAACATTTTTAAAGCAAATGGGCAGTGATTAAAGCCGTTCTTCAAGAGAAATTTCCTTCAGAAGGTATGTCCATACCTCTGAATGATCCTGTGTATCAGGATGATTGATCTCCTAGACTGATGGAGGTATAGAGTAGTTAGGATTAGGATTTTGCTGCTTTTGTTTTCTTTTTCATAGGTTTGTTAGAAGGAGGAAGATTTTCACTTTTCACTCTCTCAGGTACTATCATTCCTCACTCCCTTTTATTTTCAAATTGCTCTCATGTTTTGCTCATTGCACATCTTTTACATTGAGGACAATGCAAGATTTGGTTGGGGGGTGTAGGATCACTTGGATGAATCCTAGCGTTTTGCAACATTTCAAGCAATCATGTGGAAATTTTTTTCGAATTTTCAAAAATTCGAAACTCTTTGGAAAACACCGGTTCTATGCATTCAAGTTGATATGAGCATAAGAGGAGGAGATATGAAGTGTATGGGGCTGGATGTCTGGAATCTCTCATAGCATAATGGTTTTATTTGTGAACTCCCCTATTTTTGTGATTGATAGAAAATCTGAACACTTTTACACCTAGTTCACATTACACGATTTTCATGAGTTGAAGGGATTATGTGATTTATGGATTAGCTAGACTTTGAATTAAGGTGTTGAGAAATCAGGCCGGGGTACTTTGTCCATCCTTGTCCATGGGAAAATAATGAAAGATATGGATTTTTAAAAATCCTATCTAATTTAAAAAGAAAAAGGAAAAGGAAGGATGAAATTGGGAATGATGGAAAAATGGTGGAAAATTCCAATTAGGGCTACCTACTACCAACCGGGGGATGGTCTACCCGTAACCAAAGCCGAAAATGGGACGTAGTGTGAAAGTCGTCGGAAGGACGGTAACGCAAATTCCTGTCATTGGCTTGATATGGCTCTATGTACCTTGAGTTCTATAGTCTACTGGATCTATGAAGAAGATAATCCTAGAAACTCGTGAGATGAATTTTCACTACACACACTAGGTTGAATTTGTTCAAGTCCTTCTATTTATCAACCAATCAGCGGGAATTTCATATGAATGCTTATTATGTTTTGAGGATTTACGGTTTCAACCTTTGACGCCTAATCTTTCTGAATCTTACACTTATGAACCTTGGAATGTATATATAGAAGGATGGTTTCTGAAAGAGAGTTGAGTTTTGAAGAATGGGATTAGTTTCACGCATGTTTTGCTCGGGACTAGCAAAATGCTGGTTGGGGGGGTGTGTTGAGCTCTTAATTGTGCATATTCTAGCCCCAATTCATCACTCATTGTGCGAGGTTTGCATGGTTTATAGATGAATCTAATGCATGTTTTGTGACTACAGGATTGAGAGTGAACTCCACCTATTTGAAGATGAAAAGAGCATGTTTAGGACCTTGGATGAAGACCCAAAGGAGGGCCGAAGCATAGAAGGAAGGAAAGAAAGGAAGAAAACAAGAAGAAAATGAAGCTGACCGGTCGTGACCGGTCGGCCAAGGAAGCCTGACCGGTCTAGACCGGTCAGCCATGCACACTGAAGCACTAATGAAGATGACCGACCGGTCTTGACCGGTCGGCCACGGCTGCTGGAGGATTGCTTGAAGACGTCCGACCGGTCATGACCGGTCGGACATGCTTGCTGGATTAGTACTGAACAAGGCCGATCGGTCATGACCGGTCGGCTATGCTTGCTGGAGTGACCATTCATTGAGGCCGACCGTCGTGACCGGTCGGCCATGCGTAAGAACTTAGAAGTTTCTAAATACAGCCCGATTTTCTCTGCGCTACGTAAGTCTTACGCAATTTCTCGATTCTTCCGAAGTTGTGAAGCCTCCAAACTATAAAAGGACACCTAGGAATCGTTCCTAGGGTATCCTAGAAGGGTTCAAGCGAGGTTGGAGGCTGTGGAAGTGGAGATTGGAGTTTCACAACTCCTTTTGGTTTGCTTTGCTGTTTTCATGCTTTTTGTAGTTGTTTCATGTTTCCTTGGATCATGAGTAGCTAAACCTCTTATCTAGGGCTAAGAGGTGAAGCTTGTAGTGGATCCAAGATGTTTTAATTCGTAGTTAAGTGGTTTTAAGTGTGGAATTCATGATTATGAACTATGGTTTGAAGTTTATACAAGTTTTTGAGTAGTTTTTCTTAGTCTTATGATGACTCATGGATGTTTGGGAGAATTACTTAATTGCTTAATTGGTTTGTGATGGTCTATACCTGTATGATCCGAGGAATCGGAGTGCGCTCTAGTACTATGATCTTCCTAAAGGAACTTCCTACCAAAGTTCTATTTTTCTGTTTTTCTGGAATATGTATGGACTGTGCATGTGATTTGAATCCAGTTCAAATCCTGATCTAGCCTTGTCTTGTGACTGGACTTGAGGATGGTTATGATTGTGAACTAGACCTTTTGGAAAGGGGAATGACCTATGCAATTGAGCATGCTCAAATCAGCCTACATTGAGTGAATCTTATGCATAGAAATTACATATTACAGACTGTTTGGTTTAACAGCTCTATCATCCGACTAGATAGACCTTAATGTCGATTCTAGTTGAGAGAATAAGAAACCACAGCGGATTAAACATCAATGATTGCTACAAGTGGATCCTTGAACCCCTAGTGCCTTCTTATAATTAGTTACTTTCGATTTAATTCAACTTTTGTTACTCATATCAATTTCATACAAAAATCTGGTTAGTAGATTTCAATAGACACTTTTGGATGAGTTTGTGAAATCCTACATAAGTCCCTGAGGATCGACCTCGGTATTACCGAGTTTATTACTACATCGCAACCCTACACTTGGGGAAGCGAACACTAAGCCATCACGTGCATGCAACCAACTTATGCATACTATGCATAACCACACATGCCACACACATGTACCTTGTTTTGCATACCATGAATGCAACCCATACAGCCCAGGCGTGCTACCCATGTATGAAGCCCATGAAGGTACTGAGTATAAATGTAACTCTCATCTATGCCCATGCATATATCTCAAACATACATACATTCACACCATGCAAGAACACTATTCTCATGTAACCCATTCATACATGCATGCATAACACATATAAACCATGGACCATGCCTAAGACTCATGTATGAAACACACGTGTCATCCATGCAACAAATGCATACACGCCACAAATTACATGTTCACATACATATGCAATGCATGCACGGCCTGAACACCACCAACATATCATGTGCACACATAAAACCACAATATGTACGTACGTTCACATTGCCCATGGTAATGTTCCCACCAGACATTGTTCTCTGTACCCCACCATGGAGTATATGCTTGATCTAAGCCGATCACCTGTTTCACCAACCCATTTTACCCCTTGGGGCAAAAAATGAGGAAGATCCGAGTCCTAGAGAGACTACACCAGGAGAAACATTGGAGGAAGAATTGTCCATGGTTGGAAGTTGGTAACACGCATAAAGCACGTAAAACTCACACTTTAAACTTCCAAATTTGTGAAAACACAACTTTATGAGCTTATTGCTGTGGGGCCCCCATCGTGATGCATAAGGGAAATCCAAACCTCCCAGACATCTTGATAACTTATTTTAACCATTAGGACTAAGTATGAGGCATATCTGAAGCTCAGGTGAGACACACCACAGGAAGATCAACGCTCACCATTACAACTCCCAAAATGAGTGATCACCGGTTAAACCTCTCTAGTGGCCCACCACAATATTGTTTTCCAAGATCTGGACCGACCAGAGTATCGTAGGGGGTTCACACAAATGGAACATTTAAATGGTTGCTCGACCCAATATCTGTGTGGCCCCCAAATATCATTCAACGGCAAAACAACGGTGACACTATTTCCTGTGGTATGGCCCACATGAACATCTGATTTGCCTCAAATTTGGGCCCACCCCCAGAATAACACTCCCTAGCCAATGGACGGCTTTGATCCTAGACCCATAGACTATAAATGGGACCCACCTAAAACTTTGTCAAATCACGTGGAAGCATGCAAACATGAAAAAGCCACAGTCTTAAAGACATGCGCCCAAGCGGTGTTGAAAATCGATTACTGGTTAAAAACGTGTGGGGCCACCATGGTGCCCTTTGGACCATCCGAATCGTTCATAGGGTCACAAGGGCCCACACGTGTCATATACATGAAAACTAGCTTGATCTGATACTTCTATGGCTCCACATGAGTCATCAACGGTGATTGAACTGGTGGAACTGTTTACTCTTGTATGGCCCACCTGGAACTTGGATTTAGATGAAACTTGAGGCCACCCCCTAGAATGGCGACCCTGAACTAATGAACCGCTCAGATTTGGGGCCCACGAACTACAAAGGAGACCCACTAACTGGTTTTCCAAAAGACGTATGAAACCATGCAAACTCATGGTACATACGTGTTGTCAACATCAACCAAGGTCCAGCGCCTCTAAGAGCCCACCATCTGAGTGATTTGGAGAATCTGACCTGTTCACAGGATTAGTGTGGTCCACACGTGCCAGAGTACACAAGATTAACCTGATCCAAGCTTCAAGTGGACCACACCATAAGATGATACATATGAACCGTTACAACTCCCAAACCAACAAGTATATAAAGGGGTTTCGTGAGTGGCATAAAAAAGAAGAAAAAAGGAGAGAGAAGAGGAGAGAGGAGGGGAGGATGAGATTGGGAGTTTCTCACATGCGCCCACCCTTTTGAGGTGGAATACATGCGCTTGAATGAGATTGGGAGTTTCTCACATGCGCCCACCCTTTTGAGGTGGAATACATGCGCTTGAATGCATGCACCCATCATTCCAAGGTGGGAGACATGCGCATGGATATATTTCCCAATGGAGGGACACATGCGCTTGGATGCATTCCAATATACAACTACCAAAAATCATAAAAATGCACCAAGTGCAAGGGGGACATGCGCCCAAACTTTGTTGGCCAAAGTGGTGAAGCCACATGCGCCCATCTCCACCCATCAGGCGCATGTGCAGAGCCACATGCGCCCATCTCCACCCATCAGGCGCATGTGCAGAGCCACATGCGCCCATCTCCACCCATCAGGCGCATGTGCAGAGCCACATGCGCCCGGAAGAAATCCTCTCTCTCTCTCTCTCTCTCTCTCTCTCTCTCTCTCTCTCTCTCTCTCTCTCGTCTTGTATGTTGGTCATGTGCGCCCACTCCATGTCACATGCGCCCACCACCCTACTACATGCGCTCACTCTCATAGACATGCGCCAGCCCTCTTCCAACAACATGCTTGGCACATTTCGTGGATTCCAAAGACCCCATAATTAGTGAAATTGTGCAAGCATTGAATATAGAGAGACCGGTAGTTGGTACTAGGCGGTGGAGGCCCCACTTTGAAAAATTGCCACCAACCACATCAAGGCCTCTACCGTCTAACATCACACCACCGAAGCTTGACCTTAAACCATTGCCATTCGAGCTTAAATATATATATTTGGGTCAAGAAGAAACTTTCCCAATTGTCATTACCTCTTACCTAGGGAAAGACCAAGAGCTCAAGTTGATTGAGCTACTCAAAGAACATAGGGGAGCCTATAGGTTGGACAATAACGGATCTCAAAGGGATAGATTCTTCGGTTTGTACTCACCGTATACACCTTGAAGAAAATGCAAAAACGACTAGACAACCTCAAAGAAGGCTAAATCCAAGCATGATGGAGGTTGTCAAAGCCGAGGTGCTAAAGCTACTAGATGTGGGTATCATCTACCTCATCTTGGATAGCCAATGGGTGAGTCCTACCCAAGTTGTCCCTAAGAAATTCGGTATTACCATCAGTAGAAAATGCAACCAACGAGCTTATACCGACTAGAGTAACCACCGGTTGGCGTATGTGCATTGATTATCGGAAGCTCAACACGGTCACTAGGAAAGACCACTTCCCTCTCCCATTCATGGATCAAATTTTGGAGAGATTAGCGGGTCATTCCTATTATTGCTTCCTAGATGGCTATTCTGGATACAACCAAATTGAGATAGTCCTAGAGGACCAAGATAAAACCACATTTACATGCCCGTTTAGTACCTTTGCATACCGAAGAATATCATTCGGGCTATGTAATGCACTCGCCACATTCCAACGATGCATGTTGAGTATTTTCTCAGACACGGTGGGTGAATTTCTTGAGGTGCTCATGGATGATTTTTTATTTTTGGTTGTACTTTTGATGAGTGCCTCAATCACTTGAAGTTGGTCTTAATGAGGTGTGAGGAGAAGAACCTCGTTTTAAACTAGGAAAAGTGTCATTTCATGGTACAAAGAGGAATAGTCCTTGGACATATCATTTCGTCCAATGGAATAGAGGTAGACCGGACAAAAATTGACATAATTTCCAATCTACCACCACCCAAAAGCATACGCAATATGCGGTCCTTTCTTAGACACGCCGATTTTTATAGATGCCCATAAAGGACTTTAGTTATATCTCTAGGCCTTTATGTAACCTTCTCGAAAAGGAGAACCAATTTGAGTGGAGTGCTGAATGTGAATTAGCTTTTCTAAAGCTAAAAGACATGTGGACAACCACTCCTATTATGCAACCACCGGATTGGTCCATACCTTTTGAGTTGATGTGTGACGTGAGCAATTATGCTATTGGGGCGGTGTTAGGCCAAAAGAAGGACAAGAAGCCCCATGTTATCTACTACGCAAGTAGGACCTTGAATCCTGCCCACGTTAATTGCTCGACTACGGAGAAAGAGCTCCTAGCCGTCATCTTTGCCTTGGACAAATTCAGGCCTTACTTAATAGGATCCAAGGTCATCGTTTACACAGATCATGCTGACGCTGAAACACCTTCTTTCTAAGAAGGATACCAAGCCCCGTTTGCTTAGATGGATCCTACTCCTTCAAGAATTCGATTTGGAGATCAAAGACAAGAAGGGAGTAGAAAATGTGGTGGCGGATCATCTATCCCGCCTAGTCCTACCTAATTTCATTGACGAGTCACCTATTGAGGACTCATTCCCTGATGAGCAACTATTTGTTACTATGCATCACCATGGTACGCTGACATAGCTAATTATCTATCCACAGGAGCGATGCCGATTCATTGGACTGCGTAGGACAAATGTAAATTTCTAAGGGAAGTGCGCAGATTTTTCTAGGATAAACCTTTACTGTTTAAATATTGCCCAGACCAAATTATAAGGAGATGTGTCCCTGATGATGAACATAATTTCGTCATCTCCTTTTGTCATGATCAAGCATGTGGGGGTCATTTTTCCTCCAAGAAAACCACTGCAAAAATTCTGCAGTGTGGTTTTTATTGGCCCACGCTATTTAAGGACGCCCACGAGTTTTGCAAAGCATGCGAGTGTTGCCAAAAGTTAGGAGGATTATCCCGTCGAAATATGATGCCTCTCACCCCAATTCAACATCTTGAAGTCTTTGACTGTTGGGGCATCGATTTCATAGGACCATTCCCCTCATCTTTTGGACATGTCTATATATTGCTTGCCGTAGACTATGTGTCTAAATGGATAGAGGCTATCCTATGTAGAACCAACGATCATCGTACGGTTTTAAAGTTCCTTAAAGAAAACATACTTTCCAGATTTGGGACGCCTCGAGCCATTATTAGTGATGGTGGTTCTCACTTTTGCAACAGGCCTTTTGAAGCCTTAATAAAGAAATATGGCATTAGGCATAAAGTGAGTACCCCATACCACCCACAGACAAGTGGGCAAGCTGAAATTTCTAATCGGAAAATCAAACAAATTTTGAAAAAGACGGGAGGCCGGATCACAAGGATTGGTCACTAAGATTAGATGATGCACTTTGGGCTCACCGTACTGCTTACGAGACACCTATTGGAATGTCCCCTTATAGACTTGTCTATGGGAAAGCTTGCCACTTACCTATGGAGATTGAACACAAAGCCTATTGGGCAATTCGGGCATTAAATTTTGACGTTGACAAGTCTAGCTCGCTTCGCAAACTCCAACTCAATGAGCTTGATGAGATTCGGAACGACGCTTATGAGAACTCGAGAATTTACAAGAGTAGGATGAAGGCCTTTCATGACAAACATATCTTCATGAAATCCTTCCATGAAGGTCAGAGAGTGCTCTTGTACAATTCTCGACTTCATCTTTTTCTGGAAAAATTACAATCTCGATGGACCGACCCATATATTGTCAAAGAAGTTTTCTCTCATGGGGCTGTTGAGATTGAGAATGCAGCGAATGGTAACTGCTTTAAAGTTAATAGACAACGCCTTAAACCATTTGTTGAGAAATTTGATTCAGAGGACTTGTCCATCACTCTTAATGATCCTGTGTATCAGGATAGTTGATCTCCTAGTCTGACGGAGGTATAGCGTAGGTAGGTTTAGTTATTTCTGCCGTTTAGTCTTGCTTGCTCAGTAGCTTTAGTTGTTGGGTTGTAGACTTCCATGTTCGACTCTCATAGGTACTATGGTTCTCACTCTCTTATATTTTACCATTGCTCTCATGTTCATGCTCATTGCACATCTTTTCACATTGAGGACAATGCAAGATTTGGTTGGGGGGTGAGATGAGATTCTTCATCTAACATGTTACAACATTTCGAGCATCATATGTGCAAATTTTTTCGAATTTTCTAAAATTAAACTCTTTTAGAGAACCTTATTTCTATGCATTCGAGAAGATACGAGTATAAGAAGAGGAGATACGAAGTGTGTGATGTTGTAAGTCTTTGAACTTCTCTTAATATAATGGTTTTATATGTTAATTCCCCTATTGTTATGATTGATAGAAAATTTGAACACTTTTACACCTAGTTCACATTACACGATTTTCATGGGTTGAAAGGATTATGCGATTTGTGGATTAGCTAGACTTTGATTTAAAGGTGTTGAGAAACCAAGCCGGGGTACTTTGTCCATCCTTGTCCATGGAAAACTAACGAAAGATATGGATTTCTAAAAATCCTATCTAATTTAAAAGAAAAAGGAAAAGGAAGGATGAAATTGGGAATGATGGAAAAATGGTGGAAAATTCTGAAAAGGGCTACCTATTACCAACCAGGGGATGGTCTACCCGTAACCAAAGCCGGAAATGAGACATAGTGTGAAAGCCGTCGGAAGGACGGTAAGACAAATTCCTGTCATAGGCTTGTTGTTGCTCTGTACATCTTGAGATCTATAGTTTAGTTGATCTATAAAGAAGACAATCCCAGAAACCCATGAGATGAACTTTCACTATGCACACTAGGTTGAAGTTGTTCGAGTTCTTTTATTTATCAATCAATCAGCGGGAATTTCATGTAGACACTTATTATGCTTTGAGAAGTTTAAGGTTTCAACTTCTATCACCTAATTTCTCCAAATTTTATACTTGTGTGTCTTGGAATAAATAGAAACATGGTTTTTGAAGGAGAGTTGGTTTGGAGGTTTGAAATTGTTTCACGCATGTTTTGCTCGGGACTAGTAAAAAGCTGGTTGGGGGGTGTGTTAAACCTCCAATTTATACATTGCATAGCCTTTTACATCACATTATAGGCATGGTTTTCGTGTTTAAAAGGCCCATTTAATGCATGTTTTGTGATTGTAGGGATGAGAGCGACTTCACCCAATTGGAGATAAAAAAGAATACATTAGGACCCTTTTAAATGAAGACCCAAGGCGGACCAAAGAAGGAAGAAGAAAGAGGGAGGAAAGAGAAGAAAGAAAAGAAGAAAAAGAAGAAAAAGAAGAAAATGGTCAAGGGCCGACCGGTCTAGACCGCCGGTCGGCCGACCTGTCAGCCCCTGTGAAGATCACTGGACAAAAGGACCAGTTGGTCCGACCGGTCGTGACCGGTTGGCCAACAAGTCGGTGACCCTGCTGAACTCCCTGGACGTTTAAACTATGATGGTCAGCCAACAAGCCAGATCCTCCCTGTGCTCTCTGGACGTTTAACATGCACAGCCAAACCGGTCAAGACCGGTCGACCCTGCGTAAGACAGCGTGTTTCTATTTTTGAACTACGAATTCTTCTGCGCAAGTGCGTATCCTTACGCAGTTTCTAGATGATTCTGACGCAACCGAGCTTCCCCACTATAAAAGGACACCTAGGGGCTCTTCCTAGGGCATCATAGAAGCTAAGGGACGTCATGGGAGAGGAAGGAAGCCGTCGTGGAGCGTCTGCAACCCTCCAAACTCCGATTTTTCTATGTTTTTTAGTTTTCTTTTATGAGTTCTAGTTGTAGTATGACAATGCTCGGCTAGAATCTCTCAGCTAAGGCTGAGAGGTGAAGCTTGTAGCCAATTTCATGTTTGATTCAGTTTAATTTACGTAGTTCTATTTAAAGTTTAGATTTTGAATGTTCTAGTTCTTAAAGTTGATAGTTTTAGATGTTTTATGAGAGTTCATGTGCTCCGGACATGGATTCCTTGCAATTCTCTGAGATTATCATGTTTTGCTTGTTTAGATTCGAATTATAGTAACCCTTGAGCAGGCCATAGTCCATAGGCATGACTGTTACTCCGAAGGCTATGATTTTGAATTCTACATGTGTTGAATGGGACTAGAACTTAGGAAGTTCAACTTGAGAAGGATTGAATGTGCTCCAAAGCTTTATTTTCCAACTAGATGAGAGATAGGACTTCAAATCTAGTTGTGCTCTATTCTTGGATTGATTGGATTGACATGGGATTGCTACAAGTGGATCCTTGAATGCCTTAGTACCTTAAATTACTGGTTTTCATTAAGTTACTATTTTAGCATAATTATTCCAATTGAATCTCTTATCTATTGCAAACTAGTTGCTAGGATAGTTTGGAACGTGTTCTCCAATTCCCTGTGGATTGACCTCGGTCTTACCGAGTTTTATTACTACATCACAGCCTTACACTTGAGGTGAGCGAACAGTAATCCATGTAGAGCCTTAATGAGCCATCCTTCTTCTTTACGAAGAGTACTGGCGCTCCCCACGGCGAACTGCTCGGATGGATGAAACCTAGTTCACGCAACTCATCCAATTGCTTCTGCAGCTCTCGCAACTCCAATGGTGCCATACGATACGGGGCCTTTGAGATAGGCGCGGTACCGGGCACGAGGTTAATCTAAAACTCGGTATGCCGACAAGGCGGCAACCCCGGAATCTCCTGAAACACATCTGAAAAATTGCAAACTACCGGCAACTGGTCGATGCACAAGGCAACCGGCTCCTCCTCGGCACAAGACATCAAAGATGACAACTGCTCTCCTCTGGGCTCGACAACGAACTGAAACTGTGGCATGCCGGGTATAAGGAAAGTGACTGTCCTCGCGAATCAGTCCAATACAGCATGATACTCGGCTAGCCAATCCATGCCCAGGATAATATCAAACTCGGTCATAGGTAAAACAAACAAGTCGGCAAGCAAAAAGGTCTCTCCTATCAGGACGGGGCAAGACGAACATATCAGACTTAATACTGCGGTCTTCCCTAAGGGTGTCGACACTGACAAACCCTCGCGCACGGATTCTAACGGCAAACCAGTCGATTGGCAGAAATCATCAAATATAAAAGAATGCGATGCGCCAGAATCAAACAAAACATGAGCTATGCATGCAGAGACAATGAGTGTACCATCAACGACTCCTCCACGTGCCTAAGGATCCTGTTGGGCTGCGTAGAACCTACCCTGAGTCTGCTGGGGATGTGTCTGTCCCCTCTGCAGTCGTCGCTACTGCTGCTACGGCCTATGTTGCTGCCTCTGCTGTTGTGGCTGCCGCTACCTCTGCTGTTGTGGCTCCTGCTGCTGCTGTGGGTGGGGACACTCATGTCTATGGTGCCCTGTCCCTCCACATCCGTAACAAAAACCTGTAAACTATCTTTGTGACGGTGCTGGAGGTGTTGCTGGTGCTACAGCGGTTGAAAGGATGGACGAACCAGATGCCTCTGCGGTGCCAAAGTCTGTTGCTGTCGGAAGCTACTAGAAGGAGCCTTCCTCTTCCCCTTTCGATCTCCGCCCTGGTCATGGATCTGCTGCGCATTGGCCCACTCTGCCTCATAAATCTGGGCCCGCTCCACAACCTCCTCGAACGTAGGAAGCTTGTGTCCCGTGACACGGCCACGAAGGCCAAGGCGTAATCCGCTCTCGAATCGACGGGCCTTCCGCCCCTCATCATCCACAAGATATGTTGCAAATCTGGATAACTCAACGAATCGAGCCTCGTACTGCGACACTGTCATATCTCCCTGGACCAGCGTCTCAAACTCTAATGCATGCTACTGGCGGACATGCTTGGGGAAGAACTTTCAGTCAAACCAGTCCACAAAGTCCCCCCATGTCCACTCAAAATCAGGCTCGGCGGCTCGGGTAACCGATGCCCACCAATGCTCAGCCTCTCCCTGAAGAAGGAAAACGGCAAGAGGAACTTGCTGCTCACTCGTGCATTGCATCATAGTCAAGATCTTCTTTACCTCAGATTTTCATCTCTCTGCTGCTGTTGAGCTCTTAATTATGCATATTCTAATCCCAATTCATCACTCATTATGCAAGGTTTTCATGATTTAAAGACTAACCTAATGCATGTTTTGTGATTGTAGGAACGAGAGTAAACTTCACCCAATAGGAGACTAAAAGGATCCATTTAGAGCCTTGGATGAAGACCCAAGGTGGGCCGAAGAAAGAAGGAAGCAGAGAGGAAGAAAAGAAGAAGGAAATGAAGAAGAAAAGGGCAAGACCGGTCGTGACTGGTCGGCCATCTCCCCCTGACCCTCTGGAACTCTCTGGACCAATAACCAATATGGTCCGACCGGTCTTGACCGGTCGGCCAACATATCCGATGGTCCCCTGTGCACGCTGGACTGATGGGATAGGCAGTCCAACCGGTCGTGATCGGTCGGCCAAGCCAGTCCGACCGGTCGGCTCTGCGTAAGACAGTAAAGTTTCCTATTCTGCTCCGGATTTCTCTGCGCACTACGTTACCTTACGCAAATTCTGGAAGATTCCGACACTGTGGAGCTTCCCCACTATAAAAGGACACCTAGGGATCGTTCCTAGGGTATCTTAGAAGGGATTGAGCATGGTGGGAGACGGCGGAAGTCGATTTCGGAGTTCTACAACTCCTCTTAGTTTGCTTTCTAGTTTTTATGTTTTTTTTAGTTGTTTCATGCTTCCTTGGATCATGAACGGCTAAACCTCTTAGCTAGGGCTAAGAGGTGAAGCTCGTAGTGAATCTAAGATGTTTCAATTCGTTTGATTTGGTTTCAAGTTGGATTTCTACTGAATAACAATGGTTTGAAGTTTAATTCAAGTGCTAAGTAGTTTTTCTTAGTCTTATAATGACTCATGGATGTTTGGAAGAATTGCTTGAGTTCTTAATTGTTGTGAACTATTCTAGACCTGTATGATCTGAGGAATTGGAATATGCTCTAGATTTATGATCTTCATATGGGAACTTCTTACCAAAAGTCTATTTTTCTGAAAATTCTGGATTATGTAAGACTGTGTATGTGATTTGAATTAAGTTCAAATCATGATCTAGTTTTGTTTTGTGACAGGATTTAATGATGGTTATGTAACACCCCGTACTTTTCTGTACTCGGGTATTACTACGAGAATTCAAAGTATATGTGTATGTGTAATGCCCTTCCGTGACTCTTTCGTCAATGTGTGCGCTACTCTTGGTGCCTCAGACTGGCAGTGCGTAGTTCGCACCCAAATGACCAAAGTCCTGAGATCCCGAAACCTCTGTCATATTGACCGCGCCGTCCTTGCGATCGCAACGGCGAAAACAGTGCATCGATTTGATACCCAAGCGCAAAGATATGGACATTTAATCAAAACACAAAAAAAATGTGATTGTGCACACTCGTGTGGGGCCGCCCAATGTGGGGCCCACTACACGGTCTCCTAGGCAATCATCTCCCTCTCCTTGACATGATTGTAATAATTACAAAAAAAATATAATAATAAAAAGTAATAATATATATAATAATGATGAAAAGAAGGAAACAAATAAAATAAATTAATAAAATAAGTAATATAAAAAAAGGAGGGGTAATGATGACTAGCATCTCAACCCATGCCTCATCACTCCTCTCCCACGTCACCCCTTCCCCTTCCATTCCTTCATTTAATACAACAAATAAAATTAAAAAAAGGAGATGAAATGGTATATAGCTAGGGAGGGAGAGACGTTTCTCTCCTTCCATCCTTCCTTTCTTCTTCCTTCATGCCATCCACGCCCTCACTATGTGTGCGTGTGTGTGAGAGAGAGAGGAGTGGGCCATCTTCATCAACCTCCCCTCCATCTCAACCATTCATTCACTTCAACCATCAATATCAACCATTGAGCGAGGAGATCGAAGTAGGTACACCCCTCCACCTTTCAGTCCCTTTGATTTCCTCATTTTCTTTATTGGTGTGAATCAAGGTGAACCACAGATGTGGGCCCCGCTTTGAGGAAATGGATGCCATCTAGAGCTCCTTGTCATTTGATGGCATGGATGAAGAGGAAAGAACAAGGATTAGCTTGATTTGGTACACTTTAGGGACCCACTATCTATGGCTCCACCATGGTGTTCATCAACCATCCATCCTACTCTAACGGTCACAAAGACCTAGATGAAGGGAATACAAAAATATCAGCCCGACCACTGTGATGTCTATAGGTAGATCCAAAACCATCAGATGGTGGACCACACTAGGGAGCTTAAATCCCCTGCACACACCATACTATTATATATACAAATAAATAAATAATAATAATGAGAGAGAGAGAGAGAGCGTCTGTCCAGACGGACGCTGCTCTATGAGGTGGACGGCCTGGCCCCACTTTTGGATCCCACGTCGATGTTTCTTAGAAATCCATGCCGTCCATCAGTTTTCCCATATCATTTTCGGGCAGGATACAAAAAATGAGGCTGATCTAGATCTACAGTGGGCCGCACCGTAGGGGACAGTGGGAACATTGAATGTCCACTGCTGAAACCTTCCTTGGCCCACTGTGATGTTTTCATGAAAGATAACCTGCCCAAATCAGGTCTCGTTGGGCTTAGCATAAGCTGAAGGACCTGATGGATGGAGTGGATCGACTATGTATGAGACCCACTTCTATTTAAAGAAAGAGAAAGGAGATAGGAAAAGAATAAATGAAAAAGAAGGAAAGAAAGGAGAGAGGAAGCTCCAGCGTGCTTCAACGTAAAGTAGTTTTTTGGGTTGAAAATGACCCCATGTGTGGGAACCACTATGTTATATCCACACCGTCCATCTGTCTCTCCATATGATTTTAGGCTAGGGGCTGAAAAATGAAGAAGATCCAGATCTCTAATGGGCCGTACCGGAAGAAACAATACAGACCGTTGAAACCTTTCCAAGGCCCACTATCATGTTTCTGGACAACGAAACTTACCCAAATCAGAGCTCGTTAGGCCCACATTAAGCCGGCCAATCTGATGGACGATTTGGATTTTCCAAGTGGACATCACCGTGTAGGAGAAATAAAATAAAAAAATAAAAAAAAATATAATGAAGAAAACAAGTCACTGGGCAGCCTTCGTCCTCTGGACGTTGGTGCCAGCTGCGTGAGGGCGGAAGCCCCTTTGAGCGTTACCCCGAGGTCCCCACTTGGGACCCCACCATGATGTATCAGTTTTATCCAAACCGTTCATCTGCTTTGCCAGCTCATTTTAGGACATGGGCCCAAGATTGAGACATGTTCAAGTCTCAGGTAGGGCCGCACCATAGAAAGCAGTGGGGACAGTGATGTCCACCATTGAAACATTCACAGGGCCAGCTTGTAGGGTCCACCTTGATGTATATAGTCTATCTACGCGGTTCACCTATTTTAGCACCTCATTGTAGGGCCAATAGTTCTTAATAATGTGGCCCAACTAGATAGGACCCACCTTTCATCTATGTTTCATGCACATTTGTGCTTGCTGCCCATTTCTATTTCAAAAAATCTACGTTAGATTTTAGTGTCTTAGGCCATGTTTGGGTGTCCTTAGTGGGCCCCACGTGTGAGCAATGTAGAGGCCACTGCTCGGACCTTTTATTTGGTATATGTGGCAACACGAATGACACATCACCTGGGTCGAAGAGGACCCCACGCGATCGGGAAGTTGATCCCAAAATGGGGTTGGCAATTTTTGTGCAGAAAATTCTGCACAGAAATTTCAAATAACCATATTTGTCCATGGGGTAAAACTTGCACGTGTACATCCAGCATGTCATATAAGGTGTCTTTTGTAGAACACACATGGGTCTACCAGGATCACTTTGAGGAACGCCAGAAGGTGGCCCCATTTGATCATGGAGCCTGCCCAAAGTGGGGCCAAAATCAATTATGGGTTACATTTCTGCACAGTTCTTCTAAGTACTTATCTTTGGGCCATCGCTAAAAATTGTATACAACCAATCTAGGAAGTATGTCTAGTGGTCTCTTAAGCCCATATATGGGTCTACGAGGGGGACTTGACAACACGCCAAAAGGTGGTCCCATTTGATGGCGGTATGTGCTCAAAGTTGGGCCAAAATCATTTCTGCACTACCGTTTCTGCACAACTCCAAGTACCCATGTTTGGGCCTTTGTTAAAAATTGTACACCTACAAACAAAGGGATCCGTCTTATGAGTTTTGAAGACCATACATTGGTCTTTGTAGCGGTCATTTTATTTTTCTAGAAGATGGCCCCTTGTGATTACAAATTGGACCCAAACTTAGCCCAAAACCATTTGCGCATGTAAAGTCGGTTTAATTAAAAATCTACGTGGGGTCACATCTATGGAATCCACCACATTCCTAAAGTATTAAATAGGTCATTTAAACCCTAAAACTTGAATTTAGATTGTATAGGCCAACTCATTAAAATTTTAGAGCCACCACCATAGGGTTGATCTTAACCGTATAAATTATGGATATGACAATCTAATCGCATAAATGGTCTAAAATATGGTAGGGTCGAATTCTAGTAAGCGTGTACATGTTTCAAGAAACATTGAAAGATGTTTCGATTCTTAAGGTGATGATTCCTCCCCTTGAGCTTTCCGCCTTCATGTTAATTAAGTAATAGTTTATTTATATATGACTGAAAATTTTACTTTGTCTCATGATTACCTCTGCTATTTGATTTTACCATAAATCATATGTTTAATCTTGATATGCGTGAATTTCTTTATAACTGTGAATTAATTACGAATTTTGGAATTGTCATTTTCATTCTTAATGTTTGGAATATGAAAGTGGAATATGAATTTAAATGGTTGCGATCACCTATATTTGATGGGACCTTAAACTGGTAGCCTTTGGAAGTGATTTATTGGAAAGATTCCTGATGATGTCCTTAGATGGAAGTGTTGGACTAAATGTTAAATGAGATGAGATCTTGATTATGCCCCTAGCTGGACTAGTATGGAAATATTTTTGATGACGTCCTTATATGGACTTGTTGGGCTGAATGTTCTATTGAGATGAGTTGTTGGGATTCCCGATGGACTTGATGGACTAATGGTCCTGTGAGATAAATTATTGATTATGTCCCTAGACAGGACTCGGGAGGAAATATTTTGGCGAATTATTGTGATGAAAGGCCACTAGTTGTAAGGGAATGTCATAATTGGTTTGGTTGAAAATTGGAATAATAATGGTTGGTTTAATCATGCATATCATGGCACAGACAGGACGTGTGGTGACGAGCCATATTACCGTCGGGCAGTCTGGTTGCTGAGAGCACGTACCCTCGAGGTATTTTCGCTGGCTCTAGACCACCATAGAGTGTGTCATTCACTGAGAGCACGTACCTTTGGTATTTTCACTGGTGATGACCAGTCATGATATTGTGGGGCTGATGTGTGTCCTTAGTGACTTCTAGACCACTGGGTGAGGCCGATGTGTGTCCTTAGTGACTTCCGGATCACCAATTGATGGATTTGCATTGTGGGGTTGATGTGTGCCCCTAAGGACTTCCAGACCACATTTTCCAGCTGTATGTGCATCCCCAGGCTGAGGGACATGTGCATGCATTCATGCATTTAAGAAAGATTCCATCATGGATGTTTTGTACATTTTTTTATTATTCTTGATTAATGTGTTAGTGTGTAATCTTGAGGGGACCTCACACTGAGCTGGCCACTCATGCTGTTAAATTTCAACCGTACAGTTGGTGTAGGTGATTTGAATAATGTACAGGTTGTACTGGAATGGAGTAGGATGCTCAGGTTATGCTGATGTCATGGATCAAAGAGCTGTGTTTAATGGTTGCTGCTTTAAATTTTGTATATAATTGTAATCGTTTATTAGTGTATTCTGAACTAAATTCGAGATATTCGGTTTGTATAAGCCTTATGGGCACTACTCTGCGATATTTGTTGTATCTTTCCTATATGCATGGTTTGTTTTCTTCCGCGGTGAATACCCTTCTTGGAATTACATTTGAAAATGGACTGAAATGTGGGTTTTCTTCATAGGCTAACACCCGAGTCTTCAAAACACAGGCCTAGAACTCGGGTTGCGAAAATTCGGGGCGTTACAGGTTATGATTGTGATTTTAGCCTATTGGAATTGGGACTGACCTATGTAATTGAGTATGCTCGTCCTAGCTTGCATTGAGTGAATCATATACATTGATCTTACATATGGCAGATTGTTTGGTTTAACTGTTCTATCATCCGACTAGATAGATCTTAATTTCGATTCTAGTTGAGAGAGTGAGAAACCATAGCGAATTGAGCATCAAGGATTGCTACAAGTGGATCCTTGAACCCCTAGTGCCTTTTAATTAATTGATTACCTTTAGTTAGTTCAAAATTACTATTTACATCAATCTTCTACAAATCTATTTGTTAGCTTTTCAGTAGAACTATTGGAAGTGTTTTTTGGATTCCTACATAAGTCCCTGTGGATCTACCTCAGTCTCACCGAGATTATTACTACATCGCAACCCTACACTTGGGGAAGCGAATAGCTGCCACCGGGTCTGGCCCGCCCAAGAAACGTCGGGGATCCATCCGTTTGAAACCCCTAAGTAAAGAACAAGCGCGATCCTGCTTCGATGGGGCAACTGCATCGGATGAGCTCCTCTCCTGGCGCTCTACCATGGAGGTCATAACGCGCATCATCTGCTGACACTGACCAGCAGTCATAGCTGGAGCTGGAGCTAGGGCAGAGGCTGTTTGGGATGTACCCGCACTAGTCTACGGCCTACCGGTGGCTCGCTTGGGTGCCATATCCTACAGAAAAGGACAGGTACCACTTAGCATTGGTACTCTCAAATGCACACACGTCAGGGAACCATATTCAGAAGTTTTTACGCTCACAATAGGGAATCCTATTATAAACTATGTTGTAACAGGATCCTAGTGTGGGTCACTGAGTGCATGAGATCGAGATCCTAATCATCCTAAGTTTGCAACAATCATTCGGTGAAGGGTAGTTAATCTAAGGCCATTAATAGATATGTGATGTCATCAGTAGGTATTCCCAAGTTATGCTCTGATACCAACTTCTGTCATGCCCCAAACCCGGGGACCGGGCTCACTAAATTCTCGATCGCCGACCTTGGTGCCAACAGCCTCCAAAGTACCCTATTCTCGGCTCCTAGCTCTCATATGCCAGGTTCCGATCCTGGGATCCCACCAGGAGGATTTTCAGGGTAAATTTTTTTTTTTGTTGTAAAGGAGCATAATTAAAACCATAAAACATCATCAGATATCCACTAGATAGTTTATTGAGTACAGTGCTAAAAAGGAGAAATACAAAATGTAGCAAAAGTCCAAAATATCAGATACATGAACCGAGCTTAACGATGCTGATGTGCCCTAGTACCTGCAGCATAAACAAACGCGGATAAGCTTCCTACGAAGCTCAGTAGAGTGCGTGTGTGCTTGTGTGATGCATATGACAAGTATACAGATATCAGAGTAAGCGAAAGTGATAGAGGGCTAAGTTACCAAGCTCATAAATGCTATCAGCCATCCCAAGGCTATGCGATGCAAGGGCCTACATGGTCGAGTGTTACATGCTAGAGATGCAATGCAAACATGCCAATCCTCAACTAATCCACATATCAAAATGGTTCTCATCTGGGACATCACCGGGGTCTAGTACACTCTGATACTGGCCACTACACATCGCGCGCATAACCAAGCAAGTAGAAAAGACCTCATTATCCGCCTCGTTAGTGGTATGCCAATGCCCACCCGGCTCGCCAATAGCGGACCCTATTTCACGAGCTGGTCAAACTCGACCTAGCTTATAGCCCACTACACCTGGGCGGATAAGGTCACACCCCTTTCCAACTGACCTCAACACAGTGGGAGACGCGGCCTACGGGTATTTGGCACTCGGGCGTTCATGTTATCCACTCGGTCTCGACGTTGGAGCATCCTACTGGTACCACAGGGTTTAGGGACTTTCACCCAAGGACATCTATAGCGCCCAGGTGCTAGAACATGTTTCCGGTGTCCATTACTGCCAACCACAATGTGACTATGGTAGCCACCACCCTGATGCTGCTAGGGTATGAAGGCGATCGTGACATACATAATGCGAGATGCATGAGTCATACAATCCAAGTCATGCTACCAAACCTACGCATACTGTGCAATTATGTGGGGCAACCCTGTCTCGCATGGGTCCCCTAAGTATAACAAGCCAAAATAACATATGCTATGATTAATCGTGGTCCATAACAGGCATACGAATGATGCGTATGGGCATATGAATGGGCATGATATTCATTATACTAAGCATATTATCAGTGTGACTTATCAAGCTAAGTATACTAGCATGTTACCAAACATATCATGTGATGTTGGCCTTAAATGGCCCAATATGTAGAGAGTGAGACCCAGACTATGGGCCTCATTGGAAATGTAAAGGTCTTAGTGGCATAGCCCACTTGAGACCAGATCGGCCCCATACTTGGGCCTGCACATACAAAATAGGCTGACAAAATAGGTGTACGGCATGGATAAAACATATATATCAAAGGGGGACCATGGCGGGCCCCGCCCACCGGTTGAATAGCAATATACCTCATCGTAGGTCTTAGGAAGTTTCAGTGGTAGGTATTCAATCACCACCATTTCCTAAGTGAGGCTCACTCAAAATTGGGCCCCATGCGTCGACCAAGACGGTTGGCATTATACACAATACATCCATCAAGGTGGAACCCAAAGATGGGCCCACACCCTCTAGTTAGATGAAAGATAATCATCACAGTGGCCCCAAGAAAGTTTTCAATGGTGGGCATCAATGACCACTGTTCCCTACAGGTGTGGTCCACCTGACGTTTGGATCTGCCTCATTTTTGGGGCCATGTCCTAAAATGGCATGGAAAAACAGATAGGCAGCATGGGTAAAATAGGTACATCATGGTGGGACCCACAGGGCGGTCCACCTGCTGGGCAACGTGGGACCCCCTGGGGTCTCACTCATTTTGAATCAAGCTAATGTTTGTGTTTTCCGCTCCATCCAGACCTATGCCATAGGTCTGGATGGCATTATAAACATTACAGTGAGCCTTAGGATGGCTTCAACGGTGGACATCATTGTTCCCCCCACTGAGTCCCATGATACGGCCCACCTGGGAAGTGGATCTAGCCCAAACTTGGGCCTGAGGCCTAAAATGAATTGGCAAAAGGGATGAACGGTGTGGATGGTACATATACATCATGGTGGGTCTCAGAGTGGGCCACCTGCTAGGGCGCCCACGAGTCCAGCGTCCGTGGACGCTGGGTATTCCCAGCATCTCCAATGCTGTGCTCTCTATTTTTTTCTGTTTTCTTTTTTTCATCAAGTGGGGCCCACATGAGGACGATATAATTCATCCATCATATTGACAACGCTATGGCGGCCCAATGAGTACAAATTTGGACAGGTTTCGTAGCATACACACATCACAGTGGGCCTTAGAAGGTTTCAACATCAGGGAAATCTTTTCTTTGGTATGGCCCACTTGAGGTTTGGATCTCTCACATTTTTGGGCCCCTAGCCTAAAATGATATGGAGAGACAGATGGATGGCGTGGATATAACATACGCATCATGGTGGGACCCACAGGGTGGGCCACCTTGTGAAACCTAAGGAGTCCAACGTCCGTGGACGCTGGGTACTCCCAGCGTCACTGACGCTATGTTCTCCCTTTTTTTTTTATTTCTTTGGTTTTCGTCAAGTGGGGCCCACATGAGGACGATCCACTCCGTCTATCAGGTTTCTCAGCTCATGGGGGACCTAATTAGTCCAATATTGGACAGGTTTAAAAAGTCTACAAACATCAAGGTGGGCCAAAGGAAGTTTGACGGTAGACTTCATTATCTCCACTGTTTCATGTGGTGCGGTCCACTTAAGATTTAGATCTATTTCATATTTGGGCCCTGGCCTTTATATGATCTGGGAAAACAGATGGACGGTGTGGATTCAACACAAACATCAAGGTGGGTCCCACGAGTGGACCCCATGGTTAACGCCCAAAAGGGCTTCCGCCCATACGCTGCGGGGCAGTAGTGTTCTCTGGAAGCTGTCTGTCCAGAGTCCTTGCTTCATTTTATTTTTTTTCTTTTTCCTTTTTTTTATTTCATCAAGTGGGGCCCACATGAGGACGATCCAATCCGTCCATCAGTTTAGCCAGCGCAAGGTGGGCCCAAAATTTCTGGACCAAGCCAAATCTGTGCATTTTTTTCCTTCATCCCGATCTTTGTGATAAAAGAAAAAAGGTTGAATGGAAAATAAATATCCAGGTGGGCCACACATGGTGTCCCACACTGTGACAGCGTGCAGGGCATGTTGTCTCACAGCATGGCCCACTTGTAGGCCCCACCATAGTTCACAAGAAAAATGAAAAAGGGAAAGGAAGAAGAAAAAAAAGGAAGGAAAGTGGAGAATTCGACTAATGGGATGGACCCCCGCCACTATGGGGTCCACCATACAATTGATACATAAATAAGATGGGTCCCCATCTTTGTGGGCCCACTAAAATGAAAAGAAACAATGGGAAAGAGGATTTTCATCCTCTCTTGCACTCACTTTGAAAGATGAACAGTTGAATTGAATTAGATGGTTGATCGAACGATTCGGATGATGGTTGGGGCTCTCCAAGCTTTGATATCCACCTTCTAATTCCTCTAACTCCCCAAACTCCCTAAGCTCCCTCTTAATCTCTCTCTTCTTAATCTTCTCTCTCTCTCTCTCTCTCTCTCTCTCTCTCTCTCTCTCTCTCTCTCTCTCTCTCTTTGCAAATGGGAAATGAGAAGCCCCCCCCCCCTACGTATGGTCTTGTATGGATAGAGAGGAGGGATTATGAGATGATGATGGCTAGCATGGGAGGGGGAGTAGGATGGTATGGGAGGGGGCATGGAAGGTATGGGCTCTCTTGACTTTGTGGTGAGAGAGGGATGGCGTGAGTATGGTTTGTGTTGACTAGGATGATGAGAGGGGTATGGGTGAGGACGAAGGCGATTGATTGATTGATTTGAATTTCTAGGGATTTGTGCAAGTGGGGCCTGCGCCACACGTGCTTTGCGCGGCCCGCCTCAGATTACGCAAATGATCGCAACTTTCACACCAGGTATCGCAATGGGGCGTGTCGCGCGGCCTTGGAATAGTAGCGCCTACGCGGTCGCCGGGGTATAAGTCGTGGGTCAATGCAGTACTAAAATAGGGTCGCGATCAAGGCTCACTAATCTGGTCCATCTGGGACATATCGGCACCGGAAACTAAGCGTTCGAAGGGCAAATAGGGTTCGGGTCTTACAGAAAATATAACAATAAAGTTGAATGTGTTTCATTTGCACAAATAACAAGAGAATAAAGATGAAGATGACATCTACATGATTAATTTCATAGATACAATTATGGATGATGATGAGCCACCCTCGGCTAAATTTTTCAAAACTTTAGAAGTTTGCTTGGCTCACTCCAAGGAAGAAGTAATTTTAGATATTGATGAGGCCTTGGAAGAGCTAAAATCTAAAAATTTGATTGACAAGACACCAATTACTAATTTGAACAATTTTGTTGTAGAGGAATTTGATGGATTGGTGCTTGACTTGCCTAAGGAGATGCTAATTTCTGAAAGTATAGTAGTTGAGGACTTATTCCAACCTACACAAGTGACCGAGAAGGTCGAAGTTTCCTACACTCTAGAAGAGTGCTTGGCATATTTTGAGGATTAGGATGATCCTATGATCCATGAATGTTGAACCTCCAATTTATACATTGCATAGCCCACTACATCACACTATATGCATGGTTTTCATGTTTAAAAGGACCATCTAACGCATGTTTTGTGATTGTAGGGATGAGAGCAAGCTTCATCCAATTAGAGACCAAAAGAACATATTTAGATGCATGGGATGAAGATTGAAAGAGGAGAAAGAAAGAAGAAAGTAAGGAGAAAAGAAAGTTAAAGAAAGAAAGGAAGAAAAAGAAGAAGAACCTCTAGGAAGCACTGAATGAAGGACCAGTTGGTCCGACCGGTCTTAACCGGTCGGCCAACAGGTCGGTGGACTTGTTAAACTCTCTGGACTCAACTCACTGAGGTCCGACTGGTCTTGACCGGTCGGCCAACAGGTCGTCCTCCCCTGTGTGCTTACTGGACTGACTATAAGAAAGATCCGACCGGTCGTGACCGGTTGGCCAGACCAGTCCGACCGGTCACCCGACCGGTCGGCCATGCAGAAAATTAGGCAGTTTCTATTTCTACTCCGAAAAACACTGCGCACTGCGTAACCTTACGCAGTTTCTGGATGTTTTCGACGCAACCGAGAGTCCTCACTATAAAAGGACACCTAGGGGCTCTTCCTAAGGTATCATAGAAGCCAAGGGACGTCGTGGGAGAGGAAAGAAGCCGTCGTAGAGCGTCTGCAACCCTCCAAACTCCGGTTTTTCTATGTTTTCTAGCTCTTTCATGATTTTTAGTTGTAGTATGACAATGCTCGGCTAGAATCTCTCAGCTAAGGCTGAGAGGTGAAGCTTGTACCTAATTTCATGTTTGATTCAATTTAGTTCAAGTAATTTTACTTCAGGTTTGGATTTTTGCATCTTTTAGTTCCCAAAGTTGATAGTTTTTTTATGTTTTATGAGAGTTCATGTGCTCCAGACATGGATTCCTTGCAATTCTCTGAGATTATCATGTTTGTTTGTTTAGATTCAAATTATAGTAATCCTTGAGCAGGCCATAGTCCATAGGCATGGCTGTTACTCCGAAGGCTATGATTTCGAATTCTACATGGTTGAATGGGACTAGAACTTGGAAGTTCAACTTGAGTGGGATTGAATGTGTTTAATGCTTTATTTTCCAACTAGATGAGAGATAGGACTTCAAATCTAGTTGAGTATCTTGCTTGGATTGATTGGATCGACATGGGATTGCTACAAGTGGATCCTTGAATGCCTTAGTACCTTTAAATTACTGTTTTCATTAAAGTTCCTGTTTAGTATAATTGCTTCAATTCAATCTCTTATTAGATTGCAAATTGAGTTGCTGGAGTAGTTTGGAACCTGTTTTCCAATTCCTTGTGGATCGACCTCAGTCTTACTGAGATTTATTACTACATCGCAGCCTTGCACATGAGGCGAGCGAACAAGTTTTTGGCGCCGTTGCCGGGGAATTTAGATAACGGTTTTCAAATTGTTTTAGTGGCTGTAGAAGTAGAATTAGATAGGGTTTTTCTAATTTCTTAGCACTAATCAAAATTGTTTGTTTTGTAGGATTTCTTCTCTAGATCAAGCACATCGGGTAATATCCTTCTGACTGAGCTTTTTGCAGATTGTTCCCAATTTCCAGATTAATTTCAGATTTCTAGGATTTAGGAATAGCTTAGTTTTTAGTTGAGTGGTTTATGTCCCGTTGGGAACGTGAGCACTCCAATCATCTTCAATCCGAAGGTGGTTTAGTTGGACCATTGTCAGTCCATAGACGAGTCCGGAATTACTAAGAACGTTGTGAAAGTTTGGGGAGTATGGATCAAACACCTTTAAGGAATCCTCCCCCTCCTACTCCAACTACAAACGCAAATCAAGAGGGAGTAGGAGAGAATGAGGTACATAATGTTCCTCCAATGAGATCACTACGGGATTACCTACAACCAGCCTGTGCAATTACACCCTCTTACATGGTTCTACCACCAAACGGGGGAAACATTGACATAAAGCCGGGTGTAATTCAACTTATACCAAAGTTCCATGGGCTAGACTTTGACAGCCCATATCTGCACTTGAAAGAATTCGAAGAAGTGGTGGCTACCTTGCAATACACCAATGTTTCTAAGGATACCATTAAGCTTAAACTCTTTCCTTTTTCATTGAAAGAAAGAGCCAAAAATTGGCTTCACTCTCTTAGACCACATTCGATTGGGTCATGGAATGAGATGACCCGGGAATTCTTGAAAAAGTTCTTCCCGGCTCATAAAACGAACACCCTTCGAAGAGACATAATGATTTTTTCGGCTAAAAAGGGTGAATCTTTCTTCCAATGTTGGGAGAGATTTAAGGACCTCCTACTTGCTTGCCCACATCATGGCTATGAGAGCTGGCGAATTATAAACTTTTTCAACGATGGATTAAGTTCCAATATGCGCTAATTTGTAGAGATGATGTGCAATGGCGAGTTTATGAGCAAAATCCAGATGAGGCTCGGAGTTATTTGGACATGTTGGCTGAAAATGCCCAATCTTGGGATACCTCAGATAAACCCAACAACCCCAAGCCCACTCAAGAGAAAGAGAAAGGAGGGATCTATATTCTCAAGGAGGAAGACGACATGAATGCAAGGATAACCAACCTCACAAGAAAGATTAAGGCCATGGAACTTAGTAAAAGAGGAGTTCCAAAGTCCAATGAAGCCATTGAGACCATATGTGGGATTTATCACACCGATTTACACGCTACACAAGATTGTCCCACAATTCCTGCATTCTAAGAGGTGTTACATGAACATGCAAATGCCACATATGGGTATCAACGGCCTTTCCATGGACCGGTGGGTAATACGTACAATATTAGTTGGAAGAACCACCCAAATTTCAGTTAGAAGAATGCTCCCACGGGCAATCCTATCAACTCTCAAGGAGGGCCACCCATGCAAAATATGGCCCCACCTCAATTCTCAATGGAGGATACCTTGAAAGCGTTTATACAAGGGAAAACGCAAATTAATCAAACAAATCAGCAAATGTTCCAAGAGCTTAAAGTCTCGGTTGATGAGATTAAGGGACGCTTGAATGCTAGGGAAGGGACCTTTCCGGCCCAACCTCAGCCCAATCCAAAACAAGTACATGAAGTAAGCATCCCTGATCCATTCAACCAACATATGGAGCAAGCCAAATCCGTCACCACTCTTAGAAGTGGTAAACAAATCGACAAATCTATTCCGGTGAAGGACAACAAGCCTAATGATCCGGTAAATTCTGAGGATGAGGACGGATCTAACTTAGCCCCAGAAGAGAAGGAACGCATCTATAAGCCTGTAGCACCATTCCCGTCGGGATTGGTTGCCCCAAAATATCTTCCAAACTCTCATGATATTCTAGAGATTTTCAGACAAGTCAAGATAAAAATTCCTTTGCTTGATGCCATCAAACAAATCCCCTCTTACGTCAAGTTTCTAAAGGACCTATGCACAACTAAACGCAAATATAACGTGCAGAAAAGGCCTTCTTAAATGAGCAAGTGAGTGCCATTCTCACTCAAAAAACCCCCTCAAAATTCAAAGATCCCGGTAGTCCCACAATCGCATGTATCATTGGAGACTACCGGATTGAGCGTGCATTGCTAGATTTGGGGGCAAGCGTGAACTTGATCCCATACTCGGTATATGAGCAATTGGGTCAAAACCACGTTGCAACTCGCTGATAGATCTATCCGTGTACCGAGGGGGATAGTTGAGGATGTTCTAGTCCAAGTTGACAAATTCTACTACCCTTTAGATTTTATCGTCTTGGACACACAACCGGTTCTAGATGCTAGCACTCAAATACCGGTGATCTTAGGCCGCCCATTCCTTGCTACATCAAACGCAATCATCAATTGCCGGAATGGGGTGATGCAATTATCCTTTAGGAACATGACATTAGAGGTGAATGTGTTCCACTTGGGCAAAAGACATAGGGATGTTGATGATGACGAGTTCTTCGAGGTAAACATGCTCGAATCTCTTGAAGAAGAAGAACTCCTCCAACTTGAACCACTAGAAAGCTTGGAGACATGCTTGGCACATTTCATGGATTCCAAAGACCCCATCATTAGTGGAATTGTGCAAGCATTGAATATAGAAAAACCAATAGTTGGTACTAGCCGGTGGAGGCCCCACTTTGAAAAATTGCCACCAACCACATCAAGGCCTCTACCGTCTAACATCAAACCACCGAAGATTGACCTTAAACCATTGCCATCCGAGCTTAAATATGTATATTTGGGTCAAGAGGAAACTTTCCCAGTTGTCATTGCCTCTCACCTAAAGAAAGACCAAGAGCTCAAGTTGATTGAGCTACTCAAAGAACATAGGGAAGCCATAGGTTGGACAATAGCGGATCTCAAAGGGATAGACTCTTCGGTTTGTACTAACCATATACACCTTGAAGAAAATGCAAAAACGACTAGACAACCTTAAAGACGGCTAAATCCAAACATGATGGAGGTTGTCAAAGCCGAGGTGTTAAAGCTATTAGATGTGGGTATCATCTACCCCATCTCGGATAGCCGATGGGTGAGTCCTACCCAAGTTGTCCCCAAGAAATCCGGTATTACCATCATAGAAAATGCCAACAACGAGCTTATACCGACTAGAGTGACCACCAGTTGGCATATGTACATTAATTATCGGAAGCTCAACACGGTTACTAGGAAGGACCACTTCCCCCTCCCATTCATTGATCAAATTTTGGAGAGGTTAGCAGGTCATTCCTATTATTGCTTCCTAGATGGTTACTCTGGCTACAACCAAATTGAGTTAGCCCTGGAGGACCAAGAGAAAACCACATTTACATGCCTGTTTGGTACCTTCGCTTACTGAAGAATGCATTCAGGCTATGTAATGCACCCGCCACATTCCAACGATGCATGTTGAGTATTTTCTCAGACATGGTGGGTGAGTTTCTCGAGGGGTTCATGGATGACTTTTCTATTTTTGGTTGTATGTTTGACGAGTGCCTCAATCACTTGAAGTTGGTCTTGATGAGGTGTGAGGAGAAGAACCTCGTTTTAAACTGGGAAAAGTCCATTTCATGGTACAAAGAGGAATAGTCCTTGGACATATCACCTCGTCCAATGGAATAGAGGTAAATCGGGCAAAAATTGACATAATTTTCAATCTACCACCACTCAAAAGCATACGCGATGTGCGGTCCTTCCTTGGACACACCGGTTTCTATAGAAGATTCATAAAGGATTTTAGCCATATCTTAAGGCCTTTATGTAACCTTCTACAAAAGGAGAACCAATTTGAGTGGAATGCCGAATGTCAATTAGCTTTTTCAAAGCTAAAAGACATGTTAACAACCGCTCCCATCATGCAACCACCGGATTGGTCCATACCTTTTGAGTTAATGTGCGACGCGAGCGCTTATGCTATTGGGGCGGTGTTAGGCCAAAAGAAGGACAAGAAGCCCCATGTTATCTACTACGCAAGTAGGACCTTGAATCCCGCCTAAGTTAATTATTCGACTACGGAGAAAGAGCTCCTAGCCGTCATCTTTGCCTTGGACAAATTCAGGCCTTACTTAATAGGATCCAAGGTCATCATTTACACAGATCATGCGGCGCTAAAACAACTTCTTTCTAAGAAGGATGCTAAGCCCCGCTTGCTTAGATGGATCTTACTCCTTCAAGAATTCGATTTGGAGATCAAGGACAAGAAGGGGGTAGAAAATGTGGTGGCAGATCATCTATCTTGCCTAGTCCTACCCAATTCCATTGACGAGTCACCTATTGAAGACTCATTCCCTGATGAGCAACTCTTTGTTGCTATGCATCCACCATAGTACGCTGACATAGCTAATTATCTATCCACAGGAACGATGCCGATTCATTGGACTACGCAGGATAAACGTAAATTTCTAAGGGAAGTGCGTAGATTTTTCTGGGATGAACCTTCATTGTTTAAATATTGCCCAGACCAAATTATAAGGAGATGTGTCCCTGATGATGAACATAATTCCGTCATCTCCTTTTGTCATGATCAAGCATGTGGGGGTCATTTTTCCGCTAAGAAAACCACTGCAAAAGATTTGCAGTGTGGTTTTTATTGGCCAATGCTATTTAAGGACACCCACGACTTTTGCAAAGCATGCAAGCATTGCCAAAAGTTAAGAGGATTATCCCGTCGAAATATGATGCCTCTCACCCCAATTCAACATCTTGAAGTCTTTGACTGTTGGGGCATCGATTTCATGGGACCATTCCCCTCATCTTTTGGACATGTCTATATTCTGCTTGCCGTAGACTATGTGTCTAAATGGATAGAGGCTATCCTATGTAGAACCAATGATCATCGTATGGTTCTCAAGTTCCTCAAAGAAAACATACTTTCTAGATTTGGGATGCCTCGAGCCATCATTAGTGATGGTGGTTCTCACTTTTGCAACAGACCTTTTGAAGCTTTAATGAAGAAATACGGTATTAGGCATAAAGTGAGTACCCCATACCACCCACAGACAAGTGGGCAAGCTGAAATCTCCAATAGGGAAATCAAACAGATTTTGAAAAAGACGGTGAGGCCGGATCGCAAGGATTGGTCCCTAAGATTAGATGATGCACTTTGGGGTCACCATACCGCTTACAAGACACCCATTGGAATGTCCCCTTATAGACTTGTCTATGGGAAAGCATGCCACTTGCCTGTGGAGATAGAACACAAAGCCTATTGGGCAATTCGGGCTTTAAATTTTGACATAGACAAGGCTAGCTCACTTCGTAAACTTCAATTAAATAAGCTTGATGAGATCCGGAACGATGCATATGAGAACTCAATAATCTACAAGAGTAAGATGAAGGCCTTTCATGACAAGCACACCTTCAGGAAATCTTTTCATGAAGGACAGAAAGTGCTCTTGTACAATTCCCGACTTCATCTTTTTTTTTTGTTCGGAAAAATTACAATCTCGATGGACTGGCTCATATATTGTCAAAGAAGTTTTTTCTCATGGGGCTGTTGAGATTGAGAATGCAGCGAATGGTAATTGTTTTAAAGTTAATGGACAACGCCTTAAACCATTTGTTGAGAAATTTGATTCAGAGGACATGTCCATCACTCTGAATGATCCTGTGTATCAGGAGGATTGATCTCCTAGTCTGACGGAGGTATAGCATAGGTAGGTTTAGTCATTTTAGTTTTACTTGTTTAGTCATTTAGTTATTGGAGTTGCAGACTTCTATGATCGACTCTCTCAAGTATTATTGTTCTCACTCTCTTATATTTCACCATTGCTCTCATGATCATGCTTATTGCATACCTTTTTACATTGAGGACAATGCAAGATTTGGTTGGGGGTTGAGATGAGCTTCCTCATCTAGCATGTTGCAACATTTAGAGCCTCATATGCAGAATTTTTTTTCGAATTTTCTCAAATTTCAAAACTCTTTTAGAAAACCTTATTTCTATGCATTCGAGATGATATGAGTATAAGAAGAGGAGATACGAAGTGTGTGATGTTGTAAGTCTTGAATTTCTCCTAACATAATGGTTTTATATGTGAATTCCCCTATTGTTGTGATTGTAGAACATTTGAACACCTTTACACCTAGTTCACATTACAAGATTCTAATGGCTTGAAAGGATTATGCGATTTGTGGATTAGCTAAACTTTGATTTAAAGGTGTTGAAAAACCAAGCCGGGATACTTTGTCCATCCTTGTCCATAGGAAAATAACGAAAGATATGGATTTTTAAAAATCCTATCTAATTTAAAAGAAAAAGGAAAAGGAAGGATGAAATTGGGAAGATGGAAAAATGGTGGAAAATTTCGAAAAGGGCTACCTATTACCAACCGGGGGATGGTCTACCCATAACCAAAGCCGGAAATGGGACGTAGTGTGAAAGCCGTTGGAAGGACGGTAAGATAGATTCCTGTCATAGGCTTGTTGTTGCTCTATACACCTTGAGATCTATAGTTTAGTCGATCTATGAAGAAGATAAACCCAGAAACTCATAAGATGAACTTTCACTATACACACTAGGCTGAAGTTGTTCAAGTTCTTCTATTTATCAATCAATCAATGGGAATTTCATGTAGACATTTATTATGCTTTGAGGGTTTAAGTTTTCAACTTCTATCACCTAAATTCTTCAAATTTTATGCTTATATATATTTTGGAATGGATAGAAACATGGTTTCTGAAGGAGAGTTGATTTAGGAGGTTTGGAATTGTTTCATGTATGTTTTACTTCGAAGTAGCGAAAAGCTGGTTTGGGGGGGTGTTGAACCTCCAATTTATACATTGTATAGCCCACTACATCACACTATATATGCATGGTTTTCATGTTTAAAAGGACCATCTAACGCATGTTTTGTGATTGTAGGGATGAGAGCAAGCTTCATCCAATTGGAGACCAAAAGAACATATTTAGATGCATGGGATGAAGATTGAAAGAGGAGAAAGAAAGAAGAAAGTAAGGAGAAAAGAAAGTTAAAGAAAGAAAGGAAGAAAAATAAGAAGAACAGCAAGTCCGACCGGTCGTCCGACCGGTCGGCTACACCTCTAGGAACCACTGAATGAAGGACCAGTTGGTCCGACCGGTCTTGACCGGTCGGCCAACAGGTCGGTGGACCTGTTAAACTCTCTGGACTCAACTCACTGAGGTCCGACCGGTCTTGACCGGTCGGCCAACAGGTCGTCCTCCCCTGTGTGCTTGCTGGACTGACTATAAGATAGATCCGACAGGTCATGACCGGTCGGCCAGACCAGTCTGACCGGTTGCCCGACCGGTCGGCCATGCAGAAAATTAGGCATTTTTTATTTCTACTCCGAAAAACACTGTGCACTACGTAACCTTACGCAGTTTCTGGATGTTTCCGATGCAACCGAGCGTCCTCACTATAAAAGGACACCTAGGGGCTCCTCCTAGGGTATCATAGAAGCCAATGGACATCGTGGGAGAGGAAGGAAGCCGTCGTGGAGCGTCTGCAACCCTCCAAACTCCAATTTTTCTATGTTTTCTAGCTCTTTCATGAGTTTTAGTTGTAGTATGACAATGCTCAGCTATAATCTCTCAGCTAAGGTTGAGAGGTGAAGCTTGTACCTAATTTCATGTTTGATTCAGTTTAGTTCAAGTAATTTTACTTCAGGTTTGGATTTTTGCATCTTTTAGTTCCCAAAGTTGATAGTTTTTTATGTTTTACGAGAGTTCATGTGCTCCGGACATGGATTCCTTGCAATTCTCTGAGATTATCATGTTTGTTTGTTTAGATTCAAATTATAGTAATCCTTGAGCAGGCCATAGTCCATAGGCATGGCTGTTACTCCGAAGGCTATGATTTCGAATTCTACATGGTTGAATGGGACTAGAACTTGGAAGTTCAACTTGAGTGGGATTGAATGTGTTTAATGCTTTATTTTCCAACTAGATGAGAGATAGGACTTCAAATCTAGTTGTCTATCTTACTTGGATTGATTGGATCGACATGGGATTGCTACAAGTGGATCCTTGAATGCCTTAGTACCTTTAAATTACTGTTTTCATTAAAGTTCCTGTTTCAGTATAGTTGCTTCAATTCAATCTCTTATTAGATTGCAAACTGAGTTGCTGGAGTAGTTTGGAACCTGTTTTCCAATTCCTTGTGGATCGACCTCGGTCTTACCGAGATTTATTACTACATCGCAGCCTTGCACTTGAGGCGAGCGAACAGTGACATTATTAATGCCTTAAGAAAAACTTCACCGGTGCCCAAAAAGACTCCTTCCAAGGAGTGTAACACCGAAGTGTCGATTGTAAAAGTGTCAGTAGAATCTGAAAATGCGGAGACCATACCTACTTGTGAAGAAGAAATATAAGTCTCCACATCTCTTTGGTTTGTTCAAACTGAAGAGCACCATCTCTAGGATGACCCTCATTTGAATATTTTTTTCCCAGACAAGTTAGAAAGGAGATTCATATTTGATGATCTCAAACCGAAGAAATTTTCATTTCCTAACACATGGGGTGATAACTTTGAAAAACCTGCCGAACTTTTTCAGCAAGATTTTCAACGGATTAGCACAACAAACATCACCAATGTGCATTATGAAGCAGGATGGTGGATGGTATTACTGAAAAATCTTTTACTCCACCTAATAATGCTGCTAAATTCCATTCCTTTGGATGATCACGTGTACCAAGATTGACCTCTTAGTCTGACGGAGGTATAAAGTAGTTTATTAGTTTTAATTGTTTAGTTGTCGAAAATTGTAGACTCCCATATTCAACTCCCTCAGGTACTCTCGTTCTCACTCTCATTTATTTATATCATTGCTCTCATGTCATTAATTATTGCATATCTTTTTACATTAAGGACAATGCAAGATTTGGTTCAGGGGTGAGATTCATAAAATCTAGTATTTTGTGACATCTCGAGCAATGTTTGTAAGAAAATTTTCAAAATAAATTTAAATTTTTCTAAAAGTTCAAAACTCTTTTGGAAAACCTTGTTTCTATGCACTTGGAATGTCATAAGTATGAAAGGATGAGAGATGAATTGATATGATTTTGAGATCTCTGAAATATCGTAAACATAATAGTTTTCTATATAAATTCCCCTATTGAGTTGATTGATAGAAAATTTTAACACTTTTGAAGTCTAGTTCACATTACACGATTCTCATGGTTTGAAGGGATTATGTAGATTTGTAGATTGGCTGGACTAAGATTTAAGGTGTTGAGGAACCAAGCCGGGGAACTTTGTCTATCCTTGTTCATGTGAAATAAGAGAAAAGAATGAAAGATATGGATTTCTAAAAATCTATCTCATGCATATGAAAAGAAAGAAAATATGGTTATTATTAAATATTTGTTGAAATTCCGAAAAGGGCTACCTATTACCAACTAGGGGATGGTCTACCCGTAACCAAAGCTGGAAATGAGAAGTAGTATGAAATTCATCGAAAGAACGATAAGGCAAACTCTTGTCATAGACATTTGGTTGATCTGTACAAGGGATTCTCTGTGAACACTTATTATGTTTAGAAAGTTTAGAATTTTAATTTCTTATCACTAAAATTATCTTAACTTTATGTTTATGGTCTTGTAGTTTATAAAAGCATAGTTTCCGAAAGAGAGTTGGGTTTTGAAAAGTTGGATTTGTTTCATGCATATTTTGCTCGAGACTAGCAAAATGCTGGTTGGGGGTGTGTTGAGCTCTGAATTGTGCATATTCCAACCCTAATTCATCACACATTATGCATGGTTTGCATGTTTAAAAGACTATTCTAATACATGTTTTGTGATTGTAGGAATAAGAGAGAGACTTCACCAATTCGATGCCAAATGAGTCACTTTGTATGCATTGAACATCAAAAGAATAAGCGACAAAAGGTGGAAGGAAGATGCAAGGGAGAAAGAGAAGGAAAGAAGAAATAGTGCAGAAAAATGTGCATTGCCGACCGGTCGGCCATGGCCCACAGCCAGTCGTCTGACTGGTCGGACATTCGAAATCAAAAGGCCTTTGTTGCTGACATTGCTAGAGGAAAAATGCTCAAAACAGACCTGATCGTATATTCCTAAGCTTTGAAGAATTTTAATAAGACCTTGCTAGACAAAATAAGTGGGTCGACGACTAGTCGACCATGTAAAATATTTACAGAAGCTTGTTCTTTCAGCTCCAAAAAATCATGTGCTGCGTAAGTTTTTACGCAATTCTGGAAGATTCTGAAGCGGTGGAGCTTCAATGCTATAAAAGGACACTTAGGGGAGGATCTAAACTCATCATAGAAGGCGAAGAAGTTCGTAGGAGGTAGAGAGGAGTATCGTGGAGCGTTCGCAACTCCTCCAACTATGGTTTTTATGGTTTTTCTATGCTTTTATAGCAGTTTTCTTTTGAGTTTAGGTTTAATCTGTTAATGATTAGGTAAACCTCTTAGCTAGGGCTAAGAGGTTGTTAGGGCTCAAATTCTCACCCATATTAAAACAACATCCCGCAGTCCATCTATGACAATTTAGATCAATTTCGAGATCGGAAAAACTAAAAAAACGGCAGCACAACCCTAACCCCCACAATTGTGAGCAAAATTCATAAATGGCATTTAAGAGCGAAACCGAATATGTGAGTCACCGTTAAATGATCTGGAACGTCCTAAAACCCTTATACTACAAGTTTCAAGGTCACGCGGCGCATATCTTTACTTGTGCACCTCAAAATGCATTTTTCCCCTGATTGGAGCTGACTGAAATGGGCCCGAAAGCCTACAAGTATCATTTCAGAGAGGATCCGGATATCTGTACCACCGTCGAGTGATCTGGAGCACCCCAAAACCCTTAAATAGCAAGTTTGAAGTCCTTTCGGCATGTATTTCCATGTGCACGCCTTCCGAAACAACGTTCCTATATGAAGAGCCGACCCGGAGGCTCCAAATTAGGAAGCAAGTACCAAAATTTGTAACATCTGGACCTCCACACCCTATCTCGTTTATTCAGGAGGTCAATCCCAACCTAAAAGTGGCTTGGTGATTCTGACCACAATCCCAGAAAAGGTAGCTGTCCTTTGGAGGTCTCCCATCGGAGCTTGGAATCCTGAAAAAATCTAAGTTTGGAAATTCTCTCTTGCTAGAACCTGAAATTTGGCTAAGTAGTGGGGAAGTGTGATTTTTCCAAGAGGGACATGCACCTAGCCTTCCACCACATGCGCCCGCAACGTGTACTCGAAAGAAACGATTCGAACACTTTTTCAGAAACTGCACGAAAAATCGGTCGGAAATGACATGCGCCCGGATTGAAATCACATGCGTCCGGCCTAAAATGACATACGCCGGGTCCCCTGTACTCACCACTTTCACCCAGCACATGCACCGAAAAACGTGTCAGAAACACATGCGCCGGGAATTAACCGTCGGATCAGACCCAAACCCGATTGCACTACTACAAATAGCAGGATCACTCCCCTGAAACCATATGCACTCGCTTTGCCATCCCTTACCGGATGCTGGAATGGATTTCCTCGTCGGAATCCTTTGCCAGAAAGGGATTTTCCCATCAGAGCTTGGATGCAGAGGGAGAGAGGGAGAGAAATCTTAGAAAATGGCCCAAGTAGTGGACTTTTTCTACTTCTAAGAGGGACATGCGCCCACTACTCTTTGGCTGGAAAATCTAAAAAATAGACTAAGTAGTGGGAAAACCCACTGTTTTAAGAGGGACATGTGCCCATCCCTGTCGGTCGAAAAAACATGAAAAAACTGCTAAGTGGTGGGGCCACATGCGCCCACCACCATACTCCAGGTGCATGCGCCCCACCACATGCGCCCACTTCTCTCTCTCTCTTACTCTCTCTCTCTCTCTCTTTCTTACCTTGGGGACATGCACCCAAACCTAATCCACATGCGCCCACTTCCTTGTTTGGAGAGAAAACTTAAAAATTTTCTGAGCTCTTAGACAACATGCGCCAATGGGAGGAAGGGCAGGCGCATGTAGTCTACCACATGCGCCCACCTCTCTCTCTTTTCTCTCTCTCCTCATTCTCTCTCCACATGCACTGGGGTGGGGCAACATGCGCCCACCTCCACGTCACAAGCGCCTGCCTCCCCTCTGCACGCACCTAACAGAATTCTGTCTGCACTGCAACTGCACCTCTCTCTGCATTGCACTACAATGCATACTTGCACCGGCACTGCACACTACACACCTTATTTACATAAAAACGTTTAAGTTTACTTTAAGTTTAAGTAAATGTCATATTTTAAAAACGTTTAAGTAGATGTCATATTTTACTTACTTTATGTTTAAGTAAATGGAAACATAATTATTTACATAATTTATGTTTCCATTTACTTTAAGTTATTTAAGTAAATAAGGAAGTGCCCCCCCATTTGGATTTAATAAAAAATACTAAAAAATAAATTCCTAACAACGAAGATTTTGATTTTCCATCTGAAGTACAAATCGCAACTTTTTGTCACTCCTCAAAAAGTTCGCCTTTTAATTGGAGGGGTTTTCTTCGAATATAAACCATCCAAAAAATCTGAAACACTATAATTATGCTAAAACACCAAAGTTCGGTGAAATATTCATGATATTTTATGGTTAATCTGTAGATATATAAAAAAATCCAGATTTTTAATTATAATTTTCAGGCAGCAAAATGACTAGAATATTATTTTAGTGCAAATTTGTACAGAAACGGAGTTGTGACTAGATAATATTGATTACTTCATGCATTAACACCCATCTTGCTTAATCTAGCATTCATCCATGCTTAATCTAGCATTCATCTTGCTTGATCCAACACTCATCTCTGCCTAATCCAGCACTCATCTCTGCTTAATCTAGCATTCATTTAACTCGACATGTATTCAACTTCAAGTGGCATACATACTATTGTATTCTCATATACATTCATTCTCACATGACATATCTTCTATTGTATTCATCACATACAATCAATCTCATATGATATACATTCAATTGCATTCATTGTACATTGAAGATCCATTATCTCATTACAATGCCCCACACATTTATGCATGCGTGAGCAGGTTCTCTTCTTATCTCTAATTGCATATTGGCTATCAACAAAGGTGCGAGACCGGGATCACTTTTGAAGACGAGTCAACAAACTCCAACCTTACTCGACAACTGATTATAGGAACTTTGTATCGATTATGTTAATTGCACAATTAGGGTTTAGCACGGATTGAGGCTCAAGACTAACCAAAAGGGACTATGGTTTCTAGAAGAAACTATGATCAAAAGAGTTCTAACAAAGCTTGAAATATCATGCTATGAACTGTCATTATGAAAAGATAGTCGATGCCCTACTCATCGACAACGGGTCCATTGGTTGAGCTGGTGAGGCAGTTACAAAGTGCCTTCTCAAGGTCACCCGTCATAAAAATACAGGAGTGGGCCTCGGGTTGTGCCGACCAACATTCGATGCTCATGTATTCCAGCGGTCAATGACCCAGAGTTGCACCATTCGATAAAATCCTGACAGTCCTTCAACCCAGATAATTCGAAAGAAAATGGGACATAGACATCTGCCTTGTTTGAAAACATGGCTTAGTCCATAATAAGAAAATAAATAGGTCTCTACGACCATGAACTCAAAGATGATAGTCCCCAATGACTTAGTCACCTGCTCAATCTATCTAGGCCTTTTCTCGAATACTCCATCTATTATACAAATATTATTCATAGTGGAACTTTGTCGCTTTGTGCCATGGTTTTCTCCCACAAGGGTTTCCACGTAAAAAATCTCTGTGTTCTCTATGATGTGTGTGATTTACATTGATATTTCCTCATTTCTTTATTTAATCTATCTATAATGTATACATTCATTTACTTTTGCCTTTTAATCAAGGGTAATCAACCATTGATGTAAGTAAGGGCTCGTTACAAATATCACAGCATGGAATGTAAAAGATCTCAGAATCTCTGAAATAAAATTCGTCTTCATCTTGTGTACACTTTATGATTGCTTATGATTGTCTACGAATGTCTCTATCCTCAGAATTCCCCATAACAATGAAATACAGGAAAAACTACCCTTTTGAGCATTTTTCTAATTTTAACAGAGGTGAATCTTATAGTTGTTTGCAATGCTTAATTTGAATTAGTTAAAGTACTTTTGGGTTTAATGAAGAACACTTTTAGTTCAAGTTTGAAATAAAGTTAGTATTTTTAGTTAATCTTCTATCTCTTTGATTTCTCTTACATGGGATGTTTTAATTATCGAGATTGCTTAATGGGGTGTTAATTGATAGGATTTTGGGTTGTAGAGATCTTAGATCCATCATGATATGTTGGATGCTAGGAGATCTTACAAACTAAGTTTCCTAAGTGCTTATCTAAAACTAAACTAGCGAAAGTTCTTATCTTTGGGATTGATTTGAGATGGATGTTTATGTATTGATATTTGTTTAATAGAAGTTCAATTCATGCTTCTAAATCAAGTCTAATGACAAGACTTGAGGAAGAATCATGAATGTGATCTCAATTGTTTTGTGAATGATTGGACTGTGTGATTGGATACGCCCAATGCCTTAGTTGATTATAAGAGAACCATATCAGTGGGTGATCCATCTATGTTAGATATGTTAGGATGATTTGATTGCTCCATATTCGATTGGATAGGGATAAAACTCCGATTCTAATTGAGTTATTGACTTGAATGGTTTGAATTAGCATTGTGAATGATTATAAGTGGATCATTGACACTCTAGTGTTTTATTTTCCTGATTTAGTTCTGAACTAAATAGTTTCATGTTTTTAAATTTCATCTATCAATACAAATCCGAATTTAGTTCATCCTAGTTACATAGTTTAGAATTGTTATGACAATCCTTGAGGATTGACCTTGGTCTTACCGAGAATTATTACTACATCGCAGCCTTGTACTTGAGGCGAGCAAACAAATAGCTACTAGATAAGCTTAATCAGTGGATCTTGTTTTGGATGGGTATTATACCGACAGGTTTCAAGATAGCGGTGTTAAAACTAGAAAAACGCTCACAAAGGGAGTTTTTCCTAGTGTTTCATTATTCTGGGGTTCTGAGTATAGAGACGTTCATAGACAATCACAAGCAATCACTAAGTATACATGAGAAAGCACCGTTAGATGAATTTTATTCCAGAGATTCCTAGATCTTTTACATTCCAAGCTGTGAACTAGTCACGAACCCTTAATTACATCAATGGATGATCACCCTTGATTAAAAGACAAAACTAAATGCATGCATGTATCATGAATGAATTAAATAAAGCGTTAAAAGAGCATAAATAAAAATAAAGCACAACATAGACAACACAAAGATTTTTATGTGGAAATCCTTACGGGAGAAAACCACGGCACAAAGCGACAAGATTCCACTATGAATTGTAGTTATACAATAGATGGAATATCAAATGGATGAAGGCCGGATAGATCGAGCAAGTAATTTAAATCGTCAGGGGTTATAGTCTCGAGTTCATGGTCGCGGAGACCAAGTTTAGGATTTCTTATGGACCAAGCCATTGTTAAGACCAGTTAGATGTTGGTCCCATACTCTTTTTGACATTCCTAGTTGAGTAGCAACCAGAATTTTAATCGAGTCGTGTATCTCAGTGTCATCGCGCGTCTCTGTGGACAAAATGACTTTCAGGAATACACTCTACAGTTTTCATTTAGTGCAACTAGTGCCAGTGACCGTCTCAGGTTTGCACGGGTGACTTGCTGGAAGGCACTCTATAGTTCTTAGTGCAACCAGGGCCAGCGACCGTCTCGTGTCTGGACGGGTGACTTGCTGGAAGGCACTCCATGTTTTCTTAGTGCAACCAGGGCCAGTGACCGTCTCGTGTCTGGACGGGTGACTTGCTGGAAGGCACTCCATGGTTCTTAGTGCAACCAAGGTCAGTGACCGTCTCATGTCTGGACGGGCGACTTGCTAGAAGGCACTCCATGGTTCTTAGTGCAACCAGGGCCAATGACCATCTCGTGTCTGGATAGGAGACTTGCTGGAAGGCACTCCATGGTTCTTAGTGCAACCAGGGCCAGTGACCGTCTCATGTCTGAATGGGTGACTTGCTAGAAGGCACTCATTACCTTAGCCACTCAACTGACGAATCCCGCTTTGGACAGGACGCACATCAACTGGTCTCAACGATGAAGTATTTCAGACGTTTTAGAACTCTTTAATTACGGTTTTCGATTATAACCATAGTCCCATTTGTTTTAGTTTCGTATCTTGATCCGGGATGAAATAAATTCATGCAATGGATGCAAATGAGTACAGTACAAAGTAAATATGCTTTATGCATGCTAGAGAGAGGATCGCTTTTATGCTAGATGTTCAATGTATCAGACAAATTATGCATTTGATTTGATTGTCCTGCTTCGTATATATCTTTACGTCATTGATATTTTCGCCTTTGCGTCTTTGAAATCGCAGTTGATTTCACTTGGCATTAATAGATTTATGAGCCAACAGGGCACTTCCCAAGTCCTGTTTACGATCTGACCGGAGGATTCGATGAATATTGACCACGATCAGTCTTTGGATAGTGATAGATCATGACATTAGATCCACCTTGGTGTCAATGCGATCGCAGTTCGTTTTGTTTAGTGTAAGTCGATTTCTAAGCCAACAAGGCACTTCCCAAGGCTGAAAACGACTAAGTGTTGGGCCTATTTACCGCTGAATTAGGGTTCTCGGAGATCCTGAGATCAGGTAATCTCGTTGCAATACATGATTATGATGTATCATGTTATGGCGGAGAGAAGTCTCTCTCTTGGGGTCGGTCAAATTCTGCCCAGTTCCTCTCGATTTCGGCCGCTTCTGGCTCTTTTGGAGGGGTTTCCGAGGTTCGCAAAATTGGCTGAGTGTTGGCCTTTTTTTATCAAATTGCTAATTTGGCCCACTTAACATTGGTCGTTGGCGAATCTGGTCTGGAGGATGGATAGAGGGCATTGATGTGTGTCTAGGAGCGTCATCTTGATCGGAGGGCAGGACACATCAAAGGTGGGCCACATCGCAGAAGGCCCCACCTCCCCATCAGCGTCCAGGCGCATGGGAGGTTGGGTTGGGCACATGTGACATTAGGTATGGGCGCATGTCCTGGGTGGGCGCATGTGGAGAGAGAAAGGTGAGAGAGATAGGTGAGAATCCTCTCCTTTGGGTGCATGTGGGATGCTACATGCACCTGGCTCTCCCTCACGGGCGCATGTCTTGCAAGGACTTGGGAAATTTTCCATATTTTCCAACAAAAGCATGGGCGCATGTGTATTTTCCCTCTCTCCCTCTCCGTTGCAACTCCAGTGGGAGAAATCCCTTTCCAGCAATGGCATCCGATGAGGGGATGGGCGCATGTCCCTTTCTGGCTAGGATTCCGACAGAGTATTTTTACCTTTAGAAGAGCTCTAGCAGTCTCTTGAAAAGTGATCTCCTCCTTGTCTCATCAAGTGGAGGGGTATTTATAGCATGTTAATCGGGTATCTGATCGAGTCTGCATGTGATATTGAGTATAGGCGCATGTGAGAACAAGAGAGGGGCATGTGCGTGTTGTATGGTGTGTAGGCGCATGTGCCCAGGTGTCAAGTGCATGTCCCACTCTAGTGGGCACATGTGCCCTCTGGTGTGGGCGCACGTTGCCATAATTAGCATCATTTCGAATTTTTTTTTTATGATTTTTCTCAAATCAAAAGAGGGGGAGAATGTCTCCCATGTGCATATGGTATGGGTTTGGGTGCATGTCTCTCCATGCCATGCACATGTCTCCCATGTAGTGTGTGCATGCATTCCCCATACTTAGAATATTTCAGGTTTTAGGCTCTGACGGGCGACCTCTAGAGGGGGGCTACCTTTTTGGAGACCAAAGTCACTGACGCCAAGCCGCTTTTAGGCCGTGATCAACCTCCTGAATGAATGGGGTGGGGTACTGATGATCATCTGCTATGAATTTTGGTAGTTCCTTCCCAATTTGGACCCTCCCAATCGGCTTTTTGCATAGGAATATTGTTACGGGAAGTGCACACATGGAAATATGCACTGCAAGGACTTCAAACTTGTTAGTTAAGGTTTTCCAAGCATTCCGGATCATTTGCCTGTAATACAGTATGTCCAATTTCACTCCAAAATGGTACCTGTGGGCTTTTGGGCCCTTTAGGTCAGCTCCAGATAGGTGTAAAACACGTTTTGGTGCGAGCAGGTAAAGATGAGCACTGCACGATTTTGAAACTTGCAGATTAAAGGTTTTAGGGCGTTCCAGATCATTTAATGGTGATCCGCATGTCCGATTTTACTCTGAAATGACATTTATAGGTTTTGGTCACGATCGCGCACGTTAGGGTTGCACTAGCATTTTTTGAGTATTTCATATCTTGAAATTGGTCCAAATCATCGTAGATGAACTGCTAGATACTGTTTTATAATGGGTGCAAATTTGAGCCCCAACAAGTGCCCCTCCGGTGCACTGCGATGGATGCTTATGTCAAGTCAGTGCGGTGCACCAGTCCCCGGGCTTAAGTATAAATACGGGACTCACTAAGTCATTTGCACATTTTTGAATCAAGAAAAACTAAAATTTAAGAGGTGAGAGAGCTTCTCATGAGGGAGTGGGTGCATGTAGCCTCTCCATGGGCGCATGTGCCCGTCCAAACTAACAATGGGCATATGGGATTTATGTCCTAGGCGCATGTTGCCTCTCTTCATGGGTATAGGCGCATGTAGGAGTGCATGGGCGCATGTGTGTTGCCCCTAGGCGCATGTACCCCAAATGATGGTGGTGAGCGCACATTCACTCTCCCAGGCGCATGTGATTCAGGCACTAGGCGCATGTGCCTTTTAGCATGTTATATGTGGGAGTATTTTAACCATCACGTACATGTGAGAGGCCACATGTGCTTGGGGCATCTCCTTGGGCGCATGTGGTTCCACTACTTGGTGAAATTTTAGGATTTTGGCCCTGCTTTTGCCCTTGGTGAAAACTGATGCATCTAGTTCCATTCTCAGCCAAATTCAATACCGTTTATGGCCAGATAGCTTAATGTTCAAACATGATTGGGGCTTAGTGCTCAGGGCCCATAATATGCTACTTATGTTGGTCTTTTACGGCTTGCAACTGTTCTTTTAAACGACTCTATGATGTGCACTTCTGAGCAGCTGTATGCATCATTGGGGTTAGTGCGAATTCGCACGCACTCCGAGTGTACATGCAGGGTTGTTATTGTATTTGATTGTGCTATGACATGTGTGCACTTATTTGTCAGATGTGCACTTGAATTCCATTATTTCCATATTCTTGTGGGTCATGACTTTACGCATGTATTTACTGACGTCTTTTTTGTGTGAGATTTGTGATTGAATGATGTGATGCTTACCTTATTGTGTTGCCTGTTGCATGCACTAGTCTTCGTTTGATGCTCTTTTGTTTACGTGCTGTAGTGAATCATGGCGACAGCAGCAGGATCTTTTGGTGAAGCTTCTGGATCACAATTTTCTGGTTCTTCCTCTACGCAACGAGGGAAGAAGAGGACGGTCGAAGATACTGTTGATCCATCCTTGGCAGAATGTCCCTCACAATCCTTTTGGACAATCGAATCCGAAGTGAACTGGCTGAGGAAGTCGACCAGGCAGAGCAATCACCATAGCTAATTAATCCGAAGAATGAGCGGATGAAGATCGGCTGGAATAGAAATAAGATTATTACGACGTGCGGTCTCTCCATCATCAACCCTTATACTGACCGAGTCATCATGCATGAAAAATCTCTTACAAGGCACAGGCCCTTCCCGAGCATCGAACCGTCCAACGTTCAAGGCCCTTTTCTATTCTACAAGGTTGAGAGGTGGACGTCTGCCCCCGAGCAGTTGTTGACTACCTTACTGGTTGATGATGGGAGAGACCAGCGGGTAGGTCTCCCGAGAGAAATGGTTTTTCCTTGTGCTTACTTGTGATCCTCATCCTCCTTCTCCAGTCCATTATTTTGAGACAGTGCAACAAAGGTTTCAGCATATGGACAAAACGACGATGTGGGCGACGAGGAGCTTTCGTACACGAGGCCATCTAAACGAGCAGGTTGGTTATGAGCCGTGGGCAAAAGAGATTTTGATCTGCCACAAGAGAGTTTTAAAACAAGTTGGCCTGTATCAGGCTATCGATGCGACCTCTAAACATTTCTTCCGAGATCCAACAATTCTTCGAAGCTTCTTGAGCTATTGGTCTTCCGTTACCAATTCGTTCCACTTTCCATATGCAGAGATGAGCATAACCTTATGGGATCTCCGGATGATGGTTGGGTTGTCCGTGATAGGAGAATATTACCAGGAATACGTCCCAACTGATGAAGAGCTGTCTTCGTCTCGACTCAAAAGTCCTCAAGATGCTTATCATTCAAAGGCTTGTCTAGAGCTGTTTGCTGAGTTGTCGCAGTTCGACAATATTACAAAGATTCACTATAACAACTGGTTGATCTACTTCAGCCAAAGGATGAAGTAATATTTATTCCGATGCCTTCTTTTGTACTTTATGTTTTTCATGCTTTTGTTGCTTTACTTCTGACATGGGCATTTCTTTCTTCTTGCAGCATTGATTACGAAAAGTATGAGATCTTACCCGAAGACCAAGCCTTAATGAGGGAACATTTCGAACAAAAGTTTCACAATCCGAATGAGCTTACGCCATCTTGTGAACTGGCGAGCTTCTTAGCATACTGGCTGTCGGTGGTTATGTTGCCTAGCTCCAAGAGTGCTAATGGTGTCAAGGTTTCTTGCTTCATCATGGCGGGAGCTCTTGCAAATGGTCATCGATTTTCTCTAACACTACCGGTGCTATGTAGTTTATATAGGGCTTTTGGCAATATTGCGAGTAACAAAGACCAACCCTGGCAAGGGATGAACGCGGCTTATTGCCCATGGAATTTCTTTTGCAGATGGTTGGGCATATATTTCCCATGGACAATGGAGTGGATCTCTTCCGGTATCTCCATGCCAATCATGCACCCCTTTATCGCTACAGAAAACTTAACATGATAACGCAGTCGTCTAATTGGATAGCTTCCAAAATTGACAGTTGGACGGAGATTTGTTTCTACCACTTTCCTGTTTCTGATGTCGTAGAGGATCGAGAAGTCGTTGACGATGAACATTTTGTGAATACCATTGATAGGGAATTTCTAGTGTCCATTCGTACTGCTTCACTTCCGCTGCGTGAAGGAATAGAGTTCTAGCGAGAACCTTATTACCCTAGCCGGTTTACCAGGCAATTCCGGTATGATCAGGGTGTTCCGATAACGCTACCGGATGTAGCCAAAGTAGAGCGGGTGTACAGCACGGGCCCTACTCACTAGGAGTGGATATGGCATTAACTTTTGATGATGCGAAAGGGTGCGAGGTTCATGCTTCCCGGCCTCTATCGGAAGACTGGCGGTCCTTATAGCTGGTTGAGTGTTGAACCTCCAATTTATACTTTGCATTAGCCATTACATCACATTATATGCATGGTTTTCATGTTTAAAAGGCCCATCTAATGCGTGTTTTGTGATTGTAGGAATAAGAGTGGACTTCACCCAAGTGGAGACCAAAAGGATTCATTTAGAACAATTGGATGAAGGTTGAAGGAGGACCAAAGAAAGAAGAAATCAAGTAGAAGAGAAAGAAGAGGAAAGAAAGGAAGAAAAGATGAAATGAAGAAGGTCCGACCGGTCGTGACGGGTCGGCCATGTGAGCCCTGACCGGTCAAGACCGGTCGACCACAGCTTTAGAACTTCCTGGACTCAAGTTTATTTGGTCTGACCAGTCAAGACCGATCGGCCAACAGGTCACCCCCCCTCTCTGAGCATGCTGGACATATTGATAAGCCAGTCCGACCGGTCAAGATCGGTTGGCCAAGCCAGTCCGACCGGTCACGACCGGTCAGCTCTGCGTAAGACAGCAAACTTTCTATTTCTGTTCCAAAAATTTCTACGCAGTGCGTATTCTTACGCAATTTCTAGATGATTCGGACGCAGCAGAGCTTCCCCACTATAAAAGGACACCTAGGGGTCTTCCTAGGGCAGCTTAGAAGGGATTGAGCACGGTGGGAGATGGCAGAAGTCGATTTCGGAGTTCTTACAACTCCTCCTAATTTGCTTTCTAGTTTTATGCTTTGTTTAGTTGTTTTCATGTTTTCTTGGATCATGAACGGCTAAACATCTTAGCTAGGGCTAAGAGGTGAAGCTTGTAGTGAATCTAAGATGTTTCAATTTGTTTGATTTGGTTTTAAGTTGGATTTCTATTGAAGAACAATGGTTTGAAGTTTCAATCGAGTACTAAGTAGTTTTTCTTAATCTTATGATGACTCATGGATGTTTGGAAGAATTGCTTGAGTTCTTAAGTAGTTTGAGTTAGTCTAGACCTGTATGATCCGAGGAATTAGAATACGCTCTAGAACTATGATCCTCATGTGAGAGCTTCTTACCAAAAGTCTATGTATGTGATTTGGATCAAGTTCAAATCATGATCTAGTTTTGTCTTGTGACAGGATTTAATGATAGCTTATGATTGTGATCTTAACCTATTGGAATTGGGACTGACCTATGCAATTGAGTATGCGCTGTCCTAGTTTGCATTGAGTGAATCATATACATGATCATACATATGTCAGATTGATTGTTTTAACTGCTCTATCATCCGACTAGATAGAACTTAATTTCGATTCTAGCTAAGAAAGTGAGAAACTGTTGAACCTCTAATTTATACATGTCATAACTCATTACATCACATTATATGCAAGGTTTGAATGTTTAAAAGGCCCATTTAAGGCATGTTTTGTGATTATAGGAATGAGAGCGGACTTCACCTAATTGGAGACCAAAATGAGACATTTAGGAGCCTTGGATGAAGACCCAAGGTGGGCCAAAGAAAGAAGAAACCAAAGAGAGAGGAAGGAGAGAAGAAAACAAAGAAGAAAGAATGCAGAAAAGTGGTCCGACCGGTCAAGACCGGTCGGCCACATGGGCAGCCTTCTACAGAGCTTGCTGGACTAGACCAGACAGGTCACGACCTGTCGGCCAGCCCTATCCGACCGGTCTTGACCGGTCGGCCATGCAATTTCACACTTCTAGATTCCAAACAGCAGGCTATTTCCGTTTTTGGTTTTTCAAACCCATTTTCTGAGCCCATATTAATGATATTTGGAAATCCAACACATTCATGTCGAAGTGGAGCTCGACGAAAAAATAACCCAAGTAGGTTTCGTGTCGATCGGAGCTACGGATTGACCGTGGTGGCCAAAAAAATACGAACTGTCCAGATTTCGCTGTTCAACACTAGAATGGTCCAGGTGGCCCATCATTGATGATATGAAGAATCTACTTTGACAATCTTCTACAACACATCCATATATGAATAACCACAAAAGTTTTAGATCAAAAGGATGTGTGGTTTGATTGTACTGGTTGAAGAAAAATGGACCATCCAGAAAGATCCAACTACGTAGACTTTTATAAAAGGCTTGAGTGTTCAAATTTTCGCACCTAATTTTGGAATTTTTTTGCACTAATCTAATCCATCTATCATGTATAGGAGGAAGTTTTCTACCAATGTTCCAAATTTGAGATCAATCCGACCTCTGTACACTCCGGGGCGTTGAAAGCAAGATGACTGGTTCTGAAGGTACCCGAATTGCGTGATTTTGAGAAGTGGTCGATGATCTGATTGGTGGGTCAGAAGATAATTTTGGAAATCTAAATCATCTATGAGGAAGATCACATTACAAGGAAGCTACAAATCAAATTTGAAGGCAATTTGACCATTGGTTAAGCCGTACGAAGTGAAACAAAATCTGTTGTGTTGTGGTACTCTTGCTGTATTATAAAAGGAGGTGCTCTCTTCTATTCCAAATCAAGCAAGGACGTGGGAAGCAAGGATTTCAAGTCCTAGGAGGCTACCTAGCCTCCTACAGCTAGTTTTTCTTCCTTTTCTTAGTTCTAGTTCTAGTTTTAATATGCTTTTCCTTAGCTAACCTCTTAGCTAGAGCTAGAGGTGAAATTTGTAGTTGGTTTCAATGCTTTAATTCTTTTATTTCAAGTACCCTTTTCTTAATTTTGGATTTTGAAGTTCTAGTTTGAATAAAGTTTGGTTTTTTAGAAGTTTTGTGAGAGTTTGTGTGCTCCAGACCTGAGTTCCTTGCAATTCTCTGAGATTACCATGATTGGGTTGTTTAAATTCAAATTGTAGTAACCCTTGAGCATGCCATAGTCCATAGGCATGGCTGTTACTCCGAAGGCTACAAGTTCAAGTTCTATGTGCTTCATTAGAACTAGAAATCTGATTTCCAGATTTAAGTGGGACTGTTTGTGCTTAAATGTTATATCTTCCAATTAGATGAGAGATAAGACTTTGATTCCAATTGTGTTGTACTTGGATGAATGGATTGGCATTGGACTACTACAAGTGGATCCTTAATGCTCTAGTTCTTCTTAATTTCAGATTTTTCTATTTGATGTGAAAACCATTTTCCTAAACTTTTTAGATTCTAGTTATTAGAGTAGTTGAAACTGTTTACTTCTTTCCCTGTGGATCGACCTCGGTCTTACCGAGATTTATTACTACATCGCAGCCTTAAACTTGAGGTGAGCGAACAGAAACCACAGCGAATTGAGCATCAAGGATTGCTTCAAGTGGATCCTTGAACCCCTAGTGCCTCTTATTAATTGTTTACCTTCAGTTTAATTCAACTGTTACTATTTACATCAATCTTCTACAAATCTGTTTGTTAGCTTTTTAGTAGAACTAATGGAAGTGTTTTGTGGATTCCTACATAAGTCCTTGTGGATCGACCTCGGTCTTACATAAATTATTACTACATCGCAACCCTACACTTAGGGAAGCGAACAAGTTTTTGGCGCCACTGCTGGGGACTTTGACGGTTTTTAGCAAAATTTCGAAGATAGTTTCTATTGAAATTTTTAGGAATAGTACTAACTTAGTTTGTTTTATTTTAATTTTTCTCTTTTGCAGGGATTTTAGGAAGTTGAAGAAGACGTAAAGATCTTAAGTGCTCAAATCAGGTTTTATCTTTCTAAACCTTACTCTTCTTCTCCCCCTATTCATTCCCATCATATTCATCTCTTGTAGAGGGGTGGAGATTCCTTTTTGGATCTCTGATAGGTTGGCCTTGTGCTGCCTTGATTCCAATTGGTCGGCTCTGTCGTCTTGGATCACCTTGTGCTCAGAGATTTCTCTTCTCAACTCTATTCCTCTTTCTTCTTTTTCTGCACTTTTCTCAAAAGATTCAAAGAGTGGGTGGGGAGTTCTCTGAACCCCTATTGACCAGAGAAATCGGTCTCTATCCTTGCTTCCGGCTCAGCCATTGCAAGACACCTTGTGCTTCGGTCTTGGAGAGAAGTAAAGGAAGGAAGAAAGAATTATTTTTGTTTCATTCTTTTAGGATTTGCATGCCACATTGGGCTCGGGATTCTAATAACTAACTCATTAGTGAAGGGGGAATAATAGAAGGAATTGATAGAGAACCACGTGCTAGGAGACATTTAAATTCTCTAATTTTGTCTGAAAGTATGGTTGTAAATCAACCCAATCCTATAGCCAATCAAAATCTGGGCTAAAACCAAACCAAAACTGGAGAGAATGTGGTTGAGAATGTTCCCCGACCAAGAACATTACGTGATTACTTGCAACCAGCAAGAGAGAGCACTCCCTCATGCATAGTTTTTCCACAAAATGCAGGGAACGTAGATTTGAAACTGGGAGTAATCCAACTCCTCCCGAGATTCCATGGATTAGACAATGAAAGTGCCTATCAACACCTTAAGGAATTTGATGAGGTAATAGCCACCATGCACTTTACAAACGTAACTGATGATGTGGTGAGGCTTAAATTATTTCCTTTTACCCTTAAAAATAAAGCTAAAAGTTGGCTTCATGCATTAAGGCCAAGATCAATTGGCACATGGACTGATATGTATAGGGAGTTCATTAAAAAGTTCTTCCTTATCCACAAAACGAACATGTTGAGGCGCCTTATCATGAATTTTGCCCAAAAGGAGGATGAGACCTTCTTCCAATGTTAGGAGAGGTTTAAGGACTTGTTAAATGCATGCCCACATCATCGCTATGAAATTTGGCAGGGTGTTAGGGCTCAAATTTGTGCCTATTGTAAAACAGCATCCCGTGGTCCATTGACAATGATTTGGATCAGTTTTGAGGCCGGGAAAGCCCTGAAAATGCCAGCGCAACCCCAATCGCCTAGTAGCAACCAAAATCTTTAAACAGCATTTTGGAGCATAACTGGACATGCGCTTCACCTCCAAATGGTCCGGAATGTCCTAAGACCCTTAACCTGCAAGTTTCGAAGTCATCCGGTGCATATATTTACCTACGCACCTTAAAATGCGTTTCAACCCTGCTTGGAGCTGACCAAAAAGGGTTCGTAAGTCTACAACTACCATTTTAGAGCGGAACTAGACATGCGCTTCACTGCCAAATGATCCGGAGCGCCCCAAAACCCTTAAATAGCAAGTTCAAAGTCATCATAGTGCGTATTTCCATGCGCGCGCTCCCCAGAACAACGTTCCTATACGACAGGCCGACCTGGAGGCTCCAGATTAGGAAGGAAGTACCAAAATTTGCAACATCTGGACTTCCACACCCCATCTCGTTCATTCGGGAGGTCGATTCTAGCCTAGAAGTGGCTTGGCTACAGTGAGTGCATGTCTAGAAAAGGTAGCTGTCCTTTGGAGGTCTCCCGTCGGAGCTGAAATCCTGAAATTTTCTAAGTGCTGGAATTCTGAAAATCTGGCTAAGTATTGGGAAAAGCGCTGGCAAAGAAATGCGCCTGGCCTCCCACCACATGCGCCTACACCTTATGTATGAAAGGAAGTGATCCGAACACTTTTTCGGAAAGCGCAGGGAAATGCGTCGGAAAAGGACATGCCGCCGGACCATGCACACGCGCCTGACTTCTTTCTGCCACATGCGCCTGACTTTGTTTCTACGACATGCGCCGGGAAATACCCGCCGGGCTAAACCCGAACCTGATTACCTCCTTATAAATAGCAGAGTCATTTCATTCATCAGCATGAGATCATCCCCTGCCGACCTCAGGATGACGCAAGAGGTACATGCACCTGCTCCATTGCCCCTCACCGGATGCCTTGGCCAGAGTGGATTCCCTCAAAAGGATCCCAAGTTCGGAGAGAAATCCTGAAATTTTTGTAAGTGCTGGGAACATGTGCCGGCTTTTCTCCCACCTGCGCCAGCTTTCCCAGCACATGCGCTGGCTTTTCCTTGCCGAAAATCCTGAAATCTCACCAAGTCCGCAAGGGACATGCGCCCACTATTTGGGGCCAGGCATGCCACATGCGCCGGGATTGCTTCTCATCCCTCTTTTTTTCATGAAAACAAGGGGCACATGCGCCTGGGAGATGGGACATGCACCCACACCTAACCACATGTGCATGCCAGCTATGGTAACACCACATGGCCTACACACACACCAGATGCGCCTGTACCACCCCCCTCCATGCGCCTGGACTCTGGTTGGAGGGGTGGGCCTTCGATCATGCGGCCCACCTTCGTCCGGGATCGAATTTCGATCAAACCGCCTCTCCTAGATACATCTCGATGAGATCTATCCATCCCCCGGATCAGATTCTCCAACGGTTAATAATAAATGGCCCAAATCAGTGTTTTGATCCAAAATGACCAACACTTAGCCAATTTGGCAGCCCCGGAAATCCCTCCGAAAGAGCCGAAAACGGCCGAAACCTAGAAGAATCAGGCGGAATTGGACCGAGCCCGAGAGGGAAGCTTTTCTTCTACATGACATGATACACCATAATCATGCACCGCGATGAGGTTATCCAATCTCAGGACCCTCGAATACCCTAATTAAGTGGTCGGCAGGTTCACTACTTAGTCGTTTTCAACCTTGGGAAGTGCCCCGTTGGCCCAGAAATCGACTTCTGCTAAGCGAATCGAAACACGATCGCACTGCGATCCTCGTGGACATAATCCACCCTTGTTCGAAGATGGTCATCGATGATATTCACCGATTTCCCTGATCAGACTGCAAACAGGTCCACTACTTAGTCGTTTTCAGCCATGGGAAGTGCCCTGTTGGCTCGAAAATTAACTATCGCTAAGAAAATCGAAATGCGATTGCACCGCGATCCTCTTGGACATAATCCACCCATGTTCAAAGATGGTTATCGATAATATTCACCGATTTCCTTGATCAGACCGCAGGCAGGTCCACTACTTAGTCATTTTCAGCCCTGGGAAGTGCCCTGTTGGCCCGAAAATTGACTGATGCCAAATGAAATCAACCGCGATCTCAAAGACGCCGATGCAACGCTAAAGTACTCAAGCTATCCAACTGCTGAGTTAAATAGTTATGGGGCACCAATCCCTATTATTCATCAGAAATTGGCATGAATGGGCACCCGTTGGACCCGATGCTTAGCCATTTACGGGCATCGGAAACAACCGATCCAGCCTATTGAATTTTCAATCCTCAAAGGATCTTGGCTCAATATAGCCTGTTTGATCCCAAATAGATCATTGGGAAATACTCAGAAGAAAGAGTATTCTCGAAGATGAGTCGCCCGACTCCAGAAGAAATACATTTACTTTAATATATAAGCTCCATTCATCCCGGATAAAGGTCCGAGGCTAAACCTAAGGGGTTATGGTTACCACGAGAAACCACAAACAAAGAGTTCTAACTAAGCTTGAAACATCCTACTATGGATTGCCATCATGAAAAAGACAATCGATGCCCTACCCATCGACAACGGGGACAGCAGGAGAACCAGCTGCCGCCGAACCACAAGCTCGCCTGAGAAACGTTGTGTTCGGACATGTACCGCCACTGTCATCCCAAGCCATGAGAGAAGAACTGTCTCAGACAGTTGTGGACCTGATGCTTCAGGAAAGAGAAAAGGAGAAGAGAGGAAAATATGTATATCGGGTGCCATACTTACCTGAGGTTGACGACCTCCTGTTTCCCAACAATTTCAAGCGTCCGGACTTCCCCAGATTCGATGGCAGAGGATTGTCGGAGGAACACATGGCTCAATTCATGACAATGATAGGCAACCTGTCGACAATTCCCCAGTATTGTCTCAGATTGTTCGGCTCGACGCTCACGAGCAAGGCATTCCAGTGGTACATGTCACTGCCCACAAGGTCAGTCAAGTCCTGGGAGCAGATGCAGGACCTGTTCATCTCCAAATTCTTCTCTACTGAACGAGAAGTCTCGCTGACAGATTTAGCCTTGGTTCGTCAGAGGCAGGGGGAGTCAGTCGAGAAGTTCATCAACAGGTGGGGAACTATAGCAGCACAGTGTGGAAAACTACCCAGCGAATCTAAGCAGGTCAAGATGTGCATGCATGCCATGGATGAGATGATTTCATTTGGCCTATCTGGACATAACTAAGGAGCCGCGTTCAGAGCGCAGTTCAAAGCAGAGAAACCCAGGAGAGAAGCCGGAAGGATGATAACATCTAACTACGTTGACAAAGGAAAGGGTTTGAATGACAGGAAATGCCCGAACACCGAGCGTAGAGTCGAGGCCAGGCCAGTAACCGCGACTCAAGACAAAGGCAAGAGTTTTCAGTGGCCGCGACACCTTACGGTAGAAGAGTGTAATCGAGCAAATGGACCTTATACCTTCGACATGGAAGATCTGGTTCTGATCTTGGAACAACTGGTAGAAGAAAGGCTGATAAGACTGCCAGAATGCACGCGCCTAGAGGAAGCGAAGATGGTCGATCATCCCAGCTACTGTAGGTATCATCGCATGACCAGCCACAAGACTGATGACTGCTTTGTCCTAAAAGGCAAGATCCAACGGATGATCAACGACGGCACCATCAATATGAAGGCGGAAGAGGCGAGCAGGAGCACTGTCACAGTGGTGTCTGTCCTCCTTGTACCAGTCCAAATTCGAATGGCGAATCCGTTCCCAGAACCAGAAGAGCCATGGACACTTGTGAGCAGTAAGAAGAGGCTAGAGAATAAAAGAAGACTCTTGGAGAAAGAGAGGAAGATGAAGAACAGAATGGGAAGAAGAGATGTTGGATAGAAACAGCCACATGCACAGCCCGTTCAATGCGCCATGGTCTCAGTGATCGCTCAGCCAGGGGCCAGTGACAAGGACCAAGTCCTAGAGAGAGGAGAAGTCAATGTAGTGGCTCTGCGGTCTAGAAAGCAGGTCGTGTAGAGAGAATTATCGAGGTGACCAGACCCTAGAAGAACGAATGTGGTCATAAGTGAGCCGTCAGGCACACCTCAAGAAAAAGAATCGACAGAAGTAGTCAACGAACCAGTAACTGACCAGCGAGATCACGCTCGAGATAAGGCACCGGTGATTTATGATGTGGTGTCTCATCTGAAGAAGGTCCCGGCCCGACTCAGCATCTACGATGCCTTGTGCCTTTTGAAGAAATATCGGGAAATGTTGCTCAATGCATTACTCGATCAAGAAGCTCGTGAGCTCATGATGGCAAAGATCGAGTCAGAGTTGGAAGAAATGAAGATAACGGGAACTGAGGATTGACCCGCAGAACAGGTCATGCAGATCGACTGATCGTCCATGATCACATTCTCTGAAGAAGACAGAACGATCAGCTTGACGGACCACAACCGCCCGTTGATGGAGACATGTCTCATCCGAGACATAGAGGTCAGAAGATGCATGCTGGACGACGGGTCCGCTGTGAATATTATGTCTCTGAAGACATTACAATAGTTGGGTTTCAGACAGACAGCACTTCGCCCAAGCGCCATGGTTATCCAAGGGTTCAACCAGGATGGCCAGCGTGTCCTAGGGTCCATTACTGTCATGCTGGAGATAGAAGAATTGAGTACTAAAGTCACCTGTCAGGTGATCGATGCGATGACGACATACAATATCTTGTTGGGACGACCGTGGCTTCATTAATACGGTATCATTCCCTCGACATACCATCAATGCTTCAAGTACAATAGGGATGGCGTCCAGTATAGAGTGGCGGCGGACCCGAGGCCGTACTCCATCACTGAATCCTTCCTAGCAAATGCGCAATACTATTAGGAGAGCGATGGAGCCGAGACGCCAGAAAATCCAACGAACCGACAGAGGTGGCACAGGGGGCAGAAACCCTGGGTGAGAATCTAAGACAAGCGAACGAAGATCCGCGAGTGGTCGCTGAAGTGACAAGGGCTCACGGAGAAAATCCGTTGCCAAGGAAGAAGTTTTACCTGATCCCGAAGCACCTCCGGAAGGCAGGGCAGTCAGTGTTGAGGCAGATGACAAGACAACAGATGAGTATCTTACAGTCCAGCTTCAATATGCCGGTACTAAAGGTTGAGAGGATTTGTACCTTCCCTAAAGCTCCGAGCCAGTTCTGCATACCGCCGACAATGGGAGCCAGCCACGAGATAAGGTTTCAGGCTGGACTTCGCAACCCATTGTAGATCGAAGAGAACGCGAAGAGAACGCCGGTAAAGACACCGCCCATTGAAGAAGAAAGATATAGCAAGGCCAGTAGTAACATCATGAGGAATATGGGGTTCATTTGTTCAGAACCGCCAGCTCGGAAAGGCATGCTAGCACCCTTCGAAGTAAAGATGAAGGTATATAGAGGAAAAGAAGCCCTAGGGGTAGGATGTGAAATTAGGCATATTAACATGGTGACGATCAGTCCCGTGGAAGAGGTAAGGCCCGCTGGACCGAATGAAGTCATACAGCCGAGTGCCGCACCAGAGCAGATCGAAGATGGAGGTCAGCCCACGACAGATGAGCTACAAGAAGTCAATCTGGGGACTCCTGAAGAGCCGAGGAATACTTATATCAGTAAGAATATTCCAGAAGAAGAGAGGGAGAGCTATATTCAACTCCTGAAAGAGAATAGAGACGTGTTCGCATGGACCTATTCTAAAATGCCAGGACTGAACCCGGCAATCGCGATGCACATGTTGAATATTGCGAAGGAGAAGAGGTCAGTCAAGCAGCCACAGAGGCACTTCCATCCTGACATCATCCCGAAGATAGAAGAAGTGGTGAAGAAGCTGCTTCAGGACGGGTTTATCAGGGAAGTTCAGTATCCCAAATGGATCTCGAACATAGTACCTGCAAAGAAGAAGAGTGGCCAGATCCGGGTGTGCGTTGATTTCTGCAACCTGAATGAGGCTTGTCCCAAAGATGACTTTCCTTTACCCATCCCGGAGCTCCTGATCGATAGCACATCAGCATATACAACGATGTCCTTTATGGACGGCTACTCAGGGTATAATCAGATCCGAATGGCTCCAGAAGACGAAAAGTCCACTACCTTCCGCACATCTCTCGGGATATTCTGTTATCGGGTGATGCCGTTTGGGCTGAAGAATGCGGGCGCTACGTATCAGAGAGCGATGCAGGTAATCTTCCAAGACATGATGCACAAGCATGTGGAATGCTACGTCGATGACCTGGTAGTGAGGTCCGACGGACATCAGCAGCATCACGAACATTTGAAGTTAGTATTTCAGAGGTTGAGGAAGAAGAGCCTCTGCATGAACCCATTGAAGTGCGCCTTTGGGGTGTCCTCTAAAAAATTCCTTGGCTTTGTGATCAAGCATCGGGGAATCAAAATTGACCCCACGAAGATCAAGGCGATTCGAGAAATGCCTCCTCCGAAGAACTTGAAAGAGATGAAGAGCTTCCAAGTGAGAGTCGCTTACGTGCGGCGGTTCATCTCGAACCTGTCAGGTCGCTGCCAGCCTTTCTCTCGGCTGAACAAGAAAGACGTCCACTTTGAGTGGGATGAAGCATGCTAGAAAGCCTTCGATTCCCTCAAAGAGTTACTCGAGAAAGCTCCATTTCTCGCAGCGCCAATCGAGGGAAAGCTTCTAATACTATATGTAGTAGTGGGAGAGAACTCACTGGGGGCACTGCTCGCCCAGAAGAATGAAGAAGGAAAGGAAAACACTCTATACTACCTGAGTCGCACGCTCGTCAACGCCGAGTTTAATTACTCACCGATTGAGAAGATATGTTTGGCCTTGATATTTGCTGTGAAGAAGCTGAGGCATTACTGTCTCTCATACCAGATTACATTGATCTCAGAGTAGATCCTATCAAGTTCCTGATGAACCGACCTATGTTGTCTGGGCAATTACCCAAATGGGCCCTACTACTATCCGTGTAAGACCCGTACCCTTATTTGCCCTCCGTACGCTTAATTTCCGGTGCCGATACGTCCCGGACGGATCAGATTAGCGAGCCTTGACCGCGACCCTATTTTAGTACCGCATCAACCCGAGACCTATACCCCGGCGACCGCGTAGGCGCTGCGATTCCAACGCCGCGCGGCACGCCCCATTGCGATACCCGGTGTGAAAGTTATGATCGATTGCGTATTTCGAGGTGGGCCACGCAACGTGCGTGTGTCGTGGGCCCCACTTGCACAAATTCCAAGATATGTCACATCAATCAAATCCATCACCATCATTCTCACCTACACCTATCCCATACCCCTACCCTACACACCCCATACCCCCATCCCTCTCTCTCCTCCCAAAGTCAACTCTCACACCATACCCCCCATCCCTCTCTCCCATGCTACCCATCATCACCCATGATTGCTTCTCTCTCTCTCCCCCCATACAATACCATACGTAGGGGGAGAGGAGGCTTCCTCACTTCCCATTTTGCAAGAGAGAGAGAGGAGAGAGAAAGAGATTTGAGAAAGGAGAGAGAAAGAGGAAGAATTGAGAGAAGAGAGAGATTTGGAGGGAGATCTAGGATTTGAGGGTGGAGATCCAAGCTTGGAGGACCCCAACCATCATCCGGACCGTCCGGATCATCCAATCGTCAACCCGATTTAATCCAACCGTCCATCCTTTGAGGTGAGTGCAAGGGGTACATGAATCCCCCATTTTCTTCTTTCCTTTCATTTTTTTTCCTTTTCTTTTGGGCCCACCTGATGGTGGACAACTTGATGGATGGATTGGATCATCCATGAATGGGCCCCACCTTCCTACTATAATAATAATAATAATAATAATTATTATTATTATTATAAAAAAAAAAGAAGAAAGAAAGAGAGAGAGGACTGCCGCTGGACAGCCAGCGTCCAGGGGACGCTGCTGCCCAGCAAGGGCAGCCGGTCGGCGAGTAATAGTCCCCCACACGTGGGACCCACCTTGATGAATGTATTAGATCCATGCCGTCCGTCTGTTTCTCCAGCCCATTTTAGGGCTGGGCGCCAAACATGAAGAAGATCCAGATCTCAGGTGGACCACACCATAGAAAACAGTGGGGCTGATGAAGCCTACTGTCGGAGTTTCTTGGGCCCATCGTGATGTTTGTGGACCATATTACCTGCCCAATATTGGGCTTGTTAGGACCCCAATGAGCTGGGGGACATAATGAACGGGGTGGATCGTCCCTAAGTGGGCCCCACTCGATATGAACACAGAAAAAGAAAAAAAAAAAGAAAAAAAAAATCAAAAAGGGCACTGGACGTCCAGCGTCTGGACGTTCTGACGCTGGAACGTCCAGCGTCACCTTGGACGTTGTAAGGGGTCCCACTCGTGGGACCCACCTTGATGTTTGTGTTCCATCCGCGCCGTCCATCTGTTTTCTCAGATCATTTTAGGGCCAGGGCCCAAATATGACGCCGATCCAAATCTGCAGTGGACCGCACCGTGTAAAACAGTAGAAATAATAACTTCTATTGTCAGAAATCCTTTGGCCCACTTTTTAGTTTCTAGGCCGAATCAAATACCCAATATTGGGCTTGTTGGGTCCCCCATGAGATGGAGAATCTGATGAACGGAGTGGATCAGTGCCATGTGGACCCCACTTGATATGAATACAAAAGAGAAAAAAAAAGAGAAAGAAAGGAAATAAGGAGTCAGCGTCGCTGACGCTGACGCTGGGCGTACCAGCGTCCTGGCACGCTGGCTCGGCCAGCAGTGGCCCACTTGTGGGTCCCACCATGATGTATGTGTTGTATCCACACCGTCCATCCAGTTGGGGAGATCATTTTAGGGCACGACCCCAAGAATGAGCCAGATCCAAGTCTCGAGGGGGCCCCACCACAGCAAACAGTAGGGACAGTGCCCCACCGTTGAAACCTTCTTATGGGCCACCGTGATGTTTATTTGAGATCCAACCTGTTCGTAAGTTCACACATACATGGAGGAAGGGACATCAAAAATATCAGCTTGATCAGGAACTCCTGTGGGCCCCACTTATTAAATAAATAAAAATATATATATATATATGTAAAAAATAAATAAATAAATAAAATAATGCTGCTGCTGGACAGACAGCGTCCAGGGGACGCTGCTGCCCAGCAGCCTGTCTGTATGGGCATTGGCAATGGGCCCCACTCGTTGGGCCCACCTAGAATGTATGTGCTGTACCTATCCCGTCTATATGTTTTTTTTCCAGCTCATTTTAGTGGGCTATGCCACGGGTCAACGGTGGGAATAATGATCTCTACCGTTGAAACCTTCCCAGCCCTACAGTGATGTTTAATTGTCATCCAACCTATTTTATAAGTGGCCGAGCCCAAAAATCTTAGCATATCCAAATGACAAGTGGGCCATGCCATGGGACAACAGTGGGAATAATAATCTCCACCATTGAAACCTTCCTAGCCCCAAAATGATGTTTATTTGTCACCCAACCTATCCATAAGTGGCTGGGCCCAAAATTTAAGCATATCTTAATGTCAAGTGGACCATGCTTCAGTGGAAATAATGATTTCCAACATTGAAACCTTTCTAGGTTCTACAGTGATGTTTATTTGCCATCCAATCGGTTCATAAGATCACATGGATATGTATGAAGGAGAAAACACAAATATCTGCTTGATTCAAACTTATTGGGATCAGTTGGGTACCACGCTGCCCAGCAGGTGGCCCACCCTATGGGTCCCAACGTGATGTATCTATTAGCTCCACCATGATGTATCTGTTTTATTCATGCTGCCTATCTTGTATGTGCAGGCCCAAGTATGGGGCCGATGTAGTCTCAAGTGGGCTATACCACGAAGACCTTTACATTTCCTATGGGGCCCACAGTTCGGGTCCCACTCTCTGTATATATATTGGGCCATTCAAGGCCAACAGTACATGATATGTCTGGTAATATGCTAGTATACTTAGCTGGATAGGTCACACTGATAATATGCTTAGTGTAATGAATATCATACCCATTCATTTGTACATACGCATCATATGTATGCCTGACTGTGGACGATGTCGATCATAGCATATGCCTTACAGCTTGAGATACTTAGGGGACCCGTATGAGATAGGGTCACCCTACATGATCGCGCGGTATGCGCAGGTTTGGTGCATGGCTTTAATAGTGTGACTCATGCATCTCGCATTATACATGTCATGATCAGATTCTCACCCCAGCGGCATCGGGGTTTTGACCACCACAGTCACATCGTGGATGGTAGGAATGGACACCGGAAATATGTTCTAGCACTTGGGCGCCAAAGATGTCCTTGGGTGAAAGTCCCTAAACCCTGTGGTACCAGTAGGATGCTCCAATGTCTAGACCGAGTGGATTTATGAGCGCATGAGGGCCAAATACCAGTAGGTCGCGTCTCCCACTGTGTCGGGGTCGGTTGGAAGGGGGTGTGACCTTACCCGCCCGGGTGCAGAGGGCTATATACTAGGTTGAGTTTGACCAGCTCGTGAATGGGTTCGCTATCGACGAGCCGGGTGAATTATCTTATATGTCATTGACGAGGCGGATAGTGAGGTCTCTTCCACTCGCTTGGTTATGCGCGCGATGGGCGGCAACCAATGTCTGGAGTGTACTAGACCCCGGTGATGTCCCAGTTGTAAACCGTATGATATATGACAGTTGAGGATTGACATGCGCACATGGCATCATTAGCATATGACACTCGGCCATATAAGCCCATTGCATTGCATAGCCTCGAGATGGCTAATGACATTCATAGACTTGGTAGTGTAGCCTGCCATCATTTCCGCTTACTCTGATATCTGTATACATGTCATATGCATTGCGCACACACCACGCACTCTCTAAGCTTCATAGTAAGCTTATGCACGTTGTTTACGTGCAGGTCATACTATAGCACGACAGCAGTGAGACAGGGGCGCGCATTTGATTTTTCAGCTTTCAGTTATACCTTGTATTTCCTTTTCTACAGCATTGTACTCAAAAGATTATCTTAGTGGATATGTGATGTGATGCTTTTTGGTTTGGTATACTTATGTTTATGCTCATCTATAAAAAAAAATTTACCTTGAAAATCCTCCTTGTGGGATCCCAGGATCGGAACCTGGCGTATGGGAGCTAGGGGCCGAGAATGGGGTACTACGGAGGCTGTTGGCACCGGATTCGGCGGCCGGGAATTTAGTAAGCCCGGTCCCCGAGTTTGGGGCGTGACAGAAGTTGGTATCAGAGCATAACTTGGGAATACCTGTCCACAACATTACATATCTACTAATAACCTTTAATTACCTGCCTTGTACTATATGATTGCTAGGACCCCAATCTTACTCACCTGCTTTGAACTTAGTTTAAACTAGGACTCCCCTATTGTATGCCTAGAAAATTTTGATTGACATGTGGGCACTCATGAGTAACCCGATGCTAAGAGGATCCTGCCTTTTTGTAGGACATGGCACCCAAGAGAGCCGTTGGTAGGCAATCGTCTAGTGCGGGTACGTCCCAGACTGCCCCAGCTCCAGGCATGACTGCTGGTCAGTTCCAGCAGATGTTGCGTGCCATGACCTCCTTGGTAGAGCGCCAAGAGAGGAGGTCAGCCGATTCACCTGCCACATCCGAGCAGGATCGCGCCCGCTCCTTACTTAGGGATTTCAGGCAGATGGATCCCCCGCGTTTCTCGGGCGAGCCGAACCCGGAGGCGGCAGAGAGATGGAAGTCTGAAGTAGAAAAGATCTTTACCATTATGCGATGCACGACTGTGCAGCGAGTTCCTCTCGCTGTCTTCCTTCTTCAGGGAGAGGCCGAGCATTGGTGGTCATCGATTACCCGCACAGTAGAGGCAGATTTCGAGTGGACCTGGGAGGATTTTGTAGACCGGTTTGACCGGAAGAACTTCCCTGAGCATGTCCGTCAGCAGAGAGCGTTAGAGTTCGAGACGCTAGTCCAGGGAGAGATGACCGTATCACAGTACGAGGCCCGATTCGTTGAGCTGTCTCGATTCGCGACGTATCTTGTGTATGATGCGAGGCGAAAGGCCCGTCGGTTCGAGGGCGGTTTGCGCCTTGGCCTTAGGGGCCATGTCGCAGGACACAAGCTCCCTACATTTGAGGAGGTGGTGGAGCGGGCCCAAATTTATGAGGCAGAGTGGGCCGACGCGCAGCGGATCCGCAGTCAAGGCGGAGATCGAAAGGGGAAGAGAAAGGCACCCTCTGGCAACTTCCGACAGCAGTGACTTCGACCACCGCAGAGGCATGTAGCTCGTCCACCCTTCCGAGCACCAGCAGCACCAGTGGCACCCGTAGCACCCCCAGCACCACCGCAGCAGCAGATTATAGGCCATTGTTATGGGTGCGGAGAGATGGGACATCGTCATAGGGAGTGCCCCCATTCACACCGACAGCAGCGTCAGCAGTATCAGCCGCCGAGACCCCATCAGCAGCATCAGCGACAGCAGTACCCACCGCCGAGAGCTCCTCCGCAGCAGAGGCAGCAGCAGAGGACGCATCAGCAGCAGCAACGACCACAGAGGGGACAGGCACCTCCCCAGCAGGCTCAAGGCCGGTTCTATGCAGCCCAGCAGGACCCTCAGGCACCAGGAGGAGTCGTAGAGGGTACACTCCTTGTCTCTGCATGCATAGCACATGTTCTATTTGATTCTGGCGCATCACATTCATTCATATCCGAGGATTTCTGTCGATCGATTGGTTTGCCGTTAGGATCCGTGCGCGAGGGTTTGTCAGTGTCGACACCCTTAGGGAAGACCGCAGTATTGAGTTTGATCTGTTCGTCTTGCCCCGTCTTGGTAGGAGAGACCTTTTTGCCCGCCGATTTGTTTGTTTTACCGATGACCGAGTTTGATGTTATCCTGGGCATGGATTGGCTGGCCGAGTATCACGCTGTATTGGACTGCTTCACAAGAACAGTCACTTTCCTTATACCCGGCATGCCGCAGTTTCAGTTCGTTGCCGAGCCTAGAGGTGAGCAGTTGTCATCTTTGATGTCGTGTGCCATAGAGGAACCGGTTGCCGTGTGTATCGACCAGCTGCCGGTAGTTTGCGATTTTTCGAATGTGTTTCAGGAGATTCCGGGGTTGCCGCCTCGTCGGCATACTGAGTTCCAGATTGACCTCGTGCCCGGTACTGCGCCTATCTCAAAGGCCCCGTACCGTATGACACCTTTGGAGTTGCGGGAGCTGCGGAAGCAGTTGGACGAGTTGCGCGAACTAGGCTTCATTCGTCCGAGTAGTTCACCATGGGGAGCGCCGGTACTCTTTGTGAAGAAGAAGGATGGCTCGTTGAGGCTCTGCGTGGATTACCGCGAGCTCAACAAGGTCACGATTAAGAATAGGTACCCGCTTCTGAGGATCGACGATTTATTTGATCAGTTGCGGGAGGCCCAGTTCTTTTCGAAGATTGACCTACGGTCCGGTTATCATCAGGTCCGTGTCCGGGAGGAGGATATCCCGAAGACGGCATTCAGGACGCGTTACGGTCATTTTGAGTTTCAGGTCATGTCCTTCGGACTGACCAATGCGCCCGCTGTGTTCATGCAATTGATGAACGAGGTCTTTCGTCCCTACCTCGATCAGTTCGTTGTTGAAATTGCGGTTTTACCGCTTGTAGAGATACTCGGAGATATGTCTATGAACCTAGAGGGGGGGTGAATAGGACCTTTTTAAAATTCTTTTCGCCTACTTATGCAATTCAACAAGTTTAAGCTAGGTAAGCAAGAACACCTTGGCTTCCAAGCCTTGGTGGGTCCAATCACAAGACTAGCAAGAGTTAAGCAATAACCAAACCTAGTCTAAGCATGCATAGGTAAGAAAATGATTCAACTAATTAAGCTACTAACCTATGCACCTTGTGTAGACTTATGAGATTGGATCAATGAGCTCAAGTCTACACAAGTAGTGAAGGTACATCTTGTGCAAGGATGCCTAAAAAGTGCCTAGCATGCATTCATATCAATCATTCATAATTAAGCAATTAAACTAACAATGCAAAGATATCAATGTGCTCAATAACAATCACAAACACAAGGATGTATAGTGGTTCGACTACGTGTCTACTCCACTCCCGGTTCAAGTACTCAACCCCTTTGAGCACACCGGCATTCACTATCGGAGGTTTTAAATGAGGTTCACCTCTCAACCTTTACACGGAGGTTTTATCGGTTCACCTCTCAACTGTATCCGGAGTTTTAGACATAGGCTAACTCTCAACCTAATCGCACGTTTACTCCCGTGTCGGAGGCTCCCCCTTGGAGACTTAGTTTAGGCCCGGCTGACGGGCCAAGGAACGGCTAACGTCCCTAAGGCGAGTTGACAAACAAACTCTAAAATGGACTCTCAAATAAGACAACCTACTTGTTGGATGAGTCCCTTGTTTAGCGCCGGATTGGGTTGCTTGATCTCCGCTCTCCCGTGCTTCAATCAGCTTCCCTTTGCTCCCTCGATCGTGCCGCTGTTGCGTCGCCAATGCCTCAGCCACATTCGATCAAACACCTTGCATGCGATGCCTTGAAATGCCCAAGGTGCTAGGAGGATAGGTTTAAGAGCTCTACAACTTAGTGGGAATGGGTTGCCTAGAGTCTCTTACCTACAACGATCTCATCTTCGAGTTTAGGACATGGATTTGCCAATCAAGAAGCTTCCTAACTCTAGAGATCAAGAGGGGATGAAGGTCATCTTCTTCATGAGCTTCGAATGCTCTTAATCTTGTGTTAAAGCACAAGGAAGATGCCTTCCATAGGTCAAGGAATAAGCCTCAAAAGAACTCCTTCAATGGTAGCTTTCCTTCCTCAAAAATCCCTCTAGAAATGACCAAAAACGGAGCCCCATATATAGGCAAATGAAGCCCCAACGGTCAAAAAACGACTCTATGCCGACCTGTCCCGACCGGTCATGACCGGTCGGACTCCCTTGCTGAAGAACCTCAAGTGTATAGGCCACATATATGGGCCGACCGGTCATGACCGGTCGGACCCCCTCACTGGACTGCCTTAACACTGCAGGCCGACCGGTCATGACCGGTCGGCGCTCCTTGCTGGATGAAGGAAATCCTCCAGGCCGACCGGTCATGACCGGTCGGCCATATTTGCTGGCCACCATGATATGTAAACGGCCGACCGGTCATGACCGGTCGGCTGGCCATTGCATAAAGCAGCAAGGCTGCTGGCCGACCGGTCATGACCGGTCGGACCAGCCTGGTTCCCCCCACATACAAGCTGCACTCTACTATCTTCAGCCTGTACATAAAGTCCTAGGAAAGGTTGATCAAATGGGACACCTAGGGCCTATCAATGATGCCTAAAGGGTTCTAAATATGGTCAAGGTCATCAAGGATACAAAGGGGAAAGGTTTTGGTCGAGGTTAAGGCATCAAGGCATCTCATTTACCTGAATCTTTATTCTTGATGCAGCCGGTCCGTCTTGAGTCTTCGGTCTTCGTCTTTTTTGGGCTCAACCGACTCTAGACATACTGACGTAAGTGATTGACAAACAAGGTGCACTAGTATGCCACGGAAAAGTGCACTAACAGTTGTAGTGTTCATTGACGACATTCTGATCTATTCAAGGACCCGAGAGGAGCATGAGCAGCATTTAGAAATCACCCTGCAGACTCTCCGTGCACACCAGCTCTATGCGAAGTTGGAGAAGTGCGAGTTTTGGCAGGAGGAGGTGAAGTTCCTCGGTCATGTCGTGACGAGGCAAGGAGTAGCAGTGGACCCAACTAAGGTTGATGCCGTGCGTCAGTGGTGCCAGCCCACGAACGCGTCTGAGGTTCGAAGTTTTCTGGGGCTAGCAGGTTATTACCGTCGTTTCATTGAGGGCTTCTCTCGTATTGCTGCCCCGTTAACCAGATTGACTAGAAAGGGTGCTGAGTTTGTATGGAGTGACGCATGTGAGCGGGCATTCGCGGAGCTAAAGGATCGTCTTACGTCGGCACCAGTCCTCACTCTTCCTTCTGGGAGTGATGGATTCGTGATTTTTACGGATGCCTCGCGTATTGGCTTAGGTGCTGTCCTGATGCAGCATGGCAAAGTAGTAGCGTATGCGTCTCGCCAGCTCAAGGTCCATGAGCAGAACTACCCCACGCATGATCTGGAGCTAGCAGCAGTAGTCTTCGCACTGAAGGTGTGGAGGCACTATCTTTATGGGGTCAGGTTCGAGCTCTTTTCTGACCATAAGATCCTGAAGTACCTCTTCTCGCAGTCCGAGTTGAACATGAGGCAGAGACGTTGGATGGAGCTCCTGAAGGATTATGATTTTGATCTTCAGTACCACCCTGGCAAGGCCAATGTGGTGGCTGATGCCCTTAGCCGTCAGCCACGAGGCCTGGTGGCATATATGATGGTCCAGGAGTGGAGGATGCTCGAGGAGGTTGCCGAGTATGATTTTGAGCCGAACCTGCAGTCTTCTATCGCGCAGTTATCGAGCTTGTCGATTCAACCCTCTCTTGTTTCTAGGGTGATCGAGGATCAACAGTCAGATCAGACGTTGAAGGATTATTGGGAAGAGGCCGCGTCAGAGGGTCAGACTGATTGGCAGATTGGGTCAGATGGTGGACTTCGTTTCAGGGGTCGGTTGTGTGTTCCAGATATTCCTCAGTTGCGCAGAGACCTTATGGATGAGGCACACCGATCGAGGTTCACTATACACCCTGGTTCTACTAAGATGTATCGTGATATGAGGAGACAGTATTATTGGGCCGGAATGAAGCGTCAGATTGCCAGCTTTGTGTCCGAGTGCGACACTTGTCAGCGTGTCAAGGCCGATCATCGCAAACCTCCAGGTCCCCTGCAGCCGTTGAGTGTTCCGTTGTGGAAATGGGAGCACGTGACCACAGACTTCATTATGGGCTTGCCGAGGACTGATCGCGGTCACGATGCCATCTGGGTTGTCGTTGATCGTTTGACGAAGTCGGCACATTTTCTTGCGATACGTGCGACCTGGTCATTGGACAGACTTGCAGAATTGTTTATCGAGGAGATTGTGAGGCTGCACGGAGTCCCAGTCTCGATCGTTTCTGATCGAGATCCGAGATTTACGTCGCGGTTCTGGAGGAGTTTTCAGAAGGTGATGGGGCCTGCCTTGAAGTTCAGCACCGCATATCATCCTCAGACTGATGGTCAGACCGAGAGGGTCAACCAGATCCTTGAGGACATGCTTCGAGCTTGCGTGTTGGATTTCTCAGGTAGTTGGGATAAACACCTGCGTTTGGCTGAGTTTGCATATAATAACAGCTACCAGGCGACTATCGGTATGGCTCCTTTTGAGGCATTGTATGGTAGACCTTGTAGGTCTCCTAGTTGTTGGGCCGAGGTTGGAGAGCATCGTCTCCTAGGTCCCGAGCTTGTGCAGAGGACATCAGAGGCTATCGATATCATCAGGCAGAGGATGCGCACAGCTCAGAGTCGACAGAAGAGTTTTGCAGATCGTCGACGTCGTCCCCTAGAGTTTTCCATTGGGGATCGTGTGTATCTCAGGGTCTCGCCCATGAAGGGCGTGGTTCGTTTTGGAGCTAAGGGGAAGCTTGCCCCGAGATTCATTGGACCCTTCGAGATCATTGGGCGCGTTGGCGCCGTGGCCTATCAGCTTGCCTTGCCACTTCAGCTGTCTGGCGTCCACAATGTTTTTCATGTTTTCATGTTGCGGAAGTGTGAGTCAGACGTGGTTCCTGTGATAGATTGGCAGCCGTTGGAGGTTCGTGAGGATGCTTCTTACATTGAGCAGCCGGTTCGTATCCTTGACCGGAAGGAGCAGGTCCTCCGGACCAAGGTCATTCCTTTAGTGAAGGTCCAGTGGAGTCATCATAGCGCAGATGAGGCGTCGTGGGAGCGAGAGGCAGAGATTCGCGAGTCTTACCCTCATCTTTTTTTATGATTGATTGTATTTATATGATTGCTTTTCGATTTGATATGCATATATAGCGATGTGATTTTTTTATGATCTTTGGCTAGTTTGGGTTTGTATTGCAAATTTCGAGGATGAAATTTTTTTGTTAGGAGGGAAGAGTTGTAAGACCCGTACCCTTATTTGCCCTCCGTACGCTTAATTTCCGGTGCCGATACGTCCCGGACGGATCAGATTAGCGAGCCTTGACCGTGACCCTATTTTAGTACCGCATCAACCCGAGACCTATACCCCGGTGACCGCGTAGGCGCTGCGATTCCAACGCCGCGCGGCACGCCCCATTGCGATACCCGGTGTGAAAGTTATGATCGATTGCGTATTTCGAGGTGGGCCACGCAACGTGCGTGTGTCGTGGGCCCCACTTGCACAAATTCCAAGATATGTCACATCAATCAAATCCATCACCATCATTCTCACCTACACCTATCCCATACCCCTACCCTACACACCCCATACCCCCATCCCTCTCTCTCCTCCCAAAGTTAACTCTCACACCATACCCCCCATCCCTCTCTCCCATGCTACCCATCATCACCCATGATTGCTTCTCTCTCTCTCCCCCCATACAATACCATACGTAGGGGGAGAGGAGGCTTCCTCACTTCCCATTTTGCAAGAGAGAGAGAGGAGAGAGAAAGAGATTTGAGAAAGGAGAGAGAAAGAGGAAGAATTGAGAGAAGAGAGAGATTTGGAGGGAGATCTAGGATTTGAGGGTGGAGATCCAAGCTTGGAGGACCCCAACCATCATCCGGACCGTCCGGATCATCCAATCGTCAACCCGATTTAATCCAACCGTCCATCCTTTGAGGTGAGTGCAAGGGGTACATGAATCCCCCATTTTCTTCTTTCCTTTCATTTTTTTTCCTTTTCTTTTGGGCCCACCTGATGGTGGACAACTTGATGGATGGATTGGATCATCCATGAATGGGCCCCACCTTCCTACTATAATAATAATTATTATTATTATTATTATTATTATTATAAAAAAAAAAAAAGAAGAAAGAAAGAGAGAGAGGACTGCCGCTGGACAGCCAGCGTCCAGGGGACGCTGCTGCCCAGCAAGGGCAGCCGGTCGGCGAGTAATAGTCCCCCACACGTGGGACCCACCTTGATGAATGTATTAGATCCATGCCGTCCGTCTGTTTCTCCAGCCCATTTTAGGGCTGGGCGCCAAACATGAAGAAGATCCAGATCTCAGGTGGACCACACCATAGAAAACAGTGGGGCTGATGAAGCCTACTGTCGGAGTTTCTTAGGCCCATCGTGATGTTTGTGGACCATATTACCTGCCCAATATTGGGCTTGTTAGGACCCCAATGAGCTGGGGGACATGATGAACGGGGTGGATCGTCCCTAAGTGGGCCCCACTCGATATGAACACAGAAAAAGAAAAAAAAAAAAGAAAAAAAAAATCAAAAAGGGCACTGGACGTCCAGCGTCTGGACGTTCTGACAATGGAACGTCCAGCGTCACCTTGGACGTTGTAAGGGGTCCCACTCGTGGGACCCACCTTGATGTTTGTGTTCCATCCGCGCCGTCCATCTGTTTTCTCAGATCATTTTAGGGCCAGGGCCCAAATATGACGCCGATCCAAATCTGCAGTGGACCGCACCGTGTAAAACAGTAGAAATAATAACTTCTATTGTCAGAAATCCTTTGGCCCACTTTTTAGTTTCTAGGCCGAATCAAATACCCAATATTGGGCTTGTTGGGTCCCCCATGAGATGGAGAATCTGATGAACGGAGTGGATCAGTGCCATGTGGACCCCACTTGATATGAATACAAAAGAGAAAAAAAAAAGAGAAAGAAAGGAAATAAGGAGTCAGCGTCGCTGACGCTGACGCTGGGCGTACCAGCGTCCTGGCACGCTGGCTCGGCCAGCAGTGGCCCACTTGTGGGTCCCACCATGATGTATGTGTTGTATCCACACCGTCCATCCAGTTGGGGAGATCATTTTAGGGCACGACCCCAAGAATGAGCCAGATCCAAGTCTCGAGGGGGCCCCACCACAGCAAACAGTAGGGACAGTGCCCCACCGTTGAAACCTTCTTATGGGCCACCGTGATGTTTATTTGAGATCCAACCTGTTCGTAAGTTCACACATACATGGAGGAAGGGACATCAAAAATATCAGCTTGATTAGGAACTCCTGTGGGCCCCACTTATTAAATAAATAAAAATATATATATATATGTAAAAAAAAAAAAAAATAAAAAAATAAAATAATGCTGCTGCTGGACAGACAGCGTCCAGGGGACGCTGCTGCCCAGCAGCCTGTCTGTATGGGCATTGGCAATGGGCCCCACTCGTTGGGCCCACCTAGAATGTATGTGCTGTACCTATCCCGTCTATATGTTTTTTTTCCAGCTCATTTTAGTGGGCTATGCCACGGGTCAACGGTGGGAATAATGATCTCTACCGTTGAAACCTTCCCAGCCCTACAGTGATGTTTAATTGTCATCCAACCTATTTTATAAGTGGCCGAGCCCAAAAATCTTAGCATATCCAAATGACAAGTGGGCCATGCCATGGGACAACAGTGGGAATAATAATCTCCACCATTGAAACCTTCCTAGACCCAAAATGATGTTTATTTGTCACCCAACCTATCCATAAGTGGCTGGGCCCAAAATTTAAGCATATCTTAATGTCAAGTGGACCATGCTTCAGTGGAAATAATGATTTCCAACATTGAAACCTTTCTAGGTTCTACAGTGATGTTTATTTGCCATCCAATCGGTTCATAAGATCACATGGATATGTATGAAGGAGAAAACACAAATATCTGCTTGATTCAAACTTATTGGGATCAGTTGGGTACCACGCTGCCCAGCAGGTGGCCCACCCTATGGGTCCCAACGTGATGTATCTATTAGCTCCACCATGATGTATCTGTTTTATTCATGCTGCCTATCTTGTATGTGCAGGCCCAAGTATGGGGCCGATGTAGTCTCAAGTGGGCTATACCACGAAGACCTTTACATTTCCTATGGGGCCCACAGTTCGGGTCCCACTCTCTGTATATATATTGGGCCATTCAAGGCCAACAGTACATGATATGTCTGGTAATATGCTAGTATACTTAGCTGGATAGGTCACACTGATAATATGCTTAGTGTAATGAATATCATACCCATTCATTTGTACATACGCATCATATGTATGCCTGACTGTGGACGATGTCGATCATAGCATATGCCTTACAGCTTGAGATACTTAGGGGACCCGTATGAGATAGGGTCACCCTACATGATCGCGCGGTATGCGCAGGTTTGGTGCATGGCTTTAATAGTGTGACTCATGCATCTCGCATTATACATGTCATGATCAGATTCTCACCCCAGCGGCATCGGGGTTTTGACCACCACAGTCACATCGTGGATGGTAGGAATGGACACCGGAAATATGTTCTAGCACTTGGGCGCCAAAGATGTCCTTGGGTGAAAGTCCCTAAACCCTGTGGTACCAGTAGGATGCTCCAATGTCTAGACCGAGTGGATTTATGAGCGCATGAGGGCCAAATACCAGTAGGCCGCGTCTCCCACTGTGTCGGGGTCGGTTGGAAGGGGGTGTGACCTTACCCGCCCGGGTGCAGAGGGCTATATACTAGGTTGAGTTTGACCAGCTCGTGAATGGGTTCGCTATCGACGAGCCGGGTGAATTATCTTATATGTCATTGACGAGGCGGATAGTGAGGTCTCTTCCACTCGCTTGGTTATGCGCGCGATGGGCGGCAACCAATGTCTGGAGTGTACTAGACCCCGGTGATGTCCCAGTTGTAAACCGTATGATATATGACAGTTGAGGATTGACATGCGCACATGGCATCATTAGCATATGACACTCGGCCATATAAGCCCATTGCATTGCATAGCCTCGAGATGGCTAATGACATTCATAGACTTGGTAGTGTAGCCTGCCATCATTTCCGCTTACTCTGATATCTGTATACATGTCATATGCATTGCGCACACACCACGCACTCTCTAAGCTTCATAGTAAGCTTATGCACGTTGTTTACGTGCAGGTCATACTATAGCACGACAGCAGTGAGACAGGGGCGCGCATTTGATTTTTCAGCTTTCAGTTATACCTTGTATTTCCTTTTCTACAGCATTGTACTCAAAAGATTATCTTAGTGGATATGTGATGTGATGCTTTTTGGTTTGGTATACTTATGTTTATGCTCATCTATAAAAAAAATTTACCTTGAAAATCCTCCTTGTGGGATCCCAGGATCGGAACCTGGCGTATGGGAGCTAGGGGCCGAGAATGGGGTACTACGGAGGCTGTTGGCACCGGATTCGGCGGCCGAGAATTTAGTAAGCCTGGTCCTCGAGTTTGGGGCGTGACAATCCGAGTTTGACATTACGTATCTACCGTCTCGAGCTGTTAAAGGGCAGGCGATAGCCGATTTTCTAGCAGCCCACCCGATACCGGATAACATGGAAATGGAATGTGATCTTCCTGACGACCAAGCCATGACGGTAAGGGTCGCGAGATAGTGGCGGATGTATTGCGACGGAGCCTCCAGAGCTGCAGGATCAGGAACTGGTGTGATCTTCATCAGTCCTCAAGGTGACTTATTGTCCTACTCATTCACAATAGTGCCGTCATGCATAAACAACAAGGCAGAGTATCAGGCCCTCATCGTTGGGTTACAGTTGGCACGAGACATGCAAATCTGATCACTACAGGTATACGGTGATTCTCGGTTAGTTGTGGGACAGCTTATGATGGAATATGAAGTCCACAAGCCAGAGCTGTCATCTCTTTGCCATCAGGCCCAAGCCCTGTTTGATCATTTTCGGGACAGTATAGTATCGCACGTCCCAAGAGCTGAAAATTCTCAAGCAGATGCATTGGCTAACCTGGCCGCGGCTCTCGCGCACCCAGGGGCAACCCACTTCAAGTTACCATAGAAGAAAGGAAGATATTGCCATCCCTCATAGCAGCCAAGAATGTCATGAGCGCAAGCCCCGTACATTGCTTTGAGATCACAGAAGAAGAAGATTGGAGAAGACCATTCTCTGATTACTTGAAATACGGGTTCTTACCGGAGGATCCGCAAATGCGCACTCAAGTCAGAAGGCGTGCTAGCTCGTTTGTCCTCTTAGAAGAAGTATTGTATCGACACTCCAACGATGGAATGCTGTCAAGATGCCTGGCCCGGGAAGAAGTTCATGATACATTGAGAGAGGCGCACGGAGGAGAATGTGGTGCCCACCAAGGCAGTCGGAACCTGCATCATCGAGTGCGGCACATGGGCTATTATTGGCCAACCATGGTGAAAGACGCAATGGACTACGTCAGGAAATGCCATCAGTGTCAGATACATGTTGACATCATACATGTGCCTCCAGAAGAATTGCATCAGTCAGTGATGTCTTGGCCTTTTGCGGCCTGGGGTATGGATGTGATAGGCCCCATTAGCCCCTCTTCCTCTTAAGGGCACCACTACATACTAGTAGCAACAGATTACTTCTCTAAATGGGCTGAGTCTATGGCCCTGAAGAACGTGAAAGCTAAACAAGTGGAGGGTTTCATCCAAAACGCCATCATATATAGACACGGCATTCCCAATCGGATCTTCACGGATAATGCCACACCATTCCGAAATGTCATGATCGACAAGCTGTGTGCCAAGTTCAAGATCAAGCATTGCTACTCAACACCCTATTATCCTCCTGCAAATGGGCTTGCTCAGGCATTCGACAAAACCATCGTGAAGATTTTAAAGAAAATGGTGGCAGAGAATAAGAAAGATTGGGACAAACGGTTGCCCGAACCCATCTGGGCATATCGTACTACGCACCGCACAACAACGCGGGCTACTCCCTATTCACTAATATATGGCACGGAGGCCATCATCCCGATGGAAGTTCAGGTCGAGTCCCTGCGAGTAGCACTTCGAAACTCCTTGACAGATGAACGTAATGCCGAGCTCAGGATGGTCAAGCTCGATGCCTTGGACGAGAAGAGGCTCGCGGCACAACAACGGCTAGAGATGTACCAAAAGCATATCTCAATAGCATACGACAAGCGAGTCAAGGGTAGATCCTTCAAGAAGGGTGACTTGGTACTCGTAATGAAGCGACCGACAGCCGCACACACTACAAAGAGCAAGTTTGACCCTAAGTGGGACCCGATATGCATCATAGAAGAAGTCTACTCCAACGAGGCCTACCGTTTAGTGAATTTCGACGGTGGTGGAGCTGTTTTTGCAATTAATGGCCGGCTTCTGAAGAAATATTACCCCTAATAGTTAACCTGTTACCTTCTTTTACATGAATATGAGAAATGTAAACTCCCCAAGAGAGGGAATGTAATAAGTAAGGATATAAATGGAGAATGAAATGGAGTAGAATACAGTAGATAAGCCTGTAGTTACAAAAGCTAATCAGTTGCTCCGTATTCTTGCAGGTCTTCCTTGCCCTTGCTATGGAAAAATAACCAAGAAGGACCATTCGCCTACGACACGAGCGTATCCCGAGTTTAGGAACCCAGGACACTCCCGAAATCGACGACAAAGGGAAGTATTACTCTTTTCATTTCATTCTACATTCATCACTTATTAGAATTGTGATTATTACTGTTATTATTGCAAACCATTCTAACACACATCACACAAACATAACATGATAGAAAAGTAATTGTTATTGTCATTTCATTTAACAAAAGTTTGGTTGACATCTTTGCGACGCCGTATACATGAATGGTTAGAAGGTAAGTATTTCTTACACCAATTACAAAAATTTCTAAAGGTAAGATCTTATGATCATTTCTATACATTTGAAATCAAGAAAGAGAGCATCGGGAGCGAAAGATCAAAGCTTCTTCAAACATCCCGTATCAGCCTGATCACTGCCACCCTGGTAGTTTCCATCACTGACTTTGCTGCAGATAACACCTCTGTAGGATCAGGAATATGTTGAAGTTCAGCAGTCAAATCTTCCAACTGCTTGCGAGCTGCTTCGCCCTCACTTTCAAGCCGCGTGACTGCTATCTGACCCTGACCAACTACTGACTCGAGACGGGCAGCTTCGAAGCTCACGGCGATCTTCTCCACCTGTAGACGCTCAATCTCGGCATCGATTTCAGCTAGACAACCCAGGCACCCCTCATACTGTATCTTATTATTTTGTAGGGATTCTCGTGCGTTCGTCGTCGAATGCGTGTGGCGTTCCACTGCAGGTCCCAAAGACTCCGCAATCCTCTGCTTCTCCTCGATAGCAGGATCGGGCTCAGCGCGCTCAGCAGCTGCTACGTTTGTGAGGGAGCTTTCGAACGCAGAGATGTGATCGACAACCATGATCGCATCAGACCCAACTACTCCGACACAAGCTTCCAGCACTTTCATGCCAACGCCCAACATATGTCATTCTCGTGGATCGGTCAACGCCTTCGTGAGGCTAGACAGCAGACCCTTCAGTACGCTCTGATCAAAACAACCTAAATGTTCAAATGCAGGAATGTCTGGCATCATAGCAATGGCGACGTCATAATCGACGGTAGATGCAAGAAAGAAAGCAAGACAAACAAATGACGCGTTAGAAAAAAAAAAAAGCAAAAGCAGAAACGACAAGTCATAATCTAATGTAAAGTGCGAAGGAGTCGTACCAGGAATGACAGGAAGATCAATAGCAGGCTCTAAAGGTCCCACAATGCATGTCTCGGAATCAACAACTGTTTCTAAAGCTTCGCTCGACAGTTCAATAGTCACAACCGGAGACGATGCGACGGAAGTGGCAAAGGCAAGTATCGACTCAATAAGATCTGTAGAAATAAGATAATAATAACAAAATATGGTTAGTATGATTATGCAGGAATTAAAGAAGAAAAGTACAAAGCAGAACCACAATCGCATTTCTTACCTTGTTCTTGCGGAATGTCGAGACCGACTTCGACCGCAGCAGAGTGTGACGTATCCACGACCTCCAACTCAACAAGACAGTCTACTTGCAATGAACAGCCTGATGGAAGGACCGAAGAAGGATCGACGTTCCCCTCACATATCTCAAGCCCAGGAACGGATTCCTCGGCGTTATCAGGACGAATGGGAAAACAAGGAGGAACATCCATCGGTAACCCCATAGTCGATGCCGCGACAGCCTGAGAAACGAAGACTAAAGGCTCGGAAGAAGGCTGGACCCTGACGTTGTCATAGAGTTGTGCTTCGATCGCTGCTATGGAAACTCGTCAAGATCACCTGCACCCCCGACTCCGGCATCGTTATCATAATAGTTCGCGAGGGAATCATCGTTACTGTGATCATTGGCACGATCCACTCCCCAGTCATCGCCAAAATAATCTACAGGTTCATCTTCAAGCTGCGACCCCGAATCATCGAGGCATGCTGCTCCCTGACCATCACCGGCTTCAGAACCGCCTTCGGCATTGTCTCCCTCAACATCTGCAGGCTTGGACTCACCTCCGTCACAATTATTAACAATCCTATCTTCTTCATCTGCAATCTCCTCCGTAGCACCAGACCAAAGCTCACCTTCTTCATAACTATCGGCAACAGTCGCACCTGCGGCTACCTCTGGAGGATTAATCTGCAACGATGGATCCAAACTCCCCCACTTCTTGATATGTAACATTTCTGTCTTTCTTAAGTTTTTCTCAGGTGCTAACGGGAGAACCCTTGGTGTGATTTTTATCTTGACTCTCAACTGATCTCTCGCGCGGCCCGGTGGAAGATCGTCAACGAAATCATCAGAAGGTCTAACTCCTGCCATGCCTTTCGTAGGCTCACCCTCTTTCACAGACGGAGGAACAGTTTCTGCCGGAGGAAGTGAAGATCCGGCCTCTTACTGATGCCTCTGTATAGGGACCCTCGAAGCAATACCATCCGTCTAACGCTCCATCTTCTTTCCTACGAGTGATCGACACGTTCAAGGAAGTCAGATGGCTGGTACCAGGAACTCCGACAACTTCACACTGCTCACGAAGATAACCAAGACCGTCCTCAGGAATGTCAGTCAACCTCAAAGGGGAGAGATAGAGAGGGAAATCGACAGGCTTGGCATCTCGGATGCGCGCGTACTGATGCACCCACCATCTCATCCAACCATAAGAAGTTGCGGGACGTCAACTACCGCCGGGCAACACGAACCTTGCGCCAGTTCGCGTCAGCAAAAAATGGTCCCACATCCACTCCCAATGGACAGGACCCGTGCCATATGCTCGTTCTATCCTCGTCACGCTCGGAAGAGTCAACAAAACACCCTGATCGTAGCCGAATTGTCTGGCGAACCTTCTCGGATAATAAAGCTCCCGCCAGAACTCCATGCCTTCGCGAAACGGGAGAGAAGCGGTCCGGATCGATATCAGGAACTCCCTGTCAGAAGAGTCAACCAAATCCTCATCATCGACGACTTCGAGATCTTCATCAGCAATGGAAGCGGGAAAATGGTAGAAGTCAACTTTATTCTCGCTACAGATCCTCGAGGACACCCATTCTGGCATCTTAAGCACCATCTTGGCCTTCATGAACCTGATAAGAGGCGCTCGGTCCAGAAAGAAGTAGGCGTGAGGCTTCATGCCATATACCCATGGGAAGTAAACGCCTAACCAACCACAGAAATAATGCCACGGGCAATAGGCTGCATCCATTCCATCAGCAGGTTTGTCCGGATTACTGGCAACATAACCAAAAGCCCTTTATATGCTGCAGAGTACAGGTGGTGCTATAGCAAGACGTTGACCACTGGCAAGGGCACCCGCCATGACGAAGCAAGAAACCCTGACGCCATGAGCACTCTTCGAGCTGGGAAGCGTGACCGCGAACAACCAGTAAGCAAGGAAGCGTGCTAGCTCGCAAGTGGGAGACAATACGTTCAGGCAAGGAAATTTACGTTGGAACCGTTGTCGTAAGGCCCTTATTCTTTTAACATCAACTTTATATTTCTCGTAGTCAATCCTGAAAGAGAGAAAGGAGAGAGAACTTCACATAAGAAGCTACGCAAAAGAGAAGAGCATGCATCACGAGAAGAAAGAAGGAAACATCCTATGAAGACTTACTCCAAGTTGTGGCTGAAGTAGACTGACCAATCTTCATAGTGTATCTTTGTAATGCAGTCAAACTATTGCAATTCATGGAACAACTCCAAACAAGCCTTGGAATGATAGGCCTTCCAATCACCTTCGTGTCTGAAGCCAGACAATTCTTCATCATAGGGGATATATTCGTGATAATACCCGCCGCGTATGGGCAAGCCCGCCATCACCTTAAGATCCCAGAGGGTTATGCTCATCTCTCCTTGAGGAAGATGGAAAGAGTTGGTAACGAAACTCCAGTAATTTAAGAAGCCCCTGAGAATCGTCTGATCTTGCGGAAAGAAGCCGGCAGTCGCCTCAATGGCATAGTAGAGCCCGACCTCCCTTAGCACAGCCTCGTGCCGGATCAGAATCTCCTTCGCCCATGAGATGTAGCTGTCATGACAACTCAGATGCCCTCGTGTACGGAAGCTCGAAGTTTCCCACATTACGGACATGCTCATAGGAAGGAACCTTTGACGCACCGTCTCAAAGAAATGAGTCGGATAAGGTGCACGGGGATCACACGTGGCATGAGGAAAGTCATCTCCTTAATCTCACCAACCTTCTATTGCTTCCTGTTGCTTCCCAGAGTGGTGGTGAGTAATCTCTCAGGAACTGAAGACCATCTTTCCACTCCATAGAATTGGCTAGGTCTATGAACATCAGATGGCTCGATGCTCGAAAAAGGTTTACACCTCATAAGAGACCTCTAGTGCAGGATGAATTCGCCATCGTAGGGGTTCGTGATGCAGATGCCACGCTCAGCAATGATCTTGTTGCTGTTGAGCTATTAATTGTGCATATTCTAACCCCAATTCATCACTCATTATGCAAGGTTTTCATGAGTAATAGACTAATCTAATGCATGGATTTGTGACTGTAGGGATGAGAGAGAGGAAGCATCAATTAAAGACTTAAAGATGCCATTTAGAAGCAAAGAAGATCAAAGGACCAAGTGTGAAAGGGTGGAAGAAAGAAGCAAAGAAAAGAAGAAAAAAGGAAGAAAAGACACCCAAGACCGGTCGTTCGATCGGTCGTCCAAGGCCCAGGACCGGTCGTCCGACCAGTACGGTCACTCAACAGGAAAGGCCACAGCGCAAATCTCACTGGACTGTCCACGACCGGTCGTGCGACCGGTCGTCCATGGCTCAGACCGGTCATGCGACCGGTCCTTCAATTAAAAATCTGAGGCAGAATTTTCCAGAAACTCTCTGGACATTTTTTACGCTTTTGCGACCGGTCGTGCGACCGGTTGTCCAGTAGCTCAGACCGGTCGTGCGACCGGTCGTCTGCATAATGAGACATGTTCTACAAGCCCTGAAATTCTCTGCGCACTGCGTACTCTTACGCAATTTCTGGAAGATTCTGATGCTGCGAAGCCTCCCCACTATAAAAGGACACCTAGGGATCGTTCCTAGGGTATCTTAGAAGGGTTTGAGCAAGGTGGGAGGCGGCGGAAGTGGATTTCGGAGTTCCACAACTCCTTCTAGTTTGCTTTCTCATTTTACGTTTTTCTTAGTTGTTTCATGTTTCCTTGGATCATGAACGGCTAAACCTCTTAGCTAGGGCTAAGAGGTGAAGCTTGTAGTAAATCTAAGATGTTTCAATTCATTTAAGTTGGTTTTAAAGTTGAATTTCATGTTTATGAACAATGGTTTAAAGTTTAATTCAAGTTCCAAGTAGTTTTTCTTAGTCTTATGATGACTCATGGATGTTTAGGAGAATTGCTTAAGCTCTAATTGTTGTGTGCTAGTCTAGACTTGTATGATCCGAGGAATTGGAGTACGCTCTAGTACTATGATCTTCATGTGGGAACTTCCTACCGAAGTTCTACTTTTCTAGATTTCTGTAGTATGTCTGGGACTGTGTATGTGATTTGAATCAAGTTCAAATCATGACCTAACTTTGTCTTGTGACAGGACTTAATGATGGTTATGATAGTGAATTTAGTCTATTGGAATTGGGACTAACCTATGCAATTGAGTATGCTCATCCTAGATTGCATTGAGTGAATCATACACATGGCTCTTACATATGGCAGATTGTTTGGTTTAACTGCTCTATTATCCGACTAGATAGATCTTAATTTCGATTCTAGTTGAGAAAGTGAGAAACCACAGCGAATTGAGCATCAAGGATTGCTACAAGTGGATCCTTGAACCCCTAGTGCCTTTTTATAATTGTTTACTTTCGATTTAGTTCAAAGTTGTTACTTACATCAATCTCTTACAAATCTGGTTGTTAACTTCTCAATAGAAACTATTGGAAGTATTTGTGAATTCCTATATAAGTCCCTGTGGATCGACCTCGGTCTTACAGAGTTTATTACTATATCGCAACCCTATACTTGGAGAAGCGAACTAGTTTTTGGCGCCGCTGCCGGGGATTTTGACGGTTTTTTTCATAAAATTTTTAAAAATAGTGTCTATTTAAGATTTTTAAGAATAGTACTAACTTAGTTTCTTTTGTTTGATTTGTTTTCTTTTTCAGGGATTTCTAGGAAGTTGAAGAAGACATAAGGATCTCAAGTGATCGAATCAGGTTCTATCTTTCTAAACCTCACTCTTCTTCTTTTCCTATTCATTCCTATCATATTCATCTCTTGTAGAGTGGGTGGAGACCCTTTTTGGATCTCTGAAAGGTAGGCCTTGTGCCACCTGGATTCCTATTGGTCGGCTCTACCGTCTTGGATCACCTTGTGCTCAGAGATTTCTCTTCTCACCTCTACTCCTCTTTCTTCTTTTTCTGCACTTTTCTTAAAAGATTCAAAGAGTGGGTGGGGAGTTCTCTGAACCCCTATTGACCAGGAGAAATCGGTCTCTATCCTTGCTTCCGGCCTAGCCATTGCAAGACACCTTGTGCTTCGGTCTTAGAGAAGAGTAAAGAAAGGAAGGAAGAATTCTTCTTTCCTTTTTGTTTCATTCTTTTTTATTTTGCATGCCACAGTGGGCTCGGGATTCCAATAACCGACTCATTAGTGAAGGGGGACTAGTAGAAGGAATTGACAGAGAACCACCTGCTAGGAGACATCTAACTTCTCCAATTTTGTCTGAAAATATGGCTATAAATCAACCTAATCCGATGGCCAATCCTAATCTGGGCCAAAACCAAACCGAAATGGGAGAGAATGTGGTTGAGAATGTTCCCCGACCAAGAACATTACGTGATTACTTGCAACCAGCAAGAGCGAGCACTCCCTCATGCATAATCTTTCCACAAAATGCAGGGAATGTAGATTTAAAATCGGGAGTGATCCAACTCCCAAAATTCCATGGATTAGACAGTGAAAGTGCCTATCAACACCTTAAGGAGTTTGATGAGGTAATAACCACCATGCACTTTGCGAATGTTACTGATGATGTGGTAAGACTTAAATTATTTCCTTTTACCCTTAAAGATAAAGCTAAAGGTTGGCTTCATGCATTAAGGCCAAGATCAATTGGTGCATGGACTGATATGCATAGGGAATTTATTAAAAACTTCTTCCCTACTCACAAAACGAACATGTTGAGGCGCCTTATCATGAACTTTGCCCAAAAGGAAGATGAGACCTTCTTCCAATGTTGGGAGAGGTTTAAGGACTTGTTAAATGCGTGCCCACATCATGGCTATGGAATTTGGCGGGTTATAAGCTTTTCTATGACGGACTGACTTCACCCATGCGCCAATTTGTAGAGATGATGTGTAATGAGAAGTTCATGAACAAGGAAGCTGATGAAGCATGGGATTATTTGGAGGAAGTAGTTGAGAATGCGCAGTCTTGGGATACATCTAAACCAGCAAATTCCAAGAGTGGCCAACAAAAGGAAAAAGGAGGAATTTATGTCTTATCAGAAGAGGATAGCATAAGTGCACGGGTGGCTAGCCTCACAAGAAAAGTTGAGGCCATGGAATTAAGGAAAGGAGAGACGATCAACTCCAATGACGTTGCAACTGTTTGTGGAATTTGTGTCGGAAATCAACATGCAACACAAGATTGTCCCACAATTTCAACGGTTCAGGACATCTTATAAGAACAATCAAATGACATAAACAGTTATCAACGGCAATTTGGTGCTCCAAACTCAAACACGTTTAATGCTAATTGGAATAATCATCCCAACTTCAGTTGGAGGAATGGACCCACTGCGAATGCAACCAATAACCCTCAAGCTCAACCTATACTAGGTCCATCTCTAGTCATTACTCCAAAAGTTACGCTAGAGGAGATGTTGGGTGCATTTGTATCGGTTCAAGCTAAGTATAACGAGACAAGTTCTCTGAAAATAGATGGGTTCATGTAAGAGCAATTGAAATTCAATTAAAATTCAACTCAAGCCATCAATGAATTGAAAACCTCAATGGCTAGAGTTGAATCTCATCTCAGTGTTAGGGAGAAAGGCACACTTCCTGCCCAACCTCTTCCTAACCCAAGAACCCAATTTGAGATACAAGATGCAAGCTCATCCTCCCAATATACGGAGCATGTTCAAGCTATCACCACTTTGAGAAGTGGAAAAGTAATTAATAAATCTAATCCGGTGAAGGCCCCAATGCCTAAGGATCTGAAAAATTCCAAAGAAGATGATAGCCCAAACAACACTCCACAAGAGAAAGAACCGGAAACGGCAATACAGGTTGGTTGCCCCGTTTCCCCAAAGGTTGATTTCACCCAAACCTTTAGACAAAAATCTGAAAATTTTAGAGGTTTTCAAGTAGGTGAAGATCAACATTCCGTTGTTGGATGCCATAAAACAAATACCATCATATGCCAAATTTCTAAAGGAATTGTGTACGGTCAAAAGGAAACACAACGTTCATAACAAAGTACTTTTAACTGAGAATTTGAGTGCTATCATCAAACAAGAAGTGCCCCAAAAATACAAGGATCCGGGTAGTCCAACCATCTCATGCATCATAGGAGATTACCGGATTAAACAAGCCTTACTCGACTTGAGGGCAAGTGTGAACCTCATTCCATACTCGGTTTACGAACAACTTGGGTTAGGTGAATTGAAACCCACCAAAACCACACTCTAACTTGCTGATAGATCCATTCGTATACCGAGATGAGTGATTGAGGATGTTTTAGTCCAAGTTGATAAATTCTACTACCCAGTAGATTTTATTGTCTTGGACACACATCCCGTGATAGGTACCGGTGCTCAAATTCCTGTCATAATTGGCAGCCCTTTCCTAGCTACTTCCAACTGCGATTATCAATTGTAGGAACGGGCTTGTATAAATGGCCTTTGGAAATATGACTCTTGAGCTTAATATATTTGATTTATGCAAACAACCACGGGAGGTTGATGATGAAATCCACGAGATAAATATGATTGAATCATTCGTGGACGATACATTCCCCTTGTCATTATATTCCGACCCTTTGGAGGCATGTGTGGCCCACTCTCATGAGATAAATGATAGCACAATACGAGAGATGGATGCCATGTTAGATGTGATGCCGGTACTTGATAACAAAAGGTGGAGGGCCCTATTTGAACCTTTACCCGTAAACGAGAACAAGCCCCTCCCATCCAATATCAAGGCACCAACACTCGACCTAAAACCATTACCAAGTGAGCTGAAATATGTCTATTTAGGTCGAGATGAGACATATCCGGTGGTGATTTCTTCCCACTTGGATGAGGAGCAAGAGAGTAGGCTAATTACCACTCTAATAGAGCACAAGAGTGCCATTGGGTGGTTGATTGCGGATCTCAAAGGCATAGACCCACTGATTTGTACTCATCGCATACACCTTGAGTAGAATGCGAAGACATCTAGGCAACCACAAAGATGACTCAATCCAAACATGAAGGATGTGGTTAAGGTCGAAGTGGTGAAACTATTGGATGTGGGTATTATTTACCCAATATTCGATAGTCAATGGATGAGCCCAACTCAATTTGTGCTAAGAAATTCAGGAATAACCATCGTAGGTAATGCCAATAATGAACTCGTGCCAACCTAGAGTCACTACCGGTTGGAGAATGTGCATTGACAACAGGAAGCTAAACACTGTCACGAGGAAAGACCACTTCCCCCTACCGTTTGTTGATGACATTTTAGAAAGGTTGGCGGGTCATTCCCATTTTTGCTCCTTGATGGCTATTCAAGGTACAACTAAATAGAGATCGCCCTTGCAGACCAAGAAATGACTACATTCACATGTCCATTCGGCACTTTTTCCTATCGACGGATGCCGTTTGGACTATGTAATGCCCCTGCCACCTTTCAACGTTGTATGATGAGTATATTTTCTGATATGGTGGGGACAATTCTTGAAGTCTTCATGGATGATTTCTCAGTATTTGGTTGTAGCTTTGAAGAGTGCCTTGTGCACTTGAAATCCGTGCTGAAAAGATGTGAAGAGAAGAACCTTGTGCTGAATTGGAAGAAGTGTCACTTCATGGTTCAAAAGGAAATTGTACTCGGTCACATCGTTTCACAAAATGGAATCGAGGTGGACAAAGCGAAAATCGATCTTATCTTTAACCTTCCACCACCCAAGAGCATACGAGTATTGGAACTAAAAAGTGGATCAAGGGACATTTTCCTGAAATGTGGTGTTCTGTTGCTCTGGGGTTCTGAATAATAGAAACATTCGTAGACAATCACAAACATTCACAAAAGTACACAAGAGAGGAGATATCGCAAGGCGAATTTTATTCCAGAGATCCCGAGATCTTTTACATTCCAGGTCGTGATCTGGCACGAGCCCTTAATTACATCGGATGATCGATGACCCTTGATTAAAAGGCAAAAGACTAGTCAGCAGGGACTATGGTTTTAGAGCTTGTGGTCATAGAGACCTGTATTTGTTTTGTTATGGACTGAACCATCCTTGTATTAGTCAGATGTCTATGTCCCATGTTTTGGCCGGAGATCCGGGCTGAGACTATCAGGGTTTATTACTGAGAAAGACGACTCTGGGCCGGCGCCTGTCAATGTAGGGACAGGTGACCTCGGGAAGTCCATTCTACAGTTGTGTGTACCTGCATAGCCCAACCGACGGATGTCGTTTGGATGGGTAGGACATCGACTGTTGTGTTGTGGCAGTTCATAGCAATTGCTTTGTAGCGAATTTGAAACTCTTTGGCATGGTTTATCGTGGTAACCATAGTCCTGTTTGCTTAGCTTTTGACCCCAATCGGATCACAGCTTTACAATAGATATGAATGGTGACATATTTGCAGAGCTCTGGATGCTGGCAGCTCCTTTCTGAGAAGTTACTTCATTCATTGCGTCGAACCGGGTTGGGCCTCGAAGATGCGCAATTCTACTTGTTAGAGTTCCCAGAGCATCCATTCGATCGTTCCATTGCGTCAGGAACACTCGAAATACTCAAAATAGGCTCAAACGGATCTTGAAAACACTTAAAATTGAGTCCGGTGCACCTGAAAATATGTTTTGCAATCGGCTGATTTTTTTGGTGCGTGGGACTTAATAAACGGGCGCGTGGGGCTTCATGCGCCTAAAAATTAAGTGCCATATTTTTTATGAATTTAGGGGTGCGTGGATCCATGTTCAGGATGCGTGGCCACACTTATGATTTTTTAGTATTCAAACCTGCAGTGGAATATTGGCGATCGGAAAGGGTTTCCGACGACCGGGAAGGGTTTCTGGTGGTCGAAAAAGTATTCCGGCGAGGGTTTTCGGCGGCGATTTCGGATTCCCAGAGGGTGGCAGCTCTCTCTTTTTTCAGAACCGTCCAAATGAATTGTTGGAAGGGGTATTTATACCCGAAGTCGGCCAATAGGAGACCGCCTTCAAATATTCGACTAATGACCATAAAGCTGCTCGCAGGATTAGGACGTCGGATCAAAGACTCGGTAACTGTGCGCCGTATATATCTAATATGCGAGACGCAAGCGGATGATCTCGAGAGTCGAATAAAGCTGCTCGCAGGATCAGGACGTCGACTCGAAGACGCGGTAACTGTGCGCCGTATATATCTAATATGCGAGCCGCGAGCAGATGATCCTAATATGCGATCCGCGAGCAGATGATCCTAATATGCGAGCCGCGAGCAGATGATCTCGAGAGTCGAATAGAGCTGCTCGCAGGATCAGGATGTCGAAATGCCTTTAATGAATTCCTGTTTTTTTTTAGTCATTTTTCGGGCGCGTGGGGTACCTGAATTTGTGGGTGCGTGGACACGTAAATGTGAACTCCACCAGTTGGGTTTTGAATTTTGGGGGGTTTGTGGGGCCCGTTTGATCGTGAAACCACATGCACTGCTCATCATAAATCACAAGGAAGTTACGGGTCCAATTCCGGACGGTTCTGATCACGGTGATCCGCGGGGCCCGCTGGAGATTTCAGCCAAAATTGGCTAAGAAAATTTTGTAAATCTCCGTTTTGCGTGCATCGGGAGGCGTTTTGCATGATTTCTTCAGAGGGACATGGTTATTTTGTTTTTTTAAGAGTCCCTACCTTTTGGGACCCCAACAGATGCCTCTCTGGTGGATCGTGACGGACGCACGATCGTCTGGTGCGACGCACTGGACCTTTTGGGTCCCACTATAAATAGAGAAGTCGGCCTATTCTCGTCATTTCACTGTTTCTTGCTAGATATCTCGGATCAAGCCCACGCACCCTTTTATTCTCCAACGCACCCAACAATTGTCTCCAACGCACCCCTTTTAATCCGCACGCACCTATTTATTCGAGGTAAAGATGATATTTCGGGTGCGTGGGAGCGCACGCACCCAGGAATCCTTAGTTCGATTTTGAATCCTCTTTTTAGGGGTGCGTGAGAAGTCACGCACGCAGAATGTACTGAACTTGGGTGGACTTTTTGGATTTTTGGGGTGCATGGGGGTGCACGCACCCTTCGTCGAATCACGGAGGGTTTTAACCCCTTCACGCACCTGAGAATTGGGTTTTATAAGGGTGCATGGGGTCTCACACATCCAAATTTGTAACTGGGAAATTTTCAAGTGTTTCAAGGTGCGTGGTGGTTCGCGCACCCTGCTCTTCGGACTTGGCATATTTTGGGCGTGTTTCGGGGTGCGTGGACCCTTACGCACCCTGAAATCCAACCTTGACAGACTTTGAACATTATTGGGGTGTGTGACGCCTCACGCACCCGAAAACTATACTTGGTAGGTGTGTGAGGCCCTACGCACCCAGTCCATAGGACTTAGTGGAATCCGGGATTTTTGCGAACTTTGTTCTGACGATGTACTCTCTAAAGGGTATGAGCCCCTATACCTCTGCTTCATATTTGCACAAGCGTGTCCGTTGTTTTAAGGAGGCGTAGGGTCTCATACACTTAAAAGATTTCTGGATCGCATCAGCTTAACGGGCAATTCTAGTGGCTAATTTAAGTGATGTTTTGAGTATACCTTTGCATGTCTCTTCTTTGCCTTTCTGACTTTACATGACTAGCTTCACGTGCTTTCTCGCTTTCTCTTTCTTCTCTCTTGTCAGGACTGCCCTATTGGTTCATCAGTCTTGTTTCTTAGCAGACAATGGCCATAACTCGCGCTTCTCTACGCGCGGCCCGAGACTGTATAAGGCGGCTTCTGGGCTCTCTGGATCACCCTGAGACTTAGTCATCTCTCGCTGCTCAGCATGACGAGGTGGCCGAGGCCTTGACCCAACTGGGCGCGGACTCTCGCCCTATTCTTTAAGCTATTCAGAACATCTCACTGATGGCCTCCATTTCTGACGAACATAAGGAGGCCATTTTTGACTTCATCGGCGATTCTTCCCTTTTGGAAGAGTTAGCGATCCTCGAGGCGGCGGAGCCTTCTCTGGCCGCTTCTTTCTTATCCTTGTCTAGCCGGCTTCACCCCCTGAAGGAGGAGAAAAGGGAGAGCAGACGATTCTTAGCTTGGCTTGTCCCACTGGCGGAGGTCCGAGTTTCCAGATCGCCGCGCTGGTATCTGGAGGATGGTCAGGGAGGCCCTACGGGAGCATGACAGGCTGGTGATCGACGTCTCCATTATGAGGAATTATACCAATGCCGAGCACCTAAACTTCGACTTTGTTCAGGAATGCATTTCCTTTCTGATGGACCTGATTTCCAAGGAAGCCCAGGTCCAGGCGAAGGTGGACGAGTTGAAAGCTCGGGTTCTTCCGCTAGTGCAGGACTGAGATCCTCTCTTTCCGGCTATGGGGAGGGTTCCCCGCAATTTTGCGTCATTTTACATCAATTATTAATTTCTAATCATTTAAATGATTGATATAACAATCTAGACATTTGGAATTGTCCTCGTGGTTGATGAATGATAATCATATCTTTCTGCTTTGCTTCTGTCCTCCCTTGTTTACATGTTTGTGATGACGGTGTTGTGGTTGTGAATGTTGTTGCTTCCTTTCTTTCTCCGTTGGTTTGAATATGTTCTGCCGGGGCCTTGATTGACGCTCGTACTTAGTTTACCTGCTGCTTCGTATCCCTTTGGATTTTGTGAATGTTTGATCGATTTTATGCGAATATTTTCCTTTTGCCCTGTATCTAAGCCTTTTACATGCCGTTGCAGATTACAATGGCCAGTGATCCTTCGCAGGCTGGTCCTTCGGGTCCACCATCAACTCCGTCGAAGCTCAAGCGGGCTGCCGTTAAGAAGGTTTCCAGGCCATCGACCGAGAATCCGCAATGGTTCCTTCCTCTGGAGACGTTCAACTTCTACGAGCGTATCCTTACACTTTCCAAGGATATACAGAAGAAAATCCTTTGTGATAGGATCATGCCACCCCCTCCAGATAGGGGTACACAAGAGCAGTGGGATGTCTGGTATGCTCCTCTTCATGGCTTCCGATCGGACGGGGCCGTAGGTTCTGAGGATGGCGAAGTGAGCCCGTCGATCACTGCTCAGGCTGCCAGGTGCGGTCGCTCGAAAAGGGCTGGCAAAGGCGCCAAGCAAGTATATTTGGAGAATCAGGCCAAATCTAAGTCGGACAAAATGAAGGTGGCCTGGTCCAGCACTAAACTTGTCACTACGCCGCTTGTCATCAGAAACCCCTATACTCGGGAATACATTCGTTATTCAAAGAGTTACCAGCGGCAACGATCCCTCCCAAGCATCGAGCCGTCTGATATTTGCAGGAATAACTCTTTTTATAGTGTCGACGCTTGGATGTCCGGCCCGGCACCGTTTCTCAGTTGTTCTTTATCTAAGAACAGGAAGCACCAGTCCGTCCTTGGCGTGAAGGACATGATTTTCTTGGAGCCGAATCACAGTCCCCATCAGCCCTTCCCCAAACATTATTTTGAGACCCTCCGCCAGCGGTTTCATCATCTAGGGATACTGAAGTATGGTTGACCGGGGCATTTCGAACCTGCAGCCATCTGGTCCTCCACCCGGGCTACGAAGCGTGGGCAAACCGGATCTTAGAACAGCACCGGGGTACCTTACGGGCGGTGGGCTTATATAAGGCGATCGAAGTGACGTCAAGTTATTTTTGCCGAGAGCCCTGGGTATACAAGGGCTTCCTTAATCACTGGTGCTCCATTACCAACTCCTTCCATATGCCGTGCGGCGAGATGAGCATCTCGCTCTGGGATCTTAAGAGGATCGCAGGTCTTCCAATTCGTGGGAGAATCTACGACGAATGGGTCCCAAGCGATGATGAGCTGTCGCGAAAGAAGAAAGGCGTCAACGAAGGCTTCTTCTCCAAGGCCTGTTATGAGTTGTTCGCTGAATTACCCCAATTTTGGGGCCTCAAAGATAAGCTCCCATTCGAGGACTGGCTGGTCTATTTCAGCCATGGCTTGAAGTAAGTGTTCTGTAATGAGTTGTACCTTACTACTTAATCACACTTCTTTCTTTCTGCTAATGCCTCGTTTCTTTCCCTTCAGCTTGGACTACGCGGCCTATGACGAAGGCCGTGGTGATAAGGCACTTCTGGAGAAATGGATGAGAGAGAACTTCCCTCGTCCTAACAAGCTCTCCCCCGCCTGCGAGCTGGCTGGTTTCCTGGCATACTGGCTCAGCTGTGTGGCGCTTCCAAGCTCCAAGCAGGCAGATAACATCAGGGTGTCTTGTTTTGCCGTTGCGGGGGCCCTGGCAAATGGTCATCGATACGCGTTGGCTCCAGTGGTCTTATGCTCCATCTATCGGGCATTTGGCTACGTTATCAGCAATAAGGAGCGCGCCGCCTACGGGATGAACTCCGCCTACTGTGGATGGCACTTTTTCTCTGGTTGGCTCGGGGTGTACTTCCCCTGGGTCTAGGCGTGCAGCGCGGGGATTATATTAGAGAGGGGAAGCTCCCATTGCACTTCTTTCAGAAGAAGAGAATGGTTGGTCATAATTTGACCACCATTGAAGATAGCATAGCGCGGCTTGACGACGTATATTTTTATCACTTCTCTGGTAATCGCAATGAGGAATCGGTTTTGTGCACGGATGATGACAGTGTTGATTATTATGAGCGTTCATTTCTAACAGCGATTCGCCCATCATTGCTGCCACTGCGTGAGGGGCTAGAGTTCTGGAGGGAACCTTATTATCCCAACCGCTTCGCCCGCCAATTCGGATACGACCAAGGGGTGCCTGCTACATTAGAGCTGTGACGCGTGAGCAGCGAGCGTATGGTGTCGGGCCCATTCATTGGAAGTGGATGTGGCGGCAACTTATGCTGACGGGAACCGGTTGCTCTTTCATCATCCCAGGGACACAGTGTTTCGCCGATGCTACCTTCGGATGGATGAGGTGGTGGGCCCATCAATATGCGCTGGTTCGGAATAAAATGCTGGTCACTGAGCCCGTATTCGTCACGCCTCCTGTCGTTACTCCCACTCCATGCCAACGGACTTGGCTATGTATCAGAAACTCTTCATCAACCTGCGGTGCCGAGAACGGAGAGATTGCAGACCTCCTTGAATGTAGTGATCGACCATGAGAAGCCGGAATATACTCTGGAAGGTTGGATCGCCCATGGGGAGAGAAATATAACAGCAGAAGGACCAGAGTTCCCATTCCTTAGGCCTATCAATGAGTTACCAGCAGAGGGCGGTGTTTTGAGAGGGGGGAACGAAGGTGATGATGGCGAAGAGGGTGATGATGATGATGATGACGTGGGCGAGGTAGGGGGTGATGAAGATGATGCTGTCGCTGAGGGTGACGGTGGTAGGGATGGTGATGATGCTATGGGAGAAGTTGGTGGAGGTGATGAGGATGTGGGTGGCGGTGAAGGCGGAGGCTCTGATGGTGATGACGGTGGTGACGCCGGTGATGATGGTGATGATGCTGGTGGTGATGGTGATGAGGGGGTGTTGGCTGAGCGCACTAGTCCTCGGGTGAAAACCACCCCTAGTCTCCTTGCCGTTTGTGGTGGCAAGAAGATAAAGGACTTATGAAACTGCGCAGAGCCGAGCGTCTGCGGGAGCGGCTTTCCAAAGAGGTCGGTGACACTCCGGCCGTCAACGTAGGAGAGGCCAAGGAAGAGGGTGAGTTGAGCTCTCAAGCCAACTTGAGTGAAGGCTGCCATACCCGGGGGAGTAACGAGAGTGAGCCTATATATGATAGATCTGTCCCTGAGGAGAACATGGGGCCAATCTTCATGGACCTGGATGATGAAGCACCTGCTGAATCCGTCCTTCCCCCCAATCCTCCTGTGGCAGACACTGAAGCTTAGAGCACGGTTCCAGAAGTGACCGTCGTCGCCGTAGTGGAAGAGATCACTGCTCCTACTATCGAGTTAAGTGCGCCCGAACCTGTTGTGGGAGCTCCTCCTTCTGCTGAGCCGTCATCAACTGAACCCGTTACTGAAGTTCCTCCTGCCGTTACATCGTTATCAGCCGAGCTGCCACTGCAGTTCCTCCCACCGTTGGGCCAGCATCTGATGCCAATATTCCTGAGGTCGTGGTGATATCTTCTCCAGAATTACCTGAACCATTGACTGAGGGAACAACAGAGCCGGCCCCGGTGTCACCCGTGCCCACTGCTCCATCTGGCGCTCTTGCCGCCAACATTCCTGAAATTTTCGATATATCACTTGCTCTTACTGCCTCAACTGCTTTCTTTCTGATGGCGATTTTCCTGTATTGACGTTTGTCGTTTGTTTTGTCAGCAGTAGTTCTGACCTATGCCCCTGCCCCTGTGGTTTTGCCCGAAGCACTCAGTTCTTCTCTTCGAAGTTTGTCGAAGATAAAGGCGAACCTCTTGAAGAGTCTCTTGATGACTATTGTCGATTCTTTGAAGAACGAGGATGAATGGTGTATTCTGGATGAAGGGCTCAAGCGCTTGAGCATAACGCTACATGGCTCGGGGTTGACGTTTCTTCGATGGTCGACCACGTGGTCCGGTTTAAAGAGGGGATGGCTCGTGTCGTGGGCGCAAAGCGTCTTAGACCTGATCCTTCTACTGAGGAGAAGCGTAGCCAGTTGCAGTCTCTTCTTCCAAAGATGGAACTTCACAGGGCAGACGTGGCCTGCGGCGAGGCAAGATTGGCAAGCTGCTAATACTGGATGTCAGGGGGCCACGGATCATCTAGAAGAGATTGATAGTGAAATAGCATGGTTACAGGCCGAGGTTTGATTATTCACCTGAACTTTTTCAAGTTTACCAGTCAGAAGGCTCGCTTGCAGTTGTCTGTCGATCAACATGAGGCGAAGTGCAATGACATAGAGGCCCAGGTCACAGAACTGTAGCAGTTTCTTTAGAACGTCCCCGACCCTGCACAAGTTTTGGCTGAAGCGGAGGCGGCACAAAGGGGTATCCAAAGTTCTACGATCGATATGTTAGAGCAATGCATGAAGAACTTAGATGGCTGAACAGCGATGGTATACTATCGCAGATAATGTATCAATTTGCATACCATCGTAATTAATGTATCAATATGTATACTATCGCAATTTCGGATTTATGCTGGGTTTCTAGTTTATTTGCGAGAATGTAAACTGATTGAGCTATTTGGGAAAGAACGTCCCCCTGTTAGGACCCAAACCTGTGCTTGTATGAGCAGGGATGCAACCGAGCCTTTGTTAAGGGCTTATCCCCTTTCTTGATGGTCTTGAAGGGCGGGGTGCCATACTTGACGTGTCTTGAGTCTTAACGACTTTCTGACACCTGTGGAAGCCAAAATAGGTAATTAGTACTTCGCTTCAAGCCCTATGCGGTATCATTTCTTTCGGTATTTCCTTCATTACATTCTCCCTCTAATGGGGTGTTTACAAAATATAATGATAGGCTTGCGTCAAGTATAATATCTTTTTAAGAATCGACCGTTCACCAACGAGTTGATGCCTTGCCCCTTGCAATCTATTACCCGATAGGCTCCATTGGAGTACACTTCATCGATGATACACACCGGATCCCATTTCGGATCGAATTTATTCTTTGGACCTTGAGCCGGTGCCGGACGTTTCATCATTAGCACCAATTCGCCTCTTTTGAATGACCTACCACGAACTCGTTTATCGTATGAAGCTGAGATTTGTTTCTGATACATTTCGAGCCTTTGCTGAGCGGCAAGTCTCTTTTCGTCCAGATCGTCCAACTCGACCATTCTGATTTTAGCATTGTACTCGAGTGTCGGAGCGCAACCCGTAGCGACTCCACTTGTATCTCCATTGGGATCACAGCTTCTGTACCGTACACCAATGAGTAGGGTGTGGCTCGAGTGGCTGTGCGGTACGTGGTCCTATATGCCCATAACACTTCGGGCAATTGTCTGTCCCAGTCCTTCTTATTTTCGGCCACCGTCTTCTTCAGGATCTTTACGATAGTCTTGTCGAATGCCTTGGCCAACCCATTCGCGGGAGGGTAGTAAGGCGATGAATAGCAATGCTTAATCTTGAACTTTGCGCACAGCTTCTCGATAGTGACATTTTTGAAGGGCGTTCCGTTGTCGGTGGTGATTCTTTCGGGGTACCATGTCGGTATAATATGGAGTGACGAATGAAACTTTCGACGTGTCTGGCTTTTACATCTCTTAGGGCAATGGCTTCAGCCCATTTAGAGAAATAATCGGTCACAGTAAGAATGTACTGGTGCCCCTGAGAGGATGGCAGATTGATCGGCCCTATCACGTCCATGCCCCAGGCGGCGAAAGGCCAAGATATTACTGATTGATGTAATTCTTTCGGTGGCGAGTGTATTATATCTGCATGTATCTGGCATTGATGACACTTCTTGAAGTATTCCATCGCGTCTTTTGTCATTGTGGGCCAATAATACCCCATGTGTCGGACACGGTGATGTAAGTTCTTGCCCCCCTGGTGAGCACCGCACTCTCCTCCGTGAGCTTCTTTTAGGGTGGCGTATGCTTCATCCTGGTCTAGGCAGCGTAGCAACACTCCCTCATACGATCGCTTGTAAAGGAAGTCATTCTGTATTATAAATGAACCGGCGCGTCTTCTGACCTGTGTGCGCATCTTGGGCTCTTCCGGTAAAAATTCGTATTTCAAGTAGTAGACAAATGGCCTTCTCCAGTCGTTTTCTTCTGTGATTTGGAAGCAGCAGATGGGATTCATGCTCGATTCGTCGCTGCCCGACACGGTAGTTAGTAAGATCCATCTTTCTTCGATTGTTACTTGAAGTGGGTTGCCTCCGGCATTAGCCAGAGCAGCGGCTAGGTTGGCCAATGCGTCGGCCTGTACATTCTCTTGCCTTGGTATATGTGAAATGCTACCATTGCAAAACTGGTCGAACAACGATTGCGCTTGGTGGCAAAAGGGCGACAACTCGGGTTTGCGAACTTCATATTCTGTCGTCAGCTGTCTGATGACCAGCCTGGAGTCACCGTAGATCTGTATTGCCTTGATACGCATCTCGAGGGTGAGCTGTAGTCCGATAATGAGGGCTTGATATTCTGCTTCGTTGTTGGTACAGGATGGCACGATCGTAAATGAATAGGGCAGTAGATCTCCCTGCGGGCTAATAAATATAACTCCTGCTCCTGCCCCTGTTGACCTAGAGGCTCCGTCGAAGTACATTTGCCAGAGTCGCGGCTCTTCGATTATCGTAACCTGGTCATCTGGGAGGTTACACTCCATTTCTTCACTGCTCGGGACTGGATGGGCAGTGAGAAAATTCGTAATCGCTTGTCCTTTAATAGCTCGGGCCGAGACGTAAGTGATATCGAATTCAGAGAGGAGAAGGGCCCATTTTGCTAGGCGTCCAGACAGCATAGGCCGATTCATGAGGAATTTGATCGGGTCGGCCCTCGATATCAACGTTATTTGGTGTGAGAGGCAGTAATGTCTGAGTTTCTTCACGGCGAAGATGAGAGCCAGACATATCTTCTCGATCATTGAGTAGTTAAATTCGGCCCCTACTAACGTGCGGCTCAAATAATATAGCGCGTTTTCCTTGCTTTCCTCGTTTTTCTGTGCCAGGAGTGCCCCTAGCGAGTTATCACCCACTGCAATGTATAGAATCAGCGGCTTGCCCTTGATCGGGGCGGCGAGGACTGGGGAATTTTCGAGCATCTCCTTTAATGAATCGAAAGCTTTCTGACAAGCGTCGTCCCATTCAAACTTAACGTCTTTCTTGTTGAGGGGGGAGAACGGCTAACAGCAGCCGGCCAGATTCGAAATAAATCTTCTTAGATATGCCACGCGGCCTTGGAAACTCTTCAACTGTTTTAGGTTCTTGGGCTGCGGCATTTCTCTGATGGCCTTAATCTTGGCGGGATCGATCTCTATACCCCTGTGCCTGACGACAAAGCCCAAGAATTTACCGGATGCAACCCCAAATGCGCACTTTAAAGGGTTCATACGGAGGCTCTTCTTGCACAAATGCTGGAATACTTACCTTAGGTGTTCTCTGTGCTGTTCGTGACCGGCCAACCTCACAACCAAATCATCCACATAGCATTCGACGTGTTTGTGCATCATATCTTGGAAGATAACATGCATTGCGCGCTGATACGTTGCCCCTGCGTTCTTCAATCCGAAGGGCATTACGTGATAACAGTAGATGCCGAGAGTTGTGCGGAAAGCCGTAGCTTCTTCATCTTCTGGGGCCATACGAATTTGATTGTATCCCGAATACCTGTCCATGAAGGACATCACTGCATACCCTGTCGTGCTATCAATCAACAGCTCTGGAATTGGGAGGGAAAAATCGTCTTTAAGGCAGGCTTCATTTAAATTTCGAAAATCAACGCATACTCGGATTTGTCCGCTCTTCTTTTTGACCGGCACGATGTTTGAGATCCATCGGGGGTACCTCACTTCTCGGACGAACCCGGCCTAAATCAGTCTCTTGACTTCTTCTTCAATCTTGGGTATAATGTCCGGATGAAATCGTCACTGCGGTTGCTTCACTGGCTTCTTTTCCTTCATGATACTTTGCTTGTGCATAGCGATCGTCAGGCTGAGCCCGGGCATTTCTGAATATGTCCCGGCAAAGATATCCTTGTTCTCCTTTAATAGCTACAGGTATCTCTCTCTCTCACTTTTCGGAACGTTTCTGCTCAAGTATGTATTCCTAGGTTCTTCGGGGGTGCCCAAATTTATCTCTTCGAGTTCATCGATCGTTGGTTGCCCACCATCTTCTAGTTGCATGGGTGCGACACTTGGCTGGATAATATCGATAGGCTCCTGCGACTGAATCTCTTCTGCCGGGCCGATGGTTACCATGTTCACGCTTGCCCTAGCTCCTAGACCTTCTCCGTTTCGGTATACTCGCTTATGTTCTTCAAATGGAGCTAGTAACCTCTTCTCTGTGTCTATCCTTTGGCCGGAGAATCCCATATTCTTCATGATCTTCCGGCTGGCTCTGCTATATCTCTTCTCTTCTATTCGTCGAGGTTGGGCAAGTCCCCTTCCCTCCTCTCTTTCTTCTGATGGTGCTGGTTGGCTTGGCCCTGAGTGAAACTCGATGTCTTTCTGGGCGACTGTTCGCTTCCCCAAGTGTAGGGTTGCGATGTAGTAATAAACTCGGTAAGACCGAGGTCGATCCACAGGGAAGGAAGTAAACAATTCAAATTATCCTAATAACTAGAATCTTAAGAGGTTTGTGAAATTGGTTTTGAACATAAAATAGAAAATCTAATAATGAAAAGATAACTAGAGCATCAAGGATCCACTTATAGCTCTTCTTAGATGCATAATTCGCTATGGTTTCTTACTTTCTCAACTAGAATCGACATTCCTGTCTATCTAGCCGGATGATAGAGCTGTTAAACCAAACAGTCTGTCATATGTAAGTTCTATGCATAGGATTCACTCAATGAAGGCTGAGCTGAGCATGCTCAATTGCATAGGTCATTCCCCTTTCCAAAAGGTCCAGTTCACGATCATAACCATCCTCAAGTCCTCTCACAAGACAAGGCTAGATCATGATTTGAACTAGATTCAAATCACATGCACAATCCATACATATTCAGAAAAACAGAAAAATAGAACTTTGGTAGGAAGTCCCTTCATGAAGAGCTTAGTACTAGAGCGCACTCCGATTCCTCGGATCATATAGGTCTAGACCGTCACAAACCAATTAAGCAATTAAGTAATTCTCCCAAACATCCATGAGTCATCATAAGACTAAGAAAAACTACTCAAAAGCTTGTATAAACTTCAAACCATAGTTCATAATCATGAAAACCAATCTTAAAACCAATAAAACGAATTAAACAATCTAAGAAAACTATAAGGTTCACCTCTTAGCTCTAGCTAAAAGATTAGCTAATAAAAAGCATATTAAAAACTAGAACTAGAACTAATAAAAGGAAGAAAAACTAGCTGGAGGAGGCTAGGAAGCCTCCTATGACTTGAACTCCTTGCTCCCCACGTCCTTGGTTGCCCTGGAATAGAAGAGAGCACCTCCTTCTATAGTGCAGCACTAGTACAGCAACATAACAGAATTTGTTTCGCTTGGTATGGCTTAACCAATGGTCGGATTGCCTTCAAATTTGATTTGTAGCTTCCTTGTAATGTGATCTTCCTCATAGATGATTTAGATTTCCAAGATTATCCTCTGAATGGGCCCACCAATCACATCACCGACCGCCTCTCAAAATCGCGCACTTCGGGTACCTTCAGAACCAGTCATCTTGCTTCCAACGCTCCGGAGTGTACAGATGTCGGATTGATCCCAAATTTTGAACATTGGTAGAAACATTCCTCCTCTACATGATAGATGGATTAGATTGTCCAAAACAATCCCAGAATGTGGTCCGAAAATTAGAAAATTAGGGCTTTTATAAACTCAGCGCAGTTGGAGCTTTCTGGATGGTCCATCTTTCTTCAACCGGTACGATCAAACCACACACCCTTTTGATCTGAAACTTTTGTGGTTATTCATATATGGATGTGGTCTAAAAGATGGTCAAAGTAGATTTTTCATATCCTCAATGATGGGCCACCTGGACCGGCCCAGAGTGGAACAGAGAAATCTGGAACTTTTTGGACAGTTCGTATTGTTTTGGTCACCACGATCAATCCGTAACTCCGATCGACACGAAACCACTTGGGTTAGTTCGGAGTCGAGTTCCTCTTCGACATGGATGTGTTGGATTTCCAAATATCATCAAGATCCGCCCAGAAAACTGGTCCGAAAAACCAGGTGCGGGAATACATTGCTATTTTAGAATCTGGAATCTGAAAATTGCATGGCCGACCGGTCATGACCGGTCGGACAGGGCTGGCCGACCGGTCACGACCGGTCAGGCCCTCTTTGGCATTACTCCAGCAAGCATGGCCGACCGGTCAAGACCGGTAGGGCTTCCTTGGCTGACCGGTCAAGACCGGTCGGTCTCTTTTTCTTCTTGTTGTCTTCCTTTCTTTCTTCTATTTTCCTCTTTCTTTGCTTCCTTCTTCCTTCAGCCCTCCTTGGGTCTTCATCCAAGGTTCTAAATCAGCTCTTTTGGTCATCAATTGGGCAAAGTAACTCTCATTCCTACAACCACAAAACATGTATTTGATTAGTCTTTAAATTATGAAAACCATGCATAATGAGTGATGAATTGGGGTTAAAATATGCACAATTAAGAGCTCAACACACCCCCCAACCAGCATTTTGCTAGTCCCGAGCAAAACATGCGTGAAACAAGTTTCATTCTCCAAATCCAACTCTCCTCTAGAAACTATTCTTCTATACATTCCAAGACACACAAGCATAAAAATCAGAGAAATTAGGTGATAGAAGTTGAAACCTTAAACTCTTAGAACATAATAAGTATTTATATGAAATTCCCACTGATTGATTGATAAATAGAAGAACTTGAACAAATTCACCCTAGTGTGCATAGTGAAAGTTCATCTCATGAGTTTCTGGGCTCATCTTCATCATAGATCAACTAAACTATGGATTTCAAGGTGCACAGAGCAACAACAAGCCTATGACAGGAATTTGTCTTACCGTCCTTCCGACGACTTTCACACTACGTCCCATTTCCGGCTTTGGTTACGGGTAGACCATCCCCCGGTTGGTAGTAGGTAGCCCTAATCGGAATTTTCCACCATTTTTCCATCATTTCCAATTTCATCCTTCCTTTCCCTTTTTCTTTTTAAATTAGATAGGATTTTTAGAAATCCATATCTTTCGTTATTTTCCCATGGACAAGGATGGACAAAGTACCCCGGCTTGGTTTCTCAACACCTTAAATCAAAGTATAGTTAATCCACAAATCACATAATCCTTTCAACCCATGAAAATCGTGTAATGTGAACTAGGTGTAAAAGTGTTCAAATTTTCTATCACTCACATAAATAGGGGAATTCACATATAAAACCATTATATTAAAAGAAATTCAAAGCTTGCAACATCACTCACTTCGTATATCCTCTTCTTATACTCGTATCATCTTGAATGCATAGAAACAACGTTTTCCAAAAGAGTTTTGAATTTTAGAAAAATTGAAAATTTTCTACATAATTGCTCGAAATGTCACAAAAGCTAGTAGATTCATCTAAGGAATCTCACCCCCCAACCAAAATCTTACATTGTCCTCAATGTAATAAGATATGCAATATGCATGACATGAGAGCAATGACACAAAACAAAGGAGAGTGAGAACGAGAGTACCTGAGGTAGCAAGTTGATCAATTCTAGCATCTTCCATTGTCTCAATGAGACTTATAAAATCCTAAATGCAGAAAGAAATCCTAACCTACCTACCTACCTTTGATTAGTCTGATCGACTACATGATCAAATTTGAGCAGGATCTTCATGAATTTTAATAGGTTTCTCATGAGGACCATCCAAAGTCCTGCTCGAATGTATACATGTGTGCGTTTCTTCATGAAAGTCCAATCATAGTATGCACCACACGCATGTAAGGAGGAGATAAGAGCAGCAAAAAGATATCTCCTCAAGTTCTGAATTGGGTTGTAATTGATTAAAAACGAGTCCTCCCAATCAGAATTTTCAATGGGTTGAAGAACCCATGATGGTGGAGAGACATTCATTAAGTATTTTTCAGTTTGGATTGTCTCCTCCACAAATTCAGATTTGCATGGTGCTTCCACAAACCATGGTAAAGAGTGTAAATCAGTGGAATGGTGTTCTTCAGGCACCGATATCATGTCTAACAAACTATCCAACTCCTTAATCATCTCATCATCCAGATCATAGGGGTGGGTCATGCATTCCTTTAGGAAATCGAGAGAGTCGAATGAAGGGTCCTCGTTCTCCCTAAGTGATTGAGGAAATTCTGTTTCAAGGGTAAGGAATTCCTCCTCTATAGAGGGGAGGTCTTCCAAAGAAAAATTTTCAGATTTAGTGGTAAGCACATCATCTAGCATTGGTTGATCTTTTGAAATTTCAGATTGTGCCACCCCATCATCCAAAGAAGCAGAATTTTCAACCCAATGGAGTTCTTCCACAATAGAATCCGGCATGTGTTGTTGGTGGAAGGACTTAAAAATATCGACTTCGGCCATCTCTCTAGCAAGAATATCTTTCGGTGATTCAAAAACATTCGGCCCTTTGGAAGAACAAATCATGGACTCACAATCATCCTTTAAACCCTCCTTGTAGGCAATCAAACTATCACTTTCAGATTTTGCAGATTCCTCGGGTTCGTCAACCGTCCTTGAAATCTCTTCATCATTCAAATAGGAATAGCTAAAAGAGATAGTTGATTCACCATAATCGATGGTAATGGTGGGATCACTGAGATCTACATCCCTTAGAAGTTTAGTCATTAAATCTAGAGAAGGTTGGGTTTGGATAGCCTCATCCTCCTCATTGTTGGGGATTGATTCGGTGTTCCCAATATTGGGTTCAATATTTTGAGATGGCGAGACGTTTTGTATGCATTGCTCAGTTATTTCCATACACTCTCGCAGTGTATCCTCAAGAGTTCGTGTCGGTTGAGGATCATGAGAAAGAAACTCTTGAGGATAATTGTTGGCATCCATGGTTGGCTCATCCTTCATTGGACTAGAGGTGTGAGGACTCTCTCGATGAAGACCATACGTGTTATATGACGAAGACTGATAAGATGGATAGGCATAACCATACCAGTGATCACGCAATGTCTTTACCGGTTGGTCATTACTCCCCCGGTCCTTTTTCTTATTCCTACCTCCTGTTAAACTTGGTGGGATACTCATGTTATTTTCAACCCAGTAATCACGTAGCGTCTTACGTTGGGGGGTAGTGGAGGTTGATTTACTCTCAGAATAATACTTATGCTTAAATTGGTTCCAATCATAAAGAGTTTTGATTCCATAGTCTGTCATCTCATCTTCCAAAAGGTATGCATAAGCACCACACTTCCAATCAGCCATAATGAGATTTTAAAGAGTTGGAACTACCCTAATCTAGAAAAAAGAACAAAAAGAAGGGAGATGGAGAGATGTTACCCAATAGAGCAAGATATATGTCAGCAACAATGTCCTACAAAATCCAACAAAAAATTGTTAGTAATCTAGAAAAAAAAATCAGAAAATCTTCTTCTATAAAAACTGAAAATCCTACCTAACTAAGACTACTCTATAGTTACTAGAACAATTAGAACCGTTTAACCTCTTCCCCGGCAACGGCGCCAAAAACTTGTTCGCTTCCCCAAGTGTAGGGTTGCGATGTAGTAATAAACTCGGTAAGACCGAGGTCGATCCACAGGGAAGGAAGTAAACAATTCAAATTATCCTAATAACTAGAATCTTAAGAGGTTTGTGAAATTGGTTTTGAACATAAAATAGAAAATCTAATAATGAAAAGATAACTAGAGCATCAAGGATCCACTTATAGCTCTTCTTAGATGCATAATTCGCTATGGTTTCTTACTTTCTCAACTAGAATCGACATTCCTGTCTATCTAGCCGGATGATAGAGCTGTTAAACCAAACAGTCTGTCATATGTAAGTTCTATGCATAGGATTCACTCAATGAAGGCTGAGCTGAGCATGCTCAATTGCATAGGTCATTCCCCTTTCAAAAGGTCCAGTTCACAATCATAACCATCCTCAAGTCCTCTCACAAGACAAGGCTAGATCATGATTTGAACTAGATTCAAATCACATGCACAATCCATACATATTCAGAAAAACAGAAATATAGAACTTTGGTAGGAAGTCCCTTCATGAAGAGCTTAGTACTAGAGCGCACTCCGATTCCTCGGATCATACAGGTCTAGACCGTCACAAACCAATTAAGCAATTAAGTAATTCTCCCAAACATCCATGAGTCATCATAAGACTAAGGAAAACTACTCAAAAGCTTGTATAAACTTCAAACCATAGTTCATAATCATGAAAACCAATCTTAAAACCAATAAAATGAATTAAACAATCTAAGAAAACTATAAGGTTCACCTCTTAGCTCTAGCTAAAAGATTAGCTAATAAAAAGCATATTAAAAACTAGAACTAGAACTAAGAAAAGGAAGAAAAACTAGCTGGAGGAGGCTAGGAAGCCTCCTATGACTTGAACTCCTTGCTCCCCACGTCCTTGGTTGCCCTGGAATAGAAGAGAGCACCTCCTTTTATAGTGCAGCACTAGTACAGCAACATAGCAGAACTTGTTTCGCTTGGTACGGCTTAACCAATGGTCGGATTGCCTTCAAATTTGATTTGTAGCTTCCTTGTAATGTGATCTTCCTCATAGATGATTTAGATTTCCAAGATTATCCTCTGAATGGGCCCACCAATCACATCACCGACCGCCTCTCAAAATCGCGCACTTCGGGTACCTTCAGAACCAGTCATCTTGCTTCCAACGCTCCGGAGTGTACAGATGTCGGATTGATCCCAAATTTTGAAAATTGGTAGAAAAATTCCTCCTCTACATGATAGATGGATTAGATTGTCCAAAACAATCTCAGAATATGGTCCGAAAATTAGAACAATTAGGGCTTTTATAAACTCTGCGCAGTTGGAGCTTTCTGGATGGTCCATCTTTCTTCAACCGGTACGATCAAACCACACACCCTTTTGATCTGAAACTTTTGTGGTTATTCATATATGGATGTGGTCTAAAAGATGGTCAAAGTAGATTTTTCATATCCTCAATGATGGGCCACCTGGACCGGCCCAGAGTGGAACAGCGAAATCTGGAACTTTCTGGACAGTTCGTATTGTTTTGGTCACCACGATCAATCCGTAACTCCGATCGACACGAAACCACTTGGGTTAGTTCGGAGTCGAGTTCCTCTTCGACATGGATGTGTTGGATTTCCAAATATCATCAAGATCCGCCCAGAAAACTGGTCTGAAAAACTAGGTGCGGAAATACATTGCTGTTTTAGAATCTGGAATCTGAAAATTGCATGGCCGACCGGTCAAGACCGGTCAGGCCCACTTTGGCATTACTCCAGCAAGCATGGCCGACCGGTCAAGACCGGTCGGGCTTCCTTGGCTGACCGGTCAAGACCGGTCGGTCTCTTTTTCTTCTTGTTTTCTTCCTTTCTTTCTTCTATTTTCTTCTTTCTTTGCTTCCTTCTTCCTTCAGCCCTCCTTGGGTCTTCATCCAAGGTTCTAAATCAGCTCTTTTGGTCATCAATTGGGCAAAGTAACTCTCATTCCTACAACCACAAAATATGTATTTGATTAGTCTTTAAATTATGAAAACCATGCATAATGAGTGATGAATTGGGGTTAAAATATGCACAATTAAGAGCTCAACACACCCCCCAACCAGCATTTTGCTAGTCCCGAGCAAAACATGCGTGAAACAAGTTTCATTCTCCAAATCCAACTCTCCTCTAGAAACTATTCTTCTATACATTCCAAGACACACAAGCATAAAAATCAGAGAAATTAGGTGATAGAAGTTGAAACCTTAAACTCTTAGAACATAATAAGTATTTATATGAAATTCCCACTGATTGATTGATAAATAGAAGAACTTGAACAAATTCACCCTAGTGTGCATAGTGAAAGTTCATCTCATGAGTTTCTGGGCTCATCTTCATCATAGATCAACTAAACTATGGATTTCAAGGTGCACAGAGCAACAACAAGCCTATGACAGGAATTTGTCTTACCGTCCTTCCGACGACTTTCACACTACGTCCCATTTCCGGCTTTGGTTACGGGTAGACCATCCCCCGATTGGTAGTAGGTAGCCCTAATCGGAATTTTCCACCATTTTTCCATCATTCCCAATTTCATCCTTCCTTTCCCTTTTTCTTTTTAAATTAGATAGGATTTTTAGAAATCCATATCTTTCGTTATTTTCCCATGGACAAGGATGGACAAAGTACCCCGGCTTGGTTTCTCAACACCTTAAATCAAAGTATAGTTAATCCACAAATCACATAATCCTTTCAACCCATGAAAATCGTGTAATGTGAACTAGGTGTAAAAGTGTTCAAATTTTCTATCACTCACATAAATAGGGGAATTCACATATAAAACCATTATATTAAAAGAAATTCAAAGCTTGCAACATCACTCACTTCGTATATCCTCTTCTTATACTCGTATCATCTTGAATGCATAGAAACAACGTTTTCCAAAAGAGTTTTGAATTTTAGAAAAATCGAAAATTTTCTACATAATTGCTCGAAATGTCACAAAAGCTAGTAGATTCATCTAAGGAATCTCACCCCCCAACCAAAATCTTACATTGTCCTCAATGTAATAAGATATGCAATATGCATGACATGAGAGCAATGACACAAAACAAAGGAGAGTGAGAACGAGAGTACCTGAGGTAGCAAGTTGATCAATTCTAGCATCTTCCATTGTCTCAATGAGACTTATTCAATCCTAAATGCAGAAAGAAATCCTAACATACCTACCTACCTTTGATTAGTCTGATCGACTACATGATCAAATTTGAGCAGGATCTTCATGAATTTCAATAGGTTTCTCATGAGGACCATCCAAAGTCCTGCTCGAATGTATACATGTGTGCGTTTCTTCATGAAAGTCCAATCATAGTATGCACCACACGCATGTAAGGAGGAGATAAGAGCAGCAAAAAGATATCTCCTCAAGTTCTGAATTGGGTTGTAATTGATTAAAAACGGGTCCTCCCAATCAGAATTTTCAATGGGTTGAAGAACCCATGATGGTGGAGAGACATTCATTAAGTATTTTTCAGTTTGGATTGTCTCCTCCACAAATTCAGATTTGCATGGTGCTTCCACAAACCATGGTAAAGAGTGTAAATCAGTGGAATGGTGTTCTTCAAGCACCGACACCATGTCTAACAAACTATCCAACTCCTTAATCATCTCATCATCCAGATCATAGGGGTGGGTCATGCATTCCTTTAGGAAATCGAGAGAGTCGAATGAAGGGTCCTCGTTCTCCCTAAGTGATTGAGGAAATTCTGTTTCAAGGGTAAGGAATTCCTCCTCTATAGAGGGGAGGTCTTCCAAAGAAAAATTTTCAGATTTAGTGGTAAGCACATCATCTAGCATTGGTTGATCTTTTGAAATTTCAGATTGTGCCACCCCATCATCCAAAGAAGCAGAATTTTCAACCCAATGGAGTTCTTCCACAATAGAATCCGGCATGTGTTGTTGGTGGAAGGACTTAAAAATATCGACTTCGGCCATCTCTCTAGCAAGAATATCTTTCGGTGATTCAAAAACATTCGGCCCTTTGGAAGAACAAATCATGGACTCACAATCATCCTTTAAACCCTCCTTGTAGGCAATCAAACTATCACTTTCAGATTTTGCAGATTCCTCGGGTTCGTCAACCGTCCTTGAAATCTCTTCATCATTCAAATAGGAATAGCTAAAAGAGATAGTTGATTCACCATAATCGATGGTAATGGTGGGATCACTGAGATCTACATCCCTTAGAAGTTTAGTCATTAAATCTAGAGAAGGTTGGGTTTGGATAGCCTCATCCTCCTCATTGTTGGGGATTGATTCGGTGTTCCCAATGTTGGGTTCAATATTTTGAGATGGCGAGAGGTTTTGTATGCATTGCTCAGTTATTTCCATACACTCTCGCAGTGTATCCTCAAGAGTTCGTGTCGGTTGAGGATCATGAGAAAGAAACTCTTGAGGATAATTGTTGGCATCCATGGTTGGCTCATCCTCCATTGGACTAGAGGTGTGAGGACTCTCTCGATGAAGACCATACGTGTTATATGACGAAGACTGATAAGATGGATAGGCATAACCATACCAGTGATCACGCAATGTCTTTACCGGTTGGTCATTACTCCCCCGGTCCTTTTTCTTATTCCTACCTCCTGTTAAACTTGGTGGGATACTCATGTTATTTTCAACCCAGTAATCACGTAGCGTCTTACGTTGGGGGGTAGTGGAGGTTGATTTACTCTCAGAATAATACTTATGCTTAAATTGGTTCCAATCATAAAGAGTTTTGATTCCATAGGTCTGTCATCTCATCTTCCAAAAGGTATGCATAAGCACCACACTTCCAATCAGCCATAATGAGATTTTAAAGAGTTGGAACTACCCTAATCTAGAAAAAAGAACAAAAAGAAGGGAGATGGAGAGATGTTACCCAATAGAGCAAGATATATGTCAGCAACAATGTCCTACAAAATCCAACAAAAAATTGTTAGTAATCTAGAAAAAAAAATCAGAAAATCTTCTTCTATAAAAACTGAAAATCCTACCTAACTAAGACTACTCTATAGTTACTAGAACAATTAGAACCGTTTAACCTCTTCCCCGGCAACGGCGCCAAAAACTTGTTCGCTTCCCCAAGTGTAGGGTTGCGATGTAGTAATAAACTCGGTAAGACCGAGGTCGATCCACAGGGAAGGAAGTAAATAATTCAAATTATCCTAATAACTAGAATCTTAAGAGGTTTGTGAAATTAGTTTTGAATAAAATAGAAAATCTAATAATGAAAAGATAACTAGAGCATCAAGGATCCACTTATAGCTCTTCTTCGATGCATAATTCGCTATGGTTTCTTACTTTCTCAACTAGAATCGACATTCCTGTCTATCTAGCCGGATGATAGAGCTGTTAAACCAAACAGTCTGTCATATGTAAGTTCTATGCATAGGATTCACTCAATGAAGGCTGAGCTGAGCATGCTCAATTGCATAGGTCATTCCCCTTTCCAAAAGGTCCAGTTCACAATCATAACCATCCTCAAGTCCTCTCACAAGACAAGGCTAGATCATGATTTGAACTAGATTCAAATCACATGCACAATCCATACATATTCAGAAAAACAGAAAAATAGAACTTTGGTAGGAAGTCCCTTCATGAAGAGCTTAGTACTAGAGCGCACTCCGATTCCTCGGATCATACAGGTCTAGACCGTCACAAACCAATTAAGCAATTAAGTAATTCTCCCAAACATCCATGAGTCATCATAAGACTAAGAAAAACTACTCAAAAGCTTGTATAAACTTCAAACCATAGTTCATAATCATGAAAACCAATCTTAAAACCAATAAAACGAATTAAACAATCTAAGAAAACTATAAGGTTCACCTCTTAGCTCTAGCTAAAAGATTAGCTAATAAAAAGCATATTAAAAACTAGAACTAGAACTAAGAAAAGGAAGAAAAACTAGCTGGAGGAGGCTAGGAAGCCTCCTATGACTTGAACTCCTTGCTCCCCACGTCCTTGGTTGCCCTGGAATAGAAGAGAGCACCTCCTTTTATAGTGCAGCACTAGTACAGCAACATAGCAGAATTTGTTTCGCTTGGTACGGCTTAACCAATGGTCGGATTGCCTTCAAATTTGATTTGTAGCTTCCTTGTAATGTGATATTCCTCATAGATGATTTAGATTTCCAAGATTATCCTCTGAATGGGCCCACCAATCACATCACCGACCGCCTCTCAAAATCGCGCACTTCGGGTACCTTCAGAACCAGTCATCTTGCTTCCAACGCTCCGGAGTGTACAGATGTCGGATTGATCCCAAATTTTGAACATTGGTAGAAAAATTCATCCTCTACATGATAGATGGATTAGATTGTCCAAAACAATCCCAGAATATGGTCCGAAAATTAGAACAATTAGGGCTTTTATAAACTCTGCACAGTTGGAGCTTTTTGGATGGTCCATCTTTCTTCAACCGATACGATCAAACCACACACCCTTTTGATCTGAAACTTTTGTGGTTATTCATATATGGATGTGGTCTAAAAGATGGTTAACGTAGATTTTTCATATCCTTAATGATGGGCCACCTGGACCGGCCCAGAGTGGAACAGCGAAATCTGGAACTTTCTGGACAGTTCGTATTGTTTTGGTCACCACGATCAATCCGTAACTCCGATCGACACGAAACCACTTGGGTTAGTTCGGCGTCGAGTTCCTCTTCGACATGGATGTGTTGGATTTCTAAATATCATCAAGATCGGCCTAGAAAACTGGTCCGAAAAACCAGGTGCGGGAATACATTGCTGTTTTAGAATCTGGAATCTGAAACTTGCATGGCCGACCGGTCATGACCGGTCGGACAGGGCTGGCCGACCGGTCACGACCGGTCAGGCCCTCTTTGGCATTACTCCAGCAAGCATGGCCGACCGGTCAAGACCGGTCGGGCTTCCTTGGCTGACCGGTCAAGACCGGTCGGTCTCTTTTTCTTCTTGTTTTCTTCCTTTCTTTCTTCTATTTTCTTCTTTCTTTGCTTCCTTCTTCCTTCAGCCCTCCTTGGGTCTTCATCCAAGGTTCTAAATCAGCTCTTTTGGTCATCAATTGGGCAAAGTAACTCTCATTCCTACAACCACAAAACATGTATTTGATTAGTCTTTAAATTATGAAAACCATGCATAATGACTGATGAATTGGGGTTAAAATATGCACAATTAAGAGCTCAACAGTGACGTACCGGCACTGATGAATTGGCTTGGAGCTTTTGAAAATGGTTTGGTTCTTCCTATCTTGGGCACCGACATATTGAAGCTGGACTTGAGCGCGCTCATGTCTTGATCTGAGATCAGTTTTAACAGAGACTGCCCTGGCTGACGCAGATGTTGCGGTATCACATAGAACTTCTTCGTAATCGGCTGAGAGTGATTTTCTAGCTGATGTCGGGACTCCCCTGGGCGACGGTTTGAGGCTTACTTCTCTGCACGAACTTCTCTATTCGAGGCTTTGCCCCTTGCCTCTTCTTCGATACCTCGGACCTTTCGCTGGTTTCACTGCCGTCAGCCGAGTTGTAGTACTTTGCATCGGCTAAAAATGACTCGGCTATTGTGTATGGTTTTGGATCCGCCGCTACCCTGCATTGGACCCCGTCTCTGCTATATTTAAAACACTGGTGATATGTCGAGGGGATTATGCGATTTTGATGGAGCCAAGGCCTTCCTAGAAGGAGGTTGTATGTTGTCACTACATCGATTACCTGACATGTCACTTTTGTTGTCAGTTCTTCAATCTCTAACATTACTGTGATTGATCTGAGCGTACGTTGACTGTCTTGATTGAAACCTTGAATCATCATGAAACTCGGGCGTAACGCCGATTGCCTATAACCCAGTCTCTGCAATGTTTTCAAGGGCATGATATTCACGGCAGACCCATCGTCCAGCATGCACCTCTTGATCTCGGTATCCCTGATTATTCATGTGACCATTAACGGGCGATTGTGATCCATTGATTCTATCGTGCGGTCTTCTTCTGAGAAAGTGATGGTCGAAGGATGGTTGACAGGCATGGCTTGTGACACCGGCATATACCCTTCCCAAAATTTATCTGAATTATTCATTTCTTCTTCTATCTCTATCATTGTGACCTCCCTGACTTCATTGTCAAGTAAGGCGTTGATTAACATTTCCCTGTATACTTTCGAGATACATAGAGCATCGTATATGCTTAGGCGGGCGGGAACCTTTCGTAAGTGTGACACGACGTCATATGCCACTGGTCTTGGGTTTGACTGGCTGGTCGTAGCTTCGACGACCTTTTCTTTCGACTTTTGCATGCGAGGTTTCTCCTGTGATCTATCAGGGGTACCGTCTTTTGGCATCGGGTTGTCTGGTCTCGGGGGAGTGCGGTCGGGCATTTGCTTTCCTAACCGTAGGATGACTGCGTCAACTTCCCTCTCCACTACTTGTGGGGTCTCTTTAGGCGATGCTTGCTCGGTGAATGACACCATTCCGCAGTGGGCCATGCTTGTCATGGGTCGTTCCTGCCCCTGCGACAGCTCTCTTCTTCCTTTTCCTCTGCTCTTCTTTCGTTTCACGAGTCTTCGTCTATTCTCAAGTCTTTTCTTGCTACTGACTAGAGTCCATGGTTCCTTCGGCTCAGAGAACGAGGTTGATCGGCTGGTTTCACCTTTTATTGGGACTATTGAAATTGTCCCGGCCGTCTCCTTCGCTGTCTCAGGTACCTTCATACTGATGACCCCTTAATTGATCAACCTCTGTATTCTTCCTTTTAAGGAGAAGCAATCTTCTATCTGGTGGCTGATGCACCGGTGATATTTGCAGAATTTAGGGTCATTTGTTCGTCCAACCTCGTGTGGACGGATTGGCTCTGGTAGGCGTATCAAGCCCTCTTCGATCAACTATTCCATGATCGGAATCAGATCGGCCATGTCGAATGTGTATTGGCCGTTCGCCCTCTCTCTTTCGGCTATAGATACACGTTTGGGTACATAGGGCTTTTTACTCTTGTCTTGTATATCTGCTGCCTTCACCTCTGGCCCATGATCGATAGCGGGACGCTTTCGGTCTTTCTGGTCCCTACTTTTGTTAACCTGGTGAGTCTCCACTACTCTTCCTACCTATCTCTTCTGTCTCTCGGGTCTGAAGTTTACCCGAGATGCTGCTTCCTCTACCAAATGTGCTTTTGTTGCCAGTTCGCGAAAGGAGTTGAAGGTATTGCCTGACAAGCCATACGAGATCATCGGGTCCAGGGCCCTTAGACACATCTTCATCTGCTCGCCTTTGCTGGGTAACTCACGACATTGAGCTGCTGTGGTTCCCCATCGGTCAATGAACTTCTCAATTGGTTCACCATTTCTCTGTCTGACTATTGCAAGGTCCGTCAGCGAGATCTCCCTTTCTATCAGCGAAAAACTTTGAGGTGAAGGCGTCCTGCATCTGCTCCCATGTTCTTACAGAGCCGGCCGGTAGCGACATGTACCATTGAAAGGCTTTCCCTGTCAAGGTAGATCCGAATAGCCGCATGCAATACTGCGGGACTGCGGACCAGTTTCCCAATGTAGTCAAGAAGTGGGTGATGTGCTCCTCCGGCGACCCTCTGCCGTCAAACTTTCCGAAGTCCGGGCATCTAAAATTGGCCGGGAATGGTACCTCCTCTACCTCTGGCGGGTATGGGACTCGATATTTATAGCTGCCTCTCCTTTCTTTCTCCTTTTCTTGCTGCATCATATGGGCTATTGTTTGAGACATCTCTTCTCGTGATACATGAGATGTGGCAGGCGGCGCACGTCCTATTGGCACGATTCTGGGTTGGATGGGTGGTTCAGGCTCAACCGGACCTTCTGCCGCGCCTTGAGATTCCTCCACAGACTGACGGGTGGGCGACGCGATACTTCTGGTGGCATTCTGCGCTATCAGAGTGGTCAAGGCCTCCTGGATAGCCTTCATTCGCTCGTTTGTCTCGTGGTTAGCCTCAACCAATCTGTCGATCTGATCTTGTAACGGAGGTAATTCTTCTGTCTCATAAGGTTCTTCTTCTGCCTCTGCGGCCACTTGGACCATTACCACTTGCGCCAACTGAATTTTTCGAGCCGGGCTTTGTTTCTGTACAAGGATTGTCGCGGTCTTGGACTTCACATTCACGGGCCTAGTGGTCTTTTGCGCGGTGTGAGCGATTTTGGACAACGGTGGGAACTGCTCAACCTGTCATCGCGGGCTCAGCTGACGCAACCCTCCTGCCGATAAGGGTTTTCTGCCCCTACTTTGGTTGCCACTGTTTCCTGATCACGGGGTGAGGTCTTGTAATGTTTGCCTTCCTGTATGCTGCTAAGATGGCAGCTTTCTTCTGTTCCTTCTTCTGCCTTCGGGTCTCAACCAACTGCCACTCTAGTCTTGGATTTACAGTTGCGGTGAAATGGGGGAAGCTGAAGCCTCCGGTGACAAGGAAGGTGTATGAACCGGCCATCGGGCCTGCCATTTCTTTTGTCTGTCCTGTTATCTTGCTAATTCTGCGGTGTCAGAAAATCATTAGAACAGTTCATAAACGCGGCCGGGAACGTGAATCCATCGATCGCGGTACATAAACTAGTAGGAATAAGTAAGGAGAAGACAAACGTGCGTGGTTGTGGAAGTTTGTGTTTTAAAAAAAAAAACCTTTGATTTACCGTCTACTGCCTTAAAAATGAAGGGAGGAATGTTCCCATTGAGAGTCGCTAGTTTGGCGCCCGAGGGCGCAGAAACATTATGCCTCGCGATAAATCTCCCTGTGTACACATTCACATATGTGAATGATTGATCTTAGAGCGTTTCTATACTCAGAACTAACCAGAGATTCTGGGTTCGATCCCTAGCGGAGTCGCTAGTTTGTTGGAACTAGAAAATGGATCACAAGGGACATTTTCCTGAAATGTGGTGTTTTGTTGCTCTGGGGTTCTGAATAATAGAAATATTCGTAGACAATCACAAGCATTCACAAAAGTACACAAGAGAGGAGATATCGCAAGGCGAATTTTATTCCAGAGATCCCGAGATCTTTTACATTCCAGGCCGTGATCTGGCACGAGCCCTTAATTACATCGGATGATCGATGACCCTTGATTAAAAGGCAAAGTCAGCGGGGACTATGGTTTTAGAGCTTGTGGTCATAGAGACCTGTATTTGTTTTGTTATGGACTGAACCATCCTTGTATTAGTCAGATGTCTATGTCCCATGTTTTGGCCGGAGATCCGGGCTGAGACTATCAGGGTTTATTACTGAGAAAGACGACTCTGGGCCGGCGCCTGTCAATGTAGGGATAGGTGACCTCGGGAAGTCCATTCTACAGTTGTGTGTACCTACATAGCCCAACCGACGGATGCCGTTTGGATGGGTAGGGCATCGACTGTTGTGTTGTGGCAGTTCATAGCAATTGTTTTGTAGCGAATTTGAAACTCTTTGGCATGGTTTATCGTGGTAATCATAGTCTCGTTTGCCTGGCTTTTGACCCCAATCAGATCACAACTTTACAATAGATATGAATGGTGACATATTTGCAGAGCTCTGGATGCTGGCGGCTCCTTTCTGAGAAGTTACTTCATTCATTGCGTCGAACCGGGTTGGGCCTCGAAGATGCGCAATTCTACTTGTTAGAGTTCCCAGGAGCGTCCAGTCGATCATTCCATTGCGTCCGGAACACTCGAAATACTCAAAATAGGCTCAAACGAATCTTGAAAACACTTAAAATTGAGTCCGGTGCACCTGAAAATATGTTTTGCAATCGGCTGATTTTTTGGGTGCATGGGACTTAATAAACCACGCGCCTAAAATTAAGTGCCGTATTTCTGATGAATTTAGGGGTGAGTGGATCCATGTTCAGGATGCGTGGCCACACTTATGATTTTTTAGTATTCAGACCTGCGGTGGAATATTGGCGATCGGAAAGGGTATTCCGGCGACCGGGAAGGGTTTCTGGTGGTCGGAAAAGTATTCCGGCGAGGGTTTCTGACAGCGATTTAGGATTTCCAGAGGGCGGTAGCTCTCTCTTTTTTCAGAACCATCCAAATGAATTGTTGGAAGGGGTATTTATACCCGAAGTCGGCCAATAGGAAACCGCCTTCAAATATTCGACTAATGACCATAAAGCTGCTTGCAGGATCAGGACGTCGGCTTGAAGACTCGGTAACTGTGCGCTGTATATATCTAATATGCGAGACGCAAGCGGATGATCTCAAGAGTCGAATAAAGTTGCTCGCAAGATCAGGACGTCGACTCGAAGACGCGGTAACTGTGCGCCGTATATATCTAATATGCGAGCCGCGAGCAAATGATCCTAATATGCGAGCCGCGAGCAGATGATCCTAATATGCGATCCGCGAGCAGATGATCCTATATGCGAGCCGCGAGCAGATGATCCTAATATGCGAGCCGCGAGTAGATGATCTCGAGAGTCGAATAGAGCTGCTCGCAGGATCAGGACGTCGAAATGCCTTTAATGAATTCCTGTTTTTTTTTAGTCATTTTTCGGGCGCATGGGGTACCTGAATTTGTGGGTGCGTGGACACGTAAATGTGAACTCCACCAGTTGGGTTTTCAATTTTGGAGGGTTTGTGGGGCCCGTTTGATTGTGAAACCACATGCACTACTCATCATAAATCACAAGGAAGTTACGGGTCCAATTCCGGACGGTTCTTATCACGGTGATCGACGGGGCTCGCTGGAGATTTCAGCCAAAATTGGCTAAGTAAGGAAATTTTGTAAATCTCCGTTTTGCGTGCACCGGAAGGCGTTTTACGTGATTCCTTCAGAGGTATATGGTTATTTTGTTTATTTTAAGAGTCCCTACCTTTTGGGACCCCAACAACGAGATGTGCGATCCTTTTTGGGACACGCAGGATTTTATAGAAGGTTCATAAAGGACTTCAGTTCACTCTCTCGTCCTTTATGTAACCTACTTCAAAAGGAAAATTTATTCGAGTGGAATGAAGAATGTCAAAATGCCTTTACCACACTTAAAGGTATGTTGACATGTGCTCCCATAATGCAACCACCTGATTGGAGCCTTCCTTTTGAATTTATGTGCGATGCGAGCGACTATGCTATTGGGGCCGTGCTAGGCCAAAGAAAAGAGAAGAAGCCATGTGTTATCTACTATGCAAGTAGAACCTTAAACTCAGCCCAAGCAAACTACACTGCTATAGAAAAAGAACTTTTAGCCGTAGTTTTTGCCTTGGACAAGTTTAGGTCCTACTTGATTGGATCCAAGATCATCATATTCACAGACCATGCCGCGCTTAAGTACCTTCTCTCTAAGAAGGATGCTAAACCACGGTTGTTAAGATGAATCCTTCTACTCCAGGAATTTGACATAGAGATACGTGATAAGGAGTAGAAAATGTAGTGGCTGACCATCTCTCTCGACTTATCCTCCCTGATTCCCCTGAAACGACCGCGATCAATGACTTGTTCCCTGATGAACAGCTTTTTGGAGTCTCCCAATTGCCATGGTATGCGGACATTGCTATCTTGCTACAGGTACGATTCCTACACATTGGAAAAAGCAAGATAGGGATAAGTTCTTCACTGAGGTACGAAAATTCCTATGGGACGACCCATACTTATTCAAGTATTGTCCTGATCAAATCATAAGGAGATGTGTGCCAGATGATGAACAACAAAGTGTCAGCTCCTTTTGTCACTCTCAAGCATGTGGTGGCCACTTTTCGGCTAAGAAGACCACAGCCAAAATTCTACAATGTGGGTTTTACTGGCCCACTATGTTCAAAGACACACATGAGTTTTGCGAATCATGTGAGCCTTGTCAGAAATTGGGAGGAATCTCCCGTAGAAATATGATGCCACTCAATCCCATCTTAATAATTGAAATTTTTTATTGTTGGGGCATCGATTTCATGGGTCCATTCCCATCTTCTTTTGGAAACGCATACATCTTGCTTGTCGTTGACTATGTTTCCAAATGGGTCGAGGCCATCCCTTGCCGGAATAATGACCATAAAACGGTCATTCGCTTCTTAAAAGAGAATATTCTTTCCCGGTTTGGAACACCTCGAGTCATCATAAGTGATGGAGGGTCTCACTTTTGTAATCGCCCATTTGATACCTTAATGAAGAAATATGGTGTAACACACAAAGTGAGCACTCCCTATCACCCATAAACTAGTGGACAAGCTGAGATATCTAATAGGGAGATTAAAAACATTTTAGAGAAAACGGTGAACCCCGATCGCAAGGATTGGTCGCTTCGACTTACCGATGCGCTTTGGGCCTACCATACCGCTTTTAAGACCCCTATTGGAATGTCTCCCTTTAGACTTGTCTATGGGAAGGCTTGTCACTTGCCTGTGGAGTTGGAACATAGGGCATATTGGGCAATTAAGAAGATGAATTTTGATTCTGCCAAGGCGAGCTCGTTGCGCAAACTACAATTGAATGAACTTGCAGAACTCTGGAATGAATCATATGAGAATGCGAGAATTTACAAGGACAAGACGAAGATATTCCATGATAAGAACATTCTTCATAAGACATTCACGATCAATCAAAAAGTCCTTCTGTATAATTCTCGCCTACATTTATTTTCGAGAAAATTGAGATCTCGATGGACCGGTCCCTACATTGTGCAAACTGTCTACCCATATGGGACCGTTGAGTTGTTAAATCCAAGGAACGACAACATTTTTAAGGCGAATGGTCAGCGATTAAAGCCGTTCTTTGAGAAGTTTCCTTTAGAAGGTATGTCCATACCTCTGACTGATCCTATGTATCAGGATGATTGATCTCATAGTTTGATGGAGGTATAGAGTAGTTAGGATTAGGATTTTGTTGCTTTTGTTTACTTTTTTCCTAGGTTTGGTAGAAGGAGGAAGAATTCCACTTTTCACTCTCTTAGGTACTATCATCCCTCACTCCCTTTTATTAGACTTGCTCTCATGTTTTGTTCATTACACATCTCTTACATTGAGGACAATGCAAGATTTGGTTGGGGGCTGTAGGATCACTTGGATGAATCCCGCGTTTTGTAACACTTCGAGCAATTATGAAGAAAGTTTTCGATTTTTCTAAAATTCAAAACTCTTTTGGAAAACGTTGTTTCTATGCATTCAAGATGATATAAGCATAAGAGGAGGAGATATGAAGTGTATGAGGTTGTAAGTCTTGAACTTCTCATAGTATAATGGTTTTATATGTGAATTCCCTTAGTTATGTAATTGATAGAAAATTTGAACACTCTTACACCTAGCTCACAGTGCACGATTTTCATGGGTTGAAAGGATTATGTGATTTGTGGATTAGCTAGACTTTGATCTAAGGTGTTGAGAAACCAAGCCGGGGTGCTTTGTCCATCCTTGTCCATGGGAAAATAACGAAAGATATGGATTTCTAAAAATCCTATCTAATATAAAAGAAAAAGGAAAAGGAAGGATGAAATTGGGAATAATGGAAAAATGGTGGAAAATTCCGATTAGGGCTACCTATTACCAACCGGGGGATGGTCTACACGTAACGAAAGCCGAAAATGGGACGTAGTGTGAAAGCTGTCGGAAGGACAGTAAGGCAAATTCATGTCATTGGTTTGTGTTGATATACATTGAGATCTATAGTCTGGTTAATCTATGAAGAAGATAGTCCTGGAAACTCATGAGATGAACTTTCACAATGCACCCTAGGTTGAATTTGTTCAAACTCTTCTAGTTATCACACAATCAGCGAGAATTTCATATGAATACTTATTATGTTCTGAGAGTTTACAGTTTCAACCTCTGTCACCTAATATTTCTGAATCTTACACTTGTGTATGTTGGGATGTATAGAAGAATGGTTTTTGAAGGAGAGTTGGGTTTTGAAGAATGGAATTAGTTTCATGCATGTTTTGCTCGGGACTAGCAAAATGCTGGTTGGGGGGTGTGTTGAGCTCTTAATTGTGCATATTCTAACCCCAATTCATCACTCATTATGCAAGGTTTTCATGAGTTATAAACTAATCTAATGCATGGATTTGTGACTGTAGGGATGAGAGAGAGGAATCATCAATTGAAGACTTAAAGATGCTATTTAGAAGCAAAGAAGATCAAAGGACCAAGTGTGAAAGGGTGGAACAAAGAAGCAAAAAAAAGAAGAAAATAAGGAAGAAAAGACACCCAAGACCAGTCGTCCGACCGGTCCAATCACTCAACAGGAAAGGCCACAGGGCAAATCTCACTGGACTATCCACGACCGGTTGTGCGACCGGTCGTCCATGGCTCAGACCGGTCGTGCGGCCGGTCCTTCAATTAAAAATCTGAGGCCGAATTTTCCAGAAACTCTCTAGACGTTTTTTACACTTGTGTGACCGGTCGTGCGACTGGTCATCCAGTAGCTCAGATGTTGAACCTCCAATTTATACATTGCATTACCCATTACATCGCATTATATGCATGGTTTTCATGTTTAAAAGGCTCATGTAATGCATGTTTTGTGACTTCAAGAATAAGAGCGAAATTTACCCAATTGGGGACTAAAAAGAGCCATTTGAAGCCATTGGATGAAGAAGGAAGAAGGACCGAAGAAAGTAGAAAGAGGAGAAGAAAGGAAGAAAGAATCCCAAGGAGAAAGCAGGAAACAGAAGCCAAGACCGGTCGTGCGACCGATCATCCATCGTCAAGACCGGTCGTCCGACCGGTCTAATTGTTCACAAAGGAAGACTTTTCACAGAAGACCACTGGACCATTCACGATCGGTCGTGCGACCGGTCGTCCATTGTTCAGACCGTTCGTGAGACCGGTCGTCCGGGAGCTCAGACCGGTCGTGCGACCGGTCGTCTGCGTAACAGAGCTTCTCCGCGAAGCTCCAAAATTTCCTGCGCAATGCGTAACCTTACGCAATTTCTGAATGTTTCCAATGCAAGGGAGTTCCCCACTATAAAAGGACACCTAGGGGCTCTTCCTAAGGCATCATAGAAGCCAAGGGACGTCGTGGGAGAGGACGGAAGTCGTCGTGGAGCGTCTGCAAGCCTCCAAACTCTGATTTTTCTAGTTTTTATGTTTTCTTATTTGAGTTGTAGTTGTAGTATGACAATGCTCGGCTAGAATCTCTCAGCTAAGGCTGAGAGGTGAAGCTTGTAGCTAATTTCATGTTTGATTCAGTTTAATTCAAGTAGTTTCAATTCAAGTTTGGATTTTTATTTATTCTAGTTCTCCAAGTTGATAGTTTGAGATGTTTTATGAGAGTTCATGTGCTCCGGACATGGATTCCTTGCAATTCTCTGAGATTATCATATGGTGCTTGTTTAGATTCGAATTATAGTAGTCCTTGAGCAAGCTATAGTCCATAGGCATGGCTGTTACTCCGAAGGCTATGATTTTGAATTCTACATTGATTGAATGGGACTAGAACTTGGAAGTTCAACTTAAATGGGATTGAATGTGTTTAAGGCTTTATTTTCCAACTAGATGAGAGATAGGACTTCAAATCTAGTTATGTATCTTGCTTGGATTGATTGGATTGACATGGGATTGCTACAAGTGGATCCTTGAATGCCTTAGTACCTTAAACTACTGATTTTCATTAAGTTACTGTTTTAGCATAATTATTCCAATTGAATCTCTTATCTATTGCAAACTGAGTTGCTGGAATAGTTTGGAATTTGTTATCCAATTCCCTGTGGATCGACCTCGGTTTTACCGAGTTTTATTACTACATCGTAGCCTTACACTTGAGGCGAGCGAACATCAGACTGGTCGTGTGACCGGTCGTCTGCGTAATGAGACGTGTTCTACAAGCCCCGAAATTCTCTGCGCACTGCGTACTCTTACGCAATTTCTAGAAGATTCTGATGCTGCGAAGCCTCCCCACTATAAAAGGACACCTAGGGATCGTTCCTAGGGTATCTTAGAAGGGTTTGAGCAAGGTGGGAGGCGGCGGAAGTGGATTTCGGAGTTCCACAACTCCTTCTAGTTTATTTTCTCATTTTTATGTTTTTCTTAGTTGTTTCATGTTTCCTTAGATCATGAACGGCTAAACCTCTTAGCTAGGGCTAAGAGGTGAAGCTTGTAGTGAATCTAAGATGTTTCAATTCATTTAAGTTGGTTTTAAAGTTGGATTTCATGTTTATGAACAATGGTTTAAAGTTTAATTCAAGTTCCAAGTAGTTTTTCTTAGTCTTATGATGACTCATGGATGTTTAGGAGAATTGCTTGAGTTCTTAATTGTTGTGTGCTAGTCTAGACTTGTATGATCCGAGGAATTGGAGTACACTCTAGTACTATGATCTTCATGTGGGAACTTCCTACCAAAGTTCTACTTTTCTGGATTCTGTAGTATGTATGGGACTGTGTATGTGATTTGAATCAAGTTCAAATCATGACCTAGCTTTGTCTTATGACAGGACTTAATGATGGTTATGATAGTGAATTTAGTCTATTGGAATTGGGACTGACCTATGCAATTGAGTATGCTCGTCCTAGCTTGCATTGAGTGAATCATACATATGGCTCTTACATATGGCAGATTGTTTGGTTTAACTACTCTATTATCCGACTAGATAGATCTTAATTTTGATTCTAGTTGAGAAAGTGAGAAACCACAGCGAATTGAGCATCAAGGATTGCTACAAGTGGATCCTTGAACCTCTAGTGCCTTTTTATAATTGTTTACTTTCGATTTAGTTCAAAGTTGTTACTTACATCAATCTCTTACAAATCTGGTTGTTAACTTCTCAATAGAAACTATTGGAAGTATTTGTGAATTCCTATATAAGTCCCTGTGGATCGACCTCGGTCTTACCGAGTTTATCACTACATCACAACCCTATAGTTGGGGAAGCGAACAGTTGCTCTCCCATCTAATCTTCATTCGTTCATATTTCAAGTCGAGGAGCTGTGTCAATCGCTCCACTTGACTGAGCGCTTTGATGGGTTGTTTTTCGCGCCCTCCTTTCTTCTTACCTTTCTGACCTATCAGATTTTCTTCTGCATTTTAGACAGGTATATCTTAAGGACCTGCCTCGATGGCACTCGCCACACCAGTAAGTTGGGCATACCAATAGACCCACTCTTATTCTATCCCCTGCTTTGGAGGTTCGAGCGCTTTGATGGGTTGTTTTTCGCGCCCTCCTTTCTTCTTACCTTTCTGACCTGTCAGATTTTCTTCTGCATTTTGGACAGGTATATCTTGAGGACCAGCCTCCATGGCACTCGCCACACCAGTAAGTTGGGCATACCAATAGACCCACTCTTGTTCTGTCCCCTGCTTTGGAGGTTCGGGTGCTGTTTTGTTGATAAAGATGCGCACCAGCACTTCATGGGGGAGCTGCTCAATACGCTCCGAGAAATCCTTTATCTCGGGTTCGACCGCAGGAAAGAAGCAAGAGTTACGTCTTGGAGAAGGAGGGTTGGAAGGACCTTCGGTTGTTCTTTTTCAACCACGCTTCATCGGCGTCGGACAGAAGCATGCGACCCAGAAGTTTCACCAGAAGATCCCATTGTCGCTACTGCAAGTCACTGCAATGCGCAAACAGAACAACATCAAAAAACAACTCGATACACACAGGCAAATAGCCCAACGAAATCATATTGGAAACACAAGCACAGCACGTAGAGCACAAGCAACAAAGCATGAAAGCAACAAAATCAAGAGCATAGCATATCAGTCATCATATTCATTTCACAACAAAGCAATTGCCATCACACATACATGCATACAAGTGATCAATGCACACACAAAATCACATATTGAACCCACAATACATCCATACATTAGCCTAAAAGCATCCTTGACAAGTCCAGGTGCTTATAAGCAGGTACTAGACAGAGTCAGGAAACGGTTTTAGCATCATATATACGCAACTATTCGCACACAACAACTTCACAAGCAATCGGAATGCTATGAGTGCACTCTGGCAGACATACTCCGAAGCTGCCTAAAAATAGGCAGTTGCAAGCTGTGACAGGCCAAAGTAGGCAGCCTACTGTAGGCTCAAGGCACTAAGCTCCATTCGTGCTTGACTTTTAAGTGATCTAGCCTCAAACAACACTGAATTTGACTGAGAAACGGAGCTGAAAATGCCATTTCTTCACCGAGTGCAAAGCAGGGGCTAAAAATGGAAATTTTTGCTAAGTGTTGGGCTCACATGCGCCCAAGGTGGAGCCCTAGGCACATGTGGCCCCTCACATGCGCCCAATCCACAAAGTTTAAAATTAGAAGCTCATCATTCAAGGCGTTAAGAGCATGTGCAGTCTAACATGCACCCGGCTCAGAGAAAGGAAGGAAATGAGTTTGGAATTCAATGCACCAGGTGCATGTGGCATCCTCACATGTGCCCACCTCCAAAATCTGACAAACGCAAGTCCTGGGCAATGCCCTAGGTGCATGCCCAGAGCAACATACGCCTGGGACATGGGCCTGAAGGGAAGATTCTTCGCCGAAAAAATGGATGGCAGGCCACATGCGCCCACAAGGGGACCACATGCGCCTATAGCTTGAGGATGAGCTTTCTCACCTTAGGAAAATCAGGTTTTCTGAATAAAAAAATGTTGGAATGACTCAGTGAGTCAACTATTTGTACTTGAGCCTAAGGGACTGGTGCACTGCACTAGCGTGACGTAAGCATCCAGCGCGGCACACCGGAGGAGCACTTGTTGGGGCTCAAATTTGCACCCATTGTAAAACAACATCCCGTGGTCCATTGACAATGATTTGGATCAGTTTTGAGGCCAGAAAAGTCCTGAAAATGCCAACACAACCCTAATTGCCTGGTATCGACCAAAATCCCTAAACAGCATTTTGGAGCATAACTGTACATGCGCTTCACCGCCAAATGGTCCAGAACGTCCTAAAACCCTTAACCTGCAAGTTTCGAAGTCATCCGGTGCATATATTTACCTGTGCACCTCGAAATGTGTTTCATCCCTGCCCGGAGCTGACCAAAAAGGGTCCATAAGCCTACAGCTACCATTTTAGAGCTGAACTGGACATGCGCTTCCCTGCCAAATGATCCAGAGCACCCCAAAACCCTTAAATAACAAGTTTGAAGTTGTTACGGTACGTATTTCCATGCACGCGCTCCCCGGAACAACTTTCCTATACGACAGGCCGACCCGGAGGCTCCAGATTAGGAAGGAAGTACCAAAATTTGCAACATCTGGACTTCCACACCCCATCCCGTTCATTCAGGAGGTCGATTCTAGCCTAGAAGTAGCTTGGCGACAGTGAGTGCATGTCTAGAAAAGGTAGCTTTCCTTTGGAGGTCTCCCGTCGGAGCTGAAATCCTGAAATTTTCCAAGTGCTGGAATTCTGAAAATCTGGCTAAGTAGTGGGAAAAGCGCCGGCAAAGACATGGTCCTAGCCTCCCACCCCATGTGCCTACACCCTATGTATGAAAGGAAGTGATCCAAACACTTTTTCGGAAAGCGCTGGTAAATGCACATGTGCCTGACTTCTTTCTCCCACATGTGCCTGACTTTATTTCTGCCACATGCGCCGGGAAATACCAGCCAGGCCAGACCCGAACCCGATTACCTCCCTATAAATAGCAAAGTCATTTCATTTATCAGCACAAGATCATCACCTGCCGACCTCAGGACGACGCAAGAGTTACATGCACCTGCTCCATTGCCCCTCGCCGGATGCCTTGGCCGGAGTGGATTCCCTCGCCGGAAAGGGATTTCCTCGCCAAAATCCCAAGTTCGGGGAGAAATCCTGAAATTTTTCTAAGTGCTAGGAACATGCGCCGGCTTTTCTCCCACATGCGCCGGCTTTCCCAGCACATGCGCTGGCTTTTCCTTGCCGGAAATCCTGAAATCTCACCAAATCCGCAAGGGACATGCGCCCACTATTTGGGGCCAGGCGCATGTGCACCACCACATGCGCCGAGATTGCTTCTCATCCCTCTTTTTCTCATGAAAACAAGGGGCACATGTGCTCGAGAGATGGGGCGCCACATGCACCTGCCAGCTATGGCAGCACCACATGCGCCTGCACACACACCACATGCGCCTGTACCACCCCCCCTCCGTGAGCCTGGATGCTGGTTGGAGGGGTGGGCCTTCGATCGTGCGGCCCACCTTCATCCGGGATCGGATTTCGATCAAATCGCTTCTCTTAGATACATCTCGATGAGATCTATCCATCCCCCTGATCAGATTCTCCAACGGTCAATGATAAATGGCCCAAATCAGTGTTTTGATCCAAAATGACCAACACTTAGCCAATTTGACAACCCTGGAAATCCCTCCGAAAGAGACGAAAACGGCTGAAACTGAGAATAATCGGGCGGAATTGGACCAAAACTGAGAGGGAAGTTTTTCTTCTACATGACATGATACACCATAATCATGCACCGCGACAAGGTTATCCAATCTCAGGACCCTCGAATACCCTAATCAAGCGGTCGGCAGGTCCACTACTTAGTCGTTTTCAACCCTGGGAAGTGCCCTGTTGGCCCAGAAATCGAAACGAGATCGCACTGCTGATCCTCGTGGACATAATCCACCCCTGTTCAAAGATGGTCATCGATGATATTCACCTGATTTCCCTGATCAGACTGCAAACACATCCACTACTTAGTCGTTTTCAGCCCTGGGAAGTGCCCTGTTGGCTTGAAAATCGACTATCGCCAAGCAAATCGAAATGCAATCGCACCACTGGTCCTCATGGACATAATCCACCCCTGTTCAAAGACTGGTTATCGATAATATTCACCAATTTTCCTGATCAGACCGCAGACAGGTCCACTACTTAATCATTTTTAGCCCTGGGAAGTGCCATGTTGGCCCAAAAATTGACTGATGCCAAATGAAATCAACCGCGATCTCAAAGACGCCGATGCAAAGCTAAAGTACTTAGGCTATCCAACGGCCGAGTTAAACAGTTACGGGGCACCGATCCCCATTATTCATCAGAAATTGGCATGAATGGGCACCCGTTGGACCCGATGCTTAGCCATTTACGGGCATCGGAAACAGCCGATCCAGCCCATTGAATTTTGAATCCTCAAAGGATTTTGGCTCGATATAGCCTATTTGATCCCAAATAGATCATTGGGAAATACTTAGAAGAAAGAGTATTCTCGAAGACGAGTCGCCCAACTCCAGAAGAAATACATTTACTTTACTATACAAAGCTCCATTCATCCCGGATAAAGGTCCGAGGCTAAACCTAAGGGGTTATGGTTACCATGAGAAACCATAAACAAAGAGTTCTAACTAAGCTTGAAACATCCTGCTATGGATTGCCATCATGAAAAAGACAGTCGATGCCCTACCCATCGACAACGGGTCTGTCGGTTGAGCTGATGAGGCAGTTGCGGATTGCTTTCTTAAGGTCACCTGTTCACAGTAACAGGCGGGGGCTTTAGGTTAGGCCGACCAACATTTCGATGTTCGTGTATTCCAGCAGTCACTTGTTCACAGTAACAGGCGCGGGCCCAGAGTTGCACCACTCAATTAAAAACCTCGTTCGGGAACATTGTGAAGTGCTCTCCTAAGGTCACCCGTCATAAAAATACGGGCGCGGGCCTTGGGTTATGCCGACCAGCATTCGAGGATCGTGTATTCCAGCGATCACTTGTTCACAGTAACAGGCGCTGGCCCAGAGTTGCACCACTCAAATCCTGACAGTCTCTCAACCCAGACAATCTGAAAGAAAATGGGACATAGACATCCGGCTTGTCTAAGAAATGTGGCTCAGTCCATAACAAGAAAACAAAGGTCTATACGACCATGAACTCAAGACCATAATCCCCGGTGGATTAGTCTTTTGCCTTCCAATTAAGGGTGATTAACCGTTGATGTAATTAAAGGCTCGTGACCAGTATCACAGCCTGGAATGTAAAAGATCTCAGAATCTCTGGAGTAAAATTCGCCTTGCGATATCTCTCTTGTGTACACTTTGTGATTGCCTATGATTGTCTATGAATGTCTCTATACTCAGAATTCCACCTAGAATAAAGAAACACAGGAAAAAGGACTGCTGACGAGCAGTGATTTCTTTTCAAGTTCTAACAGCAGGTTATAAGCTTTTTCTATGAAGGAATGACTTCACCCATGCGCCAATTCGTAAAGATGATGTGTAATGGGGAGTTCATGAATAAGGAAGCGGGACTATTTGGAGGAATTGGCCGAAAATGCACAGTCTTGGGATACATCTAAACCAATAAATGCTAAGACTAGCCAACAAAAGGAAAAAGGAGGAATTTATGTTCTCTCAGAAGAAGATAACATAAGTGCATGTGTGGCTAGCCTCACAAGAAAAGTCGAGGCCATAGAATTAAAGAAAGGAGAGACGATCAACTCTAAAGACATTGAAACTGTTTGTGTAATTTGTGCCGGAAATCAACATACAACACAAGATTGTCCCACAATTTCAGTAGTCCAAGACATCTTACAAGAACAATCAAATGCCACAAACATTTATCAACGACAATATGGTGCTCCAAACTCGAACACGTTTAATTCTAGTTGGAAGAACCATCCCAACTTCAGTTGGAGGAATGGACCCACTGCGAATGCAAACAATATCCCTCAAGCTCAACCTTTACTAGGTCCATTCCTAGTCATTACACCAAAAGCTACGCTAGCGGAGATGTTGGGTGCATTCGTATCGGTTCAAGCTGAATATAACAAGACTAATTCTCTGAAAATAGATGGGTTCATACAAGAGCAATTGAAATTTAATCAAGGTTCAACTCAAGCCATCAATGACTTGAAAACTTCAATGGCCAGAGTTGAATCTCACCTCAGTGTTAGGGAGAAAGGCACACTTCCTGCCCAACCTCTTCCTAACCCAAGCACCCAATTTGAGATACAAGACGCAAGCTTATCCTCCCAACATACGGAGTATGTTCAAGCTATCACCACTTTGAGAAGTGGGAAAATAATTGATAAATCCAATCCGGTGAAGGCCCCAAGGATCCGAAAAATTCTAAAGAGGAAGATAACTCAAATAACACTCCACAAGAGAAAGAATCGGAAAGGCGATACAAGCCGATTGCCCCATTTCCCCAAAGGTTGATTTCACCTAAACCTTTAACAAAAACCTAGAAATTTTAGAGGTTTTCAAGCGGGTGAAGATCAACATCCCGTTGTTGGATGCCATAAAGCAAATACCATCCTATGCCAAATTTCTAAAGGAATTGTGTACAGTCAAAAGGAAACACAATGTTCACAACAAAGTACTTTTGACTGAGAATTTGAGTGCTATTATCAAACAAGAGGTGCCCCAAAAATACAAGATCCGGGTAGTCCAACCATCTCATGCATCGTAGGAGACTACCGGATTAAACAAGCCTTACTCGATTTAGGGGGAAGCGTTAACCTCATTCCGTACTCGATTTATGAACAACTTGGGTTAGGTGAATTGAAACCCACCAAAACCACACTCCAACTTGCTGATAGATCTATTCGTATACCAAGAGGAGTGATTGAGGATGTTTTAGTCCAAGTTGATAAATTCTACTACCTAGTAGACTTTATTGTCTTGGATACACATCCCGTGATAGGTACCGGCGCTCAAATTCCCATCATACTTGGCCGCCCTTTTCTAGCTAGTTCCAATGCGATTATCAATTGTAGAAACGGGCTTGTACAAATGTCCTTTGGAAATATGACTCTCGAGCTGAATATATTTGATTTATGCAAACAACCACGGGAAGTTGATGACTGAGATCCACGAGATAAATGTGATTGAATCATTCGTGGAGGATACATTCCCCTTGACATTATATTCCGACCCTTTGAAGGCATGTGTGGCCCACTCTCATGAGATAAATGATGACACAATACGAGAGATGGATGCCATTTTAGATGTGATGCTGGTACTTGATAACAAAAGATGGAGGGCACTATTTGAGCCTTTACCCTTAAACGAGAACAAGCCCCTCCCATCCAATATCAAGGCACCAACACTCGACCTAAAACCATTACCAAGTGAGTTGAAATATGTATATTTAGGTCGAGATGAGACATATCCAGTAGGTGATTTCTTCCCACTTGGATGAGAAACAAGAGAGTAGGCTAATAGCCACTCTAATAGAGCATAAAAGTGCCATTAGATAGTCGATTGTGGATCTCAAAGGCATAGACCCACTGATTTGTACTCATCGCATACACCTTGAGGAGAATACGAAGACATCTAGGCAACCACAAAGACTGACTCATTCCAAACATGAAGGATGTGGTTAAGGCCGAAGTGGTGAAACTATTGGATGTGGGTATTATTCACCCAATATCCGATAGTCAATGGATGAGCCCAACTCAAGTGGTACCTAAGAAATTCGGAATAACCATCATAGCTAATGTCAATAATGAACTCGTACCAACAAGAGTCACTACCGGTTGGAGAATGTGCATTGACTACAGGAAGTTAAACATGTTGAACCTCCAATTTATACATTGCATAGCCCACTATATCACATTATATGCATGGTTTTCATGATTAAAAGGCCCATCTAACGCATGTTTTGTGATTGTAGGGATGAGAGCAGACTTCACTCAATTGGAGACCAAAAAGGGTCCATTTAGAACCTGTGAGTGAAGGTCCAAGGTGGACCAAAGAAGGAAGAAGAAAGAGGAAGAAAAGAGAATGAAGAAAAGAAGAAAAAGCAGAAGAATAGCTAGTCCGACCGGTCGTCCGACCGGTCGGCCACACTTTTGGAAACCATTGGAAGAAGGACCAGTTGGTCCGACCGGTTGGCCAACCGGTCGGTGCCCTCTGCTGAGTCGCTGGAACAAGACCATAAGCAGGTCCGACCGGTCCTGACCGGTCGGCCAACAGGTCGTCTGCCCCTGTGTGCTTGCTGGACTGTTTACAAGATAGGTCCGACCGGTGGTGACCGGTCGGCCAAGCTAGTCCGACCGGTTGGCCACATAGAAAATCAGGCAATTGCTATTTTGGGCTCCGAAAATTACTGCGCACTGCGTAACCTTACGCGATTTCTGGAAGATTCCGACGCAACTGAGCATCCTCACTATAAAAGGACACCTAGGGCCTCTTCCTAGGGTATCATAGAAGCCAAGGGACGTGGTGCTAGGGAGAGGAAGCCGTCAGTGGAGCGTCTGCAACCCTCCAAACTCCGGTTTTTCTAGTTTTTATGCTTTCTTATTGGAGTTCTAGTTGTAGTATGACAATGCTCGGCTAGAATCTCTCAGCTAAGGCTGAGAGGTGAAGCTTGTAGCTAATTTCCATGTTTGATTCAGTTTAATTCAAGTAATTTCAATTCAAGTTTGAGTTTTTAATCTTTTAGTCCCTTAAGTTGATAGTTTGAGATGTTTTATGAGAGTGTGCTCCGGACATGAATTCCTTGCAATTCTCTGAGATTATCATATGGTGTTTGTTTAGATTCGAATTATGGTAACCCTTGAGCAAGCCATAGTCCATAGGCATGGCTGTTACTCCGAAGGCTATGATTTCGATTTCTACATGTGTTGAATGGGACTAGAACTTGGAAGTTCAACTTGAATGGGATTAAATGTGTTTAATGCTTTATTTTCCAACTAGATGAGAGATAGGACTTTAAATCTAGTTGTGTATCTTGCTTGGATTGATTGGATTGACATGGGATTGCTACAAGTGGATCTTGTTCGCTCGCCTCAAGTGTAAGGCTGCGACTGTAGTAATAAATCTCGGTAAGACCGAGGTCGATCCACAGGGAAAGAGGTAAACAATTCCAAGTACTCTAATAACTAGAATCTAAAAGTTTAAGGAAGTAGTTTTTCACATGAAATAGGAAAATATGAAAATAAGAAGAACTAGAGCATCAAGGATCCACTTGTAGTAGTCCAATGCCAATCCATTCATCCAAGTATAACACAATTAGAATCAAAGTCCTATCTCTCATCTAATTGGAAGATATAACATTCAAGCACAAACAGTCCCACTTAAATCTAGAAATCAGATTTCTAATTCTAATGAAGCACATAGAACTTGAACTTGTAGCCTTCGGAGTAACAGCCATGCCTATGGACTATGGCATGCTCAAGGGTTACTACAATTCGAATTCAAACAACCCAATCATGGTAATCTCAGAGAATTGCGAGGAACTCATGTCCGCAGCACACAAACTCTCATAAAACTTCTAAAAAACCAAACTTTATTCAAACTAGAACTTCAAAATCCAAAATTAAGAAAAGGGTACTTGAAATAAAAGAATTAAAGCATTGGAACCAACTACAAATTTCACCTCTAGCTCTAGCTAAGAGGTTAGCTAAGGAAAAGCATATTAAAACTAGAACTAGAACTAAGAAAAGGAAGAAAAACTAGCTGTAGGAGGCTAGGTAGCCTCCTGGGACTTGTACTCCTTACTTCCCACGTCCTTGCTTGCCGTCTCTGATGATCTAGGAAGAGCCCCTAGGTGTCCTTTTATAATGTGGAAGCCCCTTGCGTCGGAAACATCCAGAATTTGCGTAAGGTTACGCACTGCGCGGAAAATCTCGAAGCCTCATGGAGAAGCTTTATTACGTAGACGACCGGTTGCACAACCGGTCGCAAAACATCACTTTTTAGTCCAGAGAGTTTTGCCAAAATTCTGATTAAAATTTTTAATTCAAGGACCAGTCGCACGACCGGTCTGGGCATCGGACGACCGGTCGTGAATAGTCCAGTGGCCTCTGTGGAAAACTCTTCTTCCGCAAACAATCGGACCGGTCGGACGACCGGTCCTGGCGATGGACGACCGGTCTTGGCCTCTGTTTCCTGCTTTCTCCTTTTGCTTCTTTCTTCCTTTCTTCTTCTCTCTTTCTACTTTCTTTGGTCCTTCTTCCTTCTTCATCCAATGGCTTCAAATGGCTCTTTTTAGTCTCCAATTGGGTGAATTCCGCTCTCATTCCTGAAATCACAAAACATGCATTAGATAGGCCTTTTAAGCATGAAAACTGTGCATATAATGTGATGTACTGGGCAATGCAATGTATAAATTGGAGGTTCAACACACCCCCCAACCAGCTTTTTGCTAGTCTCGAGCAAAACATGCGTGAAACAATTTCAAACCTCCAAACCAAACCTCCAACAGAAACCATGTTTCTATCCATCCCAAGAGACACAAGTATAAAATTTGGAGAAACTAGGTGCTAGAAGTTGAAGCTTTACACTCTCAAAACATAATAAGTGTCTACATGAAATTCCCACTGATTGATTGATAAATAGAAGAACTCGAACAACTTCAACCTAGTGTGCATAGTGAAAGTTCATCTCATGAGTTTCTGGGATTATCTTCTTCATAGATCAACTAAACTATAGATCTCAAGGTGCACAGAGTAACAACAAGCCTATGACAGGAATTTGTCTTACCGTCCTTCCGACGGCTTTCACACTACGTCCCATTTCCGGCTTTGGTTACGGGTAGACCATCCCCCGGTTGGTAGTAGGTAGCCCTAATCGGAATTTTCCACCATTTTTCCATCATTCCCAATTTCATCCTTCCTTTCCTTTTTCTTTTACATTAGATAGGATTTTTAGAAATCCATATCTTTTGTTATTTTCCCATGGACAAGGATGGACAAAGTACCCCGGCTTGGTTTCTCAACACCTTAAATCAAAGTATAACTAATCCACAAATCACATAATCCTTTCAACCCATGAAAATCGTGTAATGTGAACTAGGTGTAAAAGTGTTCAAATTTTCTATCACTCACATAAATAGGGGAATTCACATATAAAACCATTATATTAAGAGAAGTTCAAAGCTTGCAACATCACCCACTTCGTATCTCCTCTTCTTATGCTCGTATCATCTTGAATGCTGTTCGCTTCCCCAAGTGTAGGGTTGCGATGTAGTAATAATCTCGGTAAGACCGAGGTCGATCCACAGGGACTTGTGTAGGAATTCACAAACACATCCAATAATATCTATTGAAAACTAACAACCAGATTTTGTATTAGATTGATGTAAGTAACGATTTTTAAACTAATTTGAAGGTAAACAATTATAAAAAGGCACTAGGGGTTCAAGGATCCACTTGTAGCAATCCTTGATGTTCAATCCGCTGTGGTTTCTCACTTTCTCAACTAGAATCGATATTAAGATCTATCTAGCCGGATGATAGAGCTGTTAAACCAAACAATCTGTCATATGTAAGTCCAATGCATATGATTCACTCAATGTAAGCTAGGCTGAGCATGCTCAATTGCATAGGTCAGTCCCAATTCCAATAGGCTCAGATCACAATCACAACCATCCTCAAGTCCTGTCACAAAACAAGGCTAGATCATGATTTGAACTTAATTCAAATCACATGCACAGTCCCATACATAGCACAGAAATTCAGAAAAGTAGAACATTGGTAGGAAGTTCCCACATGAAGATCATAGTACTTGAGCGTACTCCAATTCCTCGGATCATACAGGTCTAGACTAATACAAAGCAATTAAGAATTTAAGTAATTCTCCCAAACATGCATGAGTCATCATAAGACTAAGAAAAACTACTTAAAACTTGTATAAACTTCAAACCATTGTTCATAAACATGAATTCCAATCTTAAAACCAACTAAATACGAATTGAAACATCTTAGATTCACTAAAAGCTTCACCTCTTAGCCCTAGCTAAGAGGTTTAGCTGCTCATGATCTAAGAAAACATGAAACAACTTAAGAAAAGCATAAAACAGTAAAACAAACTAGAAGGAGTTGTGGAACTCCGAAATCCACTTCCACCGCCTCCAACCTTGCTTAAACCCTTCTAAGATACCCTAGGAACAATCCCTAGGTGTCCTTTTATAGTGGGGAGGCTCCGCAACTTCAGAAGATTCGAGAATTTACGTAACACTTACGCAGTGCGCAGAGAAATTCGGCGCCAGAATTAGAAATTCGCATCTTACGCATGGCTGACCGGTCGGACTACCGGTCTGAGTAACTAGCAGACCGGTCGCGATCGGTCGTGCCTCACTGGGAAAACAGTTCAGCAGTCTCTGGAGTATAAAAAATCTTCTGGCCGACCGGTCTGGACCGGTCGGACTGGCCTGGACGACCGGTCACGACCGGTCGGGCTGTGTTTGGCTTAGGTCCAGCGAGCTCAACATGCATGGAACACTGGCCGACAGGTCGCACGACCGGTCTGACCTTCCAGGCCGACCGGTCACGACCGGTCTTGGCCTGTTTCTGGTTCAGTTTCTTCTTTCTTTCTTCTTTTCTTCTTTCCTTGCTTCCTTCTTTCTTTGGTCCTCCTTCGATCTTCATCCAAATAGTTCCAAATAAGCTCTTTTCATCTTCAATTAGGCGGAGTCCACTCTCAATCCTGCAATCACAAAACATGCATTCAATTAGTCTTTAAATCATAAAAATCTCGCATAATGAGTGATCAATTGGGGTTAGAATATGCACAATTAAGAGCTCAACACACCCCCCAACCAGCATTTTGCTAGTCCCGAGTAAAACATGCGTGAAACTAATTCCATTCTTCAAAACTCAACTCTCTTTCAGAAACCATTCTTTATACGTCCTAAGACATATAAGTGTAAGATTCAGAAATATTTGGTGACAGAGGTTGAAACCGTAAACCCCCAAGACATGATAAGCATTCATATGAAATTCCCGCTGATTGGTTGATAAATAGAAGAACTTGAACAAATTCAATCTAGTGTGGATAGTGAAAACTCATCTCATGAGTTTCTAGGAATATCTTCTTCATAGATCAACCAGACTATAGATCTCAAGGTACATAGAGCCACATCAAGCCAATGACAGGAATTTGTCTTACCGTCCTTCCAATGACTTTCACACTATGTCCCATTTTCGGCTTTGGTTACGGGTAGACCATCCCCCAGTTGGTAGTAGGTATCCCTAATCGAAATTCTACACCATTTTCCCATCATTCCCAATTTCATCCTTCCTTTTCCTTTTTCTTTTAATTTAGATAGGATTTTTAGAAATCCATATTTTGCATTGTTTTCCCATGGACAAGGATGGACAAAGTACCCCGGCTTGATTTCTCAACACCTTAATTCAAAGTCTAGCTAATCCATAAATCACATAATCCCTTCAACCCATGAAAATCGTGTAATGCAGACTAGGTGTAAAAGTGTTCAGATTTTCTATCGATCACAGAATTAGGGGAATTCTCATATAAAACCATTATGCCAAGAGAAGATCAAGATTTACAACCTCATACACTTCATATCTCCTCTTCTTATTCTCATATCATCTGAGCACATAGAACCAAAATTTTCCAAAAGAGTTTTGAATTTTTGAAAAAAATAAAAAATTTCCACATAATTACTTGAAATGTTACAAAACGCTGGATTCATCCAAGTGATCCTACACCCCCCAACCAAATCTTGCATTGTCCTCAATGTAAAAGATGTGCAATAAACAAAACATGAGAGCAATTTGAACCTAAAAGGGAGCGAGGAATGATAGTACCTGAAAAAGTGAAAAGTGAAATTCTTCCTCCTTCTAACAAACCTAAGCAAAGGTAAACAAAAGCAACAAAATCCTAATCCTAACTACTCTATACCTCCATCAGACTAGGAGATCAATCATCCTGATACACAGGATCATTCAGAGGTATGGAATACCTTCTGAAGGAAATTTCTCAAAGAATGGCTTTAGTCGTTGCCCATTCGCCGTAAAAATGTTGTCGTTCCTTAGATTTAACAGCTCGACGGTCCCATATGGATAGACAGTTTGTACAATGTAGGGACCAGTCCATCTAGATCTCAATTTTCCCAGAAATAGATGTAGGCGAGAATTATACATGAGAACTTTTTGATTGATCGTGAATGTCTTGCGAAGAATATTCTTATCATGGAATATCTTTGTCTTGTCCTTGTAAATTCTTGCATTCTCATATGCTTCGTTCCGGATTTCTGCAAGTTCATTCAATTATAGTTTGCGCAACGAGCTTGCCTTGTCAGAATCAAAATTCATCTTCTTAATTGCCCTAAATGCCCTATGTTCTAACTCCACAGGCAAGTGACAAGCCTTCTCATAGACAATTTTATAGGGAGACATTCCAATAGGGGTCTTAAAAGCAGTACGGTGGGCCCAAAGCGCATCGGTAAGCCGAAGTGATCAATCCTTGCGATCGGGGTTTACCGTTTTCTCCAAAATGTGTTTAATCTCCCTATTGGATATCTCAGCTTGCCCACTCGTTTGTGGGTGATAGGGAGTGCTCACTTTGTTTGTGACGCCATATTTCTTCATTAGGGTTTCAAATGAGCGATTACAAAAGTGAGACCCTCCATCACTGATGATGACTCGAGGTGTACCAAACCGGGAAAGAATATTCTCTTTTAAGAAGCGAATGACCATTTTATGGTCATTATTCCGGCAAGGGATAGCCTCAACCCATTTGGAGACATAGTCAACGGCAAGCAAGATGTAAACGTTTCCAAAAGACGATGGGAATGGGCCCATGAAATCGATGCCCCAACAATTAAAATTTTCGATTATTAAGATGGGATTGAGTGGCATCATATTTCTACGGGAAATTCCTCCTAATTTCTGACAAGGTTCACATGCTTTGCAAAACTCATGTGTGTCTTTGAACATGGTGGGCCAATAAAACCCACATTGCAGAATTTTCGCTGTGGTCTTTTTAGCTGAAAAGTGGCCACCACATGCCTGAGAATGACAAAAGGAGATGATACTTTATTGTTCATCATCTGGCACATATCTCCTTATGATTTGATCGGGACAATACTTGAATAAGTATGGGTCGTCCCATTGGAATTTTCACACCTCCGTGAAGAATTTATCCTTATCTTGCTTTTTCCAATGTGTAGGAATTGTACCTGTAGCAAGATAGTTAGCAATGTCCGCATACCATGGCAATTGGGAAACAACAAAAAGTTGTTCATCAGGGAACATGTCATTGATCGCGGTTATTTCAGGGGAATCAGTGAGGAAAAGTCGAGAGAGATGGTCAGCTACGACATTTTCTACTCCTTTCTTATCGCGTATTTCTATGTCAAATTCCTGGAGTAGAAGGATCCATCTTAACAACTGTGGTTTAGCATCCTTCTTAGAGAGAAGGTACTTAAGCGTGGCATGGTCAGTGAATATGATGATCTTTGATCCAATCAAGTAGGATCTAAACTTGTCCAAGGCAAAAACTACGGCTAAAAGTTCTTTTTCAGTAGTGGTGTAGTTTGCTTGAGCTGAGTTTAGGGTTCTACTTGCATAGTAGATGACACATGGCTTTTTCTCTTTTCTTTGGCCTAGCACGGCCCCAATAGCATAGTCACTAGCATTGCACATAATTTCAAAAGGAAGGCTCCAATCAGGTGGTTACATTATGGGAGCACATGTCAACATACCTTTAAGGGTGGTAAAGGCCTTTTGACATTCTTCATTCCACTTGAATGAATTTTCCTTTTGAAGTAGGTTACATAAAGGATGAGAGAGTGAACTGAAGTCCTTTATGAACGTTCTGTAAAATCCTGCGTGTCCCAAAAAGGATCGGACATCTCGTATGCTCTTGGGTGGTGGAAGGTTAGAGATGAGATAAGATCAATTTTCGCTTTGTCCACCTCGATTCCATTTTGTGAAACAATGTGACCAAGTACAATTCCCTTTTGAACCATGAAGTAACACTTCTCCCAATTCAGCACAAGGTTCTTCTCTTCACATCTTTTCAGCACAGATTTCAAGTGCTCAAGGCACTCATCAAAGCTACAACCAAATATGGAAAAATCATCCATGAAGACTTCGAGAATTGTCCCCACCATGTCAAAAAAGATACTCATCATACAACGCTGAAAGGTGGCAGGGGCATTACATAGTCCAAATGGCATCCGTCGATAGGCAAAAGTGCTGAATGGACATGTGAATGTACTCTTTTCTTGGTCTTAACGGGCAATCTCTATTTGATTGTACCCTGAATAGCCATCAAGGAAGCAAAAGTGGGAATGACCCGCCAACCGTTCTAAAATTTGATCAACAAACGGTAGGGGGAAGTGGTCTTTCCTCGTGACAGTGTTTAGCTTCCTGTAGTCAATGCACATTCTCCAATCGGTAGTGACTCTAGTTGGCACGAGTTCATTATTGGCGTTGGCTACGATGGTTATTCGGGATTTCTTAGGCACCACTTGAGTTGGGCTCACCCATTGACTATCAGATATTGGGTAAATAATACCCACATCCAATAGTTTCACCACTTCGGCCTTAACCACATCCTTCATGTTTGGATTTAGTCATCTTTGTGGTTGCCGGGATGTCTTCGCATTCTCCTCTAGGTGTATGCGATGAGTACAAATCAATGGGTCTATGCCTTTGAGATCCGCAATTGACCATCCAATGGCACTCTTGTGCTCTAATAGAGTGGCCATTAGCCTACTCTCTTGTTCCTCATCCAAGTGGGAAGAAATCACCACTGGATATGTCTCATCTTGACCTAAATAGACATACTTCAGCTCACTTGGTAATGGTTTTAGGTCGAGTGTTGGTGCCTTGATGTTGGATGGGAGGGCCTTGTTCTCGTTTACAGGCAAAGGCTCAAATAGGGCCCTCCATCTTTTATTATCAAGCATCGGCATCACATCTAGAATGGCATCCATCTCTTGTATTGTGTCATCATTTATCTCATGAGAATGGGCCACACATGCCTCCAAAGGGTCATAGGATAGTGACAAGGGGAATGTATCTTCCACGAATGATTCAATCATGTTTAGTTCGTGGATATCATCATCAACCTCCCGTGGTTGTTTGCATAAATCAAATATGTTAAGCTCAAGGGTCATATTTCCAAAGGACATTTGTACAAGTCCGTTTCTACAATTGATAATTACATTTGAAGTAGCTAGAAACGGTCGGCCAAGTATGACTGGAATTTGAGCAACGGTGCCTATCACAGGATGTGTATCCAAGACAATAAAGTCTACTGGGTAGTAGAATTTATCAACTTGGACTAGAACATCCTCAATCATTCCTCTCGGTATACGGATGGATCTATCAGCAAGTTGGAGTGTGGTTTTGGTCGGTTTCAATTCACCTAACCCAAGTTGCTCGTAAACGGAGTAAGGAATGAGGTTCACACTTGCCCCCAAATCAAGTAAGGCTTGTTAAATCCGGTAATCTCCTATGATGCATGAGATGGTTGGACTACCCGGATCCTTGTATTTTTGGGGCACCTCTTGTTTGATGATGGCGCTCAAATTCTCAGTCAAAAGTACTTTGTTGTGAACATTGTGTTTCCTTTTGACTGTACACAATTCCTTTAGAAATTTGGCATAAGATGGTATTTGTTTTATGGCATCCAACAACGGGATGTTGATCTTCACCTGCTTGAATACTTCTAGAATTTCCAGATTTTTATCTAAAGGTTTAGGTGAAATCAACCTTTGTGGAAACGGAGCAACCGGCTTGTATTGCCTTTTCGGTTCTTTCTCTTGTGGAGTGTTGTTTGAGCTATCATCCTCTTTGAAAATTTCCTGATCCTTAGGCTTTGGGGTCTTCACCTGATTAGATTTGTCAATTTCTTTCCCACTTCTCAAAGTGGTGATAGCTTGAACATGTTCCGTATGATGGGAGGATGAGCTTGCATCTTGTATCTCAAACTGGGTTCTTGGGTTAGGAAGAGGTTGGGCAGGAAGTGTGCCCTTCTCTTTAACACTAAGATGAGATTCAACTCTAGCCATTGATGTTTTCAATTCATTGATGGCTTGAGTCGAATTTTGATTGAATTTCAATTGCTCTTGCATGAACCCATCTATTTTTAGAGAATTTGTCTTGTTATACTCAGCTTGGACCGATACGAATGCACCCAACATCTCCTCTAGCGTCACTTTTGGAGTAATGACTAGAGATGGACCTAGTATAGGTTGAGCTTGAGGGATAGGGATTGCATTCGCAGTGGGTCCATTCCTCCAACTGAAGTTGGGATGGTTCTTTCAACTAGCATTAAACGTGTTTGAGGTTGGAGCACCAAATTGCTATTGATAACTGTTTATGGCATTTGATTGTTCTTGTAAGATGTCCTGAACTGCTGAAATTGTGGGACAATCTTGTGTTGCATGTTGATTTCCGGCACAAATTCCACAAACAGTTTCAACGTCATTGGAGTTAATCGTCTCTCCTTTCCTCAATTTCATGGCTTCGACCTTTCTTGTGAGGCTAGCTACGCGTGCACTTATGCTATCCTCTTCCGATAAGACATACATTCCTCCTCTTTCCTTTTGTTGGCCAGTCTTGGAATTTGTTGGTTTTGATGTATCCCAAGACTGTGCATTCTCAGCCAATTCTTCCAAATAATCCCATGCTTCATCAGCCTCCTTATTCATGAACTCCCCATTACACATCATCTCTACGAATTGGCGCATGGGTGAAGTCAGTCCTTCATAGAAAAAGCTTATAACCCGCCAAATTTCATAGTCATGATGTGGGCATGCGTTTAATAGGTCCTTAAACCTCTCCTAACATTGGAAGAAGGTTTCATCTTCCTTTTGGGCGAAGTTCATGATAAGGCGCTTCAATATGTTTGTTTTGTGAGTAGGGAAGAATTTTTTTATGAACTCCCTATGCATATCAGTCCATGCACCAATTGATCTTGGCCTTAATGCATGAAGCCAACCTTTAGCTTTATCTTTAAGAGTAAAAGGGAAGAATTTAAGTCTCACCACATCATTAGTCACATTAGCAAAGTGCATGGTGGTTATTACCTCATCAAACTCCTTACGGTGTTGATAGGCACTTTCACTGTCTAACCCATGGAATTTAGGGAGAAGTTGGATCACTCCCGGTTTTAAATCCACATTCCCTGTATTTTGTGGAAAAATTATGCATGAGGGAGTGCTCGCTTTTGCTGGTTGCAAGAAATCACGAAAAGTTCTAGGTCGGGGAACATTCTCAACCACATTCTCCCCTGTTTCAGTTTGGTTTTGGCCCAGATTAGGATTGGCCATCGGATTAGGTTAATTCACAACTATACTTTTAGACAAAATTGGAGAAGTTAGATGTCTCCTAGCACGTGGTTCCCTGTCAATTCCTTCTACTATCTCCCCTTCACTTATGAGTCGGTTATTGGAATCCCGAGCCCAATGTGGCATGCAAAACCAAAAAATATGAAACAAAGAGAAAGAAGAATTCTTCCTCCCTTTCTTTACTCTTCTCTAAGACCGAAGCACAAGGTGTCTTGCAATGGCTAAGCCAGAAGCAATGATAGAGACTGATTTCTCCTGGTCAATAGGGGTTCAGAGAACTCCCCACCCACTCTTTGAATTTTTTGAGAAAAAGTGCAGAAAAAAGGAGAAAGAGGAGTAGAGGTGAGAAAAGAAATTTCTGAGCACAAGGTGATCCAAGACGGCAGAGCCGACCAATAGGAATCCAGGTGGCACAAGGCCTATGTTGAGCTCTTAATTGTGCATATTCTAACCCCAATTCATCACTCATTGTGCGAGGTTTGCATGGTTTATAGATGAATCTAATGCATGTTTTGTGACTACAGGATTGAGAGTGGACTCCACCTAATTGAAGACAAAGAGGGCTCATTTGGGACTATTCTGATGAAGATTACTTAAGGACCAAAGAAGAAAAGAAGAGAGAAAGTGAAAGAAAGGAGCATGGAAAGAAAGAAAAGGAAGAAATAAAGAAGCAGGAAGACTGCCGACCGGTCTTGACCGGTCGGCCAATGGAGCCAGACCGGTCTTGACCGGTCAACTGTTCATGCTGGACTAAGGCTAAAGACGTCCGACCGGTTGCTGGATCAATGATGAATAGGCCCGACCGGTCTTGACCGGTCGGCCATGCCTGGTGGACCACTGTTGAAGAGGCCAGACCGGTCGTGACCGGTCGGCCAGCCCAGTCCGACCGGTCCAGACCAGTCGGCCATGAGAAAAATCAGAAAATTGCTATTCCTAGCGCCGAATTTCTCTGCGCACTGCGTAACTCCTACGCAGATTCTCGATCTTTCTGAAGTTGTGGAGCCTCCTTACTATAAAAGGACACCTAGGGATCGTTCCTAGGGCATCTAAGAGGGGTTGAAGCAAGCTTAGAGGCGGCGGAAGTGAATTTTGGAGTTCCACAACTCCTTGGAGTTTGTTTTTGCTGTTTTTATGAATTTTTCAGTTGTTTCATGTTTCCTTGGATCATGAGCAGCTAAACCTCTTAGCTAGGGCTAAGAGGTGAAGCTTGTAGTGGATCCAAGATGTTTCAATTCGTAACTAGTTGGTTTTAAGTATGGAATTCATGATTATGAACTATGGTTTGAAGTTTATACAAGTTTTTTAGTAGTTTTTCTTAGTCTTATGATGACTCATGGATGTTTGGAAGAATTACTTAATTTCTTAATTGATTTGTATCAGTCTAGACCTGTATGATCCGAGGAATCGGAGTGCGCTCTAGTACTATGATCTCCATGAAGGGACTTCCTACCAAAGTTCTAGTTTTCTAATTTTTTGAAATATGTATGGACTGTGCATATGATTTGAATCAAGTTCAAATCCTGATCTAGCCTTGTCTTGTGACAGGACTTGAGGATGGTTATGATTGTGAACTAGACCTTTAGGAAAGGGGAATGACCTATGCAATTGAGCATGCTCAGCTCAGCCTACATTAAGTGAATCTCATGCATAGAACTTACATATGACATATTGTTTGGTTTAACAGCTCTACCATCCGACTAGATAGACCTTAATGTCGATTCTAGTTGAGAGAATGAGAAACCACAGCGGATTGAACATCAAGGATTGCTACAAGTGGATCCTTGAACCCCTAGTGCCTTTTTATAATTGTCTACATTCAAATTAGTTTAAAACTGTTATTCATATCAATTCTATTCAAAATCTGATTATTAGCTTTCAATAGACACTTTTGGATGTGTTTGTGAAATCCTACATAAGTCCCTGTGGATCGACCTCGGTCTTACCGAGTTTATTACTACATCGCAACCTTACACTTGGGGAAGCGAACAGCCTACCTTTAAGAGATCCAAAAAGAGTCTCCACCCACTCTACAAGAGATGAATACGATAGGAATGAATAGGAGAAGGAGAAGAGTGAGGTTTAGAAAGATAGAACCTAATTAGAGCACTTGAGATCCTTACGTCTTCTTCAACTTCCTAGAAATCCCTGAAAAAGAAAAACAAATCAAAATAAACTAAGTTAGAACTATTCCAAAAAATCCTAAATAGATTTTATTTTTAGAAATTTGTGAAAAACCGTCAAAGTCCCCGGCAACGGCGCCAAAAACTTGTTCGCTTCCCAGAGTGTAGGGTTGCGATGTAGTAATAATCTCGGTAAGACTGAGGTCGATCCACAGGGACTTGTGTAGGAATTCACAAACACATCCAATAATATCTATTGAAAACTAACAACCAGATTTTGTATTAGATTGATGTAAGTAACGATTTTTAAACTAATTTGAAGGTAAACAATTATAAAAAGGCACTAGGGGTTCAAGGATCCACTTGTAGCAATCCTTGATGTTCAATCCGCTGTGGTTTCTCACTTTCTCAACTAGAATCGATATTAAGATCTATCTAGCCGGATGATAGAGCTGTTAAACCAAACAATCTGTCATATGTAAGTCCAATGCATATGATTCACTCAATGTAAGCTAGGCTGAGCATGCTCAATTGCATAGGTCAGTCCCAATTCCAATAGGCTCAGATCACAATCACAACCATCCTCAAGTCCTGTCACAAGACAAGGCTAGATCATGATTTGAACTTGATTCAAATCACATGCACAGTCCCATACATAGCACAGAAATTCAGAAAAGTAGAACATTGGTAGGAAGTTCCCACATGAAGATCATAGTACTTGAGCGTACTCCAATTCCTCGGATCATACAGGTCTAAACTAATACAAAGCAATTAAGAATTTAAGTAATTCTCCCAAACATGCATGAGTCATCATAAGACTAAGAAAAACTACTTAAAACTTGTATAAACTTCAAACCATTGTTCATAAACATGAATTCCAATCTTAAAACCAACTAAATATGAATTGAAATATCTTAGATTCACTACAAGCTTCACCTCTTAGCCCTAGCTAAGAGGTTTAGCTGCTCATGATCTAAGAAAACATGAAACAACTTAAGAAAAGCATAAAACAGTAAAACAAACTAGAAGGAGTTGTGGAACTCCGAAATCCACTTCCGCCGCCTCCAACCTTGCTTAAACCCTTCTAAGATACCCTAGGAACAATCCCTAGGTGTCCTTTTATAGTGGGGAGGCTCCGCAACTACAGAAGATTCGAGAATTTGCGTAACACTTACGCAGTGCGCAGAGAAATTCGGCGCCAGAATTAGAAATTCGCATCTTACGCATGGCCAACCGGTTGGACGACCGGTCTGAGTAACTGGCCGACCGGTCGCGACCGATCGTGCCTCACTGGGAAAACAGTCAAGCAGTCTCTGGAGTATAAAAAATCTTCTGGCCGACCGGTCTGGACCGGTCGGACTGGCCTGGACGACCGGTCACGACCGGTCGGGCTGTGTTTGGCTTAGGTCCAGCGAGCTCAGCATGCATGGAACGCTGGCCGACCGGTCGCACGACCGGTCTGACCTTCCTGGCCGACCGGTCACGACCGGTCTTGGCCTGTTTCTGGTTCAGTTTCTTCTTTCTTTCTTCTTTTCTTCTTTCATTGCTTCCTTCTTTCTTTGGTCCTCCTTCGATCTTCATCCAAATAGTTCCAAATAAGCTCTTTTCATCTTCAATTAGGCGGAGTCCTCTCTCAATCTTGCAATCACAAAACATGCATTTAATTAGTCTTTAAATCATAAAAATCTCTCACAATGAGTGATCAATTGGGGTTAGAATATGCACAATTAAGAGCTCAACACACCCCCCAACCAGCATTTTGCTAGTCCCGAGCAAAACTTACGTGAAACTAATTCCATTCTTCAAAACTCAACTCTCTTTCAGAAACCATTCTTCTATACGTCCCAAGACATACAAGTGTAAGATTCAGAAATATTTTGTGACAGAGGTTGAAACCGTAAACCCCCAAGACATGATAAGCATTCATATGAAATTCCCGCTGATTGGTTGATAAATAGAAGAACTTGAACAAATTCCATCTAGTGTGGATAGTGAAAACACATCTCATGAGTTTCTAGGATTATCTTCTTCATAGATCAACCAGACTATAGATCTCAAGGTACATAGAGCCACATCAAGCCAATGACAGGAATTTGTCTTACCGTCCTTCCAACGACTTTCACACTACGTCCCATTTCTGGCTTTGGTTACGGGTAGACCATCCCCCGGTTGGTAGTAGGTAGCCCTAATCGGAATTCTCCACCATTTTTCCATCATTCCCAATTTCATCCTTCCTTTTCCTTTTTCTTTTAATTTAGATAGGATTTTTAGAAATCCATATCTTGCATTGTTTTCCCATGGACAAGGATGGACAAAGTACCTCGGCGTGATTTCTCAACACCTTAATTCAAAGTCTAGCTAATCCATAAATCACATAATCCCTTCAACCCATGAAAATCGTGTAATGTGGACTAGGTGTAAAAGTGTTCAGATTTCCTATCGATCACAGAATTAGGGAAATTCTCATATAAAACCATTATGCCAAGAGAAGATCAAGATTTACAACCTTATACACTTCATATCTCCTCTTCTTATGCTCATATAATCTTGAGCGCATAGAACCAAAATTTTCCAAAAGAGTTTTGAATTTTTGAAAAAAATCAAAAAATTTCCACATAATTGCTTGAAATGTTACAAAACGCTGGAAACATCAAAAACTTGTTCGCATCCCCAAGTGTAGGGTTGCGATGTAGTAATAATCTCAGTAAGACCGAGGTCGATCCACAGGGACTTTTGTAGGAATTCACAAACACATCCAATAATATCTATTGAAAACTAACAACCAGATTTTGTATTAGATTAATGTAAGTAACAATTTTTAAACTAATTTGAAGGTAAACAATTATAAAAAGGCACTAGGGGTTCAAGGATCCACTTGTAGCAATCCTTGATGTTCAATCCGCTGTGGTTTCTCACTTTCTCAACTAGAATCGATATTAAGATCTATCTAGCCGGATGATAGAGCTGTTAAACCAAACAATCTGTCATATGTAAGTCCAATGCATATGATTCACTCAATGTAAGCTAGGCTGAGCATGCTCAATTGCATAGGTCAGTCCCAATTCCAATAGGCTCAGATCACAATCACAACCATCCTCAAGTCCTGTCACAATACAAGGCTAGATCATGATTTGAACTTGATTCAAATCACATGCACAATCCCATACATAGCACAGAAATTCAGAAAAGTAGAACATTGGTAGGAAGTTCCCACATGAAGATCATAGTACTAGAGCGTACCCAATTCCTCAGATCATACAGGTCTAGACTAATACAAAGCAATTAAGAGTTTAAGTAATTCTCCCAAACATCATGAGTCATCATAAGACTAAGAAAAACTACTTAAAACTTGTATAAACTTCAAACCATTGTTCATAAACATGAATTCCAATCTTAAAACCAACTAAATACGAATTGAAACATCTTAGATTCACTATAAGCTTCACCTCTTAGCCCTAGCTAAGAGGTTTAGCTGCTCATGATCTACGAAAACATGAAACAACTTAAGAAAAGCATAAAACAGTAAAACAAACTAGAAGGAGTTGTGGAACTCCGAAATCCACTTCCGCCGCGTCCAACCTTGCTTAAACCCTTCTAAGATACCCTAGGAACAATCCCTAGGTGTCCTTTTATAGTGGGGAGGCTCCGCAACTTTAGAAGATTTGAGAATTTACGTAACACTTACACAGTACGAAGAGAAATTCGGCGCCAGAATTAGAAATTTGCATCTTACGCATGGCCGACCGGTCGGACGACCGATCTGAGTAACTGGCCGACCGGTCGTGACCGGTCGTGCCTCACTGGGAAAACAGTCCAGCAGTCTCTGGAGTATAAAAAATCTTCTGGCCGACCGGTCTGGACCGGTCGGACTGGCCTGGCCGACTGGTCACGACCTGGTCGGGCTGTGTTTGGCTTAGGTCCAGCGAGTTCAGCATGCATGGAACGCTGGCCGACCGGTCGCATGACCGGTCTAACCTTCCTGGCCGACCGGTCACGACTGGTCTTGGCCTGTTTCTGGTTCAGTTTCTTCTTTCTTTCTTCTTTTCTTCTTTCATTGCTTCCTTCTTTCTTTGGTCCTCCTTCGATCTTCATCCAAATAGTTCCAAATAAGCTCTTTTCATCTTCAATTAGGCGAAGTCCACTCTCAATCCTGCAATCACAAAACATGCATTCAATTAGTCTTTAAATCATAAAAATCTCGCACAATGAGTGATGAATTGGGGTTAGAATATGCACAATTAAGAGCTCAACAAATGCATAGAAACAACGTTTTCAAAAGAGTTTTAAATTTTAGAAAAATTAAAAATTTTCTACATAATTGCTCGAAATGTCATAAAAGCTAGTAGATTCATCTAAGGAATCTCACCCCCCAACCAAAATCTTACATTGTCCTCAATGTAATAAGATATGCAATATGCATGACATGAGAGCAATGACATAAAACAAAGGAGAGTGAGAACAAGAGTACTTGAGGTAGCAAGTAGATCAATTTTAGCATCTTCCATTGTCTCGATGAGACTTATTCAATCCTAAATGTAGAAAAGAAATCCTAACCTACCTACCTACCTTTGATTAGTCCGATCGACTACATGATCAAATTTGAGTAGGATTTTCATGAATTTTAATAAATTTCTCATGAGGACCATCCAAAGTCCTGCTCGACAGTAAACATGTGTGCTTCTTATCATTGAAGTCCAATCGTATTGTGCACCACATGCATAAAAGGAGGAGATAAGAGCAGCAAAAAGATATCTCCTTAAATTCTGATATGGGTTATGATCGATTAAAAACGGGTCCTCCCAATCAGAATTTTCAATGGGCTGAAGGACCCATGATGGTGGAGGGACATTCATCGTGTATTCTTCAGTTAAAGTTGTCTCCTCCACAATTTCAGAATTATATGGTTTTTCCACAAACAATGGTAAAGAGTGTAAAACAGTGGAATGGTGTTCTTCAGGCACCGATACCGTGTCTAACAAAATGTCCAACTCCTTAATCATCTCATCATCAAGATCATAAGATTGGGCCAAGCATTCCTCTAGGAAATCGAGATAGTCGGATGAAGGGTCCTCATCCTCCCTTAATGATTGAAGAAATTCTGTTTCAATGGTAAGGAATTCCTCCTCTATAGAGAGGAGGTCTTCCAAGGAAAAAATTTCAGATTTAGGGGTAAGCACATCATCTAACATTAGTTGATCTTTTAAAATTTCAGATTGTGCCACCTCATCATCCAAAGGAAAAGAATTTTCAATCAAAGGGAGGTCTACCACAATAGAATTTGGCATGTGCTGTTGGTGGAAGGACTCAAAAAGATCGACTTCGGCCATCTCTCTAGCATGCATATCCTCTAAAGACTCATAATCATTATGCCCATTGGAAAAAGAAACCATAGGTTCATAAGCATTCACCAACCCCTCATTGTAGGCAACCCTACTACCGCTTTCAAATTTTATGGATTCCTCGGGTTCGTCAACCGTCATTGAAATCTCTTGATCATTAAGTTCAAAGCATCCAAAAGAGATAGTGGACTCACCATAATTGATGATGACATTGGGATCATCGAAATCAATCTCCTCTAAAAGTCTATTCATTAAATCCGAAGAAAATGGGACTTGGGTAGCCCCATCCTCCTCATTAGAGGGGATTGATTCGATACCCCCAATTTCGGGCTCAACGTCTTTATAAGATGGTGAGGAAGCTTGATTTAATTGTTCATCCACATACTCATTCCATATTTCCTCAAGCATTTTTGTATACTTATCATCAAAAGAGGAAGACGTTTTAGGGTGATTGTTAATAACCATGGTTGGTTCCTCCCTTGAACAAGGAAAATGGTGGTTTTCCCAATTAAGACCGTACGCATTGTAGGATGAAAAGTTATATGATGGTTGATAGGCATATCTATACAAGTAATCACGCATTGTCTTAACCGGTTGGCTACTATTCACCTATTCCTTTTGTTGTTACACACCTCTTACCATAACCGGTGGAACACTCATGTTATTTTCAATCCGGTAATCACGTAATGTTTTTCCCGGATGATTATCCAATTTTGCTTCGTTCCGGTATTCCCCCATCGTCTTACGTTGTGTCTCAATATGTGTACTGTTTTCATTAATGTAATCACGCATCGTCTTACATGGGGGGGGTAGTGGAGGTTCATTGAATCTCAGAAAAATATTCATGCTTGGAGGGATCCCGATCACAATGAGTTTGGGTCCCCCAATCCGACATCTCATCCTCCAAAAGGTACTTATACGCACCATTCGTCCAATCATACATGATGAAATTTTAAGGAATTGGAAACTACCCTAATCTAGAAAAAAAATAAAAAGAAGGGAGATGGGGAGATGTTACCCAATAGAGTGAGATCTATGTCAGCAACAATGTCCTACAAAATCAAATAAAAAATTGTTAGTAATCTAGAAAAAAAAAAGAAAATCTACTTCTATAAAAACTGAAAATCCTACCTAACTAAAACTACTCTATAGCTACTAGAACAATTAGAACCGTTTAAACTTTTCCTCGGCAACGGCGCCAAAAACTTGTTCGCTCGCCTCAAGTGTAAGGCTGCGATGTAGTAATAAATCTCGGTAAGACCGAGGTCGATCCACAGGGAAAGAGGTAAACAATTTCAAGTACTCTAATAACTAGAATCTAAGAAGTTTAAGGAAGTAGTTTTTCACATGAAATAGGAAAATCTGAAAATAAGAAGAACTAGAGCATCAAGGATCCACTTATAGTAGTCCAATGCCAATCCATTCATCCAAGTACAACACAATTAGAATCAAAGTCCTATCTCTCATCTAATTGGAAGATATAACATTCAAGCACAAACAGTCCCACTTAAATTTGAAATCAGATTTCTAGTTCTAATGAAGCACATAGAACTTGAACTTGTAGCCTTTGGAGTAACAGCCATGCCTATGGACTATGGCATGCTCAAGGGTTAGTACAATTCGAATTCAAACAACCCAATCATGGTAATCTCAGAGAATTGCAAGGAACTCATGTCCGCAGCACACAAACTCTCACAAAACTTCTAAAAAACCAAACTTTATTCAAACTAGAACTTCAAAATCCAAAATTAAGAAAAGGGTACTTGAAATAAAAGAATTAAAGCATTGGAACCAACTACAAATTTCACCTCTAGCTCTAGCTAAGAGGTTAGCTAAAGAAAAGCATATTAAAACTAGAACTAGAACTAAGAAAAGGAAGAAAAACTAGCTTTATGAGGCTAGGTAGCCTCCTGGGACTTGAACTCCTTGCTTCCCACGTCCTTGCTTTGCCTTCTCTGATGATCTAGGAAGAGCCCCTAGGTGTCCTTTTATAGTGTGGAAGCCCCTTGCGTCTGAAACATCCAGAATTTGCGTAAGGTTACGCACTGGGCTAGAAAATCTCGGAGCTTCACGGAGAAGCTTTATTACGCAGACGACCGGTCGCACGACCGGTACTGAGCTCCCTGACGACCGGTCGCAAAACATCACTTTTTAGTCCAGAGAGTTTTGCCAAAATTCCGATTAAAATTTTTAATTCAAGGACCGGTCGCACAATCGGTCGTGAATAGTCTAGTGGCCTCTATGGAAAACTCTTCTTCCGCAACAATCGGACCAGGTCGGACGACCGGTCCTGGCAATGGACGACCTGGTCGCACGACCGGTCTTGGCCTCTATTTCCTGCTTTCTCCTTTTGCTTCTTTCTTCCTTTCTTCTTCTCTCTTTCTACTTTCTTTGGTCCTTCTTCCTTCTTCATCCAATGGCTTCAAATGGCTCTTTTTAGTCTCCAATTGGGTGAATTCCGCTCTCATTCCTGAAATCACAAAACATGCATTAGATAGGCCTTTTAAGCATGAAAACCGTGCATATAATGTGATGTACTGGGCAATGCAATGTATAAATTGGAGGTTCAACAGATTCCTCGAATGCCTTAGTACCTTAAACTACTGATTTTCATTAAGTTACTGTTTTAGTTAATAACTCAATTGAATTCTCTATTTATTGCTAAACTGAGTTGCTGGAATAGTTTGAAAGTTGTTTCTAATTCCCTGTGGATCGACCTCGGTCTTACCGAGTTTTATTTCTACATCGCAGCCTTACAGTTGAGGCGAGCGAACAAAACACAGTTACAAGGAAAGACCACTTCCCCTTAGCATTTGTTGATCAAAATTTAGAAACGTTGGCGTGTCATTCCCATTTTTGCTTCCTTGATGGCTATTCAGGGTACAACCAAATAGAGATCGCCCTTGAAGACCAAGAAAAGACTACATTCACATGTCCATTCGGCACTTTCGCCTATCAACGAATGCCATTTGGACTATGCAATACCCCTGCCACTTTTCAGCGTTGTATGATGAGTATCTTTTCTGATATGGTGGGGACAATTCTCGAAGTCTTCATGGATGATTTCTCAGTATTTGGTTGTAGCTTTGATAAGTGCCTTGTGCACTTGAAATCTGTGTTAAAAAGATGTGAAGAGAAGAACCTTGTGTTGAATTGGGAGAAATGTCACTTCATGGTTCAAAAGGGAATTGTACTTGGTCACATCGTCTCACAAAACGGAATCGAGGTAGACAAAGCGAAAATAGATCTTATCTATAACCTTCCACCACCCAAAAGCATACGAGATGTGCGGTCCTTTTTGGGACACGCCGGATTTTATAGAAGGTTCATAAAGGACTTCAGTTCACTCTCTCGTCCTTTATGTAACCTACGTCAAAAGAAGAACTCATTCGAGTGGAATGAAGATTGTCAAAATGCCTTTACCACACTTAAAGGTATGTTGACATGTGCCCCCATAATTGTTGAACCTCCAATTTATACATGATATGGCCCATTACATCACATTATATGTATGGTTTGCATGTTTAAAAGACCCATCTAATGCAGGTTTTGTGATTATAGGAATGAGAGTAGACTTCATCTAATTGGAGACCAAGAAGAGACATTTAGGAGCCTTGGATGAAGACCCAAGGTGGGCCAAAGAAAGAAGAAAGCAAAGAGAGAGGAAGGAGAGAAGAAAAGAAAGAAGAAACAATGCAGAAACTAGGGTCCGACCGGTCAAGACCGGTAGGCCAAGAAGGCCCAGGCCGGTCAAGACCGGTCTAGACCGATTGGCTGCACTCCCTGGACACCTGCCAGACAGGTCTAGACCAGTCAAGACCGGTTGGCCAGCCTGTCCGACCGGTCAAGACCGGTCAGCCATGCAATTTTACACTTCCAGATTTCAGGCAGCAAGCTATTCCCGTGTCTAGTTTTTTAGACCCATTTTCTGGGCTCATCTTGATGACATTTGGAAATCCAACACATCCATGTCGAAGAGGAGCTCGACGCCGAACTAACTCAAGTGGTTTCGTGTTGAGCGGAGCTACGGATTGATCGTGGTGGCCAAAACAATACGAACTGTCCAGAAAGTTCCAGATTTCGCTGTTCCACTCTGGGCCGGTCCAGGTGACCCATCATTGATGATATGAAGAATCTACTTTGACCATCTTCTAGACCACATCCCTATATGAATAACCACAAAGTTTCAGATCAAAAGGATGTGTGGTTTGATCGTACCGGTTGAAGAAAGATGGACCATTCAGAAAGATCCAACTGCGCAGAGTTTATAAAAGCCTTAAGTGTTCTAATTTTTGGACCACATTCTGGGATTGTTTTGGACAATCTAATCCATCTATCATGTAGAGGAGGAAGTGTTCTACCAATGTTCAAAAATTGGGATCAATCCGACATCTGTACACTCCGGAGCGTTGAAAGCAAGATGACTGGTTCTGAAGGTACCCGAAGTGCGCGATTTTGAGAGGCGGTCGTTGATCTGATTGGTGGGCCCATTCAGAGGATAATCTTGGAAATCTAAATCATCTATGAGGAATATCACATTACAAGGAAGCAAAAAATCAAATTTGAAGGCAATCCGACCATTGGTTAAGCCGTACCAAGCGAAATAAATTCTGCTATGTTGCTGTACTATTGCTGCACTATAAAAGGAGGTGCTCTCTTCTATTCCAAATCAACCAAGGACGTGGGGAAGCAAGGAGTTCAAGTCATAGGAGGCTTCCTAGCCTCCTCCTAGCTAGTTTTTCTTCCTTTTCTTAGTTCTAGTTCTAGTTTTAATATGCTTTTCCTTAGCTAACCTCTTAGCTAGAGCTAGAGGTGAAATTTGTAGTTGGTTTCAATGCTTTAATTCTTTTATTTCAAGTACCCTTTTCTTAATTTTGGATTTTGAAGTTCTAGTTTGAGTAAAGTTTGGTTTTTTAGAAGTTTTGTGAGAGTTGGTGTGCTCCGGACATGAGTTCCTTGCAATTCTCTGAAATTACCATGATTGGGTTGTTTGAATTCGAATTGTACTAACCCTTGAGCATGCCATAGTCCTATAGGCATGGCTGTTACTCCGAAGGCTACAAGTTCAAGTTCTATGTGCTCCATTAGAACTAGAAATCTGATTTCCAGATTTAAGTGGGATTATTTGTGCTTGAATGTTATATCTTCCAATTAGATGAGAGATAGGACTTTGATTCTAATTGTGTTGTACTTGGATGAATGGATTGGCATTGGACTACTACAAGTGGATCCTTGATGCTCTAGTTCTTCTTAATTTCAAAATTTTCTATTTTATATGAAAAACTATCTTCTCAAACTTCTTAGATTCTAGTTATTAGAGTACTTGGAATTGTTTACCTCTTTCCCTGTGGATCGACCTCAGTCTTACAGGAGATTTATTACTACATCGCAGCCTTATACTTGAGGCGAGCGAACAATAATGCAACCACCTGATTGGAGCCTTCCTTTTGAAATTATGTGCGATGTAAGCGACTATGCTATTGGGGCTGTGCTAGGCCAAAGAAAAGAGAAGAAGCCATGTGTTATCTACTATGCAAGTAGAACCTTAAACTCAGCCCAAGCAAACTACACTACTACAGAAAAAGAACTTTTAGCCGTAGTTTTTGCCTTGGACAAGTTTAGGTCCTACTTGATTGGATCCAAGATCATCATATTCGCTGACCATGTCGCGCTTAAGTACCTTCTCTCTAAGAAGGATGTTAAACCACGGTTGTTAAGATGTATCCTTCTACTCCAAGAATTTGACATAGAGACTACGTGATAAGAAAGGAGTAGAAAATGTAGTGGCTGACCATCTCTCTCAACTTGTTCTCACCTATTTCCCTGAAATGACCGTGATCAATGACATGTTCCCCGATGAACAACTTTTTAAAGTCTCCCAATTGCCATGGTATGCGAACATTGCTAACTATCTTGCTACAGGTATGATTCCTAGACATTGGAAAAAGCAAGATAAGGATAAGTTCTTTAACGAGGTGCAAAAATTCCTATGGGACAACCCATACTTATTCAAGTATTGTACCAATCAAATCATAAGGAGATGTGTGCCAGTTGATGAACAACAAAGTATCATCTCCTTTTGTAATTCTCAGGCGTGTGGTGGCCACTTTTCGGCTAAGAAGACCACAGCCAAAATTCTGCAATATGGGTTTTATTAGCCCACTATGTTCAAGGACACCCAATGTGGGAAGAATTTTTTTATGAATTCCCTATGCATATCAGTCCATGCACCAATTGATCCTGGCCTTAATGCATGAAGCCAACTTTTAACTTTATCTTTAAGAGTAAAAGGAAATAATTTAAGCCTCACCACATCATCAGTTACGTTTGCAAAGTGCATGGTGGTTATTACCTCATCAAATTCCTTAAGGTGTTGATAAGCACTTTCACTTTCTAATCCATGGAATCTCGGGAGGAGTTAGATTACTCCCGGTTTCAAATCAACATTCCCTGCATTTTGTGGAAAAACTATGCATGAGGGAGTGCTCGCTCTTGCTGGTTGCAAGTAATCATGTAATGTTCTTAGTCGGGGAACATTCTCAACCACATTCTCTCCCGTTTCGGTTTGGTTTTGGCCCAGATTTTGATTGGCCATCGGATTGGGTTGATTTACACCCATACTTTCAAACAAAATTGGGGAATTTAGATGTCTTCTAGCATGTGGTTCTCTGTCAATTCCTTCAACTATTCTGCCTTCACTAATGAGTCGGTTACTAGGAATCCCGAGCCCAATGTGGCATGCAAATCCTAAAAAGAAAGAAACAAGAAGAATTCTTTCTTCCTTCCTTTACTTCTCTCTAAGACCGAAGCACAAGGTGTCTTGCAATGGCTAGGCTAGAAGCAAGGATAGAGACCGATTTCTCCTAGTCAATAGAGGTTTAGAGAACTCCCCACCTACTCTTTGAATCTTTTAAGAAAAGTGCAGAAAAAGAAGAAAGAGGAGTAGAGGTGAGAAGAGAAATCTCTGAGCACAAGGTGATCCAAGACGGCAAAGCCGACCAATAGGAATCAAGGCAGTACAAGGCCAACCTATCAGAGATCCAAAAGGAGTCTCTACCCACTCTACAAGAGATGAATATGATAGGAATGAATAGGAGAAGAAGAAGAGTAAGGTTAGAAAGATAGAACCTGATTTGGCACTTGAGATCCTGATGTTTCTTCAGCTTTCTAGAAATCCCTAAAAAGAAAAATCAAACAAAACAAACTAAGTTAGTACTAAAATCCTAAAAATCCTAAATAAAAACTATTTTTAGAAATTTTGTGAAAAACCGTCAAAGTACCCGGCAACTGGCGCCAAAAACTTGTTCGCTTCCCCCAGTGTAGGGTTGCGATGTAGTAATAATCTCGGTAACACCGAGGTCGATCCATAGGGACTTATGTAGGAATTCACAAAATACTTCCAAGAGTTTCTACTGAAAAGCTAATAACCACATTTGTAGAAGATTGATGTAAATAGTAACTTTGAACTAAATTGAAAGTAAACAATTAATGAAAGGCACTAGGCGTTCAAGGATCCACTTGTAGCAATCCTTGATGCTCAATTCACTGTGGTTTCTTACTTTCTCAACTAGAATTGAAATTAAGATCTATCTAGTCGAATGATAGAGCAGTTAAACTAACAATCTGCCATATGTAAGATCCATGTATATGATTCACTCAATGCAAGCTAGGACGAGCATACTCAATTGCATAGGTCAGTCCCAATTCCAATAAACTAAGTTCACAATCATAACCATCATTAAATCCTGTCACAAGATAAAACTAGATCATGATTTGAACTTGATTTAAATCGCATACACAGTCCCACATACTACAGAATTTCCAGAAAATAGAACTTTGGTAAGAAGTTCCCACATGAAGATCATAGTACTAGAGCGTGTTAGTGCACTTTTCCGTGGCATACTAGTGCACCTTGTTTGTCAATCACTTACAGCAGTGAGTCTAGAGTCGGTTGAGCCCAAAGAAGACGAAGAAAGAAGACTCAAGACGTCCAGCCGCATCAAGGAAGAAGATTCAAGTAAATGAGATGCCTTGGTGCCTTAACCTCGACCAAAACCTATCCCCTTTGTATCCTTGATGACCTTGACCATATTTAGAACCCTTTAGGAATCATAGATAGGCCCTAGGTGTCCCATTTGTACACCCTAACCTTGGCCTTAAACTACATGCTGAAGAAACACATGTATCAGCAAATACATTGGGGTCCCAGGCTGGTCCGACCGGTCAAGACCGGTCGGCCAGCATCCCTGCTGGATGTACAAAGGCCAGCCGACCGGTCAGGACCGGTCGGCCTTCACAAATGAAGGTATACAGCAAGGTGGGCCGACCGGTCATGACTGGTCGGCCAGTGTTGGCTTCCATGCATGTTTCAACCATCCAGCAAAGGGGGCCGACCGGTCATGACCGGTCGGCCAGTGTGGCTTAGGCTGTCTAGTGAGGGGGTCCGACCGGTCATGACCGGTCGGCCCATATATGTGGCCTTTGCAATGCTTGTCCTTCCAGCAGGGGACTCCGACCGGTCGTGACCGGTCGGGACAGGTCGTTTATGACCGTTTTCTGCCCGTTTTAGAGCCGTTGGAGCCCTCTTTTCTATATATATGGTGCTCCATTCTTGGGCAACCTGAGAGAAGTTTTTGAGAGCCCATTCCATACTCATCTTGTACATCATTTGGGGACTCAAAGAGGAGGTTTTCAAGTCATATCCCTTGTGTTTCAAACACAAGTATGGGCATTCAAATGCTATCAAGAGATGACTTGATTCCTCTCTCAAATCTAGAGGTGTGACACTATTCCACATAGGTATATCCTTTGTCCAAAACCTCTAGAAGACTCTCTAGGTGAATCTCCTAGTTGGAACAACCTACACATCCCATGTATGAGATTCACCCATCCTCCTAGCACCTTGGGCATTTCAAGGTATCGCATGCAAGGTGTTTGATCGAATGTGGCTGAGGCATTGGCAACGCAACGGTGGCACGATCGAGGGAGCAAAGGGACGCTGATTGAAGCACGGGAGAGCGGAGATCAAGCAACCCAATACGGCGCTAAACAAGGGGCTCATCCGACAAGTAGGTTGTCTTATTTGAGAGTCCATTTTAGAGTTTGTTTGTCAACTCGCCTTAGGGACGTTAGCCGTTCCTTGGCCCGTCAGCCGGGCCTAAACTAAGTCTCCAAGGGGGAGCCTCCGACACAGGAGTAAACGTGTGATTGGGTTGAGAGTTAGCCTATATCTAAAACTCCGGTTATGGTTGAGAGGTGAACCTATAAAACCTCCGTGTGTAAAGGTTGAGAGGTGAACCTCATTTAAAACCTCCGTTAGTGAATGCCGGTGTGCTCAAAGGGGTTGAGTACTTGAACCGGGAGTGGAGTAGACACGTAGTCGAACCACTATACATCCTTGTGTTTGTGATTGTTATTGAGCACATTGATATCTTTGCATTGTTAGTTTAATTGCTTAATTATGAATGATTGATATGAATGCATGCTAGGCACTTTTTAGGCATCCTCGCACAAGATGTACCTTCACTACTTGTGTAGACTTGAGCTCATTGATCCAATCTCATAAGTCTACACAAGGTGCATAGGTTAGTAGCTTAATTAGTTGAATCATTTTCTTACCTATGCATGCTTAGACTAGGTTTGGTTATTGCTTATCTCTTGCTAGTCTTGTGATTGGACCCACCAAGGCTTGGAAGCCAAGGTGTTCTTGCTTACCTAGCTTAAACTTGTTGAATTGCATAAGTAGGCGAAAAGAATTTTAAAAAGGTCCTATTCACCCCCCCTCTAGGTCCATAGACATATCTCCGAGTATCTCTACAAGCAGTAAAACCGCACTTTCAGAGCGTACTCCAATTCCTCGGATCATACAGGTCTAGACTAGTTCCCAACAATTAAGAACTCAAGCAATTCTTCCAAACATCCATGAGTCATCATAAGACTAAGACAAACTACTTAGTACTTGAATTAAACTTCAAACAATTGTTCTTAAACATGAAATCCAACTTAAAACCACATCAAACGAATTGAAACATCTTAGATTCACTACAAGCTTCACCTCTTAGCCCTAGCTAAGAGGTTTAGCCGTTCATGATCCAAGGAAACATGAAACAACTAAAAAAAATATAAAAACAGCAAACAAACTAGGAGGAGTTGTGGAACTCCGAAATCCACTTCCACCGTCTCCCACCAGTACTCAATCTGTTCTAAGATGCCCTAGCAACTGATCGCTAGGTGTCCTTTTATAGTGGGGAAGCTCCACAGCGTCAGAATCTTCCAGAATTTGTGTAAGGATACACAGTGTGCAGAGAAATCTGGAGCTTGTAGAACACACTCAGTTACGCAGATGACCGGTCGCATGACCGATCTGAGCTCCTAGACGACAGGTCGCACGATCGGTCGCAAAAGTGAGAAAAACGTCCAGAGAGTTTTGAGAAATTCCAAGCCCGCAATTTTAATTCAAGGACTGGTCGCACGACCGGTCTGAGCAGTGGACGACCGATCGTACGACCGGTCTTGGACAGTCCAGTGAGATTTGCCATGTGGCCCCTCCTGTTGAGTGATCGGACCGGTCGGACGACCGGTCCTAAGCTATGACAATCGGTCTTGGGCATGTTCTTCTGCTTTCTTTCTTCTTTTCTTTGACTTCTTCCTTTCATCGTTTGACGCTTAGTCCTTTGATCTTCTTTGCTTGTAAATGGCGTCTTTAAGTCTTTAATTGACGCATCCTCTCTATCATCCCTACAATCACAAATCCATGCATTAGGTTAGTTTATAAATCATGAAAACCTTGCATAATGAGTGATGAATTGGGGTTAAAGTACGCACAATTAAGAGCTCAACACACCCCCCAACCAACATTTTGCTAGTCCCGAGCAAAACATGCATGAAACCAATTCCATTTTCCAAAACCCAACTCTCCTTTAGAAACTATTTTTCTATACATCCCAAGACACACAAGTGTAAGATTCAGAAAAATTAGGTGGTAGAGGTTGAAACCATAAACTCTCAAGACATAATAAGTGTCCATATGAAATTCCCGCTGATTGATTGATAAATAGAAGAAATCGAACAAATTCAACCTAATGTGCATAGTGAAGGTTCATCTCATGAGTTTCCAGGATTATCTTCTTCATAGATCAACTAGACTATAGATCTCAAGGTATATAGAGCAACAACAAGCCAATGACAGGAATTTGCCTTACTGTCCTTCCGACGGCTTTCACACTACGTCCCATTTCCGGCTTTGGTTACGGGTAGACCATCCCCCGGTTGGTAATAGGTAGCCCTAATCGGAATTTTCCACCATTTTCCCATCATTCTCAATTTCATCCTTCCTCTTCCTTTTTCTTTTAAATTAGATAGGATTTTTAGAAATCCATATCTTTCGTTATTTTTCCTTGGACAAGGATGGACAAAGTACCCCAGCTTGGTTTCTCCACACCTTAAATCAAAGATTAGCTAATCCACAAATCACATAATCCTTTTAACCCATGAAAATCGTGTAATGTGAACTAGGTGTAAGAGTGTTCAAATTTTCTATCAATCACATAAATAGGGGAATTCACATATAAAACTATTATGCTAAGAGAAGTTCAAGACTTACAACTTCATACACTTCGTATCTCCTCTTCTTATACTCATATCATCTCGAATGCATAGAACAAAGTTTTCCAAAAGAGTTTTGAATTTTAGAGAAATCGAAAAATTTCTCCATAATTGCTCGAAATGTTACAAAACGCTGGATTCATCCAAGTGATCCTACACCCCCCAACCAAGTCTTGCATTGTCTTCGATGTAAAAGATGTTCAATGAGCAAAACATGAGAGAAATTCTAAAAATAAAAGGGAGTGAGGAATGATAGTACCTGAGAGAACAAAAAATGGAATTCTTCCTCCTTCTAACAAACCTATGAAGAAGGAAACGAAAGCAACCAAATCATATTCCTAACTACTTTATACTTCCATCAGACTAGAAGATCAATCATCCTGATACAAGGGATCAGTCAGAGGTATGGACATACCTTCTGAAGGAAACTTCTCAAAGAACGGCTTTAATCGCTGACCATTTCGCCTTAAAGATGTTGCTTGTTCCTTGGATTTAACAACTCGACGGTTCCATATGGGTAGACAGTTTGAACAATGTAGAGACTGGTCCATCGAGATCTCAATTTCCCCTGGAAATAAATGTAGGCGAGAATTATACAGAAGGACTTTTTTATTGATCGTGAATGTCTTATGAAGAATGTTCTTATCATGGAATATCTTTGTCTTGTCCTTGTAAATTCTCGCATTCTCATATGCTTCATTCCGGATTTCTGCAAGTTCATTTAATTGAAGTTTGCGCAACGAGCTTGTCTTGTCAGAATCAAAATTCATCTTCTTAATTGCCCAATACGCCCTATGTTCCAACTCCAAAGGCAAGTGACAAGCCTTCCCATAGACAAGTCTATAGGGAGACAGTCCAATAGGGATCTTAAAAGCGGTATGGTAAGCCCAAAGCGCATCGGTAAGTCGAAGCGACCAATCCTTGCGATCGGGGTTCACCATTTTTTCCAAAATATGTTTAATCTCTCTATTGGATATCTCAGCTTGTCCACTTGTTTGTGGGTGATAGGGGGTTATCACTTTATGATTGACGCCATATTTCTTCATTAAGGTTTCAAATGGGCGACTACAAAAGTGAGACCCTCCATCACTGATGATGACTCGAGGTGTTCCTAACCGGGAAAGAATATTCTCTTTTAAAAAACGAATGACTATTTTATGGTCATTATTCCGGCATGGGATCGCCTCGACCCATTTGGACACATAGTTAACGGCAAGTAAGATATAAATATTTCCAAAAGAAGATGGGAATAGACCCATGAAATCGATGCCCCAACAATAAAAAATTTCAATTATTAAGATGGGATTGAGTGGCATCATATTTCTACGGGAGATTCCTCCCAATTTCTGACATGGCTCAACTCATGTGTGTCCTTGAACATAGTGGGCCAATAAAACCCACATTGCAGAATTTTGGCTGTGGTCTTTTTAGCCGAAAAGTGGCCACCACATGCCTGAGAGTGACAAAAGGAGATAATACTTTGTTGTTCATCATCTGGTACACATCTCCTTATGATTTGATCGGGACAATACTTGAATAAGTATAGGTCGTCCCATAAGAATTTTTGCACCTCAGTGAAGAATTTATCCTTATCCTGCTTTTTCCAATGTGTAGGAATTGTACCTGTAGTAAGATAGTTAGCAATGTCCGCATACCATGGCAATTGGGAGACTTTAAAAAGTAGTTCATCAGGGAACATGTCATTGATCGCGGTCGTTTCAGGAGAATCGGTGAGAACAAGTCGAGAGAGATGGTCAGCCTACTACATTTTCTACTCCTTCTTATCACGTATCTCTATGTCAAATTCCTAGAGTAGAAGGTTCCATCTTAACAACCGTGGTTTAGCATCCTTCTTAGAGAGAAGGTACTTAAACGCGGCATGGTCTGTAAATATGATGATCTTGGATCCAATCAAGTAGGACCTAAACTTGTCCAAGCCAAAAACTACGGCTAAAAGTTCTTTTTCTGTAGTAGTGTAGTTTGCTTGGGCTGAGTTTAAGGTTCTACTTGCATAGTAAATAACACATGGCTTCTTCTCTTTTCTTTGGCCTAGCACAGCCCCAATAGCATAGTCACTAGCATCGCACATAATTTCAAAAGGAAGGCTCCAATCAGGTGGTTGTATTATGGGAGCACATGTCAACATACCTTTAAGTGTGGTAAAGGCATTTTGACAATCTTCATTCCACTCAAATGAATTCACCTTTTGAAGTAGGTTACATAAAGGACGAGAGAGTGAACTGAAGTCCTTTATGAACCTCCTATAAAATCCTGCGTGTTCCAAAAAGGACCGCACATCTCGTATACTCTTGGGTGGTGGAAGGTTAGAGATAAGATCATTTTTGCTTTGTCCACCTCGATTCCGTTTTGTGAAACGATGTGACCAAGTACAATTCCCTTTTGAACCATGAAGTGACATTTCTCCCAATTCAACACAAGGTTCTTCTCTTCACATCTTTTCAATACAGATTTCAAGTGCACAAGGCACTCATCAAAGCTACAACCAAATACTGAGAAATCATCCATAAAGACTTCAAGAATTATCCCCACCATATCAGAAAAGATACTCATCATACATCGCTGAAAAGTGGCAGGGGCATTGCATAGTCCAAACGACATCCGTCGATAGGCGAAAGTGCCGAATGGACATGTGAATGTAGTCTTTTCTTGGTCTTCAAGGGCGATCTCTATTTGGTTGTACCCTGAATAGCCATCAAGGAAGCAAAAATGGGAATGACCCACCAACCTTTCTAAAATTTGATCAACAAACGGTAGGAGAAAGTGGTCTTTCCTTGTGACAGTGTTTAGCTTCCTGTAGTCAATGCACATTCTCCAACCGGTAGTGACTCTGGATTGGTACAAGTTCATTATTGGCATTGGCTACGATGGTGATTCCGGATTTCTTAGGCACCACTTGAGTTGGGCTCACCCATTGACTATCGGATATTGGGTAAATAATACCTACATCCTGAAATTGCGGTTTTACCGCTTGTAGAGATACTCAGAGATATGCCTAATGTCCTAGAGGGGGGTGAATAGGACTTTTTGAATATCCAATTACAATTAAAACTAATCAAGTCAATCTTAGCAACCAAGATTATCACAATAACATTCCAGGCAATTATATGATGAATTTGTAAGCAAGGATTATCATAGGCATTTCATCAAACAGTTAGCATTCATGATTGACTAAACCATTCAACACAAAGCAATCATTCAATCTCACAATGCACAACGATTTATAGTGGTTCGGTTTCCCTACTCCACTCCCGGTTCCCGATCTCAACCTATGAGACCACTGGATTTCACTATAGTCTTGCTTTTAAATCAGGTTAACCATCAACCTTGACATCCTTTGATCTAGGACCGCGTTTATCATCCGCCGATGGCCCAATCCAGGGACTTGACGAGTTTGGATCTCAAACTCTCACCAAACCTAATCCAAGGACGGCCACGTACACTCCCGCCGGAGTTTCCCAATCCAGGGAATAATGATTCAATAAATGAACTCTTAAATATTAGACATACCTAGACGATTGAGCCCCGATTCGATGCCTTTGAGGAGTAGCTTCAGCTCCACGTGCTTCAGCTCCTCTTTGTGCTCCCAAGATTAGCTACCGATGCAAATGATGTGATTATGATTATGCTGGGTAGTTGGGAGAGAGTTGGTCAAGTTCCTCTTGCCTATTCAATGCAACTGGTTATGAGGGAACTACCAAACTTCAAGCATTCAATGGCTATAAACGACCTCATAAAGGTATTTCAAAGGTAGGTCAGCCACGAATGAAGATCTTGAGTTCATACTTCAAACCGAGCTTTGAATACTCAATGATAAGCCATTAATGGCTAAGTTTGAATGATGAACTCAAGGGAGTTAAGAGCAAAGAGGGTAGGAGGATGTGAGTAAAAGCTCTCTCTCTTAGCTCTTGAAGGGTGTTTTGAATGCATACAATGAAATACCACAAGTTATGGCTATATAGAGCCCCTAATGATAGCCCCAACGGATTTAAAAGGGTCACGTCCGACCTGTCAGAGAGAGGTCTCAACCGGTCGGACGAACCGGTCGAATTTAAAAAATCTGGGCCACATCTGGGTCTGACCGACCGGTCAAGACCGGTCGGCTCACCTTGCTGGACTAACTGTAATTTGCAGGCCGACCGGTCAAGACCGGTCGGCTGCCTTTCTGGTATAGAGCAGCATAGTTGCTGGACTGATTTAGACATTCTGGCCGACCGGTCAAGACCTGTCGGCTGTCCAGATTATTACTCCTACGAGGCTGCTGGACAGATTATGGCATAACTGGCCGACCGGTCAAGACCGCTTGGCTGTCAAACTGAAATTCTTACAGCAAGATTGTTGTCTTGTTGATGTCCATGGCCAACCGGTCAAGACCGGTCGACTGACCAGATGAAGTTATCACAACAAGTGTTGTTGTGTTGATGAGCCTGGCCGATCGGTCAAGACCGGTCGGGTGTCTAGACACTTTTATTTCAGCAAGGTTGCTGGATGAACTTTGAAGTTTTGGCCGATTGGTCCAGACCGGTCGGCTGTCTAGATGATCTTGTCACAGCAGGTTTTGCTGGATCAGGTCCTACAACACAGGAGTGGATCACATTCAAAGATGAGGCATGAAGTGATTTGGTGCATGGGGTCCAATGTTTGGACATATCTTCAATTAAGATTCGCACCAGCCGTGGACCACAAGTCTGATCAACTTGTGCAAGGGTCGAGAGGGAATGGGATAAGATAGGTGAGTTATTACGCCATTCTTTAATGTTTTGGATTTCCTATGGTCGATCTATATGCAACTTACCTGAGATCTTGTTTCAGCTTAAGCTTGAGCAATAGAAGAAGCATAGTCTTCAAGTCTTTGATCTTCAAATCTTCGACCGGGGCTCACACGACAAGATGTGACCAACCAACACGTCAATTGACAAAATAAAGTGTACTAACAATCTCCCCCTTTGTCAATTGCTTGACAAAACATCTAACCTAGACAAATCATGACTTCCTTATCATGATTGACCCTTAAACAGAAAGAAATATACACCCAATTACATGTCTTTACAGATATACACAATGATCTTTACAAAAGGACATGTACAGACTCGATTTTCTTCAAAATCTTCCCCTCAATGCTTGCACCTACAAAGTCCTGCAAAAAGATATAATCGGGCCTTCTAGGTGGGATGATTCTCCCCCTTTTTGTTAGTAATTGACAAGGGTTAGCCAGCAAAGAGATATGTCTAAGAAAACTGCAAGGCTAGCGTCGAAAATATGTCAATCACATAAAACAGGGAAGAGATATAGAAATTTAAGCCCTGAGGAGATTTAAAGAACAAATCATGCCAGATATACAAGCAATCATGAAAGCATAGAGGGCTTATAGCCCAATCAACCAACCACCCCTCTAGATGTATATCTAGACAACCACAGAACACAAAGCATGAGCTAAAAAGGGCAAATGTGCCCAAACCATCTAACCTCCCACAGATATTCAATAAAAGATCAAGAGCTCATATAAAAAGATATAACTATAGAAAATAGCATCCATACATATACCAAAATGGGCAAGCAGCCCAATGTAAATATGTATCAATCCGTAAAATATACAGACAACGCATAGAAAGATAGTGCATGAAATCCAGACAATGTCGTTGGTCATACAAAAAGGAACTGTGACCAAGACATGAGACTAGTAATCTGTTCCATCTCCCAGATCAGGGGGTGGAACGTACCCACGCGCTGCGCGCTCCCACATCTCTATGCGCCTCTCCAACTGTGCAAGGTGAGTCACAAGAGCCTCCTGCTGTACAAGAATGGTGGCCTGACCCTGCAAAAGCTGGTCCCCACTTTGCTCGATCCTGTCTAGCCGCTGAAATAGGCGCTCCTGAAGCTGACGAAGCTCAGCAATGTATGAAGGAGGATCCACGGAAGGGGATCGTCATCGAGAAAAAGCTCTAGGAGGCGTACTGAATCGACCCGGAGCAGCTTAAGGATCGAGGGATGGATCAGAGGAAGGAGCAGAAGGTGAATGTGGGAAGGGCCAGTGGAGGCAGGTGGAGCCTCAGGCTAAGACGGCTCAACCGGATCCTACTGCTGCTCCTGCAGAAGACAACTCTGGATGACTTCTTTTGTAAGCTCCATACGAGCAATGAGGGTACGGTTGATAATGACAGGCTTGTGAACTTTATCAAAACCGATAATGTCAATCTCAGCAGCTAATTTGCATATAAGATGCCCAAAAGGAAGACTAGAGGAGTTTCCATCGTCTCGCAAGATAACCTGGTGAATGATGGACATGATCCGGGATGGGAGGCACAGCGGATGACCCTGACCTACACGATAGAGCACACGAAACATGGTTTCGGTGACATCCGCCTTGTTGCTCATCCGAGGGTATACATTGCGGAAGAAAAGGTTGTGAAGTAGGCAAAAATCCCATAACATGGAGGACGCTCGAAGCGCACCTCCAACCCATTTGGGTGTCCCATCACCACATAGGAAGTTGGCAATAACGATGTTAGGTTTGGGACCCAGCGAGGTAAAATCAAAAGGAGATTCTTTAACAATGGGGATTCCAACGAATTCGGAGATGGATTTCAAAGTAAAAACGCATAGCTGATCACCAACCTCAACTTTAAAAGAGGGGGGAGAGGTGGTGACATGGACACAAGAGGCATAGAATTTTTGAACCACGTCAAACTGTACAGGCCTCCCCATGTGGAGTACGAGACCCCAATTTATGGCGTTCAACATGGGAAGAACATTACAGTTGGCCACGTCATCCAATTTGACGGACTTTTCACACACCACCTCTTTGTCCTTGAAGTCATCCCAATGGGTGGAATGGGATGAAACATTTTTACCCAAGGATTGAGATTTAAGAGGGGGAGCGAAAGATGAGGCAAGCCCCTTTCCCTTTTGAAGCGGTTTTCTTGGATTTTAAAGGGCGAGGAGGAGGTTTAGCTTTTGCCTTGGACCGATCACTCCGCCTCAAGGGGAGCTCATCTTCACTCTCTTGGGAAAACATTAAAGAAACAACAAAATACCCTAAATCACTCCGAGATATGAAAGGAAGAGATTTAACAAGGAAGGATGAGAGTGAATCCCTTACCAATGGAGTGAGAATGGAGAGGAGCAATGTAGAGGAGGTTAGAAACTCTAATCTGGCCAAAAATCACCTTGGAATCACCTTGGAATGCAAGAGGGGGAGCTGGAGCAGCAAGTGGAGGTGAGAAAATGGAAGAAGGAGTGACTTAAATGAGCTCCAACTGTTTATAAGGACCCCCCCACGGACGGTTGACGCACGGGCAGACCGGTCTTAGGGTTGCTCGGCCGGTCGTGACCGGTCGTGTGGAGTGAATCTGGTGCGACTAGCCATGTCTGATGGCAGCCCGACCGGTCTTGACCGGTCGGATGGCGTAAATACCTTGAGACCAGACAGGTCTTGCTGAAGGCCGACCGGTTGGCAGGCAAATTTTCACAAGTTTGAACAGCGACAGAGGAATTCTACACTGGATTTGCTGGATAGAAAATCTGTCCTTTGGACAGACCATTATCATTTAAACCAAGTACCCTAACTAAGGATACAACATCCATGGTCAAGATGTACCAAGGTACAACCCAATACAAAATGAGGGACCCTTAAAGGTCCAGATTTAAAGATAGAAGATAGAAAATGGGACTATGTTCCCGAATATATGTAGAGAGCAATGTAAAAAGAGACAAAGGTCCTCAGATTTACCTATACAGAACGAATAGAGAGGCTTATTCCTCAGATATTACCCGCAAAACATACACTTGTTAGGTAAACTAGACACACCCAACACCAATGGACTTTTGGAGGTTCGCAAAGTGAACCGAGTCCAAAGGTTTCATTAGGATGTTAGCTAGCTGATTCTCGGTAGGCACATGTTCGAGAGATATTATGTGATCTTCAACCAATGCTCGAATAAAGTGATGCCTAATATCGATGTGCTTAGTGCGCGAGTGCTGAACCAGATTTTTCGAAATATTTATGGCACTAGTATTGTCGCAAAATAAAGTCATTGTGCCTTGTTTAATCCCATAATCGGTCAAGGTTTGTTTCATCCATAATAATTGGGTACAACAACTTCCAGCAGCAATATACTCTGCTTCGGCTGTGGATAAAGAAATGGAGTTTTGTTTCTTACTATGCCACGCCACAAGGCAATTTTCAACATAAAAACACCCACCGCTGGTTGATTTACGATCATCCATGTTTCCAGCCCAATCGACATCTGAATACCCTGCAATATCTGTAGATGAATCAAAGGGGTACCAAAGACCGTATTCGGTAGTGCATCCTATAAACCGGATGATTCGTTTAACAGCGGTAAGGTGAGATTCTTTGGGATCAGCCTGAAACCGAGCTCAAGCACCTACACTAAATGCAATATCTGGTCTACTAGCAGTGAGATAAAGAAGACTACCAATCATGCTTCTATAAAGATGTTGATCTACACTTTTTTTTGCAAGCTTTTTCGATAGTTTAACAGTGGTGCTCATAGGTGTAGTGTAAGATCGACCAGAATCTAAGCCAAATCTATTAACAAGATCTTTAGCATATGTGGCTTGACTAATGAATATACCTGATGCAAGTTGTTTTACTTGTAGCCCTAGAAATATGTTAAGTTCTCCTACCATACTCATCTCAAATTCAGATGTCATTAATTTAGCAAAGGAGATGGACATTTTCTCACATGTGGATCCAAAAACAATGTCATCCACATAAATTTGGGCAATCAACACAGAATTCTCGGCTTCTCTTATAAAGAGAGTTTTGTCGACATTCCCCCTAGCAAAATCATGGTCTATAAGAAAGTGAGTTAAGCGTTCATACCATGCACGAAGAGCTTGCTTGAGTCCGTAAAGAGCCTTTTTCAATCGGTACACTTTGTGAGGATACTTAGGATCAATGAATCCCTTTGGTTGTTCAACATACACTTCCTCATCAAGAATACCATTCAAGAAGGCACTTTTTACATCCATTTGAAATAATTTGAACTTTAAAGCACAAGCAACAGCCATAAGAATTCTAATAGACTCGAGTCTAGCTACGGGGGCAAATGTTTCATCAAAATCAATACCTTTAATTTGTGAATATCCCTGAGCAACTAACCGAGCCTTATTTCGTATTACATTTCCAGATTCATCGGATTTATTCTTGAAAATCCATTTGGTTCCAATAACATTTTTCCTTTCAGGCCTGTCGACCAGATACCAAACCTCATTTCAAATGAATTGTTGAAGCTCTTCTTGCATTTCAAGGATCCAGAATTCATCATTTAGAGCTTCATCAGCATTTTTTGGTTCTATTTTAGAAGTGAAACACAAGTGACTGTTGACTACCTCCAACTGTCTCCTGGTTTTGACACCAACGCTAGGATCCCCAATGATTTGATTGATGGGGTGATCCTTGACAATTTGTACATCACCAGGAGCAGTAGGGGCATTTGGAGATGAGGGTTGTTTATCAGATTTTCCTATCTCGCATATACCCTCATCTTCTTCTTCATCACCTGGAGACACAGATTTATCTAGGCTATCATCTACAGTCACATTAATTGACTCTTGAACTGATGAGGTACGAAGGTTGTAGACACGAAAAACTCTACTATTTAATGAGTACCCTAAGAAGATACCCTCATCACTCTTGGAGTCAAACTTTCCCAAATTTTCTCGGTCTCTTAGAATATAACATGTACTACCAAAGACCTTAAAGTATTTCACATTAGGTGTCTTTCCACACCACAGTTCATAAGCAGTTTTGTTTAGACCTGCCCTTAAATAAACTCGATTTATAATATAGCAGGCAGTGTTTACTGCTTCGGCCCACAGATTTTGTGCGAGATTCTTATTATTAAGCATAGCTATGGCCATATCCAACAATACTCAATTTTTCCTTTCAGCAACCCCATTTTGTTGTGGTGTTTTGGGTGCTGAGAACTCATGGTGAATACCCAATTCATCGCATAATGCCTTCAAACGATGATCTTTAAATTCACCACCGTGATCACTCCTGATTCTTGCTACCATGTATCCTTTCTCATTGTGAAGTCGCTTCACTAGTTTTTGAAATTCTTTAAAAGTGTCAGATTTTTCTCTTAGGAAGGCGACCCATGTGAATCTAGAGTAATCATCAACGACTACAAAGAAGTATCGTTTTCCACCTTGGCTAAGTACCCTGGTAGGACCAACTAGGTCCATGTGTAGCAGTTCAAATGGTTTTGATGTGACCAGGATAGAGGTTCTCTTGTGTGCAACCTTGATTTGTTTACCTTTTTGGCATGCGATGCACACGGCATTTGGTCTTTTACCCATCTTTGGTAGACCTCTCACCAAATTTTTCTGACTCAGTTTAAACAGATTTCTATAATGTACATGACCGAGTTGATGGTGCCATAGTTCTGTTTCATTCTAAACGGCCACATGACACATGGTGGGGGAGCTTGAATTGTTGTGATTTTCAATGACATAGCAGTTGTCTCCTGTGCGTAGACCTTTCATGACTAATTTTCCTGTGGAGTTCAGGATCTTGCACATATCTTTGGAGAAGCTTACTGAGTGCTCTTCATCACAAATCTATGAGATACTGAGTAAGTTGTGTTTAAGGCCATCAACATACAACACATTTTCAATTTCGGGCAAACCTGGCCCCATGATGGTTCCTTTACCAATGATTTTAGCCATGCTCCCATCACCAAATGTGACAGACCCACCATCAAATTTGTCATATGCACAAAATTGAGATCTATCACCTGTCATGTGTGTAGAACAACCACTATCCAAGTACCATCTAGGGATATTCCCAGCTTTTAGGGCAGTATGAATGACCAAACACTTGTTCTTTACAACCCATTTAGTTGTTGTCCTTTTATGAGGGGTATTCTTATGGTGAGATTTTCTAGTTTTCTTGGGAGAATCAGATTTTCCTTTTTCACGCAAGAGAAGATCAGTTTTCAAATTCAGCATTTTAACTTGCTCCAGTAGTTCAACCATCCTCTTGTCCTTCCTAGGATAATTCTTTCAAATGTTTCCTCTTTTTGGTGAAGTATGCATGGGAGGATACCAATAAGCTTGCACATTTTTCCCGGTCGGTACAAATTTACCTTTCAAGTTTCTGACCGGATTTTTGAACACCATGCACTCAAACTTTAAGTGGTCAATGTCTCCACAAGCATGGCAAACAGGAGATGCTTTGGTTTTACTTCCCGATGCACCATGATCTTTTCTTACCATAGGATGGACTGAGGTAGTTTTTGAAGTGTGACTGTCATAACCCAAACCTCTTCTGTCCATTGGCGATCTTACGACACCTAGGAGTTTTTTAAGGTTTTCTTCTCCTTGGGCGAACCATCTTCTGGAGTCAACGACTTGACACTTAAGACAATCAATTTCAGTGTTCGCCTCTTTGAGTTCTTTCTCAAGTCTAGCATGCTTGTCTAGAGATTCACCACTTATGAGCTTTTTCTTTTCTTGTTCAAGCTCATCATTCTTCCTTTTCAGTTCTTCTAGATCTTGACCCATCTTTTTATTCTCAATTTTCAATCCGTCAATATTTTTTGTCAATTTGTCATTTTCACGTTCATTTGGCCCAACTTTTTAATGGTATTCATATTTTCAATGTATAGTTGGTTATATACCTCCTGAAGGCCTTCATCCTCATTCTCATCATCACTCAAGGAATCATTTTCAGTGTTAGAGGATTCATGATCATCAATGTCTCCGGTGATCTTTGCAATGGGCTCAATTTGAGGCACAATATCAGTGATGGAGGCCATTAGAATTTTGATTGAACCTTGCTCCTACTCACTTTGGTATATGTATGATTCTGATTCAGATTCTTCAGTCTCATCCCATGTAGCCACCATTGCCTTTTTCTTGGCTTTATTATCGGTGCACTGGGATGCGATGTGACCAAATCCTCTACACTTGTAGCATTGAGGATCTTTGGACTTAAAAAATTTTCCTTTGTTGTTCTTGGAGTCAAAAGGTTTACCCTTCTAGTAGGGTTTCCTTCTAGAAGTATTTCCCCTAGTTTTGAAGAATTTTTGAAATTTCTTGGCCATAAGTACCATTTCTTCTAAGTCTGGATCTTCCTCACTTTCGCATTCAGAATCTTGTTTCTTGTGAGAAGATTTCAGGGCTGTACTTTTGGATTTAGAGGGAGTTTTGAAACGTAGCTCATAGGTTTGAAGGGACCCTAGTAATTCTTCAACTTTCATGGTATTTAGGTCCCTACATTCTTCTATGGTAGTAACTTTGGAAGAGAACCGTTCCAGTAGGGATCTCAGAATTTTCCTACACAGTCTATTCTCCGGAATAGGATCCCCCAAGCCCCACATTTCATTTGTGATCTTGTTCAGTTTGGTATAGAAATCAATAAATGTTTCGTGCTCCTCCATAGTAATGTTTTCAAATTGTGTAGAGAGGCGCTCAAGTTTTGAGTTTTTAACAATGCTTGTTCCTTCATGAGTAACTTCAAGAATGTCCCATGCCTGCTTACTGGTTGTGCAATTTTGAATCCGGCCAAATTCATCTTTAGACACTGAACAAAAAATGGCATTCAGGCCTTTGGCATTATGAACACATTGAGCTTTATCATAATCGGTCCACATCGCCTTATCTCCTGGCCTGAGGACATCTGGTTCACCTTCCTTACATATAGTGTCCATTGGGGGTTTATATCCAATATTAATCATGTCCCTAACAGTCCGAATCAATAGATTCCAAAAAGATGCGCATTCGGGCTTTCCAGTATGGATAGTTTGACCCATCAAAGAAGGGAGGCTTAGTAACGGATGTAGAGTCCTCTCTAAACATATTTTCAAGTTCTCTTAGGATCTCACTCCGGGTTTTTAAACATGAGCGGAGGAACCCGCTCTGATACCAATTGAAATTGCGGTTTTACCACTTGTAGAGATACTCGGAGATATGCCTAATGTCCTAGAGGGGGTGAAGTAGGACTTTTTGAATATCCAATTACAATTAAAACTAATCAAGTCAATCTTAGCAACCAAGATTATCACAATAACATTCTAAGCAATTATATGATGAATTTGTAAGCAAGGACTATCATAGGCATTTCATCAAACAGTTAGCATTAATGATTGACTAAACCATTCAACACATAGCAATCATTCAATCTCACAATGCACAATGATTTATAGTGGTTCGGTTTCCCTACTCCACTCCCTGTTCACGATCTCAACCTACAAGACCACCGGATTTCACTATAGTCTTGGTTTTAAATCAGGTTAACCATCAACCTTGACATCCTTTGATCTAGGATCGCGTTTACCATCCGTCGATGGCCCAATCCAGGGACTTGACGAGTTTGGATCTCAAACTCTCACCAATCCTAATCCAAGGACGGTCATGTACATTCCCGCTGGAGTTTCCCAATCCAGGGAATAGTGATTCAATAAACGGACTCTCAAATACTAGACATACCTAGACGATTGAGCCCCGATTCGATGCCTTTGATGAGTAGCTTCAGCTCCACGTGCTTCAGCTTCTCTTTGTGCTCCCAAGATCAGCTACCGATGCAAATGATGTGATTATGATTATGCTGGGTAGTTGGGAGAGAGTTGGTCAAGTTCCTCTTGCCTATTCAATGCAACGGTTATGAGGGAACTACCAAACTTCAAGCATTCAATGGCTATAAACAACCTCATAAAGGTATTTCGAAGGTAGGTCAGCCATGAATGAAGATCTTGAGTTCATACTTTAAACCGAGCTTTGAATACTCAATGATAAGCCATTAATGGCTAGGTTTGAATGATGAACTCAAGGGAGTTAAGAGCAAAGAGGGTAGGAGGATGTGAGTAAAAGCTCTCTCTCTTAGCTCTTGAAGGGTGTTTTGAATGCATACCATGAAAGACCACAAGTTATGGCTATATAGAGCCCCAAATGATGGCCCCAACGGATCTAAAATGGTCACGTCCGACCTGTCAGAGAGAGGTCTCAACCGGTCGGACGGACCGGTCGAATTTAAAAAATCTGGGCCACATCTGGGTCTTACCAACCGGTCAAGACCGGTCGGCTCACCTTGCTAGACTAACTGCAATTTGCAGGCCGACCGGTCAAGACCGGTCAGGTGCCTTTCTGGTATAGAGCAGCATAGCTACTGGACTGATTTAGACATTCTGGCCGATCGGTCAAGATAGGTCGGCTGTCAAACTGAAATTCTTACAGCAAGATTGTTGTCTTGTTGATGTCCATGGCCGACCGGTCAAGACCGGTCGACTGACCAGATGAAGTTATCACAGCAAGTGCTGTTGTGTTTATGAGCCTGGCCGACCGGTCAAGACCGGTCGGCTATCTAGACACTTTTATTTCAGCAAGGTTGCTTGATGAACTTTGAAGTTTTGGCCGATCGGTCCAGACCGGTCGGCTGTCTAGGTGATCTTGTCACATCAGGTTTTGTTGGATCAGGTCCTACAACATAGCAGTGGATCACATTCAAAGATGAGGCATGAAGTGATTTGGTGCATGGGGTCCAATGTTTGGACATATCTTCAATTACGATTGTTGAGCTCTTAATTGTGCATATTCTAACCCCAATTCATCACTCATTGTGCGAGGTTTGCATGATTCAAAGGCTAATTAAATGTATGCTTTGTAATTACAGGAATGAGAGTGAACTCTGCTTAATTGAAGATGAAAAGGCCCATTTAAGAACCTTGGATGAAGAACTAAGGCGCACCAAAGAAAGAAGGAAGCAAGGAGAGAAGAAAGTAGAAGAAAGAAAGGAAGAAAAAAGAAGAAAGAAGAAGCCAACCGGTCTTGACCGGTCGACCAAGGGAGCCAGACCGGTCTTGACCGGTCAGCTGAGCACGCTGGACTGATAAGCTAGGCCAGACCGACCGGTCTTGACTGGTCGGTCAGAGGATTTTTTGGCTTGGAAGCTTGCTGGACTGAATACAAGGGAGGCCCGACCGGTCGTGACCGGTCGGCCAGCCCAGTCCGACTGGTCCAGACCGGTCGGCCACGTGAAGAAACGGAAATTTCCAATCCTGGCGCCGAATTTCTCTGCGCACTGCGTAACTCTTACGCAGATTCTCGATTCTTCTGAAGTTGTGGAGCCTCCATACTATAAAAGGACACCTAGGGATCGTTCCTAGGGCATCTTAGAGGGGTTTAAGCAAGCTTGGAGGCGGCGGAAGTAGATTTCGGAGTTCTACAACTTCTTCTAGTTTGTTTTGCTGTTTTTATGAGTTTTTTTTTTTTGTTGTTTCATGTTTCCTTAGATCATGACCAGTTAAACCTCTTAGCTAGGGCTAAGAGGTGAAGCTTGTAGTGGATACAAGATGTTTCAATTCGTATTCAGTTGGTTTTAAGTTTGGAATTCATGATTATGAACTATGGTTTGAAGTTTATACAAGCTTTAAGTAGTTTTTCTTAGTCTTATGATGACTCATGGATGTTTGGGAGAATTACTTAAATTCTTAATTGGTTTGCATCAGTCTAGACCTGTATGATCCGAGGAATTGGAGTGCGCTTTAGTACTATGATCTTCATGTGGGGACTTCCTACCAAAGTTCTACTTTTCTGAATTTCTATAATGTGTATGGATTGTGCATGTGATTTGAATCAAGTTCAAATCATGATCTAGCCTTGTCTTGTGACAGGACTTGAGGATGGTTATGATTGTGAACTGAACCTTTTGGAATGGGGAATGACCTATGCAATTGAGCATGCTCAGCTCAGCCTACATTGAGTGAATCTTATGCATTGAACTTACATATAACAGATTGTTTGGTTTAACAGCTATATCATCCGACTAGATAGATCTTAATATCGATTCTAGTTGAGAGAGTGAGAAACTACAGTGGATTGAACATCAAGGATTGCTACAAGTGGATCCTTGAACACCTAGTGCCTTTTTATAATTAGTTTAAAATTGTTACTCACATCAACCTTATTCAAAATCTGATTGTTAGCTTTCAATAGACACTTTTGGATGTGTTTGTGAAATCCTACATAAGTCCCTATGGATCGACCTCGGTCTTACCGAGTTTATTACTACATCGCAACCCTACACTTGGGGAAGCGAATAAGTTTTTTACGCCGCTGCCGGGGACTTTGACGGTATTCACGAATTTCTGAAATTAGTATCTATTTAGGATTTTTAGGATTTTAGAACTAACTTAGTCTGTTTTATGTGATTTTTCTTTTTGCAGGGATTTCTAGGAAGCTGAAGAAGATATAAGGAGTTTAAGTGCCAAATCAGGTTCTATCCTTCTAAACTTTACTCTTCTTCTTCTCCTATTCATTCCTATCATAATCATCTCTTGTAGAGTGGGTGGAGACTCCTTTTGGATCTCTGAAAGGTCGGCCTTGTGCCACCTGGATTCCTATCAGTCGGCTCTGCCGTCTTGGATCACCTTGTGCTCAGAGATTTCTTTTCTCACCTCTACTCCTCTTTCTCCTTTTTCTGCACTTTTTCTCAAAAGATTCAAAGAGTGGGTGGGGATTCTCTGAACCCCTATTGACCAGGAGAAATCGGTCTCTATCCTTGCTTCTGGCTTAGCCATTGCAGGACACTTTGTGCTTCGGTCTTAAAGAAGAGTGAAGAAAGGGAGGAAGAATTCTTCTTTCTTTTTGTTTCATATTTTTAGTTTTGCATGCCACATTGGGCTCGGGATTCCAATAACCGACTCATAAGTGAAGGGGGGATAGTAGAAGGAATTGACAGAGAGCCACGTGCTAGGAGACATCTAGACTCTCCAATTTTGTCTGAAAATATAGCTGTGAATCAACCTAATCCAATGGCCAATCCTAATCAGGGCTAAAACCAAACTGAAACGGGGGAGAATGTGGTTGAGGATGTCCTTCGACCTAGAACTTTACGTGACTTCTTGCAACCAGCAAAAGCGAGCACTCCCTCATGCATAGTATTTCCACCAAATGCAGGGAATGTGGATTTGAAATCGGGAGTGATCCAACTTCTCCCTAAATTCCATGGATTAGACAGTGAAAGTGCCTATCAACACCTTAAGGAGTTTGATGAGGTAATAACCACCACGCACTTTGCTAATGTGACTGACGATGTGGTGAGACTTAAATTATTTCCTTTTACTCTTAAAGATAAAGAAAAAGGTTGGCTTCATGCATTAAGGCCATGATCAATTGGTGCATGGACTGATATGCATAGGGAATTCATAAAAAAATTCTTCCCTACTCACAAAACAAACATGTTAAAGCGCCTTATCATGAACTTTGCCCAAAAAGAAGATGAAACCTTCTTCCAATGTTGGGAGAGGTTTAAGGACCTATTAAATGCATGCCCACATCATGGCTATGAAATTTGACGGGTTATAAGCTTTTTCTATGAAGGACTGACTTCACCCATGCGCCAATTCGTAGAGATGATGTGTAATGGAGAGTTCATGAATAAGGAGGCTGATGAAGCATGGGATTATTTGGAAGAATTGGCTGAGAATGCACAGTCTTGGGATACATCAAATTCCAAGACTGGCCAACAAAAGGAAAAAGGAGGATTGTATGTCTTATCGGAAGAGGATAGCATAAGTGCACAAGTGGCTAGCCTCACAAGAAAGGTCGAAGCCATGGAATTGAGGAAAGGAGAAACGATTAACTCCAATGACGTTGAAACTGTTTGTGGAATTTGTGCCGGAAATCTACATGCAACACAAGAGTGTCCCACAATTTCAGCAGTTCAGGACATCTTACAAGAACAATCCAATGCCATAAACAGTTATCAACGGCAATTTGGTGCTCCAACTTCAAACACGTTTAATGCTAGTTGGAAGAATCATCCCAATTTCAGTTGGAGGAATGGACCCACTGCGAATGCAGCCCCCATCCCTCAAGCTCAACCTATACTAGGTCCATCTCTAGTCATTACTCCAATAGTGACGCTAGAGGAGATGTTGGGTGCATTCGTATCGGTCCAAGCTGAGTATAACAAGACAAATTCTCTAAAAGTAGATGGGTTCATGCAAGAGCAATTAAAATTCAATCAAAATTCAACTCAAGCCATCAATGAATTGAAAACATCACTGGCTAGAGTTGAATCTCATCTTAGTGTTAGAGAGAAGGGCACACTTCCTGCCCAACCTCTTCCTAACCCAAGAACCTAGTTTGAGATATAAGATGCAAGCTCATCCTCCCACCACACGGAACATGTTCAAGCTATCACCACTTTGAGAAGTAGGAAAGAAATTGACAAATCTAATCCGGTGAAGGCCCGAGAGCCTAAGGATCCGAAAATTTCAAAGAGGATGATAGCTCAAACAACACTCCACAAGAGAAAGAACCGGAAAGGCAATACAAGCTGGTTGCTCCATTTCCACAAAGGTTGATTTCACCTAAACCCTTAGATAAAAATCTGAAAATTTTAGAAGTATTCAAGCAGGTGAAGATCAACATCCCGCTGTTGGATGCAATAAAACAAATACCATCGTATGCCAAATTTCTAAAGGAATTATGTACAGTCAAAAGGAAACACAATGTTCACAACAAAGTACTTTTGACCGAGAATTTGAGCGCCATCATCAAACAAGAGGTGCCCCAAAAATACAAGGATCCGGGTAGTCCAACCATCTCATGCATCATAGGAGACTACCGGATTAAACAAGCCTTACTCGACTTGGGGGCAAGTGTGAATCTCATTCCATACTCAATCTACGAGCAACATGGGTTAGGTGAATTGAAACCAACCAAAACCACACTCCAACTTGCTGATAGATCCATCCGTATACCAAGAGGAATGATTGAGGATGTTCTAGTCCAAGTTGATAAATTCTACTACCCAGTAGACTTTATTGTCTTGGATACACATCCCGTGATAGGCACCGGTGCTCAAATTCCCATCATACTTGGATGACCGTTTCTAGCTACTTCAAATGCGATTATCAATTGTAGAAACGGACTTGTACAAATGTCCTTTGGAAATATGACCCTTGAGCTTAACATATTTGATTTATGCAAACAACCACGGGAGGTTGATGATGATATCCACGAGCTAAACATGATTGAATCATTTGTGGAAGATACAGTCCCCTTGTCACTATCTTCCAACCCTTTGGAGGCATGTGTGGCTCATTCTTATGAGATAAATGATGACACAATACAAGAGATGGATGCCATACTAGAGGTGATGCCGGTGCTTGATAATAAAAGATGGAGGGCCCTATTTGAGCCTTTGCCTGTAAACGAGAACAAGGCCCTCCCATCCAACATCAAGGCACCAACACTCGACCTAAAACCATTACCAAGTGAGCTGAAATATGTTTATTTAGGTCGAGATGAGACATATCCAGTGGTGATTTCTTCCCACTTGGATGAGGAACAAGAGAGTAGGCTAATGGCCACTCTATTAGAGCACAAGAGTGCCATTGGATGGTCGATTGCGGATCTCAAAGGCATAGACCCACTGATTTGTACTCATCGCATACACCTTGAGGATAATGCGAAGACATCTAGGCAACCACAAAGACGGCTAAATCCAAACATGAAGGATGTGGTTAAGGCCGAAGTAGTAAAACTATTGGATGTGGGTATTATTTACCCAATATCCGATAGCCAATGGGTGAGCCCAACTCACATGGTGCCTAAGAAATTCGGAATAACCATCGTAGCCAATGCCAATAATGAACTCGTGCCAACTAGAGTCACTACCGGTTGGAGAATGTGCATTGACTATAGGAAGCTAAACACTGTCACGAGGAAAGACCACTTCCCCCTACCATTTGTTGATCAAATTTTAGAACGGTTGGCGGGTCATTCCCACTTTTGCTTCCTTGATGGCTATTCAGGGGTACAACCAAATAGAAATTGCCCGTGAAGACCAAGAAAAGACTACATTCACATGTCCATTTGGCACTTTTGCCTATCGACGGATGCCGTTTGGACTATGTAATGCCCCTGTCACCTTTCAGCGTTGTATGATGAGTATCTTTTCTGACATGGTGGGGACCATTCTCGAAGTCTTCATGGATGATTTTTCCGTATTTGGTTGTAACTTTGATGAGTGCCTTGGGCACTTAAAATCTGTGAAGAGAAGAACCTTATGCTGAATTGGGAGAAGTGCCACTTCATGGTTCAAAAGGGAATTGTACTTGGTCACATCGTTTCACAAATGAAAATCGAAGTAGACAAAGCAAAAATTGATCTTATCTCTAACCTTCCACCACCCAAGAGCATACGAGATGTACGGTCTTTTTTAGGACACGCAGGATTCTATAGAAGGTTCATAAAGGACTTCAGTTCACTCTCTCGTCCTTTATGTAACCTACTTCAAAAGGAAAATTCATTCAATTGGAATGAAGAATGTCAAAAGGCCTTTACCACCCTTAAGGGTATGTTGACATGTGCTCCCATACTGCAACCACCTGATTGGAGCCTTCCTTTTGAGATTATGTGCGATGCTAGCGACTATGCTATTAGGGCCGTGCTAGGCCAAAGAAAAGAGAAAAAGCCACGTGTCATCTACTATGCAAGTAGAACCCTAAACTCAGCCCAAGCAAACTACACCACTACTGAAAAAGAACTTTTAGCCGTAGTTTTTGCCTTGGACAAGTTTAGGTCCTACTTGATTGGATCCAAGATCATTATATTCACTGACCATGCCGCGCTTAAGTATCTTCTCTCTAAGAAGGATGCTAAACCACGGTTGTTAAGATGGATCCTTCTACTCCAGGAATTCGACATAGAAATACGTGATAAGAAAGGAGTAGAAAATGTAGTAGCTGACCATCTCTCTCGACTTGTCCTCACAAATTCCCCTGAAACGACTGCGATCAATGACATGTTTCCTGATGAACAACTTTTTGCTGTTTCCCAATTGCCATGGTATGCGGACATTGCTAACTATCTTGCTACAGGTACAATTCCTACACATTGGAAAAAGCAATATAAGGATAAATTCTTCACAGAGGTGCGGAAATTCCTATGGGACTGACTCATACTTATTCAAGTATTGTCCCAATCAAATCATAAGGAGATGTGTCCTAGATGATGAACAACAAAGTATCATCTCCTTCTGTCATTCGCAAGCATGTGGTGGCCACTTTTCGGCTAAAAAGACCACAGCGAAAATTCTGCAATGTGGGTTTTATTGGCCCACCATGTTCAAAGACACACATGAGTTTTGCAAAACATGTGAACCTTGTCAGAAATTGGGAGGAATCTCCCGTAGAAATATGATGCCACTCAATCCCATCTTGATAATCGAAATATTTGATTGTTGGGGCATCGATTTCATGGGTCCATTCCCATCTTCTTTTGAAAACGCATACATCTTGCTTGCCGTAGATTATGTTTCCAAATAGGTCGAGGCCATCCCTTGCACTGAATAATGACCATAAAACGGTCATTCGCTTCTTAAAAGAGAATATTCTTTCCCGGTTTGGAACACCTCGAGTCATCATAAGTGATGGAGGGTCTCACTTTTGCAATCGCCCTTTTGAAACCTTAATGAAGAAATATGGCGTAACATACAAAGTGAGCACTCCCTATCACCCACAAACGAGTGGACAAGCTGAGATATCCAATAGGGAGATTAAACACATTTTAGAGAAAACGGTGAACCCCGATCGCAAGGATTGGTCACTTCGACTTACCGATGCGCTTTGGGCCTACCATACTACTTTCAAAACCCCTATTGAAATGTCTCCCTATAGACTTGTCTATGGGAAGGCTTGTCACTTGCCTGTGGAGTTGGAACATAGGGCATATTGGGCAATTAAGAAGATGAATTTTGATTCTGACAAGGCAAGCTCGTTGCGCAAACTACAATTGAATGAACTTGCAGAAATCCGGAACGAAGCATATGAGAATGCGAGAATTTTCAAGGAAAAGACGAAGATATTCCATGATAAGAATATTCTTCGCAAGACATTCATGATCAATAAAAAAGTCATCATGTATAATTCTCGCCTACATCTATTTTCGAGAAAATTGAGATCTCGATGGACCGGTCCCTACATTGTACAAACTGTCTATCCATATGGGACTGTCGAGCTGTTAAATCCAAGGAACAGCAACATTTTTAAGGCGAATGGGCAGCGATTAAAGCCGTTCTTTGACAAATTTCCTTTAGAAGGTATGTCCATACCTCTGAATGATCCTGTGTATCAGGATGATTGATCTCCTAGTCTGACGGAGGTATAGAGTAGTTAGGATTAGGATATTGTTGCTTTTGTTTACCTTTGCTTAGGTTTGTTAGAAGGAGGAAGAATTCCACTTTTCACTTTTTCAGGTACTCTCATTCCTCACTCCCTTTTATGTTCACATTGCTCTCATGTTTTATTTACACATCTTTTACATTAAGGACAATGCAAGATTTGGTTGGGGGGTGTATGATCACTTGGATGAATCCAGCGTTTTTTAACATTTCAAGCAATTATGTGGAAACTTTTCGATTTTTTTCAAAAATTCAAAACTCGTTTGGAAATTTTTGGTTCTATGCACTCAAGATGATATGAGCATAAGAAGAGGAGATATGAAGTGTATGAGGTTGTAAATCTTGATCTTCTCTTGGCATAATGGTTTTATAGGAGAATTCCCCTAATTCTGTGATCAATAGAAAATCTGAACACTTTTACATCTAGTCCACATTACACGATTTTCATGGGTTGAAGGGATTATGTGATTTATGGATTAGCTAGACTTTGAATTAAGGTGTTGAGAAATCAGGCCGGGGTACTTTGTCCATCCTTGTCCATGGGAAAACAACGAAAGATATGGATTTCTAAAAATCCTATCTAAATAAAAAGAAAAAGGAAAAGGAAGGATGAAATTGGGAATGATGGAAAAATGGTGGAAAATTCCGATTAGGGCTACCTACTATCAACCGGGGGATGGTCTACCCGTAACCAAAGCCGGAAATGGGACGTAGTGTGAAAGTCGTCGGAAGGACGGTAAGGCAAATTCCTGTCATTGGCTTGATGTGGCTTTATATACCTTGAGTTCTATAGTCTAGATGATCTATGAAGAAGGTAATCCTAGAAACTCATGAAATGAATTTTCACTATCCACACTAGATTGAATTTGTTCAAGTTCTTCTATTTATCAACCAGTCAGCGGGAATCTCATATGAATGCTTATCATGTCTTGAGGGATTATAGTTTCAACTTCTGTCACCAAATAGTTCTGAATCTTACACTTGTATGTCTTGGGATGTATAGAAGAAGGGTTTCTGAAAGAGAGTTGAGTTTTGAAGAATGGGATTAGTTTCACGCATGTTTTGCTCGGGACTAGAAAAATGCTGGTCGGGGGGTGTGTTGAGCTCTTAATTGTGCATATTCTAACCCCAATTCATCACTCATTGTGCGAGATTTTTGTGATTTAAAGGCTAACAGAATGCATGTTTTGAGATTACAGGATTGAGAGTGGACTCCGCCTAATTGAAGATGAAAAGAGCTCGTTTGGAACTTTTTGGATGAAGATCACTTGAGAACCAAAGAAAGAAAGAAGCAAGGAAAGAAAGAAAGAAGCAAGGAGAGAAGAAAGCAAAAGAAAGAAAAGGAAGAAAAAGAAGAAAGAAGACTGCCGACCTGTCTTGACCGGTAGGCCAAGAGAGCCAGACCGGTCTTGACCGGTCAGCTAAGCACGCTGGACTATTGCTTGAGAGGCACGATCGGTCTTGACCGGTCGGCCAAGGCTGCTGGACTACTGCTGAAGAGGCCAGACCGGTCATGACTGGTCGGCCAGCCCAGTCCGACCGGTCCAGACCGGTCGGCCACGTGAAGAAACAGGAATTTCTATTCCTGGCGCCGATTTTCTCTGCGCACTGCGTAACTGTTACGGAGATTCTCGATCTTTCTGAAGTTGCGGAGCGTCTCCACTATAAAAGGACACCTAGGGATCGTTCCTAGGGTATCTAAGGAGGGTGGAAGCAAGCTTGGAGGCGGCGGAAGTGAATTTCGGAGTTCCACAACTCCTAGTTTGTTTTGTTTTTTTTAATGAACTTTTTAGTTGTTTCATGTTTCCTTGGATCATGAGCAACTAAACCTCTTAGCTAGGGCTAAGAGGTGAAGCTTGTAGTGGATCCAAGATGTTTCAATTCGTAGTTAGTTGGTTTTAAGTGTGGAATTCATGATTATGAACTATGGTTTGAAGTTTATACAAGTTTTTAAGTAGTTTTTCTTAGTCTTATGATGACTCATGGATGTTTGGGAGAATTACTTAACTTCTTAATTGGTTTGCATCAGTCTAGACCTGTATGATCCGAGGAATTTGAGTGCGCTCTAGTACTATGATCTTCATGTGGGGACTTCCTACCAAAGTTCTACTTTTCTGAATTTCTGTAATATGTATGGATTGTGCATGTGATTTGAATCAAGTTCAAATCATGATCTAGCCTTGTCTTGTGACAGGACTTGAGGATGGTTATGATTGTGAACTGAACCTTTTGGAATGGGGAATGACCTATGCAATTGAGCATGCTCAGGTCAGCCTGCATTGAGTGAATCTTATGCATTGAACTTACATATGACAGATTGTTTGGTTTAACAGCTCTATCATCTGACTAGATAGACCTTAATGTCGATTCTAGTTGAGAGAATGAAAAACCACAGCGGATTGAACATCAAGGATTGCTACAAGTGGATCCTTGAACCCCTAGTGCCTTTTTATAATTGTTTACATTCAAATTAGTTTAAAGTTGTTACTCATATCAATCTTATTCAAAATCTGATTATTAGCTTTCAATAGACACTTTTGGATGTGTTTGTGAAATCCTACATAAGTCCCTGTGGATCGACCTCGGTCTTACCGAGTTATTACTACATCGCAACCCTACACTTGGGGAAGCGAACAAGTTTTTGGCGCCGTTGCTGGGGATTTTGACGGTTTTTCACAAATTTCTAAAATTAGTATCTATTTAGGATTTTTAGGATTTTAGGACTAACTTAGTTTGTTTATTTGATTTTCTTTTCAGGGATTTCTAGGAAGCTGAAGAAGATACAAGGAATTCAAGTGCCGAATCAGGTTTTATCTTTCTAAACCTTACTCTTCTCCTTCTCCTATTCATTCCTATTCATCTCTTGTAGAGTGGGTGGAGACTCCTTTTGGATCTCTGAACGGTCGGCCTTGTGCCATCTGGATTCCTATTGGTCGGCTCTGCCGTCTTGGATCACCTTGTGCTCAGAGATTTCTTTTCTCACCTCTACTCCTCTTTCTCCTTTTTCTGCACTTTTTCTCAAAAGATTCAAAGAGTGGGTGGGGAGTTCTCTGAACCCCCATTAACCAGGAGAAATCGGTCTCTATCCTTGCTTCTGGCTTAGCCATTGCAAGACACCTTGTGCTTCGGTCTTAGAGAAAAGTAAAGAAAGGGAGGAAGAATTCTACTTTCTCTTTGTTTCTTATTTTTGGGTTTTGCATGCCACATTGGGCTCGGGATTCCAATAACCGACTCATAAGTGAAGGGGGGATAGTAGAAGGAATTGACAGAGAACCACGTGCTAGGAGACATCTAAACTCTCTAATTTTGTCTGAAAACATGACTGCAAATCAACCTAATCCGGGCCAAAACCAAACTGAAACAGGGGAGAATGTGGTTGAGAATGTTCCCCGACCTAGGACTTTACGTGATTTCTTGCAACCCGCAAGAGCGAGCACTCCCTTATGCATAGTTTTTCCACAAAATGCAGGGAATGTGGATTTAAAACTGGGAGTGATCCAACTTCTCCTTAAATTCCATGGATTAGACAGTGAAAGTGCCTATCAACACCTTAAGGAGTTTGATGAGGTAATCACCACCATGCACTTTGCAAATGTGACTGAAGATGTAGTGAGACTCAAATTCTTCCCTTTCACTCTTAAAGATAAAGCCAAGGGTTGGCTTTATGCATTGAGGCCAAGATCAATTGGTGCATGGACTGATATGCACAGAGAATTCATAAAAAAATTCTTCCCTACTCGCAAAACAAACATGTTGAAGCGCCTTATCATGAACTTTGCCCAAAAGGAAGATGAAACCTTCTTCCAATGTTGGGAGAGGTTTAAGGATTTATTAAATGCATGCCCACATCATAGCTATGAAATTTGGCGGGTTATAAGCTTTTTCTATGAAGGACTGACTTCGCCCATGCGCCAATTTATAGAGATGATGTGTAATGGGGAGTTCATGAATAAGGAAGCTGATGAAGCATGGGATTATTTGGAAGAATTGGCTGAGAATGCACAGTCTTGGGATACATCAAATTCCAAGACTGGCCAACAAAAGGAAAAAGGAGGATTGTATGTCTTATCGGAAGAGGATAGCATAAGTGCACAAGTGGCTAGCCTCACAAGAAAGGTCGAAGCCATGGAATTGAGGAAAGGAGAAACGATTAACTCCAATGACGTTGAAACTGTTTGTGGAATTTGTGCCGGAACTCAACATGCAACCCAAGATTGTCCCACAATTTCAGCAGTTCAAGGCATCTTACAAGAACAAACACATGCCATAAACAGTTATCAACAGCAATTTGGTTCTCCAATTTCAAACACGTTTTATCCTAATTGGAAGAACCATCCCAACTTCAGTTGGAGGAATGGACCCTACTGCAAATGCAAGCAACACTCCAAAAGTATCACTAGAGGAGATGTTGGGTGCATTCGTATCGGTCCAAGCTGAGTATAACAAGACAAATTCTCTAAAAATAGATGGGTTCATGCAAGAGCAATTGAAATTCAATCAAAATTCAACTCAAGCCATCAATGAATTGAAAACATCACTGGCTATAGTTGAATCTCATCTTAGTGTTAGAGAGAAGGGCACATGTTAGCTCGCCTCAAGTGTAAGGCTGCGATGTAGTAATAAATCTCGGTAAGACCGAGGTCGATCCACAGGGAAAGAGGTAAACAATTCCAAGTACTCTAATAACTAGAATCTAAGAAGTTTAAGAAAGTAGTTTTTCAAATGAAATAGGAAAATCTGAAAATAAGAAGAACTAGAGCATCAAGGATCCACTTGTAGTAGTCCAATGCCAATCCATTCATCCAAGTACAACACAATTAGAATCAAAGTCCTATCTCTCATCTAATTGGAAGATATAGCATTCAAGCACAAATAGTCCCACTTAAATCTGGAAATCAGATTTTTAGTTCTAATGGAGCACATAGAACTTGAACTTGTAGCCTTCGGAGTAACAGCCATGCCTATGGAGCTATGGCATGCTCAAGGGTTACTACAATTCAAATTCAAACAACCCAATCATGCTAATTTCAGAAAATTGCAAGGAACTCATGTCCGGAGCACACAAACTCTCATAATTCATCTAAAAATCCAAACTTTATTCAAACTAGAACTTCAAAATCCAAAATTAAGAAAAGGGTACTTGAAATAAAAGAATTAAAGCATTGGAACCAACTACAAATTTCACCTTTAGCTCTAGCTAAGAGGTTAGCTAAGGAAAAGCATATTAAAACTAGAACTAGAATTAAGAAAAGGAAGAAAAACTAGCTGGAGGAGGCTAGGAAGCCTCCTATGACTTGAACTCCTTGCTTCCCACGTCCTTGCTTGAATTGGAATAGAAGAGAGCACCTCCTTTTATAGTGCAGCAATATTACAGCAACATAGCAGAATTTGTTTCGCTTGGTACGGCTCAACCAATGGTCGGATTGCCCTCAAATTTGATTGTAGCTTCCTTGTAATGTGATCTTCCTCATAGATGATTTAGATTTCCAAGATTATCCTCTGAATGGGCCCACCAATCATATCACCGACCGCCTCTTAAAATCGCGCACTTCGGGTACCTTCAGAACCAGTCATCTTGCTTTCAACGCTCCGGAGTGTACAGATGTCGGATTGATTCCAAATTTTGGATATTGGTAGAACACTTCCTCCTCTACATGATAGATGGATTAGATTGTCCAAAACAATCCCAAAATATGGTCCAAAAATTAGAACACTTAGGGCTTTTATAAACTCTGCGCAGTTGGATCTTTCTGGATGGTCCATCTTTCTTCAACCGGTACGATCAAACCACACATCCTTTTGATCTGAAACTTTTGTGGTTATTCATATATGGATGTGGTCTAAAAGATGGTCAAAGTATATTCTTTATATCATCAATGATGGGTCACCTGGACCGGCCCAGAGTGGAACAGCGAAATCTGGAACTTTCTGGACAGTTCGTATTGTTTTGGCCACCACGATCAATCCGTAGCTCCGATCGACACGAAACCACTTGGGTTATTTCGGCGTCGAGCTCTTCTTCGACATGGATGTGTTGGATTTCCAAATATCATCAAGATGGCTTCAGAAAACTGTTCTGAAAATCCTAAAATGGGAATAGCTTGCTGCCTGAAATCTGGAAGTGCAAAATTGCATGGCCGACCGGTCTTGACCGGTCTAGACCTGTCTGGCAGGTGTCCAGGGAGTGCAGCCAACCGGTCGGGCCTTCTTGGCCGACCGGTCTTGACCGGTCGGACTTAGTTTTTGCAGTTTTTGCTCTTTCTTTTCTTCTCTCCTTCCTCTCTCTTTGCTTTCTTCTTTCTTTGGTCCACCTTGGACCTTCATCAAAGGCTCCTAAACATGGTCTTTTGGTCTCCAATTGGGTGAAGTTCACTCTCATTCCTACAATCACAAAACATGCATTAGATGGGCCTTTTAAACATGAAAACCATGCATGTAATGTGATGTAATGGGTTGACAAATGTATAAATTGGAGGTTCAACACACCTCCCAACCAGCTTTTTGCTAGTCCCGAGCAAAATATGCGTGAATAAGTTCAAACCTCCAAAACTAACTCTCCTTTAGAAACCATGTTTCTATCCACTCAAAGACATACAAGTATAAAATTTTGGAAAAATTAGGTGATAGAAGCTGAAACCTTGAACTCTCAAAACATAATAAGTGTCTACATGAAATTCCCGCTGATTGATTGATAAATAGAAGAACTCGAACAAATTCAACCTAATGTGCATAGTGAAAGTTCATCTCATGAGTTTCTGGGATCATCTTCTTCATAGATTAAGTAAACCAAGGATTTTAAGGTGCACAGAGCAACAACAAGCCTATGACAGGAATTTGCCTTACCGTCCTTCCGACGGCTTTCACACTACATCCTATTTCCGGCTTTGGTTACGGTTCGACCATCCCCCGGTTGGTAATAGGTAGCCCTTTTCGGAATTTTCCACCATTTTTCCATCATTCCCAATTTCATCCTTCCTTTCCTTTTTCTTTTAAATTAGATAGGATTTTTAAAAATCCATATCTTTCGTTATTTTCCCATGGACAAAGATGGACAAAATACCCCGGCTTGGTTTCTCAATACCTTTAAATCAAAGTCTAGCTAATCCACAAATCACATAAACCTTTCAACTCATGAAAATCGTGTAATGTGAACTAGGTGTAAAAAGTGTTCAAATTTTCTATCAATCACAACAATAGGGGAACTAACATATAAAACCATTATGTTGGGAGAAATTCAAGACTTACAACATCACACACTTCGTATCTCCTCTTCTTATACTCCTATCATCTCGAATGCATGGAAATAAGGTTTTCTAAAAGAGTTTTGAAATTTTAGAAAATTCGAAAAAATTTGCGCATATGAGGCTCGAAATGTTGCATCATGCTAGATGAAGGATCTCATCTCACCCCCAACCAAAATCTTACATTGTCCTCAATGTAACAAGATATACAATAAGCATGACATGAGAGCAATGAAATAAAACAAAGGAGAGTGAGAACGAGAATACCTGAGGTAGCAAGTTGATCAATGCTAGCATCTTCCATTGTCTCGATGAGACTTATTCAATCCTAATTTCAGAAAAATAAATCCTAACCTACCTACTTACCTTTGATTAGTCTGATCGACTACATGATCAAATTTGAGCAGGATCTTCATGAATTTCAATAAATTTCTCATAAGGTCCATCCAAAGTCCTGCTCGACAGTAAACATGGGTGCTTGTCTTCATTGAAGTCCAATATTTATGGGCACCACATGCATGATAGGAGGAGATAAGAGCAGCAAAAATATATCTCCTCAAATTCTGATTTGGGTTATGATTGATTAAAAATGGGTCCTCCCAATCAGAATTTTCAATGGGTTGAAGGACCCATGACGGTGGAGAGACATTCATCGAGTTTTCATTAGTTAAAGTTGTCTCTTCCACAATTTCAGAATTGTATGGTGCTTCCACAAACAATGGTAAAGAGTGTAAATCAGTGGAAATGTGTTCTTCAGGCACCGACACCGTGTCTAACAAAATGTCCAACTCCTTAATCATCTCATCATCAAGATCATAAGATTGGGCCAAGCATTCCTCTAGGAAATCGAGATAGTCGGATGAAGGGTCCTCATCCTCCCTTAATGATTGAAGAAATTCTGTTTCAATGGTAAGGAATTCCTCCTCTATAGAGAGGAGGTCTTCCAAGAAAAAATTTTCAGATTTAGGGGTAAGCACATCATCTAACATTAGTTGATCTTTTAAAATTTCAGATTGTGCCACCTCATCATCCAAAGGAAAAGAATTTTCAATCAAAGGGAGGTCTACCACAATAGAATTTGGCATGTGTTGTTGGTGGAAGGACTCAAAAAGATCGACTTCGGCCATCTCTCTAGCATGCATATCCTCTAGAGACTCATAATCATTATGCCCATTGGAAAAAGAAAACATAGGTTCATAAGCATTCACCAACCCCTCATTGTAGGCAACCCCACTACCGCTTTCAAATTTTATAGATTCCTCGGGTTCGTCAACCGTCATTGAAATCTCTTCATCATTAAGTTCAAAGCATCCAAAAGAGATAGTGGACTCACCATAATTGATGATGACATTGGGATCATCGAAATCAATCTCCTCTAAAAGTTTAGTCATTAAATCGGAAGAGGGTTGGGCTTGGATAGCCTCATCCTCCTCATTGTTGGGGATTGATTTGGTGTTCCCAATGTTGGGTTTAATATTTTGAGATGGCGAGAGGTTTTGTATGCATTGCTCAGTTATTTCCATAAACTCTCGCAGCACATCCTCAAGAGTTCGTGTCGGTTGCGGCTCATGAGAAAGAAACTCTTGAGGATAGTTGTTGGCATCCATGGTTGGCTCATCTTCCAAGTTGAAATTTTGATGTTCCCACCAATTTGGATTATACATGTCATATGTTGGGCTTTTAAATGGTTGTTGATATGTGTAGCCATACAAGTGATCATACATTGTCCTAACCGGTGGAACATTATTCATCTCTTTCTAATACTCTCCCATTGTCTTACGTGGGGGAGTATTAGAAGAAGATTGAGTCTTAGAAAAATATTCATGCTTGTAATGGTTCCAATCATAATGATTTTGGGTCTCCCAATCCGACGTCTCATCCTCCAAAAGGTACTTGTATGCACCATTCGTCCAATCATACATGATGAAATTTTAAGGAATTGGAAACTACCCTAATATAGAAAATAGAACAAAAAGAAGAAAGATGGGGAGATGTTACCCAATAGAGTGAGATCTATGTCAGCAACAATGTCCTACAAAATCAAACAAAAATTGTTACTAATCTAGAAAAAAAATCAGAAAATCTACTTCTATAAAAACTGAAAATCCTAACTAAAACTACTCTATAGCTACTAGAAGAATTAGAACCGTTTAACCTCTTCCCCAGCAGCGGCGCCAAAAACTTGTTCGCTCGCCTCAAGTGTAAGGCTGTGATGTATTAATAAATCTCGGTAAGACCGAGGTCGATCCACAGGGAAAGAGGTAAACAATTCCAAGTACTCTAATAACTAGAATCTAAGAAGTTTAAGAAAGTAGTTTTTCACATAAAATAGGAAAATCTGAAAATAAGAAGAACTAGAGCATCAAGGATCCACTTGTAGTAGTCCAATGCCAATCCATTCATCCAAGTACAACACAATTAGAATCAAAGTCCTATCTCTCATCTAATTGGAAGATATAGCATTCAAGCACAAATAGTCCCACTTAAATCTGGAAATCAGATTTCTAGTTCTAATGGAGCACATAGAACTTGAACTTGTAGCCTTCGGAGTAACAGCCATGCTTATGGACTATGGCATGCTCAAGGGTTACTACAATTTAAATTCAAACAACCCAATCATGCTAATTTCAGAAAATTGCAAGGAACTCATGTCCGGAGCACACAAACTCTCATAATTCATCTAAAAATCTAAACTTTATTCAAACTAGAACTTCAAAATCCAAAATTAAGAAAAGGGTACTTGAAATAAAAGAATTAAAGCATTGGAACCAACTACAAATTTCACGTCTAGCTCTAGCTAAGAGGTTAGCTAAGGAAAAGCATATTAAAACTAGAACTAGAACTAAGAAAAGGAAGAAAAACTAGCTGGAGGAGGCTAGGAAGCCTCCTATGACTGAACTCCTTGCTTCCCACGTCCTTGCTTGAATTGGAATAGAAGAGAGCACCTCCTTTTATAGTGCAGCAATAGTACAGCAACATAGCAGAATTTGTTTCGCTTGGTACGGCTCAACCAATGGTCGGATTGCCCTCAAATTTGATTTGTAGATTCCTTGTAATGTGATCTTCCTCATAGATGATTTAGATTTTAAAGATTATCCTCTGAATGGGCCCACCAATCATATCACCGACCGCCTCTCAAAATCACGCACTTCGGGTACCTTCAGAACCAGTCATCTTGCTTTCAACGCTCCGGAGTGTACAGATGTCGGATTGATCCCAAATTTTGAACATTGGTAAAACACTTCCTCCTCTACATGATAGATGGATTAGATTGTCCAAAACAATCCCAGAATGTGGTCCGAAAATTAGAACACTTAGGGCTTTTATAAACTCTGCGCAGTTGGATCTTTCTGGATGGTCCATCTTTCTTCAACCGGTACGATCAAACCACACATCCTTTTGATCTGAAACTTTTGTGGTTATTCATATATGGATGTGATCTAAAAGATGGTCAAAGTAGATTCTTCATATCATCAATGATGGGTCACCTGGACCGCCCAGAGTGGAACAGCGAAATCTGAAACTTTCTGGATAGTTCGTATTGTTTTGGCCACCACGATCAATCCGTAGCTCCGATCGACACGAAACCACTTGAGTTATTTCGGCTTCGAGCTCCTCTTCGACATGGATGGTTGGATTTCCAAATATCATCAAGATGGATTCAGAAAACTGTTCCAAAAATCCTAAAATGGGAATAGCTTGCTGCCTGAAATCTGGAAGTGCAAAATTGCATGGCCGACCGGTCTTGACCGGTCTAGACCTATCTGGCAGGTGCCAGGGAGTGCAGTCGACCGGTCTAGACCGGTCTTGACCGGTTGGACGTAGTTTTTGCAGTTTTTGCTCTTTCTTTTCTTCTCTCCTTCCTCTCTCTTTGCTTTCTTCTTTCTTTGGTCCACCTTGGACCTTCATCAAAGGCTCCTAAACATGGTCTTTTGGTCTCCAATTGGGTGAAGTTTACTCTCATTCCTACAATCACAAAACATGCATTAGATGGGCCTTTTAAACATGAAAACCATGCATGTAATGTGATGTAATGGGTTGGCAAATGTATAAATTGGAGGTTCAACAGCACACTTCCTGCCCAACCTCTTCCTAACCTAAGAACCCAGTTTGAGATACAAGATGCAAGCTCATCCTCCCACCATACGGAACATGTTCAAGCTATCACCACTTTGAGAAGTGGGAAAGAAATTGACAAATCTAATCCGGTGAAGGCCCCAAAGCCTAAGGATCCGAAAATTTCTAAAGAGGATGATAGCTCGAACAACACCCCACAAGAGAAAGAACCGAAAAGGCAATACAAGCCGGTTGCTCCGTTTCCACAAAGGTTGATTTCACCTAAACCTTCAGATAAAAATCTGGAAATTTTAGAAGTAATCAAGCAGGTGAAGATCAACATCCCGTTGTTGGATGCAATAAAACAAATACCATCTTATGCCAAATTTCTAAAGGAATTATGTACAGTCAAAAGGAAACACAATGTTCACAACAAAGTCGTTTTGACTGAGAATTTGAGCGCCATTATCAAACAGGAGGTGCCCCAAAAATACAAGGATCCGGGTAGTTCAACCATCTCACGCATCATAGGAGACTACCGGATTAAACAAGCCCTACTCGACTTGGGGGCAAGTGTGAATCTCATTTCATACTCGGTCTACGAACAACTTGGGTTAGGTGAATTGAAACCCACCAAAACCACACTCCAACTTGCTGATAGATCCATCCGTATACCGAGAGGAATGATAGAGGATGTTCTAGTCCAAGTTGATAAATTCTACTACCCTGTAGACTTTATTGTCTTGGATACACATCCCGTGATAGGCACCGGTGCTCAAATTCTCGTCATACTTGGACGACCGTTTCTAGCTACTTCAAATGCCATTATCAATTGTAGAAACGGACTTGTACAAATGTCCTTTGGAAATATGACCCTTGAGCTTAACATATTTTATTTATGCAAACATCCACGGGAGGTTAATGATGATGTCCCCGAATTAAACATGATTGAATCATTCGTGGAGGATACAGTCCCCTTATCACTATCGTCCGACCCTTTGGAGGCATGTGTGGCCCATTCTCATGAGATAAATGATGACACAATACAAGAGATGGATGCCATATAAGAGATGATGCCAGTGCTTGATAATAAAAGATGGAGGGCCCTATTTGAGCCTTTGCCTGTAAACAAGAACAAGGCCCTCCCATCCAACATCAAGGCACCAACACTCGACCTAAAACCATTACCAAGTGAGCTGAAATATGTTTATTTAGGTCGAGATGAGACATATCCAGTGGTAATTTCTTCCCACTTGGATGAGGAACAAGAGGGTAGGCTAATAGTCACTCTATTAGAGCATAAGAATGCCATTGGATGGTCAATTGCGGATCTCAAAGGCATAGACCCACTGATTTGTACTCATCGCATACACCTTGAGGAGAATGCGAAAACATCTAGGCAACCACAAAGACGACTAAATCCAAACATGAAGGATGTGGTTAAGGCCGAAGTAGTAAAACTATTGGATGTGGGTATTATTTACCCAATATCCGATAGCCAATGGGTGAGCCCAACTCAATTGGTGCCTAAGAAATCCGGAATAACCATCGTAGCCAATGCCAATAATGAACTCGTGCCAACTAGAGTCACTACCGGTTGGAGAATGTGCATTGACTACAGGAAGCTAAACACTGTCACGAGGAAAGACCACTTCCCCCTACCATTTGTTGATCAAATTTTAGAACGGTTGGTGGGTCATTCCCACTTTTACTTCCTTGATGGCTATTCAGGGTACAACCAAATAGAAATTGCCCGTGAAGACCAAGAAAAGACTACATTCACATGTCCATTCGGCACTTTCGCCTACCGACGGATGCCGTTTGGACTATGTAATGCCCCTGCCACCTTTCAGCGTTGTATGGTGATTATTTTTTCTGACATGGTGGGGACCATTCTCGAAGTCTTCATGGATGATTTTTCCGTATTTGGTTGTAGCTTTGATGAGTGTCTTGAGCACTTGAAATCTGTGCTGAAAAGATGTGAAGAGAAGAACCTTGTGCTCAATTGGGAGAAGTGTCACTTCATGGTTCAAAAGGGAATTGTACTTGGTCACATCGTTTCACAAAATGGAATCGAGGTGGACAAAGCGAAAATTGATCTTATCTCTAACCTTCCACCACCCAAGAGCATACGAGATGTACGGTCCTTTTTAAGACACGCAGGATTTTACAGAAGGTTCATAAAGGACTTCAGTTCACTCTCTCGCCCTTTATGTAACCTACTTCAACAGGAAAATTCATTCGAGTGGAATGAAGAATGTCAAAAGGCCTTTACCACCCTTAAAGGTATGTTGACATGTGCTTCCATAATGCAACCACCTGATTGGAGCATTCCTTTTGAGATTATGTGCGATGCTAGTGACTATGCTATTGTGGCCGTGTTAGGTCAAAGAAAAGAGAAAAAGCCATGTGTCATCTACTATGTAAGTAGAACCCTAAACTCAGCCCAAGCAAACTACACCACTACTGAAAAAGAACTTTTAGCCGTAGTTTTTGCCTTGGACAATGTTAATGTCAAATTTTGTAACGAGATTCTCCGGCTTTTCTCCTTCACTCCAGCAGGAATTTTCACCACCAGACCTGAAGCAAGACAGCAAATAAGGGTGGCTGGGGTCCAGCCGTTAGCCCTCCGATGCTTAAGTTAGGCCACCGTAAGAAGAGAAGCCAAGTAAACGGGACCAAGATTGAATGATGTGTACCTACCTGCTCTCAATGGAGCCACCCCTTTATATAGATCTGAAGCAATCCAATCTGTTACGTGAGATGTCGAAATCCCGTTGATGTCGCATACGATACTGAGAATTCGCTGATTTCGTGGGATAAGATCCTATCTTTTTAATCAGATCCAACCCAATGACTTATTCCAACAATCACGCCCCTTGATGGTAATCCCTTGAAATCCGGCTGGGGGCCATAGTTGGAGTCATGGCCTCCGAAAAGGAAGGAGACGCCCGTAGTTGGAGTCATAGCCTTCGAACTGGTTGTAATCCGCAGGAAAGCTGCTCGCAGGTTAAAATGTGGTCGCGAGTCCAAGTACATATTTTGGATGTAACGTCTTTCAACGACTTGTGAGAAGGTCTGTTCGCGGATCGAGCTTTGCCGTATTTGACTATCGGTTATGAAGACTCGAGACTTGCGAATAGCTGCTCTGTATTTTTCAATCTATGACTCCTGATCAGGTGAGCTCGAGAGTCGAATGGTCGTCCCGCACCTATCAAACATTCGACTCTTGATCAGATAATCTCAAGAGTCGAATGGACGTCTCGCACTTATCAAACATTCGACTCTCGATCAGATAATCTCGAGAGTAAGAGCGAAATGGGCATTTCCGCGTGAAACCTTCTCTCCATCATTTTGCCTATAACAGATGCCCCCCAAGTCCTTGCCGCCAAGAATTCTTAAGGGAAAGACTTAGCTCACTATCACACGAAACCGCTCGCTACTTTCATCGAGAACGGCACCCCTCATGATGGGCTGAAATTAATGAGCGACAGCTTTCCGTAGCCTTTTCGCTGATGGAAAATGAAGGGGCGCTCGCCACGTGTTTGAGGAGTTAATGGGCGTGCCTGCTCGAGCGTTGTGTCTAGAGAGGGACTGCCACGTGCCATCAGATACGGCGGAATGATTGCCTATAAATATACGGAGTCCGCCATTTCTTTGATTTTCTACAGAAGTTTTTTCGAAAGAAACCTGCAATCCTTTTCTTTCATTTCTTCCTCTTCCGGTGCTCATTCTTTCCTTTTTCCGGTATACTTCCTTCTTCTTCTTTTATTTTTCTCCCCATGGCTGGGAACTCTGACGAAACTACTGTCCCTCTTGGTGATGCCACTCCGGAGTCCTCTGCCTCCAGCAGTGCTAGGGTTTCGGCGGGGAGATACACAGCAGCCGGATATCCTTCCGTTTTATCGGAGGACCGGCTGGCTGAGCTACGGGAGAGATACCAAATCCCTGACTCTGTAACTCTCCGCTTGCCCGGAGGTGGAGAAACACCCGACTCCCCCCCCCCCAGGATGCGTAGCATTTTATGAGTACCAGCTTATCCTGGGGGTACGCCTTCCCCTCCATCCCTTCGTTCGCGATGTACTACGGTGTTATAAGATTGCCCCTGGGCAACTCATTATGAATGGGTGGAGGGTGGTTTTGGGCTCCTTTGCCCTTTGGGCTCAAGCTGGCAACGGGGAACTCACGGCGGAGGAGTTCCTCCGTATGTTTCGTCTGAAGAAAGCTCCATCCAGCGAAGGCTGGTATTATTTATGTTACTGGCACCGGGATAATTTCGTGTTGGGTAAGCCCTCCTCGAATTATCCCGGCTGGAGGAAGCGGTGGTTCTATGCTTCCGGGAGCTGGGAGTCTGCCTCCTCCAGGGGTCCAGGAGTGACCCGGTTTTTCTGTGAAGGTAGACACAATCCCGTATTGTGCAGTTTCCTTAGAATAATTTTTAGGGTTTTGCTTCGTTTGACCATTATTTGTGCTCGCAGGTATCCCGGCATTGCGGAAACCGAATTTGAAGGGTGGGATCAACGAGAAGATTGTCAGAGTGTATAAGGTGCCAGTCGGAGATAGGCATATCGAGGCTTGCTTATCTCCTACGCGACTTGCAGCAGCAGGCCTCATATCCAGAAGAGAAGTTGAAATGACGAAGGCTGGAGAGGAGAGGCCTACTGCCCCGTCTGAAGGGCACAGGCTCCAAAAGGCAGAAGAGAACCCCTGCCGAACCATCTCAATCTTCCATCCGCGCGGGCAGCGATCAGCCTGCCCTTCCCGCGAGCATGGCGGGGGCCCCAGCTGGGCCTACTATTCCTTCACTGGTGGTCGCACCTGGGCCACCAGTGATCAACATTGCAGATAATTCCCCAGATGGGGTAGGGTCCAGCTGCCCCCCAGCTGAAGAGGCTCGAGAGCAGGTGGAGCCGCAAGAGCCGACTCCTGCTCGGGAACTGGTCCCTGCTGCCGAGCAGGGACCTGCTCGCGAGTCAATGCCTCCACCTCGCGAGCAGGCCGGGTTGGTCGTTGCCCAACCGTCTGGGAGCGGGACGTACTCTATTCCCCGCCACCTTCATCCTGTATGCAAATTTCTCTTCGAGAACGTTACGCCTCACGCCTTTGGCTCTCTTCCCGAGCCAAGTCCTGAGAACCTTATCCTCGAAGCGGGGATGAGGATGGTTCAGGTAAGATTTCGTCAAGACCTGCTACGATCAGTTATTACATTCCAGTACTCTTACATTTTTTTATCTCTTTTGCAGGGTTTAGATCTTATTCTGCGAACGAGGCGTGATATTGTTGCCGCCCGTCGCACGATAGAGGAGGCTGAGGGAAAGAGGACTGCCTTGGAAAAGGCTGTTCAAGGAAGAGATCAACTGCTCAAGGCTCGTGAGGCGGTGATCACGAAGAGAGATGAGGAGAAAAAGATCCTCATCGAGAAGATCCAAGTCCTGACCGACAGGTATTAGGCCTTGGACTCAGACTACGTGAAGCTCACGAGTCTGAAGGAGAAAGCAGAGAGAGAGAGGGAGATCTTCCGGCAGGACAAGATCTCGCTAGAGGAGCAATTCGCGGGGGCCAGGTCGCAGCTCAAGGAGGCCTACGACAATTTGACCAGGGAGCGCACCGCTCTTGCGCAGCTTAAGGACGACTCGATCCACTGGGACGAGGAGAGGGTCGCCCTTGTAAAAATGCTCTAGGAGGAAGGTGCTCGGGCAATTTCTGAGTTCCGGACTTCGCAGCTGTATGACGATGAACGATATGAGTCATACGATGCTGGTCGAGACTTTGCACTAAGAGTAGTGCAACGAATGATCCCATCCTTTGATATGGGGGAATTCGGTCGAGTCGCGACCATCATAGCTGCAGAAGAGCAAGCTGCCGCCGAGAACGAGGTGACTGAAGCCACGCAGGCTGGAGGGGCTCCTGAAACGGGCCCTGAAGTCGAGAGCGTGGCTCCTCCAAGCGATTGATTTCCTTTTATTTTCTTCTCTTGTATCTGCGCTCATGTATATGTAATCATCTAATTATCAATGAAAAGATATTTTTGGAAGTGTTGCTGTTTCGTTGCTGTTCTCCCTTCATCTTTCATTTTTTGCTTGTTAATCTTGAATGGATTCGTCAGAGATGTGACCCTTTAATTCGGGCATGAGCTAAGCTGCCCGCGATCAGGATGTGACCCCGATCGCTGCCCTAATTTGAGCACGAGCTGCGGTGCTCGCATTCTGGAGTGCGATCCCTCCTCTCACTAATCGCGAGTAACTAACTCATGAAAAAATGAATTAGACTCAATCCGGGGGTCGTGAGACCATGTCCGCGTTGAGATAGACTGATCTATCGATTGAGATTTTGATTCTATCAAGGGCAGAAGGTTGGTCAAGAGATGGTATTCATTCTCTTCGGGGCTGTTCAGGTCCATGAGAATGGAGAAGCGACCAACTAGTAATGATTTCAATCCTACCAAAGGTAGGCAATTGGCCAAGATGTGTAAGCACTCTTCAGGGCTATTCCGGTTCATATAAATGGAGTAGCGGCCAAAAGATATCTTTCACTTTATTCATAAAATGTTATGATAAACTACATCGAATCTAGGGGTAGTATCTTAACAAATGCTCCACGTGCCAAGGGCGACGTACAACTTCCCTTGCATGTCTTCAAGATAATAAGTACCGGGTCGCACAACCCTAATAACCCGATACGGGCCTTCCCAATTCGGATCCAATGAACGAACAGGAATTCCAAGATTTTGCCTTAAGACCAAATCTCCGAACTGGAAGGATCTAGGTCGAACCTTCGCATTCCGATAACGAGCAATACGTTGTTGATATGCCGCCACTCGTACTTGGGAAGCATTTCTTCGCTCTTCCAAGAGATCGAGATGAAGTCAGAGATTTTCCTGATTGCTCGCGGGATCATACTGTTCGATCCGATATGAGGGCACTTGAATTTCCACTGGTACTACTGCGTCAACGCCAAATGCTAAGGAGAAAGGAGTTTCACCTGTCGATGTACAAGCCGTGGTTCTATAGGCCCATAACACTTCTGGCAGAAGTTCTGGCCACACCCCTTTACATTCACTTAGCTTGGTCTTTAAATGATGCTTTATAATTTTATTCACTGCCTCGACCTGCCCATTCGCCTGAGGATGATATGGAGAAGTGCGGAGATTACGTATCTTCCATTTGTCGCAAAATTCATCGAAGGCTGCGTTGTCGAACTGCGTTCCATTATCAGTAATTATAGTATGAGGAAGTCCGAAGCGACATATAATATTTCTCCACATAAACTTAGTAGTTTGTTTTTCAGTAATTTTGGCTAATGGTTCTGCCTCGGCCCATTTGGTGAAATAATCAACCGCCACGATCGCGAACCTATTCTGTCCCTTTCCCATAGGTAAGGGCCCGATGATATCGATCCCCCACTGAGCAAAAGGCCAAGGGCTGTCGACTGGGGTCATCCGCTCAGACGGTACACGAGGTATAGGTTGATATCGTTGACACTTGTCGCATTTTTTAGAAAATTCTATGGCGTCTGCTTTCATAGTAGGCCAATAATATCCTTGCCTCATCGCTTTATATGCTAGAGATCGCCCCCTGGGATGATTACCACATGCCCCCTGGTGCACTTCATCTAGAACACGATGTGCTTCTTCTGGATGAAGACACCTTAAATAAGGCAAGGAGAAGCTTTTTCACAACAAGATTCCATCTTGTAAGGTGTACCTGGCAGCTCGAAGGCGAATTTGTCTTGCAGCTTTCTTGTCTTCTGGTAGGTATCCATCTCTGAGATAGAGGATGATAGGATCCATCCAGCATGGAGACGATTTTACCGATATAACTTGCTCGGGAGTCACTTGGTCGATACTCAAGTGTTGACGGTGCTTGATGGGGATCGAATGTGATAGTTCTGATTCCGGTGCAGAAGCGAGTTTTGCCAAGGAATCGGCAAGTTGGTTCTGCTCGCGAGGGATATGGAATATTTTATAAGTCTTCAGTTTGGCGAGCAGGATGAGGACACGAGACTTGTATAGGGCCATTCTTTCTTCTTTGGTTTCGAATTCGCCAAGAACTTGGTTGACAATGAGCTGGGAGTCGCTATGAATTATCAAATTCTGGACTGCGAGGACAACGGCTAGCTCGAGGCCAACAATAAGGGCCTCATATTCTGCTTCATTATTGGAGACGCGTGATTCGAAACGCAGAGCGTATTGAAAATGCGACCCGTTGGGAGCCACTAAAATCAGGCCCGCTCCACTGCCAGTGGCCCGTGACGACCCGTCCACGAAGAGCGACCAAGGAGGCTGGTCGCTAGTCATGACGCTATCTTCAGAAGAATATGTAAATTCGGCGATGAAGTCAGCCACGGCCTGGCCCTTGACTGCGGTCCTAGGACAGAATGAGATATCATGCTCGCTGATCTCGACCGCCCATTTAGTTAAGCGCCCGGAAGCCTCAGGCTTTTGAAGGACTTGGCGTAGTGGATGATTTGTTGGTACTAAAATAGCATGGGCTTGAAAGTATGGTCGCAGTTTTCGAGCTGCCGTGATTAAGGCTAGGGCCAGTTTCTCCAAATCAGAATACCTAGTTTCTGCATCAACCATTGCTCGACTGATATAATAAACGGGCCTTTGTACCCCGGAATCTTCTCTTATTAAGGCGACACTAACGGCCGTGGAAGACACAGATAAATAAAGAATGAGTTGCTCATGTGCCACAGGCTTAGATAAAATGGGGGGAGCGCTCATATATTGCTTTAGTTGTTGAAAAGCTTCTTCACATTGAGGTGTCCACTTCCAATCAGACTTGGCCGTTGCACGAAGGAGTTTGAAGAAGGGCAAGCACTTGTCAGATGCTCGCGAGATGAATCTATTCAATGATGCGATGCGACCAGCTAGACGTTGAACGTCCTTCAGGGTCACTGGGGATTTCATCTCTATCAATGCTTTAATCTTTTCGGGATTCGCCTCAATTCCACGTTGGCCAACCATGAACCCAAGAAATTTCCCTGCAGATACTCCAAACGCACATTTTTCTGGATTTAATTTCATCTGATACTTCCTCATCAGATCAAAGGCTTCTCGAAGATCAGGAATGTGGTCATCTTCATCGATGCTTTTCACGAGCATATCGTCAACATATACCTCCATATTCCTACCGATTTGAGCAGCGAATATTTTGTTGACTCCGTTGATAAGTGGCCCCTGCATTTTTGAGACCGAACGGCATTACCTGGTAGCAATATAGTCCTCGATCTGTGATGAAGGCAGTATGCTGGCCATCAGGTGGATGCATCATAATCTGGTTGTAACCAGAATAAGCATCCATAAAACTGAGGAGAGCATGTCCAGCTGTTGAGTCAACCAACTGGTCGATTCGTGGTGTCGGGAAGCTATCTTTGGGACATGCTTTGTTTAAGTCTGAATAGTCGACGCACATCCTCCATTTGCCATTAGCTTTTCGGATGAGAACTACGTTTGCGACCCACTGTGGGTAGTCAACTTCTTTTATGAAATTTGCCGCGAGCAGCTTCTCAACTTCAGTTTTGATCGCCATTTGTCTTTCTGCAGTAAAGGCACGTCGACGCTGATGTACGGGTTTATGTTTCGGGTCAATGTTGAGGCGATGTACGATGACATCAGGATCGATGCCCGGCATATCTTTATGAGACCAAGCAAACACGTCCTGGTATTCAGTGAGGAAACGGATCAAATCTTCACGGTGGATACTGTTTAAGGAGGAACCGATGTACACGATCTTAGACAGGTCGTCTTTGGTCAAGCGGATCGCCACTGTTTCCTCCCCTGGAGTTCCTGATTTCAGAGCATTTTCCCTTGGATCCAACGCGGTGGCGAGAACATCGGATGAACCTTGAACTATTTCCATGATAGGTGTCGCTTGAGCCTTCTTTCGATCTTGGAGGGCTATCTGGTAACAGGACCGTGCCTCCTGCTGACTTCCTCGCACGACCCCGATGCCATTTGGGGTCGGAAATTTAATACACAAATATGAAGGGTGCAAGGCCGCTCCAACCTTAGTTAGAGACGGTCGCCCCAAGATGGCGTTATATGCTGATTTTCGATCCACGACGAGGAAGTTTACGAAGACGGTGGTCTTGGCTGGACTCTCCCCAAAGGTGACTGGGAGATCGATACTTCCTTCAGGTGTTACCACTTCTCCTCCAAAGCCGACGAGGGGTCGATACTGGCTTGAGGAGGTTTCTGGCAAGTGCCATCTTGTCGAAAGCCTCCAAGTACAGAATATCGGCCGAGCTACCTGTATCCACCATAATTCGATGAGTCAGATAATTTGATACCTTCAGTGTGACTACGATGGAATCTTCATGAGGGAAATGAATTCCCGCTGCATCTTCGAGGGTGAAAGAAATTGGGGGATGGCTAGCCTTCGATGAATTGGACGTTTGTTCCAGCCAATAGATCTGCTGGGGTTCTTTGGACGCCTTTCGGGCGTATGCCTTTCTTGAGGCTTGAGAGTCACCCCCGCAAGCTGGACCCCCGACGATAGTGCGAATTTCTCCCGTGGGCTCAGCGTCCTCTTGGTTGGTTTGATGATGAGACGGTTCCTTTTGGCGAGATGAGGTCTTCGCCCTTTCTGGTGATCGATTCTTACGAGCAACATAATCCTGGAGATGGCCTTTTCGAATAAGGGCTTCGATATGGTCTCGTAGAGAGATACAGTCCTGGGTCCTATGCCCGTGATCTTTGTGGAAGTAACAGAACTTACTCTTATCTCTCTTCTCGGGATCGGATTTAATCTTTGCAGGCCACTTCACATATGGCTGGCGTTTTATCTCCATTAGAACCTTTTCAGGAGACCGATTAAGAGGAGTGTAATTATGATATTTACCAGAGTAAGGCTTCCTGGGAGAACGATCGCGCTGATCGCGATGGTATTTCTTATCTGTAGAAGTTCCTTCTGGCTTGCGTTTCTTACTTTGTACTCCATGGCGTGTCAATGCGACTTCTTCTGCATTGATATATTTCTGAGCTTTGGCTTGGAATTCCGCCATAGTTTTCGGCGGGCTTTTATCTAAGGCAAACCTGAATTTCTCGCTCGTTATTCCAGCAATGAGGGCTGTGAGACCCTTTTCTTCAGTGTAACCCTCAGTTTAAACGGCTTCGGCAGTGAACCGTACTGTGAACTCTTTTATTGTCTCCCCATGTTGCTGTTTCAGATTCATCAGATGGGAGGCTGGCTTTTTAATACGAATACTTCCCATGAATTGAGAAAGAAATATCTCCGATAATTGGGAAAAGGAACTGATGGAAAGAGGCTTTAACCCCCGAAACCACGTACGAGCCGCTTCCTTCAATGTGAGGGGAAAAGCCCTACACATGATTTCTGAACCATGTCCCTCCAACTCCATGAGGGACCTATATGTTTCCAGATGTTCCAGAGGATCGCCAATGCCTGTATATGGAGCGATAACAGGCGTTCGATACTTTCTGGGCAACGGGGCTTCCATGACCTCGCTTGTGAAGGGAGATTCAGATTGATGTATTGCCGCCATGACAGCAGATGGCCGATTTGCCTGGTATCTCTGCTCCATGACATCAAAACGATCTTGGATTCTTTTGAGATCTCCTTCCCATGGCAAGGTATAGCTAGATGTTTCGGCGGTGGAGCCTTGCAGTTGAGGTTGTCGAGACGAACTGGAATGTATAGAATGTGGAGACGGCACAGGGGGATGGCCGCCAAGTGGTGGGACCTGTGGTTCATCCATAGAATGTCTGAAAACAACTGGTATGGGTGGCGGTGGTAACCCTTCGGAGGGTTGTCTTTGAGGTTTAGGGAAGTGTTGATCAAGCCGATTTGATAGTGCTTGAACTCCGGCGTTTAGAGTTAGGAGAGTGTTCCCGAGGAATCGTAGGACATCATCTTGATTTCCAGAGGCCTCCAATAATGGATTTGTTGATGGCATATTTGGGGCTCCTTGAGGGATATCCGTTGGAACAGGTGGGAGGGCAGGTGCGGATTCCGTCTCACCGGGCGGAGGTGGTGCCTGCCTCGAAGTTGAAGGATGAACAGTCTTTTTAGGAGGCATCACCGAAGGATTTTGATCGGTGGTTAACACGATTGATTTTGATGATCAAGTCGTTTCCCACAGACGGCGCCAAACTGTTAATGTCAAATTTTGTAACGAGATTCTCCGGCTTTTCTCCTTCACTCCAGCAGGAATTTTCACCACCAGACCTGAAGCAAGACAGCAAATAAGGGTGGCTGGGGTCCAGCCGTTAGCCCTCCGATGCTTAAGTTAGGCCACCGTAAGAAGAGAAGCCAAGTAAACGGGACCAAGATTGAATGATGTGTACCTACCTGCTCTCAATGGAGCCACCCCTTTATATAGATCTGAAGCAATCCAATCTGTTACGTGAGATGTCGAAATCCCGTTGATGTCGCATACGATACTGAGAATTCGCTGATTTCGTGGGATAAGATCCTATCTTTTTAATCAGATCCAACCCAATGACTTATTCCAACAATCACGCCCCTTGATGGTAATCCCTTGAAATCCAGCTGGGGGCCATAGTTGGAGTCATGGCCTCCGAAAAGGAAGGAGACGCCCGTAGTTGGAGTCATAGCCTTCGAACTGGTTGTAATCCGCAGGAAAGCTGCTCGCAGGTTAAAATGTGGTCGCGAGTCCAAGTACATATTTTGGATGTAACGTCTTTCAACGACTTGTGAGAAGGTCTGTTCGCGGATCGAGCTTTGCCGTATTTGACTATCGGTTATGAAGACTCGAGACTTGCGAATAGCTGCTCCGTATTTTTCAATCTATGACTCCTGATCAGGTGAGCTCGAGAGTCGAATGGTCGTCCCGCACCTATCAAACATTCGACTCTTGATCAGATAATCTCGAGAGTCGAATGGACGTCTCGCACTTATCAAACATTCGACTCTCGATCAGATAATCTCGAGAGCAAGAGCGAAATGGGCATTTCCGCGTGAAACCTTCTCTCCATCATTTTGCCTATAACAGACAAGTTTAGGTCCTACTTGATTGGATCCAAGATCATTATATTCACTGACCATGCCGCGCTTAAGTATCTTCTTTCTAAGAAGGATGCTAAACCACGGTTGTTAAGATGGATCCTTCTACTCCAGGAATTCGACATAGAAATACGTGATAAGAAAGGAGTAGAGAATGTAGTAGCTGAGCACCTCTCTCGACTTGTCCTCACTGATTCCCCTGAAACGACTGCGATCAATGACATGTTCCCTGATGAACAACTTTTTGCTGTTTCCCAATTGCCATGGTATGCAGACATTGCTAACTATCTTGCTAAAGGTACAATTCCTACACATTGGAAAAAGCAAGATAAGGATAAATTCTTCACGGAGGTGCGGAAATTCCTATGGGATGACCCATACTTATTAAAGTATTGTCCCGATCAAATCATAAGGAGATGTGTGCCAGATGAGGAACAACAAAGTATCTTCTCCTTCTGTCATTCTCAGGCATGTGGTGGCCACTTTTCGGCTAAAAAGACCACAGCGAAAATTCTGCAATGTGGGTTTTATTGGCCCACCATGTTCAAAGACACACATGAGTTTTGTAAAGCATGTGAACCTTGTCAGAAATTAGGAGGAATCTCCCGTAGAAATATGATGCCACTCAATCCCATCTTAATAATCGAAACTTTTTATTGTTGGGGCATCGATTTCATGGGCCCATTCCCATCTTCTTTTGGAAACCTATGCATCTTGCTTGCCGTTGATTATGTTTCCAAATGGGTCGAGGCCATCCCTTGCTGGAATAATGACCATAAAATGGTCATTCGCTTTTTAAAAGAAAATATTCTTTCCCGGTTTGGAACGCCTCGAGTCATCATAAGTGATGGAGGGTCTCACTTTTGCAATCGCCCTTTTGAAACCTTAATGAAGAAATATGGCGTAACACACAAAGTGAGCACTCCCTATAACCCACAAACTAGTGGACAAGCTGAGATATCCAATAGGGAGATTAAACACATTTTAGAGAAAACGGTGAACCCCGATCGCAAGGATTGGTCACTTCGGCTTACCGATGCGCTTTGGGCTTACCGTACTGCTTTCAAAACCCCTATTGGAATGTCTCCCTATAGACTTGTCAATGGGAAGGCTTGTCACTTGCCTGTGGAGTTGGAACATAGGGCATATTGGGCAATTAAGAAGATGAATTTCAATTTTGACAAGGAAAGCTCGTTGCGCAAACTACAATTGAATGAACTTGCAGAAATCCGGAATGAAGCTTATGAGAATGCGAGAATTTACAAGGACAAGACGAAGATATTCCATGATAAGAATATTCTTCGCAAGACATTCACAATCAATCAAAAAGTCCTCATGTATAATTTTCGCTTACATCTATTTTCGGGAAAATTGAGATCTCGATGGACCGGTCCCTACATTGTGCAAACTGTTTATCCATATGGGACTGTCGAGCTGTTAAATCCAAGGAAAGACAACATTTTTAAGGCGAATGGGCAGCGATTAAAGCCGTTCTTTGAGAAATTTCCTTCAAAAGGTATGTCCATACCCCTGAATGATCATGTGTATCAGGATGATTGATCTCCTAGTCTGACGGAGGTATAGAGTAGTTAGGATTAGGATTTTGTTGCTTTGGTTTACTTTTGCTTAGGTTTGTTAGAAGGAGGAGGAATTCCACTTTTCACCTGTCAGGTACTCTCACTCCTCACTCCCTTTATGTTCACATTGCTCTCATGTTTGTTTATTGCACATCTTTTACATTGAGGACAATGCAAGATTTGGTTGGGGGGTGTAGGATCACTTGGATAAATCCATCGTTTTGTAACATTTCAAGCAATTATGTGGATATTTTTCGATTTTTCCAAAATTCGAAACTCTTCTGGAAAACATTTTTTTCTATGCATTCAAGATGATATGAGCATAAGAGGAGGAGATATGAAGTGTATGGGGCTGTATGTCTGGAATCTCTCATAGCATAATGGTTTTATATGTGAATTCCCCTATTTCTGTGATCGATAGAAAATCTGAACACTTTTACACCTAGTCCACATTACACGATTTTCATGGGTTGAAGGGATTATGTGATTTATGGATTAGCTAGACTGTGAATTGAGGTGTGAGAAGACAAGCCGGGGTACTTTGTCCATCCTTGTCCATGGAAAAACAATGCTGGATATGGATTTCTAAAAATCCTATCTAAATTAAAAGAAAAAGGAAAAGGAAGGATGAAATTGGGAATGATGGAAAAATGGTGGAAAATTCTGATTAGGGCTACCTACTACCAACCGGGGGATGGTCTACCCGTAACCAAAGCCGAAAATGGGACGTAGTGTGAAAGTCGTCGGAGGACGGTAAGGCAAATTCCTGTCATTGGCTTGATGTGGCTATATATACCTTGAGTTCTATAGTCTATATGATCTATGAAGAAGGTAATCCTAGAAACTCATGAAATGAATTTTCACTATCCACACTAGATTGAATTTGTTCAAGTTCTTTTATTTATCAACTAGTCAGCGGGAATCTCATATGAATGCTTATCATGTCTTGAGGGATTACAGTTTCAACTTCTGTCACCAAATAGTTCTGAATCTTACACTTGTATGTCTTGGGATGTATAGAAGAAGGGTTCTGAAAGAGAGTTGAGTTTTGAAGAATGGGATTAGTTTCACGCATGTTTTGCTCGGGACTAGCAAAATGCTGGTTGGGGGGTGTGTTGAGCTCTTAATTGTGCATATTCTAACCCCAATTCATCACTCATTGTGCGAGATTTTTGTGATTTAAAGGCTAACAGAATGCATGTTTTGAGATTACAGGATTGAGAGTGGACTCCGCCTAATTGAAGATGAAAAGAGCTCGTTTGGAACTATTTGGATGAAGATCACTTGAGAACCAAAGAAAGAAAGAAGCAAGGAAAGAAAGAAGCAAGGAGAGAAGAAAGCAAAAGAAAGAAAAGGAAGAAAAAGAAGAAAGAAGACTGCCGACCAAACTTGACCGGTCGGCCAAGAGAGCCAGACCGGTCTTGACCGGTCAGCTAAGCACGCTGGACTGTTGCTTGAGAGGCACGACCGGTCTTGACCGGTCGGCTAAGGCTGCTGGACTACTGCTGAAGAGGCCAGACCGGTCGTGACCGGTCGGCCAGCCCAGTCCGACCGGTCCAGACCGGTCGGCCACGTGAAGAAACAGGAATTTCTATTCCTGGCGCCGATTTTCTCTACGCACTGCGTAACTGTTACGGAGATTCTCGATCTTTCTGAAGTTACGGAGCGTCCCCACTATAAAAGGACACCTAGGGATCGTTCTTAGGGTATCTAAGGAGGGTGGAAGCAAGCTTGGAGGCGGCGGAAGTGAATTTCGGAGTTCCACAACTCCTTCTAGTTTGTTTTATTTTTTTTTTTATGAACTTTTTAGTTGTTTCATGTTTCCTTGGATCATGAGCAGCTAAACCTCTTAGCTAGGGCTAAGAGGTGAAGCTTGTAGTGGATCCAAGATGTTTCAATTCGTAGTTAGTTGGTTTTAAGTGTGGAATTCATGATTATGAACTATGGTTTGAAGTTTATACAAGTTTTTAAGTAGTTTTTCTTAGTCTTATGATGACTCATGGATGTTTGGGAGAATTACTTAACTTCTTAATTGGTTTGCATCAGTCTAGATCTGTATGATCCGAGGAATTGGAGTGCGCTCTAGTACTATGATCTTCATGTGGGGACTTCCTACTAAAGTTCTACTTTTCTGAATTTCTGTAATATGTATGGATTGTGCATGTGATTTGAATCAAGTTCAAATCATGATCTAGCCTTGTCTTGTGACAGGACTTGAGGATGGTTATAATTGTGAACTGAACCTTTTGGAATGGGGAATGACCTATGCAATTGAGCATGCTCAGCTCAGCCTACATTGAGTGAATCTTATGCATTGAACTTACATATGACAGATTGTTTAGTTTAATAGCTCTTTCATCCGACTAGATAGACCTTAATGTCGATTCTAGTTGAGAGAATGAAAAACCACAGCGGATTGAACATCAAGGATTGCTACAAGTGGATCCTTGAACCCCTAGTGCCTTTTTATAATTGTTTACATTCAAATTAGTTTAAAGTTGTTCCTCATATCAATCTTATTCAAAATCTGATTATTAGCTTTCAATAGACACTTTTGGATGTGTTTGTGAAATCCTACATAAGTCCCTGTGGATCGACCTCGGTCTTACCGAGTTATTACTACATCGCAACCCTACACTTGGGGAAGCGAACATTCACACTACAAGACGCGACCAACCAACGCGTCAATTGACAAAATAAAGTGTACTAACACATCCAATAGTTTCACCACTTTGGCCTTAACCACATCCTTCATGTTTAGATTGACTCGTCTTTGTGGTTGCCTAGATGTCTTCACATTCTCCTTAAGGTGTATGCGATGAGTACAAATCAGTGGGTCTATGCCTTTGAGATCCGCAATCGACCACCCAATGGCACTCTTGTGCTCTATTAGAGTGGCAATTAGCCTACTCTCTTGTTCTTCATTCAAGTGGGAAGAAATCACCCCCGGATATATCTCATCTCGACCTAAATAGACATATTTCAACTCACTTGGTAATGGTTTTAGGTCGAGTGTTGGTGCCTTGATATTGGATGGAAGGGGCTTGTTCTCGTTTACGAGTAAAGGCTCAAATAGGACCCTCCATCTTTTGTTATCTTGTACCGGCATCACATCTAACATGGCATCCATCTCTCGTATTATGTTATCATTTATCTCATGAGAGTGGGCCACACATGCCTCCAAAGGGTTGGAATATAATGGTAAGGGGAATGTATCTTCCACGAATGATTCAATCATATTTATCTCGTGGATCTCATCATCAACCTCCCGTGGTTGTTTGCATAAATCAAATATATTAAGCTCAAGAGTCATGCTTCCAAAGGACATTTGTACAAGCCCATTTCTACAATTGATAATCGCATTGGAAGTAGCTAGAAAAGGGCGGCCAAGTTATGATGGGAATTTGAGCACCGGTACCTATCGTGGGATGTGTATCCAAGACAATAAAGTCTACTGGGTAGTAGAATTTATGAACTTGGACTAAAATATCCTTAATCACTCCTCTCGGTATACGAATGGATCTATCAGCAAGTTGGAGTGCAGTTTTTGTGGGTTTCAATTCACCTAACCCAAGTTGTTCGTAAACCGAGTATAAAATGAGGTTCACACTTGCCCCCAAATCGAGTAAGGCTTGTTTAATCCTGTAGTCTCCTATGATGCACAAGATGGTTGGACTACCAGGATCCTTGTATTTTTGGGAACCTCTTGTTTGATAATAGCGCTCAAATTCTCAGTCAAAAGTACTTTGTTGTGAACATTGTGTTTCCTTTTGACTGTGCACAATTCCTTTAGAAATTTGGCATAAGATGGTATTTGCTTTATGGCATCCAACAACGGGATGTTGATCTTCACCTGCTTGAAAACCTCTAAAATTTTCAGGTTTTTGTCTAAAGGTTTGGTGAAATCAACCTTTGTGGAAACGGGGCGATCGGCTTGTATTGTCTTTCCGGTTCTTTCTCATGTGGAGTGTTGTTCAAGATATCATTCTTATTGGCAATTTTCGGACATTAGGCTTTAGGGCCTTCACCGGATTGGATTTATCAATTGTTTTGCCACTCCTCAAAGTGGTGATAGCTTGAACATGCTCCGTATGTTGGGAGGATGAGCTTACATCTTGTATCTCAAATTGGGTTCTTGGGTTAGGAAGAGGTTGGGCAGGAAGTGTGCCTTTCTCCCTAACACTGAGGTGAGATTCAACCCTAGCCATTGAGGTTTTCAATTCATTGATGGCTTGAGTTGAATTTTGATTGAATTTCAATTGCTCTTGCATGAACCCATCTATTTTCAGAGAATTAGTCTTGTTATACTCAGCTTGAACCGATACAAATGCACCCAACATCTCTTCTAGCAGTAACTTTTGGTGTAATGACTAGAGATGGACCTAGTATAGGTTGAGCTTGAGGGATATTGTTTGCATTCACAGTGGGTCCATTCCTCCAACTAAAGTTGGGATGGTTCTTCCAATTAGAATTAAATGTGTTTGAGTTTGGAGCACTAAATTGCCGTTGATAACTGTTTATGGCATTTGATTGTTCTTGTAAAATGTCTTGAACCGCTGAAATTGTGGGACAATCTTGTGTTGTATGTTGATTTCTGGCACAAATTCCACAAACAGTTTCAATGTCCTTAGAGTTGATCGTCTCTCCTTTCCTTAATTTCATAGCCTCGACTTTTCTTGTGAGGCTAGCCACACGTGCACTTATGCTATCCACTTCTGATAGGACATAAATTCTTCTTTTTTTCTTTTGTTGGCCAGTCTTGGAATTTGTTGGTTTAGATGTATCCCAAGACTGTGCATTCTCAGCTAATTCCTCCAAATAGTCCCATGCTTCATCGGCTTCCTTATTCATGAACTCCCCATTACACATCATCTCTACAAATTGGCGCATGGGTGAAGTCAGTCCTTCATAGAAAAAGCTTATAACCCGGCAAATTTCATAGCCATGATGTGGGCATGCATTTAACAAGTCCTTAAACCTCTCCCAACATTGGAAGAAGGTCTCATCTTCCTTTTGGGCAAAATTCATGATAAGGCGCCTCAACATGTTCGTCTTGTGTGTAGGGAAGAATTTTTTTATGAATTCCCTATGCATATTAGTCCATGCACCAATTAATCCTGGCCTTAATGCATGAAGCCAACTTTTAGCTTATCTTTAAGAGTAAAAGGAAATAATTTAAGCCTCACCACATCATCAATTACGTTTACAAAGTGCATGGTAGTTACTACCTCATCAAATTCCTTAAGGTGTTGATAGGCATTTTCACTGTCTAATCCATGAAATATCAGGAGGAGTTGGATTACTCCCGGTTTCAAATCTACATTCCCTGCATTTTGTGAAAAAACTATGTATGAGGGAGTGCTCACACTTGCTGGTTGCAAGTAATAACGTAATGTTCTTTGTCGGGGAACATTCTCAACCACATTCTCTCCCGTTTCGATTTGATTTTGGCCCAGATTTTGATTGGCCATGGGATTGGGTTGATTTACAGCCATACTTTTAAACAAAATTGGAGAATTTAGATGTCTCCTAGCACGTGGTTCTCTGTCAATTCCTTCAACTATTCCCCCTTCACTAATGAGTCGGTTATTGGAATCCCGAGCCCAATGTGGCATGCAAATCCTAAAAAGAAAGAAACAAGAAGAATTCCTTCTTCCTTCCTTTACTTCTCTCTAAGACCGAAGCACAAGGTATCTTGCAATGGCTAGGCCAGAAGCAAGGATAGAGACCGATTTCTCCTGGTCAATAGGGGTTTAGAGAACTCCCCACCCACTCTTTGAATCTTTTGAGAAAAGTACAGAAAAAGAAGAAAGAGGAGTAGAGGTGAGAAGAGAAATCTCTGAGCACAAGGTGATCCAAGACGGCAGAGCTGACCAATAGGAATCAAGGCAGTGCAAGGCCAACCTATCAGAGATCCAAAAGGAGTCTCCACCCACTCTACAAGAGATGAATATGATAGGAATGAATATGAGAAGAAGAAGAGTAAGGTTAGAAAGATAGAACCTGATTTGGCACTTAAGATCCTTATGTCTTCTTCAGCTTCCTAGAAATCCCTGCAAAAGAAAAATCAAACAAAACAAACTAAGTTAGTACTAAGATCCTAAAAATCCTAAATAGAAACTATTTTCAGAAATTTTATGAAAAACCGTCAAAGTCCCCGGCAACGGCGCCAAAAACTTGTTCGCTTCCCCAAGTGTAGGGTTGCGATGTAGTAATAATCTCGGTAAGATCGAGGTCGATCCACAGGGACTTATGTAGGAATTCACAAAATACTTCCAAAAGTTTCTACTGAAAAGCTAACAACCACATTTGTAGAAGATTGATGTAAATAGTAACTTTGAACTAAATTGAAAGTAAACAATTAATGAAAGGCACTAGGGGTTCAAGGATCCACTTGTAGCAATCCTTGATGCTCAATTCATTGTGGTTTCTTACTTTCTCAACTAGAATCGAAATTAAGATCTATCTAGTCGGATGATAGAGCAGTTAAACCAACAATCTGCCATATGTAAGATCCATGTATATGACTCACTCAATGCAAGCTAGGACGAGCATACTCAATTGCATATGTCAGTCCCAATTCCAATAAACTAAGTTCACAATCATAACCATCATTAAATCCTGTCACAAGACAAAACTAGATCATGATTTGAACTTGATTTAAATCACATACACAGCCCCACATACTACAAAATTTCTAGAAAATAGAACTTTGGTAAGAAGTTCCCACATGAAGATCATAGTACTAGAGCGTACTCCAATTCCTTGGATCATACAGGTCTAGACTAGTTCCCAACAATTAAGAACTCAAACAACTCTTCCAAACATCCATGAGTCATCATAAGACTAAGAAAAACTACTTAGTACTTGAATTAAACTTCAAACCATTGTTCTTAAACATGAAATCCAACTTAAAACCACATCAAACGAATTGAAACATCTTAGATTCACTACAAGCTTCACCTCTTAGCCCTAGCTAAGAGGTTTAGCCGTTCATGATCCAAGGAAACATGAAACAACTAAAAAAAACATAAAAATAGCAAACAAACTAGGAGGAGTTGTGGAACTCCGAAATCCACTTCCTCCATCTCCCACCGTGCTCAATCCATTCTAAGATGCCCTAGCAACGATCCCTAGGTGTCCTTTTATAGTGGGGAAGCTCCACAGCGTCGGAATCTTCCAGAATTTGCGTAAGGATACACAGTGCGCAGAGAAATCCGGAGCTTGTAGAACACACTCAGTTATGCAGATGACCGGTCGCACGAACGGTCTGAGCTCCTGGACAACCGGTCGCACGACCGGTCTCAAAAGTGAGAAAAACGTCTAGAGAGTTTTGAGAAATTTCGAGCCCGCAATTTTAATTCAAGGATCCGTCGCACGACCGATCTGAGCAGTGGACGACCGGTCGTACGACCGATCTTGGACAGTCTAGTGAGATTTTCCATGTGGCCCCTCCCGTTGAGTGATCGGACCGGTCGAACGACCGGTCCTGAGCTATGGATGACCGGTCTTGGGCATGTTCTTCTGCTTTCTTTCTTCTTTTCTCTGACTTCTTTCTTTCATCCTTTGACGCTTAGTCCTTTGATCTTCTTTGCTTGTAAATGGCGTCTTTAGGTCTTCAATTGACGCATCCTCTCTATCATCCCTACAATCACAAATCCATGCATTAGGTTAGTCTATAAATCGTGAAAACCTTGCATAATGACTGATGAATTGGGGTTAAAGTATGCACAATTAAGAGCTCAACAGCGTCTCACTTTTGTAATCGCCTATTTGAAACCTTAATGAAGAAATATGGCGTAAATCACAAAGTGAGCACTCCCTATCACCCACAAACATGTGGAAAAGCTGCTATATCCAATAGGGAGATTAAACATATTTTGAAGAAAACGGTGAACCCCGATCGCAAGGATTGGTCGCTTCGACTTACCGATGCACTTTGGGCTTATCGTACCGATTTTAAAACCCCTATTAGAATGTCTCCCTATAGACTTGTCTATGGGAAGGCTTGTCACTTGCCTGTGGAGTCGGAACATAGAGCATATTGGGCAATAAAGAAGATGAATTTTGATTCTGACAAGGCAAGCTCGTTGCGCAAACTTCAATTAAATGAACTTGCAGAACTCCGAAACGAGGCTTATGAAAATGCGAGAATTTACAAGGACAGGACGAAAGTGTTCCATGACAGGAACATTCTTCGTAAGACCTTCACGATTAATCAAAAGGTCCTTATGTATAATTCTCGCCCACATTTATTTTCAGGAAATTGAGATCTCGATGGACCGGTACCTACATAGTACAAACTGTTTATTCATATGGGATTGTCGAGTTGTTAAATCCTCGAAATGGCAACATCTTTAAGGCGAATGGTCAGCGATTAAAGCCGTTCTTTGAGAAGTTTCCTTCAGAAGGTATGTCCATGCCTCTAACTGATCCTGTGTATCAGGATGTTTGATCTCCTAGTCTGATGGAGATATAGAGTACTTAGGATTAGGATTTTGTTTCTTTCGTTTATTATTTTTCATAGGTTTGTTAGAAGGAGGTAGAATTCCACTTTTCATTCTCCCAGGTACTATCATCGCTCACTCCCCTTTATTTTCGAATTGCTCTCATGTTTTGCTCATTGCATATTTTTTGTTACATTGAGGACAATGCAAGATTTGGTTGGGGGGGTGAGATGAGATTCCTCATCTAGCATGCTGCAACATTTCAAGCATCATATGTATGAATTTTTTTCGAATTTTCTAAAATTTCAAAACTCTTTTAGAAAACTTTATTTCTATGCATTCGAGATGATACGAGCATAAGAGGAGGAGATACGAAGTGTCTGATGTTGCAAGTCTTGAATTTTTCTTAACATAATGGTTTTATATGTGGATTCCCCTATTTATGTGATTGATGGAAAATTTGAACACTTTTACACCTAGTTCACATTACACGATTTTCATGGGCTGAAAGAATTATGTGATTTGTGGATTAGCTAGACTTGATTTAAGGTGTCGAGAAACCAAGCCGGGGTACTTTGTTCATCCTTGTCCATGGAAAATAACAAAAGATATGGATTTTTAAAAATCCTATCTAATTTAAAAGAAAAAGAAAAAGGAAGGATGAAATTGGGAATGATGGAAAAATGGTGGAAATTCTGAAAAGGGCTACCTATTACCAACCGGGGGATGGTCTACCCGTAACCAAAACCGAAAATGGGATGTAGTGTGAAAGCCGTCGGAAGGACGGTAAAGCAAATTCCTGTCATTGGCTTGTTGTTGCTCTATACACCTTGAGATCTATAGTTTAGTTTATCTATGAAGAAAATAATCCCAGAAACTCATGAGATGAACTTTCACTTTGTTCGAGTTCTTCTATTTATCAATCAATCAGCGGGAATTTCATATTGACACTTATTATGTTTTGAGAGTTTCAGGTTTCAACTTCTATCACCAAGTTTTTCCGAATTTTATACTTGCATGTCTTGGAATGGATAGAAACATAGTTTCTGAAAGAGAGTTGGGTTTTTGAGATTTGAACTTGTTTCACGCATGTTTTGCTCGGGACTAGCAAAAAGCTGGTTGGGGGTGTGTTGAACCTCCAATTTATACTTTGCATTAGCCATTACATCATATTATATGCATGGTTTTCATGTTTAAAAGGCCCATCGAATGCGTCTTTTGTGATTGTAGGAATAAGAGTGGACTTCACCCAATTGGAGACCAAAAGGATTCATTTAGAACAATTGGATGAAGGTTGAAGGAGGATCAAAGAAAGAAGAAATCAAGTAGAAGAGAAAGAAGAGGAAAGAAAGGAAGAAAAGATGAAATGAAGAAGGTCCGACCGGTCGTGACCGGTCGGCCATGTGAGCCCTGACCGGTCAAGACCGGTCGGCCACCGCTCTGGAACTCCCTCGACTCAAGTTTATTTGGTCCGACCGGTTAGCCAACAGGTCCCCCCCCCCCCCCCCCCCCCCCCCCCCCCCCCCCCTCTCTGAGCACGCTGGACGTATTGATAAGCCAGTCCGACCGGTCAAGACCGGTCGGCTAAGCCAGTTCGACCGGTCACGACCGGTCGGCTCTGCGTAAGACAGCAAACTTTCTATTTCTGTTCTGAAAATTTCTGCGCAGTGCGTATCCTTACGTAATTTCTAGATGATTCCGATGCAGCAGAGCTTCCCCACTATAAAAGGACACCTAGGGGCTCTTCCTAAGGCATCTTAGAAGGGATTGAGCACGGTGGGAGATGGCGGAAGTCGATTTCAGAGTTCTACAACTCCTCCTAGTTTGCTTTCTAGTTTTATGCTTTGTTTAGTTTTTTTCATGTTTTCTTGGATCATGAATGGCTAAACATCTTAGCTAGGGCTAAGAGGTGAAGCTTGTAGTAAATCTAAGATGTTTCCATTCGTTTGATTTGGTTTTAAGTTGGATTTCTATTGAAGAACAATGGTTTGAAGTTTAAATCAAGTACTAAGTAGTTTTTCTTAATCTTATGATGACTCATGGATGTTTGAAAGAATTGCTTGAGTTCTTAAGTAGTTTGAGTTAGTCTAGACCTGTATGATCCGAGGAATTGGAATACGCTCTAGAACTATGATCCTCATGTGAGAGCTTCTTACCAAAAGTCTACTTTTCTGAAAATTCTGAAGTATGTGAGACTGTGTATGTGATTTGGATCAAGTTCAAATCATGATCTAGTTTTTTCTTGTGACAGGATTTAATGATGGTTATGATTGTGATCTTAACCTATTGGAATTGGGAATGACCTATGCAATTGAGTATGCTCGTCCTAGTTTGCATTGAGTGGATCATATACATGATCATATATATGTCAGATTGATTGTTTTAACTGCTCTATCATTCGACTAGATAGAACTTAATTTTGATTCTAGCTGAGAAAGTGAGAAACCACAGCGAATTGAGCATCAAGGATTGCTACAAGTGGATCCTTGAACCCCTAGTGCCTTTTATTAATTGTTTACCTTCAATTTAATTCAACGTTACTATTTACATCAATCTTCTACAAATCTGTTTGTTAGCTTTTTAGTAGAACTATTGGAAGTGTTTTGTGGATTCCTACATAAGCCCCTGTGGATCGACCTCGGTCTTACCAAGATTATTACTACATCGCAACCCTACACTTGGGGAAGCGAACACTGAGATGGTGGGTGCATCAGTATGCTCTGGTTCGGAACAACAGCTCTGTTGATGATCCACTCTACATTCCTCCTCGAGGGCTGACAGAGGTCCTCGTTGATGGATTGGGTTATTATAGAGAAGCAGATTGAAGCATTTTTGTCGTCAAGTATTAGGCATAAGATGTCTCTGAGTGTGTCAATTGATCATCGTAAGGAGGATACGGCATTGGATGCTGGCATACTTTCGGAGTACCTTTGACGAAATGGTCTCAAGAATCTGGGTTCACACGTCTTCTGATGGTTGAAGATGATATGGATGACAATCGGTTAATTAGTGAAGATGACCCGACGATGACTAGGCTGGCGAATGAAACATCAAATCATGTCGGCGTGAGAGAGGAGGTTGGGCAGATTGGAGAGGATAATCTACGAGGGTTCACTATGTCAGGGAATCACACAACTGTGCTTATGGCCCCTAGTGCTTCTAGTGTTGAGGGTATGGCGGAGTCGCCGATGGTAACTGAAATGATCGATACCAATAGCGATACTACTGAACTTCTGGATGTGAACTCAACGCCACTGATCGAGATCATTGAGTCGTTCACTGATGCGACGATACATACTGCGAATTCCTCATAACCTGTCGTCGACTCATCTACTGGTATGGTTCTTTCATAGCTCCTTGGTGTATTCTTTTTCTGTACTTATCATTTCATTGCATACTTGTTCTGTTCCTTTTGTTGCAGATATTGTCAGTTCTGATGCTGCTACCCATGGAGAATTCGACATTCCTTGTTTTGATCTTTTAGACTGTTTTCGGATAGAGCATACTGAGAGGTCTACTATCCAGTATTTCAAAGAAGTTAGCTGAGCCAAGCGAATGTCATACACTAGGAGCTGGGGTGAAGGCATTGGAAGCTTGCACAGGAGTAATCAGGCCTAATGTATCCAAAATAGTCTGTCGCATTTCTTCTTTCGAAGATTCTGTTGCGCAGGTTACTGTGGCTGAATGGATTGAACCCGACCCTATGGCTAAAGAGAAATGGCAAGTGTTGTCTTCTTTACGTCCTGTTGTAAAGCAGCAAGAACACTCGATAGTTGATGCTAGAACAACCTCAAAAGATAGTGAGACTCAACATTGCGGATGTATTAATCATCTTGCTAATGTCAGATCTGAGATCGTGCGGCTGCAAGCAGGAAGAAACAACCATAAATCTTGAGGTTGCCTGCCTTGGTCTTGTCGTTAGTCAGAACCGTGCCGAAGTCGCACAACTCGAGAGTGAAGGAGAGGCAGCGCGCAAGCAAATGACAGACTTAGAAATTGAACTTCGTGATATTTCGGATCCTGCGTTGACGCTAACTAAGGCAAAGGCCACCATGGAGGCAATGCGGAAAGATGTGATGAAGTTCACGACAGGATGCCTGGAGAAGCTGTAATTCTTTTCTTTTGCTTTTTACATTCATTGCCAGACAAAAGTGGTATTAGACAGTTGTCCTGAATACTTAACTGCTACTTGTATCCGATGTAATCGACATTAGAGCTTGTTAACTGTGTGCTTCATGATCTAAAATAATGACAATGATTCTTTTACCAAACTACTGCTTGGTGTTATGTACTTGAGACTAGTATGCATAAAATGATGTATTATGTGTGAGTTTTAATATGAACTAAGAACATTAAAGCATAAGAATGGAAGAATGCGTACAAATAATACTTCCCTTTTTACTTAATCTGTGTACCCTTAGGTCATCGCTTTCAAGAGATGTTCGTGTCATAAGTCTGAAATCTTCGTCTAGCTACATGTTTTCAAGTTTATCTGTCATCCTTCATGGCCTGCCGCCAGTCATTTCTTTCTGCGGACTTAAGGTTTTAGTCGTATATTAGGGCTTGCCCCCAGTGCTTCTTCTATAATCTTGGGTTTCTCATAATATATTGGGGCTTGCCTCCAGTGCTTCTAGCTTGTCACTTTGTAAGACCACTTCATTCTGATATGAAAGGTCTTGTACTTTAGGAATCCGTAGCGAATACCTGTCTGATCATAATCTTTAACTGCATATTCTTGTCGCAGAGTTCTGCATAAGATAAAGCTGTCGATATTTTCAAGGTGAAGTGATACATACTAGAATGCCTTGATCACCTTCATATAAGGTCGTACACACACACACACACACACACACACACACACACACACACACACACACACACACACAACAGGAGATTCCTAGCCTTGACTTATCTCCATATAGACTAGAAGAACGACACAATAGCGAGGAGAGGACTCATGATAGAATACAAAAACTGAATATATAGCGATGTTCCGATTATCTTCATACAGAATTATGTACGTAAGTATAAGAGATTGCTAATAATAGAATGTCCCGGTTGTCTTCATATAGAACCATATATGTATATATAAGAATCCATCAATTCTTAAGCATTTTCCTATTAAGTAGAGGGATACCAGAATACTGAGATAATATTAATAAGAGAGCCTGCGATGAAGATATAATAATACGAGGGTGTTGTGCTTCGTATAAACTTCTTATGAGGTCTTTCTCCTTATTCAACTTGTCTGATGAGGATATAATAAGTCAATCGATAATTTATGGAGTTGCTTCTTTGATATTCTCTGACTATGGTACCTGTCATTAAGAAGAGCTCTACGAACATTTTATATTCATATGCGCAACAGTATGATGTGAGTGAACATGTGAGTGAGTATGGAGTGTAGCATACAGATAGAATAGATGCATAAGTGAACATACGTATATCCCTATCTACTTTATAAACTGTCAGAACTATTTGTAAGTGTTCATGATTATTGAAGTTTAGGAAATAGGATCCTTGAGCGAAGTTCTTCCTAAGTGATATCTATTGGAACTGCACTGGCCGGGGCTCCATCAGACCCTTCCATGTTCAGACTGACGATGCCTTGATTTATCATCTTTGTATATTTCCTTTCAGGAAGAAGCATTGCTCGGTCTTATGGCCTAAGCATCTGTGATATTCACAATAGTTGGGATCATCCATGCATCCTACTTCCGTTGGTCGAACAGACTTTGGGAGTCGTAATTTTCCCTCTTCGATTAGCAACTCCATAATTGGGACGAGGTCTTTAATGTCAAATGTATACAGTCCATTCTTTTCGTCTCACTCACTGATTGTCATGTGCAGCGACTTTTGAGGTTCTTTGCCCTTGTTTCGTGTCTTCATTACACTGGTCTCTACCTCATGCCCTGGATTCGGTCATTTTTTATTCCTAGGGTTCTTTGTTGTGTCTACCCATGTCCTCTTTCTCATTTCATGTCTTGACTTTTTTGCTTGAGATCGTGTTTCCGAAATGGATTGCTCTATCATACAAACCACTGCAGCCAGGTTACGAAGGGTGAAAGAGATATTGCCTAGCAGCTCGTATGGGATCATGGAGCCTGAATCCGACATACGCGCATTTGTTTGTTTGGTGTGGCTTTGTTGTCTTACTTCAACAGCGTTACGGGTTGCCCCCGGTGCTTCTTTTTCAACTGTCAGATAGGCTGAGCGGTACTAGGGGTTGCTTTCTGTGAGATCAAGATGGCTAAAGCCTCCTGAACTTCTCTCATTTTCTTGGATAGCTCCGTATGGGCTTTGACCAATTTGCTGATTTGCTCTCGAATTGCCAACAATTCGATGTCGTGTCCTGCCAATTCTCTTTCTTCGACAGCATGTACCATTGTTGTTTGTATCGGTCTTTCATCATGAACTGGTGGTATCGTAGGTGCTATTGTCACTACGGCTGACGTAACCCAACGGTTTCTTCTGTCATTAGCTTAATGGTACCCTGGTTGATCAGTCTCTATACTTTCCCTTTCAAGATGAGGCATTCTTCCATCTCATGTCCCAGGATTCGATGATACTTACAATAATTAGGGGCATCCACTTGCCCTGCTTCCTCTGGTCGAATCGGTTCTAGCAATTGTAGTTCCCCTTCTTCGACGAGTCATTCCATTATCGGAACAAGGTCTTCTAGATCAAACGAATAACATCTGTCTACCCTGCCCCGTCCAATGATTGTCATCTTTTTCAGTTTTCACGGCCCTTTTGCTCTGAACTAAGTTTCTGCTGGCTTGCCTTTAGTCTTGTGTTTTGGATGCGGGCGTTTCTGATCTTTCGAGGCTTTGCTTTTGTCGACGTAACTTGATGTGACCATCTTCCCAATCTCACGCTTTGGTCTTTCGGCTTTGAATTGCATTCTCAGCGCGTCTCCCTCTACCATATGGGCCTTTGTCGCTAGGTCCTGGAATGTTGAGAAATTGTGTCCGGTAAACCGAACGAGATCATTGGGTCCATGGCTTGCATACACATCTTGACTTGCTCATGCTTGCTAGGTAATTCTCGACACTACGCTGCTATGGTTCCCATCTATCAATAAACTTCTCGACTAACTCTCCTTGCCTGTGACGGATGTTCACTTCCTCAAGTGTAGGGTTGCGATGTAGTAATAATTCGGTAGAGACCGAGATCGTTCTCAGGGACTTGTTAGGAATTCACAAAATTACTTCTAATATTCTTTACTCGAGAGCTAACTAAACAGATTTTTAGAATTGAATGTAAATGTGATTCTTAAACTAAAAGTGAATGTTATCAATATAAAAAAGCACTAGGGGTCCAAGGATCCACTTATAGCAATCCTCAATGCATAATTCGTTGTGGTTTCCCAATTACACAACTAGAATCGAAATCAAATCCTATCTAGTCGGATGATAGAGCGGTTGTATTACACAATCTGTAATATGTGTGATTCTATACATGATTCCCTCAATTCAAGTTAGGACTTGAACACACTCAATTGCGAAGGTCAATCTTAGTTCTAATAGATTAAGATCACAATCATAATTTGTTCTCTCGCCTCAAGTGTAAGGCTGCGATGTAGTAATAAAACTCGGTAAGACCGAGGTCGATCCACAGGGAATTGGAAAACAGGTTCCAAACTATTCCAGCAACTCAATTTTGCAATAAATAGGAGATTCAATTGAGCAATTAAGCCAAAACAGTAACTTGATGAAAAACAATAATTTAAAGTCACTAAGGCATTCAAAGATCCACTTGTAGCAATCCCATGTCAATCCAATCAATCCAAGCAAGATACACAACTAGATTTGAAGTCCTATCTCTCCTCTAGTTGGAAAATAAAGCATTAAACACATTCAATCTCACTCAAGTTGAACTTCCAAGTTCTAGTCCCATTCAACAATGTAGAATTCAAAATCATAGCCTTTGGAGTAACAACCATTCCTATGGACTATGGCCTGCTCAAGGATTACTATAATTCGAATCTAAACAAACAAACATGATAATCTCAGAGAATTGCAAGGAATCCATGTTCGGAGCACATGAACTCTCATAAAACATAAAAAACTATCAACTTTGGGAACTAAAATAGGCAAAAATCCAAACTTGAAGTAAAATTACTTGAATTAAATTGAATCAAACATGAAATCGGCTACAAGCTTCACCTCTCAGCCTTAGCTGAGAGATTCTAGCCGAGCATTGTCATACTACAACTAAAACTCATGAAAAAGCTAGAAAACATAGAAAAACCGGAGTTTGGAGGGTTGCAGACGCTCCACGATGGCTTCCTTCCTCTCTCACGACGTCCCTTGGCTTCTATGATGCCTTAGGAAGAAGCCTTAGGTGTCCTTTTATAGTATAGCGCGGAAGGTTCCAGATTGCGCAAGAAATCCTGGACTGCGCAGAGAAAATCGGAGCTTCACGGACAAACTCTGTTACGCGGACGACCGATCGCACGACCGGTCTCAAAAATGCGAAAACAGTCCTAGCGAGTTTTGCAGAAATCCAATCTTAAAATTTTAATTCAAGGACCGGTCGGACGACCGGTCTAAGCAGTGGACGACCAGTCGCACGACCGGTCGTAGATAGTCCAGCAAGCCTTTCAAGGTGGTCTTCTTCTGTTGAGTAGTCGGACCGGTCGGACGACCAGTCCTGGCTGTAGACGACCGGTCGGAGGACCGGTCTTGGCTACTTTTTCCTGCTTCTCATTTAGCTTCTTTCTTCCTTTCTCCTCCTCTCTTTCTACTTTCTTTGGTCCTTCTTCAACTTCATCCAATGGCTTCAAATGGCTCTTTTTAGTCTTCAATTGGGTGAAGTCCACTCTCATTCCTACAATCACAAAACATGCATTAGATGGACCTTTTAAACATGAAAACCATGCATATAATGCGATGTAAAGGGCAATGCAATGTATAAATTGGAGGTTCAACATAATCATCATTAAACTCTGTCACAAAGCATAATTAGATCATGATTTGAGCTTCATTCAAATCACATATACCATCAACACATAATTCAAAATCAGTATAAAAGGTAGAACTTTTGTTGAAGTTCCCACATGGAAATCCAAGTCTAGAGCGTATTGAATCTGATTCCTCGGAGCGTACAGGTCTAGAACTATGCAAAACAGTTAAGAACTAAAGCAATTCTCCCAAACATCCATGAGCCATCATAAGATTAAGAAAAACTACTTAGAACTTTATTCAAACTTCTATAAACCATTATTCTTCAATCAATCCAACTTGAAACCAACATAAAATGAATTAAAGCATCTCAGATTCACTACAAGCTTCACCTCTTAGCCCTAGCTAAGAGGTTTAGCCGTTCATGATCCAAAGAAGCATGAAAACAACTAAAAACATAAAACCAGAAAACACAAACTGGGAGGAGTTGTGAAACTCCGAATCCGACTTCCGCCACTTCCCACCTTTATAGATCTCTTCGAGGATACCTTAGCTACGATCCCTAGGTCCCCTTTTATAGTGGAGAGGCTCCACCGCCTCAGAATCTTCCAGATTTGCGTAATACTTACGCACTGCGCTAGAAAATCGGAGCTTCAAGAGGAAGCTGCTGGAGTCTTGCTGAAATTACACTAGCCGACCGGTCTAGACCGGTCTAGCCTGGTATGTGGACTGTCCAGCATGCTTGAATGAGTGAAAAAGCCTTGGCCGACCAGTCTTGACCGGCCGGCCTCTTGCGTTGTATGTCCAGAGAGCAAACAGGAGGTGGTGGACCGGTCTAGACCGATCGTGGCCATCTTGGCCGACCGGTCATGACCGGTCGGACCTATTTTTTCTGCATTTTCCTTCTTTCTTTCCTTCTCTCTTCTCTCTCCTTGCTCTCTTCTTTCTTTGGCCCACCTCGGGTCTTCATCCAAGGCTCCTAAATAGAGCTTTTTAGTCATCAATTGGGCGGAGTCCCTCTCATTCCTACAATCATAAAACCACTCATTAGAATAGTCTTTAAGCTTGAAAACCATGCATAGTTAGTGATGAAATGAGGTTAGAATATACACATTTAAGCACTCAACACACCCCCCAACCAGCATTTTGCTAGTCCCGAGTAAAACATGCATAAAACAATTCATTCCTCGAAAACCCATCTCTCCTTTAGAAGCCATGTTTCTATACACTCTAAGACATGCGAGTGTAAAAATTTGAAAAACTAAGTGATAGAGGTTGAAACTTTAAACTTTCAAGAATATATCAAGTGCTTATATGGATTTCCCGCTGATTGATTGATAAATAGAAGTATTTGAATAATTTAACCTAGTGTGCTCAGTGAATGTTCATCTCAGGAAAATTCAGGATTATCTTTTTCATAAATCAGCTAAGGTATGGAATTTAAGGTGTACAGATCAACACATGCCTTTGACAGGAATTTGCCTTACCATCCTTCCGACGGCTTTCACACTACTTCCCATTTTCGGCTTTGGTTATGGGTAGACCATCCCCCGGTTGGTAATAGGTAGCCCTTTTCGGAATTTTCCACCATATTATCCATCATTCCCATATTTTCATCCTTCCTTTCCATTTTCTTTTTCATTAGATAGGATTTTTAGAAATCCATATCTTTCGTTATTTTCCCATAGACAAGGATGGACAAAGTACCCCGGCTTGGTTTCTCTACACCTCGAATCCAAACTTAGGTAATCCACAAATCTAATAATCCTTTCAAAACATGAGAATCGTGTGAAGTGAACTAGGTGTAAAAATGTTTAAAAGTTCTATCATTCATAAAAATAGAAGAATTCACATACAAGACTGGTACCTTAAAAAATGTTCAAAGTATTCAACATCACTCACTTTGCCTCTCCTTTTCCTATACTTACATCATCCCGAATGCATAGAAGTAAAGTTTTCCAATGGAGTTTTGAATTTGTAGAAAAAATCTGAAAAATCTTCATCGTATTGCTCGAGATGTTACAAAACACTAGATACATCCTAGTGATCCCTACACCCCCCAACCAAATCTTGCATTGTCCTCAATGTAAAAGATATGTAATAGGCAAAACATGAGAGCAATGATAAAATAAAGGGAGTGAGGAATGAGAGTACCTAAGAGAATCAAAACTGAAATTCTACCTCCTTCTAAGAAACATATGAAAAGCAACCAAAAGCAACAAAATCCTAATCCTAACTACTCTATACCTCCATCGGACTAGGAGATCAAATGTCCTGATACACAGGATCAGTCAGAGGTATGGACATATTCTCTGATAGAAAATTCTCAAAGAACGGCTTCAGTCGTTGACCATTCGCTTTAAAGATATTACCGTTCCTTAGATTCAACAACTCGACGGTCCCATAAGGATAAACAGTTTTCACAATGAAAGGACCGGTCCATCGAGACTTCAATTTTCCCAGAAATAAATTTGGTCGAGAATTATACATAAGGACCTTTTGATTAATTGTGAAGGTCTTACGAAGGATGTTCTTATCATGGAACACCTTCGTCCTGTCATTGTAAATAATCACATTTTCATAAGCCTTGGTCCGGAGTTTCGCAAGTTCATTTAATTGAAGTTTGCTCAACGAGCTTGCCTTGTCGGAATCAAAATTCATCCTCTTTAATGCCCAATATGCCCTATGTTCCAACTCCACGAGCAAGTGACATGCTTTCCCACAGACAAGTCTATAGGGAGACATTCCAATGGGGGTCTTGAAAGTGGTACGGTAAGCCTAGAGGGCATCGGTAAGTCGAAACAACCAATCTTTGCGATCGGGGTTCACCGTTTTCTCCAAAATATGTTTAATTTTCCTGTTGGATATCTCAGCTTGTCCACTTATTTGTGGGTGATAGAGAGTGCTCACCTTGTGATTGACGCCATATTTTTTCATTAAAGCTTCAAACGGGCGGTTACAAAAATGGGATCCACCATCACTTATAATGACTCAAGGTGTTCTAAACCGGGAAATGATATTTTCTTTTAAGAAATGAATGACTATTTTATGGTCATTGTTCTGGCATGGATCGCCTTGACCCATTTTGAAACATAGTCGACGGCAAGCAAGATATATAGATTTCCAAAAGAAGATGGGAATGGACCCATGAAATTGATGCCCCAACAATCAAAAACTTTGATTAGTAAGATAGGATTGAGTGGCATCATATTTCTATGGGAGATTCCTCCCAATTTCTAACAAGGCTCACATGTTTTACAAAACTCATGAGTATCTTTGAACATGGTGGGCCAATAAAATCCACATTGCAGAATTTTGACTGTGGTCTTCTTAGTCGAAAAGTGGCCACCACACGCCTGAGAATGACAAAAGGAGATGATACTTTGTTGTTCATCATCTGGCACACATCTCCTTATGATTTGATCGGGACAACACTTGAATAAGTATGGGTCGTCCCATAAGAATTTTCTCACCTCGTTGAAGAACTTGTTCTTATCTTGCTTTTTCCAATGTGTCGAAATTGTACCTGTAGCAAGATAGTTAGCAATGTCCGCATACCATGGTAATTGAGAGACTTTAAAAAGTTGATCATCAGGGAACATGTCATTGATCGCTGTCGTCTCAAGGGAATCGGTGAGAACAAGTTTAGAAAGATGGTCAGCCACTACGTTTTCTACTCATTTCTTATCACGTATTTCTATGTCAAATTCTTGGAGTAGGAGGATCCATCTTAACAAGCGAGGCTTATCATCCTTCTTAGATAGAAGGTACTTAAGCGCTGCATGGTCGGTGAATATGATGATCTTGGATCTGATCAAGTAGGACCGAAACTTGTCCAAAGTAAAAACTACGACCAAAAGTTCTTTTCTGTAGTAGTGTAGTTTGCTTGAGCTGCGTTTAAGGTTCTACTTGCGTAGTAGATGATGCAAGGCTTCTTCTCTTGTCTTTGGCCTAACACAGCCCCAATAGCGTAGTCCCTTGCATCACACATAATTTCAAAAGGAAGGCTCCAATTGGGTGGTTGCATTATGGGAGCACATGTCAACATGTCTTTAAGTTTGTCAAAGGCATTTTGACAATCCTTATTCCACTCAAATGAGTTTTCATTTTGAAGGAGGTTACATAAAGGACGAGAGAGTGAACTAAAGTCCTTTATGAATCGTCTATAGAATCTGGCATATCCTAAAAAGGACCGCACATCACTTACGCTTTTAGGGATGGAAAGTTAGAGATAAGATCAATTTTAGCCTTGTCCACCTCCATTCCATTTTGTGAGATGATGTGACGAAGGACAATTCCTTTTTAAACCATAAAATGACATTTCTCCCAATTTAACACAAGGTTCTTGTCTTCACATCTTTTTAGAACTGCTTTTAAGTGCATAAGGCACTCATCAAAGTTACAACCAAATACAGAGAAATCGTCCATGAAGACTTCAAGAATCATCACCACCATATCAGAAAAGATACTCAACATACAAGTTAAAAAGTGGCAGTGGCATTACATAGTCCAAACGGCATCCTTCGATAGGCAAAAGTGCCGAATGGACAAGTGAATGTTGTCTTCTCTTGGTCTTCTAAGGCGATCTCTATTTGGTTATACCCTAAATACCCATTAAGGAAGCAAAGTGGGAATGACCAGCCAACCTTTCTAAAATTTGATCAACAAATGGTAAGGGGAAGTGGTCTTTTCTTGTAACTGTGTTTAGCTTGCTGTAGTCAATGCACATTCTCCAATCGGTAGTGACTCTAGTTGGCACGAGTTCATAATTGACATTAGCTACAATGGTTATTCCGGATTTCTTAGGCACCACTTAATTTGGACTCACCCATTGACTATCGGATATTGGGTAAATGATACCCACATCCAATAGTTTCAACACCTTGGCCTTAACCACCTCTTTCATATTTGGATTGAGGCGTCTTTGTGGTTGCCTAAATGTCTTCGCATTCTCCTCAAGGTGTATGCGATGAGTACAAATCAGGGGGTCTATGCCTTTGAGATCCGCAACTGACCATCCAATGGCACTTTTGTGCTCTATTAGAGTGGCTATCAGCCTACTCTCTTGTTCCTCATCCAAGTAGGAAGAAATCACCACCGGATACGTCTCATCTTCACCTAAATAAACATATTTCAAATCAGTGGGTAAGTGTAGACACCCCACCATCGGCTACATTGTTGGTAGAGGCAGCTAGATGAATGGAGGACCATACCCCCAAATCCCATGTCCAAACTCACCCTTGTAAGCCCCAATCCATAGCCCAACTCAAGCCTAAACCCAGTCAACTCGCCCCTAAACATCAGCCTGAAAAACCCCCCAAAAGAAAGAACCAGTCAAAAAATCCTAAAAAAGTCAAACTCACTAAGTCAACCGCTGAATCAAATCACCAAGTCAACTCGCTGAGTCAACCCACCGAGTCAAATCACCGAGTCAAATCGCTGAGTCAAATCACCGAGTCAACTCGCTGAGTCAACCCACCCAGCCAACTCACCGAGTTCCAAGCAGCAGCCCCGGAGCATGTCCATACTGCCCACTGAATCCCGAGAACGTCCGTATGGGCGGCCCCCTGGGTGCCGCCCAAACTTATTTACGGGAACTGCCACTGCCCGCTGCTATAAATACCCCCCTCCCCTTCTCATTTCAAAAAGCCTTTAGCCCGAGTGCGATCCAGTCGCTCTAAGTCCACTTCCATCCCTCTTTTAGCCCATTTTTCCACCAAGGAGAGCCCAAGTGAGAAGAGCCTAGCCCTGGTCCAGCCCAGCCTGACCCTGGTCTAAGTCTCCCAAGCCATCCAAGTCTTGATCCAGCCACTCGAAGCAAACCTTGCGACACCTCCGTCCATTCAGCTACTCTTTACCAACATCATATCATTCGCATCTAGCATAAGTGCAACATTTACTTTTCTTCCAACCCCCCTGCTTCACTACAAGCACTTTGATTATTCAAACACACAGCATACATCTCGCATAAAGCACCTGTCAATTCGAGCGTATGCTCTGGGCTTGCCTGTTAGTGGAACCTGCCCATCAGAAACTCTTACTGTTCAGACATGCATTCATGCATCAGTCACTACAAGCACTTTGATCATTGAAACACACAACATGCATACCGCATAAAGCACCTGTCAGTTCGAGCGTATGCTCTAGGCTTGCCTGTTAGTGGAACCTGCCCATCATAAACTCTTACTGTTCAGACCTACATTCATGCATCACGTTATCTATGAGAATGTACGAGGATTAAAACAGACTTTCAAGTTCTAGTTCAAATCAAGCACAACCATTGGAGTCTACCCAAGACTACCGACAGCAACCATCTCAGCCCTTCGTTATGGGGCATCCTCCTCAGTACCTTCCCACGATGACAAGGCCGTCTCAGAGTACTCCCGTCGAACGGACTTCCAGTCAGCTTCCAGTCAATCTTACAAGTAACAATCTCAGTAGGTTTCAGCATGTCCCTGCCAATGGGACTCCTTTTCTTTCTCAGCATATCCCCGCCGATGGGACCCCTTTTCAATTTCAGCACATCCCCGCCGATGGGATTTCAATTCAATTTCCAGCAACAGGGACAGCACTGGCGAATGCCCACAATGGGGGTCAGTGTTAAGCCCACATCAATCAGCGGACAGTGGCGAATACCCAACAAGGGGGTCACTTCCCAACATCTCAGCCTCCTGCAAACAGGAGCAGTTTTCAATTCTAGCACATCCCTGCCGATGGGATTCCAGTTAATTTTCAGCAATCTTCAATTCAGCGAACTCCAGTTAATTTCCAACAATCTTCAATTCAGCAATCTCCAGTTAATTTCCAGCAAGTTCCAGTTCAACCTTCAGTACAATCTCCAGTTCAGTTACAATCCTTTCAAGCACAAGTTCATCAGAATCCAGTCCAGTCATCAAATCAATTTCAGCAACCCACGGTTGCTTTTCAGCAAACCCATAGGGTCGAAGACATCGACCACTATGCCGAAGAAGAACGTGCCTTACTTCCAAGAGGCACCAGTCGCTTGAACAGATCACTCAGGACTGGACGAGTTGCGGGAGCAGTTCCAGATCTTGCAAAATCAGCTTCAGCGACAACAAGGAATCAATCTACCTTCGACTAAGTTCAGAGACTTGTGTCCTTTCCCAGATGCTCAGATACCTCAAAACTTTGGGGTACCAAAATTCAAAAGATACGACGGCAGCGGTTTTCCCACAGCACATCTCAAGGCTTTCTGTGGAGAGCTGAGTGCAATCTAAGGAAATGAAGGGGCCCTCATTCGATTATTCCAAAAATCTCTGAAAAGCGATGCCCTAGATTGGTACACATCATTAGACTGCCACTGCATCAGAACTTGGGAACAACTTTCCTAGGCTTTCGTCGATAGATTCGCATACAATCTCAACATGGCACCCAGAAGAGCCGACCTCACATCTCTCAGACAAAGGAGTGATGAAACGCTATCAGCTTATGTGGGACGTTGGCGAGCTATGGCAGCCAGAATGCGGACACCTATCGACGACGAAGAACAAATCTCCATGATTGTTCATTCAACATATCCTGGCATATCTGGATATCTCATCTTGCATCCATATGCGAATTTCTCACAGTTGATTCTGTCGAAGCAGGAATCCGTGCCGGGACAATCTCCCCTTGGCCTCATCAAGCCACTCCAGTCAAGAGGAACAGAGTGGAAGGAAGACCTATAGGGTATGGGAATGGAAACCGCAGCGGTTTCTCCTCCTCACCTGACAGAGGTAAACAACATTAGCACCACTGCTCAGGGCAATCAATATGCTCCCCCACAAGGACGCCAACAGTATCAACAGAATCAGGTTCAGCACCAACCTCAGCGGTATCAGCCGCAACCGAATCCTCAACCACAGCCACAACCACCTCGACAATAGCAGTAGTTCAGAGGGAACGGCCAATACTCATACCAGAATAAGTAGAATTACAGGGAGCTCAGGAAATTCACTCCACTCACTCAACCACTTCAGTCAAGTCATGGCTATGCTGGTACAGAAGCAGTTACTCACTCTGATGACACCCAGGCCTCCTCCAAATCCTCTATCTCCAACCTACCGAGAAAATGAGTATTGTGCCTACCATCAAGGACGTGGCCACACCACTGATCGATGCTTTACTTTGAAGAATGTCATACAAGATCTGATTGACGACCGCAAAATCGTCATCTTAGTCCCCGGAACTCCTCCAGCAGCTACTACTAATATCCTTCAAAATCCTCTGCCTCAGCATCCGACGGACCCCAGCTCATCCCGTGGCCCTACTGTCAACAGCATAGAAGAAGGAGAGTGCCTCGATCGCTTCTTCTCTCCTATCCAATCCATTCATGCCTACACTTATGGACCAGTAAATCCTTCTCCGATCCTGCAAGGGGCAAACCCCCTTTCCTCCTTCAGTCCCCGAACCGTTAATACTCGAAGGAGCACCTCCATATGATGTACCAGTTGTGCAAGGGGCATCTTACAGCCATCCATGTTGGGAGCCGGTCGTCCTGGAAGAAGCACAGTCATACATCGAGCCCGCATACGAACCTGTTATCTTGCAAGGGGTAATTTCAGCATAGGAACAATACAATCCACAATGGAGGGATCATACCCATCAGCAGCAAGAACCCATTGTCCTGGAAGGAGCTCCTCCAGTCGAGCCAATCATATTGCAAGGGGAAAATCCCGGAGGCATGTCAATCACACTACGACAGCTGGGACGAACAGAGAAACCCCTTGCCATATCAAGGGGACCAGTATTCATTCCATGGGAACCTCCTGCTCCAGGAACGGTCAAGCCAGGACCGCGACCTTATGTGATCTATGAAGACAAGCCTTGATATTAACCCTTCAGCACAGGAAATAATATAGTCCTCAAGGTAAAAGCTCCATATGAGGAAGATCTGGTACCCACACCAGCACCGTTGCAAGAACCGGTGGTCCTAGAAGGCAAAGGTAAGGAAAATTATAAAGAGGTCCCATGGCACTATCCAGAATGTGCGGAAGTAGGGAACATGAATCCCAATGGGCGTTGCATCCGAAGAGATAATCAGAACAGAGGAGATCCCAAAGGCGCTCTCTCGGGTCTCAGTAACAAAAACGAAGCCGCATACGATGCGGCGACTCAGCTCAAGTCAATCCCTACTCAAATCTCAGTATGGGATCTACTCTGCACATTGCGCATACATAGAGAAATGTTTGCCAAAATCTTGAGCGATGCTCACGTCTCCTCCGATACGGCACCCGAAATGATAGCATTGATGATCAGGACAGCTCCTGGCTCCGCGCGCCATCACCTTCACCGATAATGAGTTGCCACCAGAAGGACGCGATCATGGGCGATCCCTCAACATAGCCTTACGATATAAGGACCTTTGTGTCCCACTGGTCCTTATCGATAATGGCTCAAGCTTAAACGTCTGCCCACTCAAGACTGCGGAATGCTTGGGAATCAGTCCCTCTTCATTTCGACCCAACACCACATGCGTCAGAGCATTCGACAACACCCGCCGATCAGTGGAAGGGGAGATCGACATAGAAGTATAGATAGGTCCAGAAGTCTCCACCATCACATTCAAAATCCTGAATATATCAGCCTCTTTCAACATGTTGCTCGGACGGCCTTGGCTGCACAAGGTTGGAGCTGTGCCATCAACCCTGCATCAACGAGTGAAATACATCTGTGAAAATCAAGTGATCTCTATCCATGCAGAGAAGGAGCTCATCATTCCTTCCAATGCTGCTGCCATTGAACCAGACATCACTGTCATCGATATCCAGCACTCTGAAGAAGACGTCCCATTTCACAGTTTTGAGTTCGAGAATGTGAACGCTATCGCCAACCCGGAACCGATAAGGGTGGACCGTGTTTTTTCACCAGCAGAACGTCTAAGCCTCAAGTATCGGATGAAGAATCATTTCAAGTCCAGAAAGGTACCGCTGGTATATAATCAACGTAAATGGGGACTCGGATACAGGGCAATCTTCATGGACAAAAGAAAGAAGAAATTTCGTTGCTCTCCCATTCCATTTATCAAGCCAGGAGAACCTTGCAAAGATCCAGGAGGGAATCAACCAACTGCACTACACAAAGGCCTCCCGATGAGCTTAATTTGGCCACGTGGCCCCCCATTCGATGGGACCAGATTCTCGAACCATCCAAGCCTCTAGACGAAGGAAAGGATGAAAGATGAAGAAGAAAGTCAAATACAACAGCTTCAGGACCAGGTTACTCTGACACCTGCTCCCAACCAGGGGCACAACCTGCCCACTTCAATTTCAATCAACCAGGGGCACAGCCTGCCCGCTTCAATTCCAATCAACCAGGGGCACAACCTGCCCATCTCAACTCCAGTTAATCAGGGGCACAACCTGCCCACTACAATTTCAGCCAACCAGGGGCACAACTTGCCCATCTCAACATCAATCAATGAGGGGCACAGCCCGCCCATCTCTGCAGAATCAACAGTCATCAGCCAAGGGCAGAAGCAGCCCATCCATTGGACCAAGAAAGGGAAATGGCCAACCCTGGATTGGTCTGATGTCCAGATTTTGAACTCACGTATCGCTGTGGAGCCAGACGAACTGCAATTCGAGGTAAGTGATCCGGGAGGGACTGAGTATGACTCAGATCTCGAACCCAACCAGCAAGAAATCATGGTCATTAGGCTAGACTGTGAGTCTTTGCCCAAATCATCAACCCCCACCTCTACAGGGGAAGGATTGCTGGGTCCTAAATGGTCATCTGGTCCCCTAACTTCTGAATCATCCAGAGAGTCATTTAAGGGCTCTGGCTTCCAAAAAAATGCATGTTTGAGCAACGAGCGGAACTTTGGGACAAGCTAGGATCAATCATGGTCTGCAATGCCCGCTTATTCAAGGTCTTGTGAATTTCAAAAACCTAAAAAAATTCAAAAAATTCAAAAACCAAAAACATCTAGCATTTCCATTCTAGAAAATTCTCAAAAACCAAAAAACATTTCTTTTCCTGCATTCAATAACGTGCCAAGTTCGTCTAAAGAGTCGCATGAGTCTGAAGTCGAATCATATGACTTTGACATCGAACTAGACTTCGAGCTCATGGGTCTGGATGAAGCTCGGGATTAGGAAGATGATGACCCGGCTCCCGAACTAGAGGATCTCCTCAAAAAGTTTGAATCTAAAGCCAATGTCGAAGCCAATGATTTCGAGATATAAACTTGGGGACACTTGAGATCCCTAGGGAAGTACACATTGGAAAATCGTTGCCACCAGAGATGAAGCAGAGAATGATAGAGTTCCTAGCTCCAAGATTGTCCAACTTTGCATTCTCATATGAAGACATGCCAGGGCTCGATGAAGAGCTCGTTGTACACCATCTGCCAACCAAGCCGGATATGAAACCAGTGAAGCAGAAACTTCGAAGAATGCAGCCAAAATGGGCTCTGAAAGTCCGAGATGAAGTCATCAAGTAGTACAATACGGGATTCTTGGTAGTCTCCAACTACCCTGAATGGCTTGCCAACATCGTACCAGTACCAAAGAAAGATGGCAAGGTTCGAATGTGAATCGACTTCCGAGATCTCAACAAAGCCAGTCCTAAGGATAACTTCCCTTTGCCACATATCGACACTCTGGTCGACAACACTGCTGGGTACAAGGTCTTCTCATTCATGGACGGGTTCTCAGGTGACAATCAGATCAAGATGGCCGTCGAAGATCGAGAGAAGACATCATTTATCACTCCCTAGGGAACCTTCTGTTACAGGGTAATGCCGTTCGGTCTGAAGAACGCAGGAGCAACGTATCAGCGAGCAATGACAGCGTTGTTCCATGACATGATGAACAAAGAGCTTGAAGTATATGTGGACGATATGATCGTTAAATCTTGCACGATCGAAAGACACTTTGGAGATCTGAAGAAGTTATTCAATAGATTAGAGAAGTAAAAGCTCCGTCTCAACCCTCAGAAGTGTGTCTTCGGTGCAATGGGAGGTAAGCTCCTTGGCTTTATGGTGAGCGAGGATGGCATCAGGGTCGACGAGACCAAAACCAGAGCAATCATCGAGATGCCCCCTCCTCGAACAGAGAAAGAAATCCGTGGCTTCCTCGACAGAATTCAATACATCAGTCGCTTCATCTCACAGCTCACACCTATTTGTGAGCCCATTTTCAAGCTCCTTCGGAAGAACGTTCCAAAAGAATGGAATGATGATTGCCAAGTCGCCTTCAACCACATCAAGAAATATCTCATGAATCCTCCAGTTCTAGTGCCGCCCACTCCCGGATGACCACTATTGTTATACATCTCAGTAGCAGCAGAAGCCATTGGCTGTGTCCTCAGCCAGCACAACGAGACTGGGAAGAAGGAACAAACAATATATTATTTGAGCCGAAAGTTCACTGACTACGAGACCAGGTATTCCCCAATCGAGAAGACTTGCCTCGCCCTAGTCTTGGCAACTCAGCGACTCCGTCAATACATGATTGCATTCCCTATTCTCCTACTCGCTCACATGGATCCTCTCAAGTACCTGTTCGAGAAGCCGGCACTCACTGAAAGGATAGCTAAATGGCAGCTACTCTTGTCTGAATTTGACATCACCTATGTCACTCAGAAGGCAATCAAGGGACAGGCCCTCGCCGATCATCTTGCGGCTCACTCTCCTGGATTATCAACCGCTCAAGACATTCTTCCCTGATGAAGATCTCTTGTGTATCGAAGGTGATGAAAAAAAGGAAAAAGATGAGTGGACGTTATTCTTCGACGGCGCAGCAAATGCTAAAGGGAGTGGTATCGGAGCAATCCTCTACTTTTCAGATGATGTCCCTATTCCTATCTCAAGGCGCATCGCATTCGAGTGCACCAACAACATGGCAGAGTACGAAGCATGCATCGCTGGCTTAAGGGAAGCCATAATCTTGGGCGTCAAGAATCTACGATTTGAAGACTCACAGCTTATCATCAATCAGACCAATGGTGAATGGAAAACCAAGGATGAGAAGTTGATACCGTATCATGTGTATCTTGAAAATCTGATCGAAGAATTCAAAGAAGTCACCTTCTCATACATGCCCAGAGCCAAGAATCAGTTTGCAGATGCTCTCGCTACACTCGCATCAATGGTTGAGATCCCGAAAGGAGCTTCAGAATAGGAGCTCACAGTCGAAATTCAAGATGAACCTGCTTTCTGCCTACAAATAGAAGAAGCCGAAGCTGTCCCTGACAAACCCTGGTATGCTGACATCAAGCAATATCTCGAAACCCAGGAATATCCAGAGTCAGCAACAGCAACGGATCGCCAAACCATCCAGCGTTTGGCCGGCCAGTTCACCATCAGTGGTGAAGTTCTCTACAAGCGATCCTATAATCACATCCTCCTTTGATGCGTCGATGAAACAAAAGCTGCAAAGATCATGAAAGAAATACATGAAAGAATCTGTGGCCCACACATGAACGGGCACATGATGGCAAAGAAGATTCTACAACTCGGCTACTATTGGCTCACCATGGAGACAGACTGCTGCCAACACATCAGAAAATGCTTCAAGTGTCAGGAGCATGCGAACCAGATTCATGCCCCATCATCAGAATTATACAATCTGACGGCTCCCTGGCCCTTCTCCATGTGGGGACTCGACATCATTGGCAAGATTAGTCCTAAAGCATCAAACGGTCATGAGTATATACTTGTGGCAGTCAACTACTTCACCAAGTGGGTAGAAGCAGCCTCCTACACCACGATTGCAGCATCCTAAGTAATCAAATTCATGAAGAACAACATCATATGCCGGTATGGAATCCCTAACGCTATCATCACAGATAATGGGACCCCGTTCGTCAACAAGAAGATGGATGACTTCCTCAGCAAGTTCAAGATTCAGCGTCATCGATCAAGCCCCTACCGACCTCAGATGAATGGTGGGGTAGAAGCCGCAAACAAGAAAATCATCAGAATACTCGAGAAGATGGTCGTAACCTATCGAGATTGGTCAGATATGCTCCCATTTGCACTTTAGGCCTATCGAACGTCTGTACGATCTGCTACGGGCGTTACTCCTTTCGAGCTTACTTACGGAATGGAAGCAGTTCTGCCAGTCGAGGTGGAAATATCGTCACTATGGGTGTTACTGGAAAGCGGAATTGAAGAAGGAGAATGGCAACGGGCCAGATTCGATCAGTTGCAGCTAGCAGATGAGAAGCGCATGCGTGCGCTAAGTCATTCTCAGTGTTATCAGAAAAGGATCGCTCGGGCTTACAACAAGAGAGTTCGAAAAAGAAGTTTCAAGGTGGGCGACATGGTCATGAAGAAAATCCTACCATCGCACCTTCCTGATCCTAGAGGAAAGTTCAAACCCTCGTGAGACGGACCACTGATCATCAGAGAAGTACTTCCTGGAGGCGCCCTCCGACTCACCAGCATGAGAGGGGTGGATTGTTCGCTCGCCTCAAGTGTAAGGCTGCGATGTAGTAATAAATCTCGGTAAGACCGAGGTCGATCCACAGGGAAATAGAAACAATCTCAAATTACTCCAGCAACTCAATTTTGCAAGGATATAAGATTTAATCTGGTAATTAACTAAAACAGTAACTTTAATAGAAAAGCAGTGATTTAAGGTACTAAGGCATTCAAGGATCCACTTGTAGCAATCCCATGTCAATTCAATCAATCCAAGTAGAGAACACAACTAGATTTGAAGTCCTATCTCTCATCTAGTTGGAAAATAAAGCATTCACACACATTCAATCCAAATCAAGTTGAACTTCCAAGTTCAAGTCCCATACAATCAATGTAGAATTCAAATCCATAGCCTGCGGAGTAACAGCCATGCCTATGGACTATGGCCTGCTCAAGGATTACTATAATTCAAATCTAGACAAGCATCATATGATAATCTCAGAGAATTGCAAGGAATTCATGTCCGAAGCACATGAACTCTCATAAAACATCTCAAACTACCACTTTTAGAAACTAGAACATGAGAAAAATCTAAACTTGAATTAAAATTACTTGAATTAAACTGAATCCAACATGGAATTGGCTACAAGCTTCACCTCTCAGCCTTAGCTGAGAGGTTCTAGCCGAGCATATTCATGCTACAACTAAAAACTCTTAATAAAAGCATAAAACTAGAAAAATCGGAAATAGAAGAGTTGCAGACGCTCCACGACAGCTTCCCTCCTTAGAACCACGTCCCTTAACTTCTCTGATGACCTAGGAAGAGCCCCTAGGTGTCCTTTTATAGTAAGAAAGCTCCCTTGCGTCAGAAACATATAGAATCTGTGAAAGGTTACGCAGTGCGCAGCAGTTTTCGGAGTCCCGATTTAGAAAGGACTCTGTTTACGCAAAGCCGATCGGTCTAGACCGGTCGGACTGGGCTTTTAAACAGTCCAGGGAGTACAGCCGACCGGTCAAGACCGGTCGGGCTTATTTTAACAAAATGGACAGCGTGCATAGCCAACCAGTCAAGACCGGTCGGACCTTCTTCAACTTGTTCATCTTTCTTTCTTTTCTCCTCTTTTTTCCTTCTTTCTCTTCTCCTTGCTTTCTTCTTTCTTTGGTCCTCTTTCATCCTTCATCCAATGGCTCCAAAAGCTTTCTTTTAATCCCTAATTGAATGAAGTCCGCTCTCATTCCTATAATCACAAAACATGTGTTAGATGGGCCTTTAAGTCATGAAAATCATGCAAACCATGTCATGTAATGGGCAATGTAATGTATAAATTGGAGGTTCAACACACCCCCCCAACCAGCTTTTTGCTAGTCCCGAGCAAAACATGCGTGGCACAATTTCAAACCTCCAAACCCAACTCACCTTCAGAACCCATGATTCTATCCATTCCAAGATGTACAAGTGTAAAATTTGGAAAAATTAGGTGAAAGAAGCTGAAACCTTGGACTATCAAAACATAAGAAGTGTCTACATGAAATTCCCGCTGATTGATTGATGAATAGAAGAACTCGAACAAATTCAACCTAGTGTGCATAGTGAAAGTTCATCTCATGAGTTCCTGGGATCATCTTCTTCATAGATTAAGTAAACCAAGGATTTTAAGGTGCAAGTAGCAACAACAAGCCTATGACAGGAATTTGCCTTACCGTCCTTCCGACGGCTTTCACACTACGTCCCATTTCCGGCTTTGGTTACGGTTCGACCATCCCCCGGTTGGTAATAGGTAGCCCTTTTCGGAATTTTCCACCATTTTTCTTTCCTTCCCGATTTCATCCTTTCTTTCCTTTTTCTTTTAAATTAGATAGGATTTTTAGAAATCCATATCTTCTGTTATTTTCCCATGGACAAGGATGGACAAAATACCCCGGCTTGGCTGCTCAACACCTTTAAACCAAAGTCTAGCTAATCCACAAATCACATAAACCTATCAACTCATGAAAATCGTGTAATGTGAACTTGGTGTAAAGGTGTTCAAATTTTCTATCAATCACAACAATAGGGGAACTAACATATAAAACCATTATGTTGGGAGAAATTCAAGACCTACAACATCACACACTTCGTATCTCCTCTTCTTATACTCATAGCATCTCAAATGTATGGAAATAAGATTTTCTAAAAGAGTTTTGAGATGTTAGAAAATTTGAAAAAAATTTGCGCATATGAAGCTCGAAATGTTGCAATATGCTAGATGAGGAATCTCATCTCACCCCCAACCAAATCTTGCATTGTCCTCAATGTAAAAGATATGCAATTAGCATGGACATGAGAGCAATGGTAAACTATGAGAGAGTGAGAATCAATAGTACTTGAGAGAGCGATCGTGGAAGTCTCCAACCCAACAACTAAAACCTACTAAAACAGTAAAACTAAAGAAAACCTACCTATGTTATACCTCCATCAGACTAGGAGATTAATCATTCTGATAGACAGGATCATTCAGAGTGATGGACATGTCCTCCGAATCAAATTTCTCAACAAATGGTTTAAGGCGTTGTCCATTAACTTTAAAACAGTTACCAATTGCTGCATTTTCAATCTCAACAGCCCCATGAGGAAAATTTTCTTTGATAATATATGGACCGGTCCATCGAGATCGTAATTTTTCCAGAAAAAGATGAAGTCGGGAATTATACAAGAGTACTTTTTGACCTTCATGGAAAGATTTCGTAAAGATGTGTTTGTCATGGAAAGCCTTCATTTTACTCTTGTAAATTCTCGAGTTCTCATATGCATCGTTCCGGATTTCATCAAGCTCATTTAATTGGAGTTTGCGAAGTGAGCTAGCCTTGTCCATGTCAAAATTTAAAGCCCGAATCACCCAATAGGCTTTGTGTTCTATCTCCACAGGCAAGTGGCAAGCTTTCCCATAGACAAGTCTATAAGGGGACATTCCAATGGGTGTCTTGTAGGCGGTACGGTGAGCCCAAAGTGCATCATCTAATCTTAGGGACCAATCCTTGCGATCCGGTCTCACCGTCTTTTCCAAAATTTGCTTGATTTCCCTATTGGAGATTTCAGCTTACCCACTTGTTTGTGGGTGGTATGGGGTACTCACTTTGTGCCTAATACCATATTTCTTCATCAAAGCTTCAAAAGGTCTATTGCAAAAGTGAGAACCACCATCACTAATAATGGCTCGAGGCGTCCCAAATCTAGAAAGTATGTTTTCTTTGAGGAACTTGAGAACCGTACGATGATCGTTGGTTCTACATGGGATAGCCTCTATCCATTTAAACACATAGTCTACGGCGAGCAAAATATAAACATGTCCAAAAGATGAGGGGAATGGTCCCATGAAATCGATGCCCCAACAGTCAAAGACTTCAAGATGTTGAATTGGGGTGAGAGGCATCATTTCGACGGGATAATCCTCCTAACTTCTGGCAGCGCTCGCATGCTTTGCAAAACTCGTGGGTATCCTTAAATAACGTGGGCCATTAAAAACCACACTGCAGAACTTTTGCAGTTGTTTTCTTGGCTGAAAAATGACCCCCACATGCTTGATCATGACAAAAGGAGATGACTGAATTATGTTCATCATCGGGGACGCATCTCCTTATAATTTGGTCTGGGCAATATTTAAACAATAGAGGTTCATCCCAGAAAAATCTGCGCACTTCCCTTAGAAATTTACGTTTGTCCTGCGCAGTCCACTGAATCGGCATCGCACCTGTGGAAAGATAATTGGCTATATCAGCGTACCATGGTGGATGCATAGCAACAAAGAGTTGCTCATCAGGGAATGAGTCCTCAATAGGTGACTCGTCAATGGAATTTGGTAGGACTAGGCGGGATAGATGATCCGCGACCACATTTTCTACCCCCTTCTTGTCTTTGATCTCCAAGTCGAATTCTTGAAGGAGTAGGATCCATCTTAGCAAACGGGGCTTAGCATCCTTCTTAGAAAGAAGGTGTTTCAGCGCCGCATGATCCGTATAAACAATAACTTTGGATCCTATTAAGTATGGCCTGAATTTGTCCAAGGCAAAAATGACAGCTAGGAGCTCTTTTTCCGTAGTCGAATAATTAACTTGGGCGGGATTCAAGGTCCTACTTGCGTAGTAGATAACATGGGGCTTCTTATCCTTCTTTTGGCCTAACACCGCCCCAATAGCAAAATCGCTCGCATCGCACATCAACTCAAAAGGAATGGACCAATCTGGTGGTTGCATGATAGGAGTGGTTGTCAACATGTCTTTTAGCTTTGAAAAAGCTAATTGACATTCAGCACTCCATTCAAATTGGTTCTCCTTTTGTAGAAGGTTGCATAAAGGCCTTGAGATATGACTAAAATCCTTTATAAACCTTCTATAGAAACCGGCGTGTCCAAGGAAGGACCGCACATCGCGTATGCTTTTGGGCTGTGGTAGATTGAAAATTATGTCAATTTTTGCCCGGTCTACCTCTATTCCATTGGATGAGATGATATGTCCAAGGACTATTCCTCTTTGTACCATGAAATGGACACTTTTCCCAGTTTAATACAAGTTTCTTCTCCTCACACCTCATCAAGACCAACTTCAAGTGCTTGAGGCACTCATCAAACGTACAACCAAAAACAGAAAAGTCATCCATGAACACCTCAAGAAACTCACCCACCATGTCCGAGAAAATACTCAACATGCATCGTTGGAATGTGGCGGGTGCATTACATAACCCGAATGGCATCCTTCGGTAAGCGAAGGTGCCAAACGGGCATGTAAATGTGGTTTTGCTCTTGATCCTCTGGAGATATCTCAATTTGGTTGTATCCGAAATAGCCATCTAGGAAGCAATAATAGGAATGGCCTGCCAACCTCTCCAAAATTTGATCCATAAATGGGAGAGGGAAGTGGTCTTTCCTAGTAACCGTGTTGAGCTTCCTATAATCAATGCACATACGCCAACCGGTGGTCACCCTAGTCGGTATAAGCTCGTTGTTGGCGTTTTCAATGATGGTAATACCGGATTTCTTGGGGACAACTTGGGTAGGACTCACCCATTGGCTATCTGAGATGGGGTAGATAATACCCACATCCAATAGTTTTAACACCTCGGCTTTGACAACCTCCATCATGTTTGGATTTAACCGTCTTTGAGGTTGTCTAGTCGTTTTTGCATTTTCTTCAAGGTGTATTCGGTGAGTGCAAACCGAAGGATCTATCCCTTTGAGATCCGCTATTGTCTATGTTCTTTGAGTAACTCAATCAACTTGAGCTCTTGGTCTTTCTCAAGGTGGGAGGCAATGACAACTGGGAACGTTTCCTCTTGACCTAAATATACGTATTTAAGCTCGGATGGCAATGGTTTAAGGTCAAGCTTCGGTGGTTTGATGTTAGACGGTAGAGGCCTTGATGTGGTTGGTGGCAATTTTTCAAAATGGGGCCTCCACCGGCTAGTATCAACTACCGGTCTTTCTATATTTAATGCCTGCACAATCTCACTAATGATGGGGTCTTCAGAATCCATGAAATGTTCTAAGCATGTCTCCAAGCTTTCTAGTGGTTCAAGTTGGAGGAGTTCTTCTTCTTCAAAAGTTTCAAGCATGTTTACCTCGAAGAACTCATCATCATCAACATCCCTATGTCTTTTGCCCAAGTGAAACACATTCACCTCTAGTGTCATGTTTCCAAAAGATAGTTGCATCACCCCATTCCGGCAATTGATGATTGCGTTCGATGTGTCAAGGAATGCGCGGCCTAATATTACCGGTATTTGAGTGCTAGCATCCAAAACTGGTTGTGTGTCCAAGACGATAAAATCTACCGGGTAGTAGAATTTGTCAACTTAGACTAGAACATCCTCAACTATCCCCTCGGTACAAGGATAGATCTATCAGCGAGTTGCAATGTGGTTTTGGTGGGTTTTAATTCACCAAGACCCAATTGCTCATATACCGAGTATGGGATCAAATTCACGCTCGCCCCCATATCTAACAAGGCACGCTCAATCCGGTAGTCTCCAATGATACAAGAGACGGTGGGACTACCGGGATCTTTGAATTTTGGGGGGGTCTTTTGAGTGAGGATGGCACTCACTTGCTCAGTTAAGAAGGCCTTTTGCTGCACATTATATTTGCATTTTATTGTACATAGGTCTTTTAGAAACTTGGCATAAGAGGGGATTTGTTTGATGGCATCAAGCAAAGGGATATTAATCTTGACTTGTCTGAAAATCTCTAGAATATCATGAGAATTTGGGAGAGATTTTGGGGCAACCAATCTCGAAGGGAATGGTGCTACGGGCTTGTAAATGCGTTCCGGTTGTTGTGGGGCTAAGTTAGATCCATCTTCATCCTCGGAATTTACCGGATCATTAGGCTCAACAGCCTTCACCGGAATAGTTTTGTCAATTTGTTTTCCACTTCTAAGGGTGGTGATGGATTTGGCTTGCTCCATGTTTTGGTTGGAAGGATTAGGGATGCTTACTTCATGTACTTGCTTTGGATTGGGCTGAGGTTGGGCCGGAAAGGTCCCTTCCCTAGCATTCAAGCGTCCCTTAATCTCATCAACCGAGACTTTAAGCTCTTGGAACAATTAGTAATTTGTTTGATTGATTTGCGTTTGCCCTTGTATAAACGCCTTCAAGGTATCCTCCATTGAGAATTAAGGTGGTGCCATATTTTGCATGGGTGGCCCTCTTTGAGAGTTGGTAGGATTGCCCGTAGGAGGATTCCTCCAACTAAAATTTGGGTGGTTCTTCCAACTCTCATTGTACGTATTACCTACCGGTCCATTGAAAGGCCGTTGATAACCATATGTGGCATTGGCGTGTTCATGTAATACCTCTTAAAATGCAGGAATTGTGGGACAATCTTGTGTAGCGTGTAAATCGGTGAGGCAAATCCCACATATGGTTTCAACAGCTTCATTGGACTTGGGAACTCCACTTTTACTAAGTTCCATGGCCTCAACCTTCCTTGTGAGGTTGGCTATCCTTGCATTCACATCGTCTTCCTCCTTAAGGACATAGATCCCTCCTTTCTCTTGAGTGGGCTTGGAGTTATTGGGTTTATCCGATGTATCCCAAGATTGGGCATTTTCAGCCAACATGTCCAAGTAACTCCAAGCCTCATCTGGATTTTTACTCATAAACTCGCTATTGCACATCATCTCCACAAATTGGCGCATATTGGAACTTAATCCATCATTGAAAAAATTTATAATTCGCCAACTCTCATAGCCATGATGTGGACAAGCAAGCAGGAGATCTTTAAATCTTTCCCAACATTGAAAGAAAGATTCACCTTCTCTAGCCGAGAAATTCATTATGGCCCTTCGAAGGGTGTTCGTTTTATGAGCCGGGAAGAACTTTTTCAGATATTCACGATTCATCTCAACCCATGACCCAATCGAATGTGATCTAAGAGAGTGAAGCCAATCTTTAGCTCTTTCTTTCGAAGTGAAGGGAAAAAGTTTAAGTCTGATAGTATCCTCGGAAACGTTGGTGTAATGCAAGGTGGCCAACACTTCTTCGAATTCTTTCAAGTGTAAGTATGGGCGGTCAGAATCTAGCCCATGGAACTTTGGTAAGAGTTGAATTACACCCGGTTTTATGTCAAAGTTTCCACCGTTTACTGGTAGAACCACGCAAGAGGGTGTAATTGCTCGGGCAGGTTGTAGGTAGTCCCGTAGTGATCTCATTGGAGGAACATTATGTACCTCATTCTCTCCTACTCCTTCCTGATTTGCGTTTGTAGTTGGAGTAGGGGGGAGGATTCCTTAAAGGTGTTTGTTCCATACTCTCCAAACTTTCACAATGCTCTTGATAATTTCGGACTCGTCTATGAACTGACAATGGTCCAACTAGACCACCTTCAGATTGGAGACGATTTGAGTGGTTACATTCCCAACGGGCCATAAACCACTCAACCAAAGACTAAAACTAATCCTAAATCCTAAAAAAAACTGAAATCTGAAATTAATCTAACAAAATTCTGAAAAAGCTAAGTTAGAAAGGTATCACCTGATGCGCTTGAACTAGAGAAGAATTCCTACAAAGCAGAAAAAATTTGTTAGTTCTAAGAAAATCAGAAAAACCTATCTACTTCTACTTCTACAGCCACTGAACTATTTGAAAACCGTTATCTAATTTCCCCGGCAACGGCGCCAAAAACTTGTTCGCTTACCTCAAGTGTAAGGCTGCGATGTAGTAATATATCTCGGTAAGACCGAGGTCGATCCACAGGGAAATAGAAACAGTCTCAAATTACTCCAGCAACTCAATTTTGCAAGGATATAAGATTTAATCTGGTAATTAACTAAAACAGTAACTTTAATAAAAAAGCAGTGATTTAAGGTACTAAGGCATTCAAGGATCCACTTGTAGTAATCCCATGTCAATTCAATCAATCCAAGTAGAGAACACAACTAGATTTGAAGTCCTATCTCTCATCTAGTTGGAAAACAAAGCATTCACACACATTCAATCCAAATCAAGTTGAACTTCCAAGTTCAAGTCCCATACAATCAATGTAGAATTAAAATCCATAGCCTGTGGAGTAACAGCCATGCCTATGGACTATGGCCTGCTCAAGGATTACTATAATTCAAATCTAGACAAGCATCATATGATAATCTCAGAGAATTGTAAGGAATTCATGTCCGGAGCACATGAACTCTCATAAAACATCTCAAACTACCACTTTTAGAAACTAGAACATGAGAAAAATCTAAACTTGAATTAAAATTACTTGAATTAAACTGAATCCAACATGGAATTGGCTGCAAGCTTCACCTCTCAGCCTTAGCTGAGAGGTTCTAGCCGAGCATATTCATGCTATAACTAAAAACTCTTAATAAAAGCATAAAACTAGAAAAACCGAAAATAGAAGAGTTGCAGACGCTCCACGACAGCTTCCCTCCTTAGAACCACGTCCCTTAGCTTCTCTGATGACCTAAGAAGAGCCCCTAGGTGTCCTTTTATAGTAAGAAAGCTCCCTTGCGTCAGAAACATCCAGAATCTGCGAAAGGTTATGCAGTGCGCAGCAGTTTTCAGAGTCCCGATTTAGAAAGGACTCTGTTTACGCAGAGCCGACCGGTCTAGACCGGTCGGGCTTGTTTTAACAAAATGGACAGCGTGCATAGCCGACCGGTCAAGACCGGTCGGACTTCATTCTAGCCTCCAGTGTACATGGTCGACCGGTCAAGGCCGGCCGGTCTGGTCTTCAACGTGATCAGTGTGTGTGGCCGACCGGTCAAGGCCGGTCTGGCTCCCCTGGCCGACCGGTCAAGACCGGTCGGACCTTCTTCAACTTGTTCATCTTTCTTTCTTTTCTCCTCTTTTTTCCTTCTTTCTCTTCTCCTTGCTTTCTTCTTTCTTTGGTCCTCTTTCATCCTTCATCCAATGGCTCCAAAAGCTTTCTTTTAATCCCTAATTGAATGAAGTCCGCTCTCATCCCTATAATGACAAAACATGTGTTAGATGGGCCTTTAAGTCATGAAAATCATGCAAACCATGTCATGTAATGGGCAATGTAATGTATAAATTGGAGGTTCAACATGGATCTTCCTGAGCCAATCAACACCGACAAAGTGAAAATCTTTCACGGATAAGTCATTCTGACTTTATCAAGAGTTACTTTAATAGAGATGAAGTCAAGAGGTTAAAGCTAAAACCTCTGAGAAATCATTTCCGTCCACCAACAAGTGTTTCAAATAAGGGGATTCAAAGAGAAGAAAAAGAGAAAAAAATACAAAAAAAAGGAGGAAGAGAAAAAAAAAGAATACAAAAAAAAAGAAAAGAGAAAGAAAATGGAAAGCCAAAACAAGGCACCCGAGAAAAATCAACCCAAGAAGAAACACAATCATCCATCCACCCATCTCAAAAAGGTCGGTAGCTAAGACCTACAACTCTATCATCGTAACTTAAGATAAGGGCTAAAAGACTACCATCGGCTGGCGACGACGGATTCCCGACCTCTAGCCGCCACAGTTATAAAAAAAATCCAAAAAAAAAAGAAGAAGAAAAAAGAAAATGTGTGCCTAAACAAAGAGGGCGGAATGAAAATTCGAAAGGGCGCTCCGAGCAAAAACAGTGGGCATACAGCGGACTTGGTGAAAACCTAAAAAGGCGCCGAGGGTAAAAATAGCATAGCCGCCGAGGGGCAGGCAAGATCAAACACCCGGGACGTGGTGAAAACCCGAAAGGGCGCCACGGGAAAAAATGACAGGAAAAGGCCGGCTGTGGTGAAAACTCGAAAGAGCACTGCAGGCAAAAATGGCTCGAATAGAAAAAGAAAAATTAAAAGTACAGGTACCAAGAAGTCAGACGATCCAGATCGGTTCAAGTGGTTACAGTTCAAAAACAAGAAGTACAGTCGGGAACAAAGAGCTCTACAAATTCTGACAATCTCAAGAAGCAACAGTTTCCGTTGCCTACACCTCTAGGGAACCAAAGGATCACACAAGTCAAATCTCGAGACATCGGTTAAAGCATTGGCCGAGCCCCAGTTCTGATTCCTATATCCCGACACAAAATCCAGACACACTCACAAGGCAACTCATGGCACAATAGATTTTTAAAAAAAAAGTTTTCTTCTTTTTCATTAAATGCATTATATTTCTTTTACATATATCATGTCTCATCATCAATCATATACTATGAAAAAAGGAATGTACAGGTGGCCAACACAATCAATCTCTACCCTCCTCCTCGGCCACATCAAGTAAGTCCTCTGACTCATAATGAAGTAGCCTCGCTCTCAACCTGCTCACCTCCATACGCAGGTAATGTACCTCATCTCGCTCAAGGATACGAACCGCTGTCTCCTCATCAGACAACCTCTGATCGGCAGCCAATCTCCTCAACATCATCTCACAATGATACCGAAGTGCGAAAATCTCAGACAACAAATGGCCATGAGTGGCCAAAAGGAAACCAGGATCAATGAATGGGCGCTCCTCAAAAGGCTCATATGAACCAGATGCAGAGCCTGCATCTCCAAGGATATCCTGCTCATCCTCATCGGTAGTTTGGTGCCAGCAAGGGATACGTCGATACAGAGACTACTCAGCAACCCAGTACTGATATGGGGCGGTCGCCATCGAAAAAGCCCGCAGCTCAAAACCAAGCAAATCGGCAGTCAAGTAACTCGCCCAGGATCCATCGACCCGAGTCCTAAAGTCAGAGGTTCTAGATGGAAGTGCTCGACACCCTATACCCGTGAAAGCAAAAAGAGGAACATCCTGCTCATACCCGAATTGCCGCAGGAACCGGATAGGGTGGTAAGAAAAGTAAAATCGAAAGCCTACCAGCATCAGAGGAAGGCGATGCGCATCGCGAAGCACTGGAGGAAGTGAAAGCCAGGATGACTCCCAACGGACATTCCAGTCACGAAGTTCAGCAAACATCCTGCGATACAAGGGCTCACTCATCCTAGTCGTATGAGGAAGAAATTCCATGATGTGTCGCATAAGGTCTGGGCGACGGGTGCCAGGAAATGGTACAGGAACAGTCAGCGAAAGACGCTCCCATAGCCAGACCTGATCACAAGAAAGAGGAGAAATTCAGCTAGAGCAGAGCAATTCCCAAAAAGACAAGAAAAGAAAGGCGCAGAAAAGATACCTGAAGAAATGCACAGCAGCCGCGAAGGACATGAGTGCGGCCCAGGGCACAGTTAGTCAGCCCATTAAACAACTCTGCCAGGATGAGAGAAATGATCCCCTGCCGTAGAATAACTCGGCTCATCACCTCAAAAAGCAAAGGAGTCTGAGACCTCCGCCATCCCGAGAACAGTGCATTCCGAGCAAGTAGAGACCCTGCCACACTCCGAGGACCCGAAAAAAGATCATACAGCAAATCCAAGAAGAACACTATAGCATCCTGGCTGGCAGCTGCAGGCCGAACAAGTTAGGGGATCCCGAACCAGTTCTGCGGTGTGGCAGTCTTCGGCAATGTCTTCGGCGAAAAATACTGAGTATAATTCCAAGGTAGGCCGGTCAAGCGCACAAGCTCCTCCAAAGAGGGTCCCATCTCCATGTCGTTGAACGCAAACAAGTTCAACGAGGGGACCTATCAATCAGTGCAGCACCGAGCATCCTCCAGTCAATGTCAACTCTAGCCATATGGATCAGGCCGCCAAAACCATACAACTCCAAGTCTCGAATCTCATAAGCTGACAAACTGTCAAGCTAAGCAAGCAGTCGTGGCGAGCAAGAAGGATGAGGAAGTAGCTGACAAGTCCTCACAGGAATCCCATCCAGAACAAAAGGCCCAGAAATCAATGACAGCTCATCAAGGATCGGAAGATCAACGGGCGAAGGAGAAGGAAAAGCTGGGACATCTGCAGACTCAACATCCCCTGACATGTCCCCAGTAACGGCTATGTCTGATATAGTCGCATCACTGTCTGAAACTGTCACGACCTCAGCCGCATGAGAAGACTCGCCCACCTCATGAACAGAGTGCGCAAAGGACCGACGATCAGGAGAAGGACGATACTCTCCATCAAAAGGGCTATCAGCAAAGATCACACCACACATCGTGGCATCCTGACCAATCTGACCGTCAAAAAATGCATCTGAACCATCAAGAAGAGTCCCAGCAACCCCGATCGAAGAATCCAAGGTCAGATCTAGACCTGCAGCCCTCTCCAACATAAAGTCGTGAATCCAATCATCATCATGTCCAATCAAAGGGATCATCGAGGCATCCACACCATCCATCATCAGGGGGACATCATCAATGATCACATCAAGTACACCCAAGCAAGTGTGCCGCACATCTCGGCCATCATCAAGAGCATCCAAACCGTCAAAGGTATCATCTGAACCATCCATACCATTCAAACATGAAATCAGCCCATCTATGTCCATCATAGCCCCATCACCACCATCAATCACATCATCCATGTGGCCCACACCCAAGGGATGCATAACCTCACCTATGTCTCATCTCATCATCCCATCCATACCATCCATTTCCCCCATAATCAATGGCTCATTCAAATCTGAAATTTCAGCATGGCTGCCATTAATGGGGCTATTTAAAGCTCCACCAACAACCACCCCTAATCCATCATCAATACCCCCATTCAGTGCTCCATCTCTACCATCCATTAAAGAGATTTCACCATCATTAAAGCCTTCACCACCACCTGAAGTGTGGGACCCATCATGGATAGCCCCCACAGTCCCTAGATCTCCACCATCCATTGCTTGAGAAAGGACAAACCAAGAAGAGGACAAAAGGAGGAGGAAAGAGGAGACAAAAGGGAGATTCATGGCTGCAATCAAACCTAAGAGTACAGAGAATGTGGGGACAAGGACAGTGGACTGTGAAGAATGTCCGAGCACGAGCCAGCCCAGACCGCACAAGAGGCGAGTATTGGGCGGCCCGCTATGGGCTGCTCGTACAGACGCGCTCCCTCTCTCTCCACGGGATTGGCTCCACGGTCGTTGGTAGGTCAGGCTGACAGTCCACATCAGCAGATGGCACCCTGAGGGCCGCCCAAGGCTCTAATCCTCTCTAGATTTCGTTTAAGATTGATCAGAATCATCTGGAAGGTACCCCACCTGTCCAATCATGAAGAATTACAGCCTACATGGGTCTAATCAAGTCAAAGAAAAGGGAAATTGATCAAGAGGGGCCCACAAGCAATCTGAGCCGTTCAAAGACTAAATCATCATGATCTAAACCATGGAAAAAGATTGCATGAGTCATGAAATAGTAAGATCGAAGGCTTAATCATCAAGAAAGAGTGCCAGAATCCAAGATCTGATCATCAAGAGGGCCTACATGGCTGAAAAAAGCAATCTGAACCATTCAAATCATTATCCACGCCATCAGAAGCCTTCTTAGCCTTACAAAACATCAAGAAAAGGTGCTCCAAAGCAAAGCTGAAGTCTGGAAAGGGCCCACGGGGCCAGATCAAGCGATCTGAACCGTTCAAGTCATCATCCATGCAATTAAGAAGTCTCATCTCCCATAAATCATCAAAGAATGAGTCAAGAATCAAAGCATCTAAGTATCATCAAGAGGTTTTGAGGCAAATCAAGGATCGTGTATTCATTCAGAAGATTTTGATACAAAAAGAAAAGTAAAAAGGAGGAGATCATACATCAAATAAGCTGAATACAAAAGCAGGCTATAGGTCACCAACATAGTCGTCGTCATCCCTCCTCTCGTCCCGCTCTTGACGATGAAGATCCATCAAAGGAGCTGTCACCGATCCGCAAGCATATCTGCGATGACCCCCTGGAACATAGAGTGGAGGAAGCAGAGGCCCCTGTCCGTATAGCAAGTACCACTCGTCATAGTCGCGATCCGGGATCGTGAAACGAAACCCGGGCTGGCCCACAAGAGCATCAACTATCTCATCAGCTGGAATCTGAGCAGCCGGAGGAGGTGCGGAACAAAGGACTCGAGCCACCCTAGTAATCTGTCGAAGCAGCCTCTCACCCGAATACCACTGAAATGATTCAGCGTCAGAAAGCATGATCCAGAGGCATCAAGAATCATATGCCTCCACACGCTGAGGGGTGTAGTAGAGAGGAAAGTTGGCGTATGGCATCCGAGCAAACTACAGCAAATGAGGTCATCACAATCAGTTACAGAGCAGCACGAGGGATAAGGAAAGTAAGATATTTACATCCTCAACGGTCAACCCATCTATATCAGCAAGCCAGTTGTCCCCAGAGACTCGAGAGTTCCGCTGACGATTTTGCTGATGCCAATACATGTGGCGATACAAGGACGGCTCAATGTCATCTCGTATCCTCGGCGCGAGATGGGCAAAATGGTCATAAAAGCAAGTCTGGGCAAGGGCACACATAACGGTCAGAGAAAGAAAGAAGGCAAGTGTCTCCAGGGAAGGTTAAAAAAGAATACCTCTACGACAGGCCAGAAACCTGTGAAGGACCGACTATTCCGATAGGTCTTGTCCAAACCCAAGAAAACATGAGTCAAGATAGCCCCGTTCCAATTGTAGGGATGGTAAAGATCCTCGACCAAACGAAGAAATTTAGGATCAATCCTCTCGTTTGCGTGACAGAAAAGGAAGGACCCGAAGGCATAAGCAATCATGGCCCGTGCTTTGTGGAGGGCCTCTAGCTCGGTAGTAGGGGTGACGGTAGCAAAGGTGTTGTAGAACCATTGCAATTTTACTTGATGGCCCTGGAATTCATCCTCAGGTGGGACGTCACCGACAAGCCGTAGCCAGTCAGTGGAAGTGATGGGAGCAAGAGAGCCGACCTGGGGAACAACTGCCCCATGAAATGGAAAGCCGATTTGCATATATATATCCAGGGGAGTTATTCCCCACTCGCCACAAGGGAGTTGAAAGGTGTGGGTCTCATCCCGCCACCTCTCGCAAAGAGCCACAAGCAGCATGCTGTTGGCATTGTTGTTATGGAAGCGTAAGGTAAGGAGGCCAGCAAAAGGAGTGTCAGCCAGAACTCGTTCAAGCAAAGGCTGTGGGTGTTTCACCGAGCCATCCCAATGATCTCTAGTACCTCGACCCTTGATGGAAGGGAGAGGTTGGTGCTCCTTAGCCAAGAAACACATAGGGGCCCCTCGGTGGATAATGAAGGCGGGATCATCATCATCGATCACCCGTCGTCCTCTTGTACCATCCGCCATTGAATCCTACAAGCTTGGCAAGGTAAGTCCCTATTCTTTACCCGCTAAGATCCAAATTATCATCCAGGAAACCCATGGGATTGGACTCGCATTCAAATGCAAAATCCAAAGTCCAACTCCACGTGTTACCTAGGACATATGTTGAGCCCAACAAAGAAGGCAAGGCCCACCTCAAAGAGGGTTGCATGCCATGCCTTAGGAAAGGAAAGTCCATCGTCCAAGGACACATTTTAGACAACAAATCACTTAAGTGCCATAAGATCAACAAGGGATAAAGATCCAACTTCACATGAGAAGTCCCTCTTTAAAGTCCATATGTGGCCAAGGATTGATTCACTTTTTATACCAAGGCCATGATTCTCATTTAAGATGTTCCCATCTTTTTACACATGTACATGGATAAGCGGGGAATAGGAAGGAAATGGGCCCCCAAGAGCAACCCAAATGCCTCATCTCAATGGAATGAAGGGAGCACATAGTCCATTTGAAGAACATAAGGACCCATTCATGGGTTAACCATGGGCAACCCTATGTGCATCATCTTGATAAAAAGTTTTGACCATAAGAGTACAACATGGTGGTCTACCCACAAACATATGAATCAAAGGAGCCAATGGTAAAAACTTGATGCACATAGCCCACATGAAGAATCAAAGTTGGAAATGTCCATGCAAGGACAAGTTTGGGCAACTTATGTGCACTAATCGCTTTACAAAAGGGGACCATTTGAGCACAAGAGGATGTGGCTTGATGAGTCACTCAACCATCATGAAAATGGCTAAGAATGGTATACATAGCCCACTTGAAGATCAAAATCCAAAGTGCCCCAAAACATGGGACAAAATTGGGCAACTTATGGGTATTATTCTTTCCCACAAATTGAAAGAAGAATCACTCATCTTTGAGAATGATGGTGGATGACCCACCAAACACCCCAAGAGAAGTTCAAGGAGCTATGGTTGCATGGATAGCTCACTTGAAGGAGAATCATCCATTCGAGGTTGATAACATTAAAGGAAACTCTTGAGAACCACTTTCCTACCACATGGGAAAACCATTTGAACTTAGTGAGATTGTTGAAACAACTCACTCATGGGACTTGTAGATGATCAAGTAACTCAAGTCCTCCATCCATCCAAAGAAAAAGCATGAAGGAAAAGAATCCTACATGCACAAAGTATAGTGGTGCACACATGACTCAAAGAAATATACAAGTTTCAAAGAAGGCCCAAAAGCCCATCTATATGGAGGAATTCCAAGGAACCCACCACACTTTGTGTACAAGGATGTACATCATAATCAAGAAATGGTGGAAGATTTGGGCTACTTGACCACAAGGACCCAACTAAAAAATCTAGCCCACTTGAGATCCAAGTGAAGAATGGGCTAGTCACCTTTGTCCATACACATGTGAAGAAGGATGGGGCCACCCAAAGTGAGCCCTATGAGCCCAAAACTTGAGGTGGGCCCTACCATTCCCATGGGCCCAAACCTTGAAAAGAAGATGAAAAGAAAAGGAAGCTCCAAGAAAAATGACAAAGAAAAGAGTGCATGAGGGAGCCCAAAATGAAGTGTTAGGCCCATCAAATACACCAAGGGCCATGACTTCACTTTGAGCCCATTTGATACACATGAAAAGAGGCCCAACTCCCATGAAGAAAGATAGGATATTTTTACCATGCACACTTGATGGACATGGCAAAATTACCCTTTACATACACATGAAGGGAGTGTGAAAGAAGAAAAGATTCTTATTTCACCTTTGAATGTTACAGGAAGAGATACGTGGTGGAAATCTTCTCTAACCTCTAGATCTTTTTCCGGTTTTAATACTTGGGCCCACCTTCACTCCTTTTGGAATAGCTACATGGAGAAAAGAAAAGAGACATAAGAAGAGACAATGAAGAAGGAAAAGGATAAAAGAGAAAAGGGAATGGTCCATACCTTCACCACTCACCAAAGGGGGACCACCTTGCTGTCCCAAAACTTTACTAAGGCTCACCACTTGAAAAGAGCAAGGGACCACCAAAAGAGAGAGAGAAACTTGAAGAAAGAGAGAGTATGAGAGAGAGAAGAGAGAGATTGCACGTTGGAGGGGCCAAGGGTGCCCCATGTTATATGGAAAAGGGGAGGGCACCCCTTTACCCAATCCACTGGAAAGACCAGTGGGCATAAACGGTCTGGGCGGCACCCAGCCCCGGACAGGAGGGAGGGTGGATCAACTTTGCTGGGGAGTGGGAGAGGAACCCTTCTACTCCTCCTTGGGAAGGGTGGTTGTAAGTGAATCTTGTACCTCCATGTAAGAATGAAGTGATGGAAGAGGAGGGTGAGAAAAAGTAAGGAATCTCACCAAAATCTCATCTTGTGAGAAATTAGGGAGAAGTTGGCTTGATGATGTGGAAAAAGCTCCATAGAATTTTCAAGAAAAAGAAAAAGAATTGACTTGGTCAAACAGTGATCTCAACCATCCAAAGTCATGGCCTGATGATCTGAACCATTCTAAGAAGAATTCCCAGAATCTCCAATCTTGATTGCGGCTCGCTTGTACAAAGTTTTTGGTCCGAAGACCTTAAACTACGTCGGGATTAACATCCCGAGAGATTTTTAATAAAAACAGGCATCGATCCCAGCCGTTCGAGCCAAGATCTGATGACCTGGATCATTTCGAAAAAAATAAAAAAAATATGTATTACCCTTTTCTTGTACATAGTTTAGGTCCGAAGACCTTAAACTACGTCAGGATCAAAATCAAGAGAGATTTCCAATAAAAACTAGTGTTGATCTTGATCGCTCGGATTAGGATTTAACAGCTTGGAACGTTTTCAAAAAATCACAAAAAGAATGTATTTTCAGCATGTACATATACTGGGTCCGAAGACCTTAAACTACACTAGGATTAATTTCTCGGGGAACCTTTCTCGCTTTCAACAAAAACCGGCATCAGACTCGACCGCTCGGATCAAGGTTCGATAACCCGGATCATTTCCAAGATACTAAAAAGATTTTAAGCTTTCCATAAAAACCAGTATCAATCTCAATCATTCGAATTGAAGTCTGGAGCTTCCTCAAAACAAAAAAATTTCACCACCAATGTTTAACTGATCAATCCCCAGCGGTCCGAAGACCTAAAACTACACTGGGATTAACTTCTCGGGGGCTCTCTTTCCCAACATGTTCAGGGCATGGCTGACACTTGATCGTATGGGTGTCCGGAGTCTTGTCAAACAGATAAGGGCTGAGGCGGGCAGAACCCCGCGATCCTGTTCGTGTTGAACGCACCGTGATAGACAACCTTGATTTGGAAGTCGCTGTTGAATCTGATGGATGTTCCCTGTTCCTAAAACTCATGAAGGGGATTAAGGCAGTTGGGAGGTGGAGCGCACCCTCACGGAATTGTGAGCAACGTAAGGCCCTAAACTGGATTGACAAAGGGAAATGTGAGGATGTGGCTCATTCTGTGGCCGAAGGAGTCCGTCGGACGATGCGTGGTCTATGTGCATTGCACATGAGGAACAGGCAACTTTGTGGGTGTGTTGACTGAAAACCCTCAAAATCTCCTCATCCGAAGATGTAAAACTACGGCACTTAACTGTGTGAGACTCGTCTTGCTCGCTGACGTAAAATGGATCGAGTGCCTTACCAGCAGTAGAAGCTGAAAATGGATGAAAATTCCATACTTTTCCCTGCATTTCAGAAAAATCACAAAATACCAAAACATTGCAAAATCACCTTTCAAAAATCACAAAAAATATTTCCCTTGCTTTCAAATCAAATATTTTCAAAATCACAAAAAAATATTTCCTTTGCTTTTAATAACCAATCTCTATCTTGACTCAGGTAAAGATTCGGACCAAATATTTGTAAAAATCACAAAAATTGTCACTATCCCCAGCGCTACATTTCAGGAGTATCGAATCCGCTCACTCATTTCGCAGTTTGGGATGACGGATCCGATCGCCCACAAATTGGAATCTTGACCAAAACTGGCGACCAAGCACCGTCTCAATCACATCTATGCCCAGAAGAACATCTTGAAGTCTGATAACATCCTTCGTCCATTCCCATTAGCAAAAAAACAGCATCTTGAGACGATGGACCTGATTGACTACGGGTCGGGATCTTGACCAACCCGCTGACCAAACATCAGTATAAAAAAGAAAATCCCCAGGGGAGCACAACCCTGCAAGCAATAAGCTCAAAATTCTCTACATCCCCAGCAAAAGTAAAATCATCGAACTGAAAGAGACTGAGCCAAACCATGCATTCACCATCAACCATGCATCTACATGTATCGCATCAATCATCATGTTTACCTGCTTTCAAAATAAAAGTCGGTTAGCCAAAGACCCCACAGGCACCCCTAGTGGAGGCACGTGCAAGCCAGATTTCCATTTCAGAAAGACACAAAATATATATATATATATATATATATATATATATATATATATATATATATATATATATATATATATATATATATATATTCCTATTTGCAAATAAAAACCCCACGGAGTATCACTCCCCAGAGTGGGTACCTTTTCAAAATCCAAAAAATATTTTCCCAGTAGAGCGTTCGGCCTCCAAAACACCAGGAGATCTTCCATATCTCTAAGTAGGAGCCGACGCAAAAATCAAATAAGATCCGATGCCTCGCGGTTTCCCCGGAGACTATCAGATCCAATGCACTCAAAGTACGGTCGAACTGAACTCCAGTGTCAGTGCGTTCATACCACATGCCAAGATACGAAAAGATGAAAGCCAAAAGGCTCGATCAAAGAAACCATTTGAACAGGTGGAAACAATGAATTGTAACCCAAGTATCAAAATCAGTTGATTGGGTGGAAAGAGTTCACCAGCACATAACTAGGTGTGGTTGCCTGAAGTACCTTGACTGATTCCAAGTCGGCGTAGTAGAATCCCGTAAGACTACATAACGCAGGGCAGCTAACCACTTTGACAGTCAAGCGGAACAAGTACTCCTGGAGTGATCTGGGAAAACATCAAACAGTCAATCACAGGGTCAGCAACCTCGTAAGACTACGACGCAGAGGCTTGGCTGTACCTTTTCGATGTTAGTACCGATCGGGAATGGAAGGGTTGCGATTGGGTACCCAGGTTGCAGCAAACTGCAGGGACAATCGCAACGTTTTCCCCAAACTCCCGCGGTATGTGCGAGTTATCAATCTCCAAACAATCAACTGACTCAGATACAAAGGACAACAAAGATTCCAGACCACAATCGAGGAAAGAATGAATTGCAAACCAAGCATCGAAACCAGCAGATCGAGTGGAAAGAGTCCACCCACACATGCCTAGGCGTGGATGCCTGAAGTACCTTGACTGATTCCAAGTCGGCGTAGTAGAATCCCGTAAGACTACATGACGTAGGGCAGCTAACCACTTTGACAGTCAAGCGAAACAAGTACTCCTGGAGTGATCCGGGAAAACATCATACAATCAACACAGGGTCAGCAACCTCGTAAGACTACGACGCAGAGGCTTTGCTGTACCTTTCCGATGTTAGTACCGATTGGGAATGGAAGGGTTGCGATTGGGTACCCGGGTTGCAGCAAACTACGGGGACAATCGCAACGTTTTCTCCAAACTCACGCGGTATGTGCGAGTGATCGATTTCCAGACGATCAACTGGCACAGATGCAAAGGCAAGCAAAGATTTCAGACCATGATCTATGAATGACCGGGTCAGAAGTGGGGTGTCCACTCGCTTTGGCATTCGGTTGCACGTAACCTCTGCCAAAGAGGGGCATCTGTAGACACCCCACCTTCGGCAACATTGTTGGTAGAGGCAGCTGGATGAATGGAGGACCATACCCCCAAATCCCATGTCCAAACTCACCCTTGTAAGCCCCAATCCATAGCCCAACTCAAGCCTGAACCCAGTCAACTCGCCCCTAAACATCGGCCTGAAAAACCCCCCATAAGAAAGAACTAGTCAAAAAATCCTAAAAAAGTCAAACTCACTGAGTCAACCCACCGAGTCAACCCACCGAGTCAAATCACCGAGTCAAATCACCGAGTTAATCCGCTGAGTCAACCCACCCATTCAACTCACCGAGTTCCAAGCAACAGCCCCGGAGCATGTTCGTACTGCCCGCTGAATCCCGAGAACGTCCGTACGGGCGGCCCCCTGGGTGCCGCCCAAACTTATTTATGGGAACTGCCACTGCCCGCTACTATAAATACCCCCCTCCCCTTCTCATTTCAAAAAGCCTTTAGCCCGAGTGCGATACAGTTGCTCTGAGTCGACTTCCATCCCTCTTTTAGCCCATTTTTCTACCAAGGAGAGCCCGAGTGAGAAGCGCCTAGCCTTGGTCCAGCCCGAGCCTGACCCTGGTCTAAGTCTCCCAAGCCATCCAAGTCTTGATCCAGCCACTCGAAGCAAACCTTGCGACACCTCCGTCCATTCAGCTACTCTTTACCAACATCATCTCATTCGCATCTAGCATAAGCACAACATTTACTTTTCTTCCAACCCCCCTGCTTCAGTACAAGCACTTTGATTATTCAAACACACAGCATACATCTCGCATAAAGCACCTGTCAGTTCGAGCGTATGCTCTGGGCTTGCCTGTTAGTGGAACCTGCCCATCAGAAACTCTTACTGTTCAGACCTGCATTCATGCATCAGTCACTACAAGCACTTTGATCATTCAAACACACAACATGCATACCGCATAAAGCACCTGTCAGTTCGAGCGCATGCTCTGGGCTTGCCTGTTAGTGGAACCTGCCCATCAGAAACTCTTACTGTTCAGACCTACATTCATGCATCACGTCATCTATGAGAATGTACGAGGATTAAAATAGAATTTCAAGTTTTAGTTCGATTATGTGAAGTGGAGACCGTACTTCGGTACGGGCAGTGTGTGGGGTGCTTAACCTCTTCCCACCATGTAACCGTGATCCCTTACCTCGAATCTCTGGACGCAGATCAAAAGGAGTCATTTTAGAGGAAGAAATTTTTGGATTCCCTTCTCTAACATTTCTATGGGGTCTAGCCGACTGTAGATTCGAAGTAACTGGCTAGTGGTAACTCTGGTCTTACATAAATTCATCTAACACATCCAGCTTAACACGACAACCAAACAAAGCCCTCGAGAATGAGGCAAGCCAGTGGCACAAACGGCGATTCGCACTCACGCACCACTTCCTCTTTTTCCGAAAGGGAAGGGAGAATGTTCATGAGAGCGCGGAACGGTGAGGGTCCACAATAACAATTTTAGGTTGAGCTTCGGTGCTTTGATATTAGATGGAGGCGGCTTGTTTTCGCTTAAGGGCAAATGCTCAAATGGTGCCTTCCATCTTTTATTATCAAGTACCGGCATAGAATCTAAAATGGCATCCATCTCTCTTATCATATCATCATCAATCTCATGAGAATGGGCCAAGCATGCCTCTAAGGGATCGGAATAGAATGTCAGGAGGGATTTGTCTTCCACGAATGATTCAATCAGATTTATTTCGTGGACCTCATCATCAACATCTCGCGGTTGTTTGCATAAATAAAAAATGTTTAGCTCGAGTGTCATATTTCCAAAGGACATTTGTGCAAACCCGTTTCTACAATTAATAATTGAATTTGAAGTTGCTAAGAAAGGGCGGCCAAGTATAACAGGAATTGGAGCACCGATTCCCATCATGGGATGGGTATGCAAGACAATAAAATCTACTGGATAGTAGAATTTATTGACTTGGACAAGGACATCTTCAATAATCCATCTCGGTATACGAATTGATCGATCAGCGAGTTGAAGTGTGGTTTTGGTGGGTTTTAATTCACCTAACCGAAGTTGTTCATAGACCGAGTATGGAATGAGGTTAACACTTGCCCCATGATCGAGTAAAGCTTGTTTGATCCTGCAATCACCTATGATGCATGAGATGGTAGGACTACCCGGATCCTTGTATTTTTGGGGCACCTCTTGTTTAATAATGGCGCTCAAATTCTCAGTCAAAAGTACTTTGTTGTGAACATTGTGTTTCCTTTTGACTGTACACAATTCCTTCATAAATTTGGCATATGATGGTATTTGTCTTATAGTATCCAGCAACGGAATATTGATCTTCACTCGCTTAAAAATCTCTAAAATTTCCAGGTTTTTGTCTGAAGGTTTGGGTGAAATCAACCTTTGTGGAAACAGGGCGACCGGCTTGTATTGTCTTTCTAGTTCTTTCTCATGTGGAGTGTTGTTCAAGATATCATCCTTATTGGTATTTTTCAGATCATTAGGCTTTAGGGCCTTCACCAGATTAGATTTATCAATTGTTTTGCCACTCCTCAAAGTGGTGATAGCTTGAAATGCTCCGTATTTTGGGAGGATGGGCTGAGGTCCTATATCTCAAATTGGGTTCTTGGGTTAGGGAGAGGTTGGGCAAGAAGTGTGCCTTTCTCCCTAACACTAAGATGAGATTCAACTCTAGCCATTGAAGTTTTCAAATCATTGATGGCTTGAGATGAATTCTGATTGTATTTCAATTCTTCTTGTATGAACCCATCTATTTTGTGAGAATTATTCTTGTTGTACTTAACCTGGGCCGAGAAGAATGTACCCACTATTTCCTCAAGCGTAGCTTTTGGGTTATTGTTTGCATTCTCTGACGGCCCATTCCTCCAACTAAAATTGGGATGGTTCCTCCAACTGGAATTATACGTGTTCGAGTTTGGATTGCTAAATGGACGTTGATAGTTATTTATGGCATTTGATTGTTCTTGTAGAAATTCCTGGAATGTAGAGATTGTAGGACAATCCTATGTTGCATGTTGGTTACCGGAACAAATTCCACAAATAAGTCTTTTCTCCCTTCCCTAATTCCATGGCCTCAACTTTTCTTGTGAGGCTAGCCACACGTGCACTTATGTTGTCTTCTTCGGAGAGGACATAGATTCCTCCATTTTCTCTTTATTGTCTTGTCTTGGGATTTGTTGGTTTAGTTGTATCCCAAGATTGTGTATTCTCAGCTAAGATATCAAAATAATCTCATGCTTCCTTGGATTCCTTATTCATGAATTCCCCATTGCACATCATTTCTACGAATTGGCGCATGGGCGAATTCAGTCGTTCATAGAAAAAGCTTATTACCCGCCAAATTTCGTAACCATGATGTGGGCATGCATTTAATAAGTCTTTAAACCTCTCCCAACATTGGAAGAAAGTCTCATCCTCTTTTTGAGCAAAATTCATGATTAAGCGCCTCAACATGTTTGTTTATGAGTAGGGAAGAACTTTTTAATGAACTCCCTAGTCATCTCAGTCCATGTGCCGATTGATCTTGGCCTTAATGCATGAAGCCAAGCCTTAGCCTTTTCTTTAAGAAAAAAAGGAAATAACCTAAGTCTCACAACATCATCAAATACGTTTGCGAAGTGCAACGTGGCTATCACCTCATCAAATTCCTTAAGATGTTGATATGCACTTTCACTGTCTAAGCCAAGGAATTTGGGAAGGAGTTGGATTACTCCCAGTTTTATATCAATATTCCCTGCATTGGTTGGAAAAATTATGCATGAGGGAGTACTCGCTCTTGCAAGTTGCAAGTGATCATGTAAAGTTCTAGGTCGAAGAACATTCTCAACCTCATTTTCACCCGTTTCGGTTTGGCTCAAATTCTGATTGGCTATAGGGTTAGATTGATTCTCAGCCATACTATCAGACAAAATTGGAGATTCTAAATGTCTCTTAGCACGTGGCTCCTTATCAATCCCTTCAACAATTCCCCCTTCACTAATGAGTTGGTTGTTAGAATCCCGAACCCAATGTGGCATGCAAATATAAAAAAATGAAAGAAAAATTTAAAAAGGGTTAGAAAAACCTAATTGAAGACTTCTTCGACTCCTAGAATCCCTGCAAAAATAAAATAAATCAAAACAAACAAACTAAGTTAGTAGGACTCCTAAAAATCTCAAATAGAAACTATTTTCAGAAATTTTGTAAAAACCGTCGAAAATCTCCGGCAACGGCGCCAAAAACTTGTTCGCTTCCCCAAGTGTAGGGTTGCGATATAGTAATAATTCGGTAGAGACCAAGATCGTTCTCAGGGACTTGTTAGGAATTCACAAAATTACTTCTAATATTTTCTACTCGAGAGCTAACTAAACAAATTTTTAGAATTGAATGTAAATGTGATTCTTAAACTAAAAGTGAATGTAATCAATATAAAAAAGCACTAGGGGTCCAAGGATCCACTTGTAAGAATCCTAAATGCATAATTCACTGTGGTTTCCCAATTACACAACTAGAATCGAAATCAAATCCTATCTAGTCGGATGATAGAGCGGTTATATTACACAATCTGTCATATGTGTGATTCTATACATGATTCCCTCAATTCAAGTTAGGACTTGAGCACACTTAATTGCATAGGTCAATCCTAGTTCCAATAGATTAAGATCACAATCATAATCATCATTAAACTCTGCCATAAAGCATAATTAGATCATGATTTGAACTTCATTCAAATCACATATACCATCAACACATAATTCAGAAATTAGTATAAAAGGTAGAACTTTCGTTGAAGTTCCCACATGGAAATCCAAGTTTAGAGCGTATTGAATCCGATTCCTTGGAGCGTACAGGTCTAGAACTATGCAAAACAATTAAGAACTAAAGCAATTCTCCCAAACATCCATGAGCCATCATAAGATTAAGAAAAACTACTTAGAACTTTATTCAAACTTCTATAAACCATTGTTCTTCAATAAATCCAACTTGAAACCAACATAAAACGAATTAAAGCATCTCAGATTCACTACAAGCTTCACCTCTTAGCCCTAGCTAAGAGGTTTAGCCGTTCATGATCCAAAGAAGCATGAAAACAACTAAAAACATAAAACTAGAAAACACAAACTGGGAGGAGTTGTGGAACTCTGAATCTGACTTCCGCCGCTTCCCACCTTCGTAGATCTCTTCTAGGATACCTTAGCTACGATCCCTAGGTCCCCTTTTATAGTGGAGAGGCTCCTCCGCCTCAGAATCTTCTAGATTTGCGTAGTACTTACGCACTGCGCTAGAAAATCGGAGCTTCAGGAGGAAACTGCTGAAGTCTTGCTGAAATTACACTAGCCGACCGGTCTAGACCGGTCGGACTGGGCTGGCTGACCGGTCACGACCGGTCTAGCCTGGTATGTGGACTGTCCAGCGTACTTGGATGAGTGAAAAAAGCCTTGGGCGACCAGTCTTGACCGGTCGGCCTCTTGCGTTGTATGTCTAGAGAGCAAACAGGAGGTGGCCGACCGGTCTAGACCGGTCCTGGCCATCTAAGTGTTCGCTTCCCCAAGTATAGGGTTGCGATGTAGTAATAATCTCGGTAAGACCGAGGTCGATCCACAGGGAAGGAAGTAAACAATTCCAACTATCCTAATAACTAGAATCTAAGAAGGGTTTAGGAAATCGGTTTTTGAACATGAAATAGAAAATCCGATAATGAAAAGATAACTAGAGCATCAAGGATCCACTTATAGCTCTCCTTAGATGCATAATTCGCTATGGTTTCTCACTTTCTCAACTAGAATCGAAACTAAGTTCTATCTAGCTGGATGATAGAGCAGTTAAACCAAACAATCTGACATATGTAGGATCCATGTATATAATTCACTCAATGCAAGATAGAACGAGCATACTCAATTGCATAGGTCAGTCCCAATTCCAATAAGCTAAGATCACAATCATAACCATCATTAAATCCTGTCACAAGACAAAACTAGATTATGATTTGAACTTGATTCAAATCACATACACAATCTCACATAGTTCAGAATTTCAGAAAAATAGACTTTTGGTAAGAAGTTCCCACATGAAGATCATAAATTTAGAGCGTATTTCGATTCCTCAGATCATACAGGTCTAGACTAGTTCACAACAATTAAGAACTCAAGCAATTCTTCCAAACATCCATGAGTCATCATAAGACTAAGAAAAACTACTTAGAACTTGAATTAAACTTCAAACCATTGTTCTTAAACATAAAATCTAACTTAAAACCAATAAAATGAATTAAACAATCTAAGAAAACTATAAGGTTCACCTCTTAGCTCTAGCTAAGAGATTAGCTAATGAAAAGCATATTAAAAACTAAAACTAGAACTAAGAAAAGGAAAAAAAACTAGCTGGAGGAGGCTAGGAAGCATCCTATGACTTGAACTCCTTGCTCCCCACGTCCTTGGTTGCCCTAGAATAGAAGAGAGCACCTCCTTTTATAATACAACAAGAGTACCGCAACATAACATATTTTGTTTCGTTTCGTACGGCTTAACCAATGGTCGGATTGCCTTCAAATTTGATTTGTAGCTTCCTTATAATGTGATCTTCCTCATAGATGATTTAGATTTCCATGATTATCTTCTGAATAAGCCCACCAATTAGATCAGCGACCGCCTCTCAAAATCAAGCAATTCGGGTACCTTCAGAACCAGTCATCTTGCTTTCAACGCTCCGGAGTGTACAGATGTCGAATTGATCCCAAATTTTGAACATTGGTAGAAAACGTCCTCCTCTACATGATAGATGGATTAGATTGTCTAAAACAATCCCAGAATATGGTCCAAAAATTAGAACACATAGGGCTTTTATAAACTCTGCGCAGTTGAATCTTTCTGGATGGTCCATCTTTCTTCAACCGGTACGATCAAACCACACTTCCTTTTGATCTGAAAGTTTGTGGTTATTCATATATGGATGTGGTCTAGAAGATGGTCAAAGAAGATTCTTCATATCATCAATGATGGGCCACCTGGACCTGCCCAGAGTGGAGTAGGTGGAATCTAGAACTTTCTGGACAGTTCGTATGTTTTGGCCACCACGGTCAATCCGTAGCTCCGATCGACACGAAACCACTTAGGTTATTACGGCGTCGAGCTCCTCTTTAAAATGAATGTCTTGGATTTCCAAGATGGGCTCAGAAAACTGGTCCAAAAAACTGGAAACGGGAATAGCCTACTATCTGAAATCTGGAAGTCTGAATTTACATGGCCGACCGGTCTAGACCGATCAGACAGGGCTGGCCTTGCTCCAGCAGCTTTAAGAGAGGGGAGATCAACTGGCCGACCGGTCTTGACCGGTCAGACCACCTTGTGGGGCTCCTTTTTCTTTCCTTTCTTCTTCCCTCTTTTGTTCTTCTTTTCCTTTGATCTTCAAGGTATGTAAGAAGGGTCTCAAAGCATCTGTTGGAACTAGAAAATGGATCATAACGACATTTTCTGAAGTGTGGTGTTTTGTTGCTCTGGGGTTCTGAGTATAGGAACATTCGTAGACAATCACAAGCATCCACAAAAGTACACAAGAGAAGAGATATCGCAAGGCGAATTTTATTCCAGAGATCCTGAGATCTTGTACATTCCAGGCCGTGATCTGGCACGAGCCCTTAATTACATCGAATGATCGATGACCCTTGATTAAAAGGCAAAAGACTAGTCAGCAGAGACTATGGTTTTAGAGTTTGTGGTCGTAAAGACCTGTATTTGTTTCGCTGCGTACTGAACCACCTTTATGTTAGTCAGATGTCTATGTCCCATATTTTGGCCGGAGATCCGGGCTGAGACTGTCAGGGTTTATGACTGAGATGGACGACTCTGGGCCCGTGCCTGTCAATGTAGGGACAGGTAACCTTGGGAAGTCCATTCTACAGTTGTGTGTACCTGCGCAACCCAACCAACGGATACCGTTTGGATGGGTAGGACATCGACTGTTGTGATGGGGAGTTGAGAGCAATTGGTTTGTAGAGAATCGAAACTCTTTGGCATGGTTTATCGTGGTAACCATAGCCCTGCTTGTCTAGCTTTTGACACAAATCGGATCATGCTTTTACAGTAAACATAAATGACGGCATATTTGCATAGCTCTGGATGCTAGCGGCTCCTTTCCGGGAAGTCACTTCGTTCATCACGTCGAATCGGGTCAAACCTCGAAGATGCTCAATTCCACTCGTTTAGAGTTCCTAGAACGTTCGTTCGACTGTTCCATTACGTCCGGAATGCTCGAAATACCCAAGATGGGCTCAAGTGGACCTTGAAAACACTTAAAATTGAGCCCGGTGTACCTGCGAACATGTTCTACAATCGGCTGAATTTTTAGGTGCGTGGGACTTATTAAACAGGTGCGTGGGGCTCCACTCACCTAAAAATTAAGTACAAAATTTCTGATTAATTTAGGGGTGCGTGGGTCCATATTCAGGATGCGTGGGACCAAATTTACAAATCTGATTTTGATGAATTTACGGACGCGTGGGACCCGAATTAATGGACGCGTGGGCCACTTTTCGGGTGCGTGAGAGTTCGATGTACTTATTCGATTTGTCGATTTTATGGATGCGTGGGGCCGAATTTACAGACGCGTGGGCCACTTTTGGGTGCGTGTGGTCCTTTTATGGGTGCGTGGCCAAACTTATGATTGCAGGATTCAGACCTGTAGTGGAGTATCTACGATCGGAAAGGGTATTCCGATGGTTGGAAAGTATTCCGGCGAGGATTCCGACGGGGATTTTGGGTTTCCGGCGGCGGCAGCTCTCTCTATCTTTTTGGAATCGTCCCGAATGAATGGGAGGAGGGGGTATTTATAGCCGAAGTCGGCTGGAAGTCAGCCAATGAGAGGCTGCCACGTGCCACGCACCTGTTAAATGGTCCCCACGCACCTGATTAATGACGTGCGGATGTCCGACGCTCCCAGAAACATGTTCTGAAAATACTCGATTTTTTGGGTGCGTGGTACTTAATTTACGGGTGCGTGGGGCTCCACGCATCTGTAATTTGATTCCTGATAATTTGGGGAATTTACGGGTGCGTGGACCCATTTTCAGGGTGCGTGGGACTCAAAACACCCTTGGTAATGAGAATCATAAAAAATATCGTTTTTAAGGGTGCGTGGCACCATTTTCAGGGTGCGTGGGACTCGAAACACCCTTGGATGAATTCCTGTTTTTGCTGATTTTTCGGGCGCATGGGGTGTCCGAATTTATGGGTGCGTGGACACGTAAATGTGGGCTCCATTAATTGGGTTTTGAATTTTGGAGGGTTTGTGGGGCCCGTTTCGTTGCACAATCACTTGCACTGTTCATCATGAATAGTAAATGAGGTTGCGGGTCCACTTCCGGGCGGTTCTGAACACGGTGATCGGCGGGGCCCACTGGAGAATTTGGCTAAGTAAGGAAATCCTGTATATTTCCGTTTTGCGTGCACCAAAAGGCGTTCTGTATGATTCCTTCAAAGGTATATGGTTATTTTGTTTATTTTAAGAGTCCCTACCTTTTGGGACCCCAACAGATGCCCCTCCGGTGGGTCGCGATGGACGCACGATCATCTGGTGCGACGCACCGGACTTCTTGGGTCCCATTATAAATAGAGGAGACGGCCCATTCTGGTCATTTCACTGTTTCTCATTGGATTTTCCAGACCCATCTCACGCACCCGTTTATTCGCCAACGCACCCAACAATTGTCTCCAACGCACCCTTTTAATCCGCACGCACCTGTTTGTTCGAGGTAATGATGATTTTTCAGGTGCGTGGACCTCAACGCACCCAATAACTTCGAACTTTTTAAATTTTGAATCCTTTAGGGGTGCGTGGGGAGTCAGGCACCCAGGATTTTCGAACTTTGGCGAATTTCTCGAAATTTCGGGGTGAGTGGGGGCCTACGCACCCTTCGTCACGTCATTGAGGGTTTTAGCCCCTGCACGCACCTAAGAATTGGGTCTTACATGGGTGTGTGGGGCCTCACGCACCTCAAATTCTAACTTGGCAAATTTTTCACGTATCATGTATTACGAGGTGCGTGGGACCCTACGCACCCAAAATTCAACTTTCACAGACTCCGATCATTATTGGGGTGCGTTGAGCCGCACGCACCTGGAAAATTGGACTTGGCATTTTGAGGTGCGTGGGGCCTCAGGCACCTGGAAAGGCAACTTGGTATTTTTGAGGTGCGTGGGGCCTCACGCACCTGGAAAGGCAACTTGGTGGAGTCCGGGATTTTGCGTACTTTATTTTAATGATTTTGCTAGGTCTCTAAAGGGTGTGAGCCCCCACTCCTCTGCTTCATATTTTGCGTATATGTGTCCGTTGTTTTAAGGGGGCATAGGGTCTCATACTCTTTAAGATTCATGGATTGCACCAGCTTAACGAGTAGTTCTAGTGGTTAATTTAAGTGATGTTTCGAGCATACCTTTGCATGTCTCTTCTAGCCTTTCTGACTTCACGCGACCAGCTTCTCTTGCCTTCTCTTTTTTTGTGTCGGACTGCCGTATCGGTTCATCAGTCTTATTTCTTAGCAGACAATGGCCATAACGCGCGCTTCTCTTCGTGCGGCCCGAGATTGTCTGAGGCAGCTGCTGGGCTCTCTGGACCACCCTGAGACTTGGTCATCTCTCGTTGTTCATCGTGACGAGGTGGCCAAGGCCTTGACCCGACTGGGCGCGGACTCTCGCCTTATTCTTCAAGCTATCCAGAACGTCTCACTGATGGCCTCTATTTTTGACGAACATAAGGAGGCCATTTTTTACTTCATTGGCGATTCTTCCCTCTTGGAAGAGTTGGCGATCCTCGAGGCGGTGGAGCCTTCCCTGGCCTGCTTCTTTCTTTTCCTTGTCGAGCCGGCTTCACTCCCTGAAGGAGGAAAAAAGGGAGAGCAAAGGATTCTTAGCTTGGCTTGTCCCGCTGGCGGGGCCGAGTTCCCGGATCACCGTGCTAGTATCTGGAGGATAGTCAGGGAGGCCCTACGGGAGCATGATAGGCTGGCGATCGATGTCTCCATCATGAGGAATTATGCCAATGCCGAGCATCTGAATTTTGACTTTGTGCAGCAATGCATCTCCTTCCTAATGGACCTGATTGTCAAGGAAGCCCAGGTCCAGGCGAAGGTGGATGAGTTGAAAGCTCGAGTTCTTCCGCTGGTGCAGGACTGAGATCCTCGCTTCCTGGCTATGGGGATGGGTCCCCGCAATTTTGTGTTATTTTACACCGATTATTAATTTCTAATTTAAACAGTTGATATAACAATCTAGACATTTGGAATTGTCCTTGCGGTTGATGAATGAATGATAATTGTATCTTTCTTCTTCCCTGCTGTCATTCCTTGTTTGTATGTTTGTGATGATGATGTTCTGGTTGTGGTTATTGCTTTATTTCTTTCTCCATTGCTTTGGGTGTGCTCTGCCGGGGCTTTGATTGGCGCTCGTATTTTGTTTACCTGCCGCTTTGTATTCCTTTGGATCTTGTGACTGTTTGATTGTCTTTATGCAAACATCTTCCTTCTGCCCTGTATCTGAGTCTTTTACATACCGTTGCAGGTTACAATGGCCAGCGATTCTTCACAAGCCGGTCCTTCGGGTCCACCCCCAACTCCGTCAAAGCGCAAGCGCGCCGCCGCTAAGAAGGTTTTCAGGCCATCCGCTGAGAATCCGTAATGGTTCCTTCCCCTGGAGACGTTCAACTTCTATGAGCGCATCCTTACACTATCCAAGGACATACAGAAGAAAATTCTTTGTGATAGGATCGTGCCACCCCCTCCAGATAGGGGTACACAAGAGCAGTGGGATGCCTGGTATGCTCCTCTTCGTGGCTTCCGGTCGGACGGGGCCGTAGGTTCTGAGGACGGCGAAGTGAGCCCGTCGATCCCTGCTCAGGCTACCAGGCGCGGTCGCCCGAAAAGGGCTGGCAAAGGCGCCAAGCAAGTATATTTGGAGAATCAGGCCAAATCTAAATCGGATAAAATGAAGGTGGCCCAGTCTAGCGCTAAACTTGTCACCGCGCCGCTTGTCGTTAGAAAACCCTATACTCGGGAATACATTCGTTACTCAAAGAGTTACCAGCGGCAGCGATCCCTCCCAAGTATCGAGCCGTCTGATATTTGCAGGAACAACTCTTTTTATAGCGTCGATGCTTGAACATCCAGCCCAGGCACCGTTTCTCAGTTGTTCTTTATCTAAGAACGGGAAGCATCAGTCAGTTCCTAAGCGTGAAGGACATGATCTTCTTGGAGCCGAATCACAGCCCCCATCAGCCCTTTCCCAAGCATTATTTTGAGACCCTCCGCCAGCGGTTTCATCATCTAGGGGATACTGAAGTCTGGTTGACCGGGGCATTTCGAACCCGCGGCCATCTGGTCCTCCACCCAGGCTACGAAGCGTGGGCGAACCGGATCTTAGAACAGCACCGGGCTACCCTACGGGCGGTGGGCTTATATAAGGCGATCGAAGTGACGTCAAGTTATTTTTGCCGAGAGCCCTAGGTATACAAGGGCTTCCTTAATCACTGGTGCTCCATAACTAACTCCTTCCATATGCCGTGCAGCGAGATGAGCATCTCGCTCTGGGATCTTAATAGGATCGTAGGCCTCTCGATTTGTGGGAGAATCTACGACGAATGGGTCCTAAGCGACGATGAGCTGTCGCGAAAGAAGAAAGGCGTCAACGAAGGCTTCTTCTCCGAGGCCTGTTATGAGTTGTTCGCGGAATTACCCCAATTTTGGGGCCTCAAAGACAAGATCCCATTCGAGGACTGGCTGGTCTATTTCAGCCATGGTTTGAAGTAAGTGTTCTACAATGAGTTGTATCTTACTGCTTAGTCACACTTCTTCCTTTCTGCTAACGCCTCGTCTCTTTCCCTTCAGCTTAGACTACGCAGCCTATGACAAGGGTTGTGGTGATAAGGCACTTTTGGAGAAACGGATGAGAGAGAACTTCCCTCGTCCTAACAAGCTCTCCCCCACCTGCGAGCTGGCTGGTTTCCTGGCGTACTGGCTCAGCTGTGTGGCGCTTCCGAGTTTCAAGCAGGCAGATAATATCAGGGTGTCTTGTTTTGCCGTTGATGGGGGCCCTAGCAAATGGTCATCGGTACGCGCTGGCTCCAGTGGTCCTATGCTCCATCTATCGGGCATTCGGCTACGTTATCAGCAATAAGGAGCGCGCTGCCTACGGGATGAACTCCGCCTACTGCAGATGGCACTTTTTCTCTAGTTGGCTCGGGGTGTACTTCCCCTAGGTCTACGGCGTGCGGCGAGAAGATTACATCAGAGAGGGGATGCTCCCGCTACACTTCTTTCAGAAGAAGAGGATGTGTTAGTGCACTTTTCCGTGGCATACTAGTGCACCTTGTTTGTCAATCACTTACGTCAGTGAGTCTAGTGTCGGTTGAGCCCAATGAAGACGAAGACCGAAGACTCAAGACGGACCGGCTACATCAAGGAAAACGAATCAGGTAAAAGTGATGCCTTGGTGCCTTAACCTTGACCAAAACCCAACCCCTTTGCTTCTTTGATGACCTTGACCATATTAGAAAACCCTTAGTCATCTTAGATTGGCCCTAGGTGTCCCTGATCATCACCCAAAACATGGCCAATGCATGAGGGTTGTGGTAGAATCGGGACAGCATATAGCAGGGCTGAACCCAGGCCTGTCCGACCGGTCTAGACCGGTCGGCCAGACCAAATAGCAAAGTGCTGTGTGTGCAGGCTAGTGGACCAACCGGTCTTAACCGGTTGGCCTTCACAAGTGAAGTGGTTCAGCAAGCATTGCCGACCGGTCTTAACCGGTCGGCTTGGAGTCTTCAGCATGGCCAGCAAACACTACCGACCGGTCAAGACCGGTCGGCCTGCATTGTCTGAATGCTCCAGCAAGGGGGTCCGACCGGTCTTGACCGGTCGGCCTGGGTATCTTTGTATGTTTTCAGCTAGGGAATCCGACCGGTCGGGATAGGTCGGCCAGAGCCGTTTTCTGCCCGTTTTATGACCGTTGGGGCTCTCCTTTCTTACATATAGAGAGCTCGGTTTTTGGGGCATGGTTAGAGGAATTTTTGAGGAGTGAAACCACCATTGTAGGAGACCATTTAAGGCTCATTCCCAACCTATGCAAGGCATCTTCCTTGTGCTTTAACACAAGATTAGAGCATTCCAAGCTCATGAAGAAGATGACCTTCATCCCCTCCTGATCTCTAGAGTTTGGAAGCTACTTGATTGGCAAATCCTTGTCCAAAACTCTAAGATGAGATCGTTGTAGGAAAGAGACTCTAGGCAACCCATTCCCATTAGTTGTAGAGTTCTCAAACCTATCCTCCTAGCACCTTGGGCATCTCAAAGGCATCGCATGCAAGGTGTTTGATCGAGTGTGGCTGAGGCATTGGCGACGCAACGGCGACACGATCGTGGGAGCAAGGGAAGCTGATTGAAGCACGGGAGAGCGGAGATCAAGCAACCCAATCCGGCGCTAAACAAGGGGCTCATCCGACAAGTAGGTTGTCTTATTTGAGAGTCCATTTAAGAGTTTGTTTGTCGAACTCGACCTAGGAACGTTAGCCGTTCCTTGGCCCGTCAGTCGGGCCTAAACTAAGTCTCAAAGGGGGAGCCTCCGACACGGGAGTAAACGTGAATTAGGTTGAGAGTTAGCCTATGTCTAAAACTCCGGGTATGGTTGAGAGGTGAACCGATAAAACCTCCATGTAAAGGTTGAGAGGTGAACCTCATTTAAAACCTCCGATAGTGAATGCCGGTGTGCTCAAAGCAGTTGAGTACTTGAACCGGGAGTGGAGTAGACAAGTAGTTGAACCACTATACATCCTTGTGTTTGTGATTGTTCTTGAGCACATTTATATCCTAGCATTGTTAGTTTAATTGCTTAATTATGAATGCTTGATAGGAATGTATGCTAGGCTCTTTTTAGGCTCATCCTTACACAAGATGTACCTTCACTAGTTGTGTAGACTTGAGCTCATTGATCCACTCTCATAAGTCTACACAAGTTGCATAGGTTAGGAGCTTGATTAGTTGAATCATTTATTTACCTATGCATGCTTAGACTAGGATTGTTTATTGCTTAACCTTTTGCTAGTCTTGTGATTGGACCCACCTAGGCTTGGAAGCTGAAGTGTTCTTGCTTACTTAGCTTAATTTGTTGAATTGTGTAAGTAGGCGGAAAGAATTTCAAAGGTCCTAATCACCCCCCCTCTAGGTCCTTAGACATATCTCCGAGTATCTCTATAAGCGGTAAAACCGCAATTTCAGGATGATCAGTCATAACCTGACCACTATTGAGGATAGAATCGCGCGGCTCGATGATGTATATTTTTATCACTTCTCCGGTACCCGGAGTGAAGAATCGGTCCTGTGCACGGATGATGATAGCGTCGACTATTACGAGCGTTCCTTCTTCATTGCGATTCGTCCTTCATCACTGCCGCTTCGCGAAGGGTTGGAGTTCTGGAGGGAACCCTATTATCCGAATCATTTCGCCCGCCAATTCGGGTACGATCAGGGGGTGCCAGCGACATTAGAACCGGTGACGCGCGAGCAGTGGGCGTATGGTGTTGGGCCCATTCATTGGAAGTGGATGTGGCGGCAACTTCTGCTGACTGGTACCGGCTGCTCCTTCATCATCCCAGGGACGCAGTGTTTTGCCGGGGCTACCTTTGGATGGATGAGGTGGTGGGCCCACCAGTATACACTGGTTCGAATAAAATGCTCGTCACTGAGCCCGTCTTCGTCACGCCTCCTATCGTTACTCCCTCCCCTGCCAACGGACTTGGCTATGTATCAGAAAATCTTCATCAACCTGCGGTGCCGGGCACGGAGAGATTGCAGACCTCCTTGAATGTAGTGATCGACCATGAAAAGCCGAAACATACCCTGGAAGGTTGGATCGCCCATGGAGAGAGAAATGTGACAGCAGGGGGGCCAGAGTTCCAGTCCCTCGGGCCCATTGATGAGTTACCCGCAGAGGGTGATGTTCTGGGAGGGGGGAATGAAGGTGCTGATGGCGAAGAGGGTGACGATGATGATGATGTCATGGCCGAGGGCAGGGGGTGATGAAGATGATGCTGCTGCTGAGGGTGACGGTGGTAGGGATGGTGATGATGCCATGGGCGGAGCTGGTGGAGGTGATGAAGATGTGGGTGGCGGTGAAGGCGAAGGCTTTGATGGTGATGACGGTGATGACGATGGTGATGATGGTGATGATGGTGATGAGGGGTTATGGGCTGAACGCACTGGTCCTCGGGTGAAAACTGCCCATAGTCTCCCTGCCGTTTGCGGTGGCAAGAAGATAAAGGACTTGTGGAACCTGCGCAGAGCCGAACGTCTGCGGGAGCAGCTTTCCAAAGAGGTCAGCGACGCTCCGGCCGTCAACGCAGGAGAGTCCAGGGAAGAAGGTGAGTTAAGCTCTCAAGCCAACTTGAGTGAAGGCTGCCATACCTGGGGGAGTAACGAGAGTGAGCCTATATATGATAAATCTGTCCCTGAGGAGAACGTGGGGGCAATCTTCATGGACCTGGATGATGAAGCACCTGCTGAATCCGTCCTTCCCCCCAATCCTCCTGTGGCAGACGCTGAAGCTCAGAGCACGGTTCCAGAAGTGACCATCGCCGCCGTAGTGGAAGAGATCGCGGCCCCTTCTATCGAGTTAAGTGTGCCCGAACCCGTTGTGGGAGCTCCTCCTTCTACTGAGTCGTCATCAACTGAACCCGTTACTGAAGTTCCTTCTGCCGTTGGGCTAGCATCTGATGCCAATATTCCCGAGGTTGTGGTGATATCTTCTCCAGAATTACCCGAACCATTGACTGAGGGAATAACGGAACCGGCCCCAGTGTCACCCGTGCCCGCTGCTCCATCCGGCACTCTTGTCGCCGACATTCCTGAAATTGCTGGTATATCACTTGTTCTTACTGCCTCGACTGCTTTTTTTCTGATGGCGATTTTCCTGTATTGACGTTTGTCGTTTGTTTTGTCAGCAGTAGTTCCGACCTGTGCCCCTGCCCCTATGGTTTTGCCCGAAGCACTTGCTTCTTCTTTTCGAGGTTTGTCGAAGATAAAGGCGAACCTCTTGAAGAGTCTTTTGATGACTATCATCGATTCCTTGAAGAACGAGGATGAATGGTGCATTCTGGACGAAGGGCTACAAGCGCTTGAGCATAACGCTACGTGGTTCGGGGTTGACGTCTCTTCGATGGTCAATCTCGTGGTCCGGTTCAAAGAGGGTATGGCTCGTGTCGTTGGCACAAAGCGTCTCAGACCTGATCCCTCTACTGAGGAGAAGCGTAGCCAGCTATAGTCTCTTCTTCCAAAACTGAAACTTCATAGGGCAGACGTGGCCGCAGCGAGGCAAGATTGGCAAGTCGCTAGCACTGGATGTCAGGGGGCCATAAATCGTCTAGAAGAGATTGATAATGAAATAGTACGGCTGCAGGCCGAGCGTTTGATTGTTCACCTGAACTTTTCCAAGTTTACCAGTCAGAAGGCTCGCTTGCAGTTGTCTATCGATCAACATGAGGCGAAGTGCAATGACATAGAGGCCCAGGTCACAGAACTGCAACAGTTTCTTCATAACATCCCCGACCCTGCACAAGTTTTGGCTGAAGCAGAGGCGGCACAAAGGGATATCCAAAGTTCTGCGATCGATATGTTAGAACAATGCATGAAGAACTTAGATGGCTGAATAGTGACGATTTTTTTTTTGTAATTTTAACACACATTTGTGACGGATATTGTATCAATATGTATACTATCGCAGATAATGTATCAATATGTATACTATCGCAATTAATGCATCAATATGTATACCATCGCAATTAATGTATCAATATGTATACTATCACAATTTCGGATTCATGCTGGGTTTCTAGTTTATTTGCGAGAATGTAAACTGATTGAGCTATTTGGGAAAGAACGTCCCCCTGTCAGGACCCAAACCTGTGCTTGTATGAGTAGGGATGTGACCGAGCCTTTGTTAAGGGCTTATCCCCTTTCTTGATGGTCTTGAAGGGCGGGGTGCCATACTTGACGTGTCTTGAGTCTTAACGACTTTCTGACACCTGTGGAAGCAAAAGAAAAGGTAGATAATTAGTACTTCGCTTCAAACCCTATGCGGTATCATTTCTTTCGGTATTTCCTTCATTACATTCTCCCTCTAATGGGGTGTTTACAAAATATAATGATAGGCTTGCGTCAAGTATAATATCTTTTCAAGAATCGACCGTTCACCAGTGAACTGATGCCCTGTCCTTTGTAATCTGTCACCCGGTAGGCTCCAATTGGAGTACACTTCATCGATGATACACACCGAATCCCATTTCGGATCGAATTTACTCTTTGGACCTTGAGCTGGTACCAGACGTTTCATCATTAGCACCAAGTCGCCTCTTTTGAATGACCTACCACGGACTCATTTATCGTATGAAGCTGAGATTTGTTTTTGATACATTTCGAGCCTTTGCTGAGCGGCGAGTCTCTTTTTGTCCAGATCGTCTAGCTCGACCATTCTGATTTTAGCATTGTACTCGGTCGTCAAAGAGTGTCGGAGCGCGACCCGTAGTGACTCCACCTGTATCTCCATCGGGATCACAGCTTCTGTACCGTACACCAATGAGTAGGGTGTGGCTCGAGTGGCTGTGCGGTACGTGGTCCTATATGCCCATAACGCTTCGGGCAATCGTCTGTCCCAGTCCTTCTTATTCTCTGCCACGTCTTCTTCAGGATTTTCACGATAGTCTTGTTGAATGCCTCGGCCAACCCATTCGCGGGAGGGTAGTAAGGCGATGAATAGCAATGCTTAATCTTGAACTTTGCGCAAAGCCTATCGATAGTGACATTTTTGAAGGGCGTTCCGTTGTCGGTGGTGATTCTTTCGAGGATACCATGCCGGTATAATATGGAGTGACGGATGAAACTTTCGACGTGTCTGGCTTTCACATTTCTCAAGGCAATGGCTTCAGCCCATTTAGAGAAATAATCGGTCGCAGCAAGAATGTACTGGTGCCCCTGAGAGGATGGCAGATTGATCGGCCCTATCACGTCCATGCCCCAGGGGAAAAAGGCCAAGATATTACTGATTGATGTAACTCTTCCGGTGGCGAGTGTATTATATCTGCATGTATCTGGCATTCATGACACTTCCTGACGTATTCCATCGCGTCTTTCGTCATTGTGGGCCAATAATACCCCATGTGTCGAACACGGTGATGTAAGTTCTTACCCCCCTGGTGAGCACCGCACTCTCCTCCGTGAGCTTCTTTTAGTGTGGCGTATGCTTCGTCCTGATCTAGGTAGCGTAGCAACACTCCCTCATACGAGCGCTTATAAAGGACGCCGTTCTGTATTATAAATGAACCGGCGCGTCTTCTGACCTGTGTGCGCATCTTGGGCTCTTTCGGTAAAAATCTATATTTCAAGTAGTCGACAAATGGCCTTCTCCAGTCGTTTTCTTCTGTGATTTCGAAGCAGCAGATGGGATTCACGCTCGATTCGTTGCTGCGCGACACGGTAGTTAGTAAGATCCTTCTTTCTTCGATTGTTACTTGAAGTGGGCTGCCTCCGGGATTAGACAGAGCAGCGGCTAGGCTGGCCAATGCGTCGGCCTGTACATTCTCTTGCCTTGGTATATGTGAAATGCTACCATTGCGGAACTGGTCGAACAAAGACTGCGCTTGGTGGCAAAAGGGCGACAACTCGGGTTTGCGAACCTCATATTCTGTCGTCAGCTGTCTGATGACCAACCTGGAGTCACCGTAGATCTGTATTGCCTTGATACGCATCTCGAGGGCGAGCTGTAGTCCGATAATGAGGGCTTGATATTCTGCTTCGTTGTTGGTATAGGCTGGCACGATCGTAAATGAATAGGGCAGTAGATCTCCCTGCGGGCTAATAAATATAACTCCTGCTCCTGCCCCTGTGGACCTAGAGGCTCCGTCGAAGTACATTTGCCAGAGTCGCGGTTCTTCAATTATCATAACCTGGTCGTCTGGGAGGTCACATTCCATTTCTTTGTTGCTTGGGACGGGGTGCGCAGCGAGAAAATTCACAATCGCTTGTCCTTTAACAGCTCGGGCCGGGACGTAAGTGATATCGAATTCAGAGAGGAGAAGGGCCCATTTTGCTAGGTGTCCAGACAGCATAGGCCGATTCATGAGAAATTTGATCGGGTCGGCCTTGGATATCAACGTTATTTGGTGCGAGAGGCAGTAATGTCTGAGTTTCTTCACGACGAAGATGAGAGCCAGACATATCTTCTCAATTACTGAGTAGTTAAATTCGGCCCCTACTAACGTGCGGCTCAAATAATATAGCGCGTTTTCCTTGCTTTCCTCATTTTTCTGTGCCAGGAGCGCCCCTAGCGAGTTATCACCCACTGCGATGTATAGAATCAGTGGCTTTCCCTTGATTGGGGTGGCAAGGACTGGCGAATTCCCGAGCATCCCTTTTAATGAATCGAAAGCTTTCTGACAAGCGGCGTCCCATTCAAACTTGACATCTTTCTTGTTGAGGCGGGAGAACGGCTAACAACGACCAGCCAGGTTCGAAATGAATCTCCTCAGATATGCTACGCGGCCTTGGAAACTCTTTAATTGCTTAAGGTTCTTCAGAGGCGGCATTTCTATGATGGCCTTGATTTTTGCAGGATCGATTTCTATGCCCCTGTGTCTGACCACAAAGCCTAAAAATTTACCAGACGCAACTCCAAACGCGCATTTTAGTGGATTCATTCTGAGACTCTTCTTACGTAATCGTTGGAACACTTGCCTTAGGTGCTCCCTGTGCTGCTCATGATACGCCGACCTCACGACTAAATCATCTACATAGCATTCGACGTGTTTATGCATCATATCCTGGAATATGACGTGCATTGCGCATTGGTATGTTGCCCCTGCGTTCTTTAATCCGAAGGGCATTACACGATAACAGTAGATGCCGAGAGTTGTGCGGAAAGCCGTGGCTTCTTCATCTTCTAGGGCCATACGAATTTGATTGTATTCCGAATACCCGTCCATGAAGGACATCACTGCATACCCTGTCGTGCTATCAATCAACGGCTCTGGAATTGGGAGGGGAAATCGTCTTTGGGGCAGGCTTCATTTATATTTCGAAAATCAACACATACTCGGATTTGTCCGCTCTTCTTCTTGACCGATACGATGTTTGAGATCCATCGAGGGTATTTCACCTCTCGAACGAACCCGGCCTGAATCAGTCTCTTGACCTCTTCTTCAATCTTGGGTATAATGTCCGGATGAAATCGTCGCTGCGGTTGTTTCACTGGCTTCTTTTCCTTCATGATACTTAGCTTGTGCATGGTGATCGTCGGGCTGAGCCCGGGCATTTCTGAATATGTCCAGGCAAAGATATCCTTATTCTCCGTTAATAGCTGCAGGTATCTCTCTCTCTCTCTCTCACTTTCCGGGACGTTTCTGCTCAAGTATGTATTCCTAGGTTCTTCGGGGGTGCCCAGATTTATCTCTTCGAGTTCATCGATCGTCAGTTGCCCACCATCTTCTAGTTGCACGGGTGCGACACTTGGCTGGACAATATCGATAGGCTCCTGCGACTGAATCTCTTCTGCCGGGCCGATGGATTACCATGTTTACACTTGCCCTAGCCCCTAGACCTTCTCCGTTTCGGTATACTCGCTTATGTTCTTCAAATGGAGCCAGTAACCTCTTCTTTGTGTCTGTCCCTTGGCCAGAGAATCCCATATTCTTCATGATCTTCCGGCTGGCTCTGTTATATCTCTTCTCTTCTATCGATCGAGGTTGGGCAAGTCCCCTTCCCTCCTCTCTTTCTTCTGATGGTACTGGTTGGCTTGGCCCTGAGTGAAACGCGATGTCTTTCTGGGTGACGTCCCTTGACGGCACGATGAATTGGCTTGGAGCTTTTGGAAATGGTTTGGTTCTTCCTATCTTGGGTACCTGGCATATTGAAGCTGGACTTGAGCACGCTCATGTCTTGATCTGAGATCAGTTTTAACACAGACTGCCCTGGCTGACACAGATGTTGCGGTACCACATAGAACTTCTTCGTAATCGGCTGAGAGTGATTTTCTAGCTGATGTCGGGATCTCCCTTGGGCGACGGTTTGAGGCTTACTTCTCTGCACGAACTTCTCTATTCGAGGCTTTGCCCCTTGCCCCTTCTTCGATACCTCGGTCCTTTCGCTGGTTTCACTGCCATCGGCCGAGTTGTAGTACTTTGCATCGGCTAAAAATGACTCGTCTATTGTGTCTGGTTTTGGATTCGCCGCTACCCTGCGTTGGACCCCGTCTCTGCTATATTTAAAACACTGGTGATATGTCGAGGGGATTATGTGATTTTGATGGAGCCAAGGCTTTCCTAGGAGGAGGTTGTATGTTGTCACTACATCGATTACCTGACATGTTACTTTCGTTGTCAGTTCTTCGATCTCTAACATTACTGTGACTGATCCGAGCGTACGCTGACTGTCTTGATTGAAACCTTGAATCATCATGAAACTCGGGCGTAACGCCGATTGCCTGTAACCCAGTCTCTGCAATGTTTTCAAGGGCATGATATTCACGGCAGACCCATCGTCCAGCATGCACCTCTTGATCTCGGTATCCCTGATTATCCCTGTGACCATTAACGGGCGATTGTGGTCCATTGATTCTATCGTGCGGTCTTCTTCTGAGAAAGTGATGGTTGAAGGATGGTTGACAGGCATGACTTGTGATACCAGTATATACCCTTCCCAAAATTTATCTGAATTATTCATTTCTTCTTCTATCTCTATTATTGTGACCTCCCTGACTTCATTGTCAAGTAAGGCGTTGATTAACATTTCCCTTGTACACTTTCGAGAGACATAGAGCATCGTATATGCTTAGGCGGGCAAGAACCTTTTGTAGGTGCGACACGATGTCATATGCCACTGGCCTAGGGTTTGGCTGACTGGTCGTAGCTTCGACGACCTTTTCTTTCGACTTTTGCATGCGAGGTCTTTCCTGTGATCTGTCAGGGGTACCGTCTTCTGGCATCGGGTTATCTGGTCTTGGGGGAGTACGGTCAGGCATTTGCTTTCCGGACCGTAGGATGACTGCAGTCAACTTCCCTTTCCACTACTTGTGGGGTCTCTTCAGGCGATGCTTGTTCGACGAACGTCACCATTCCGCAGTGGGCCATGCTTGTCATGAGTCGCTCCTGCCCCTGCGACCTCTCTCTTCTTCCTCTTCCTCTGCTCTTCTTTCGTTGCACGAGTCTTCGTCTGTTCTCAAGTCTTTTCTTGCTACTGACTAGAGTCCACGGTTCCTTCGGCTCAGGGAACGAGGTTGATCGGCTGGTTTCACTTTTAATGGGACTGTTGAAATTGTCCCGGCTACCTCCTTCGCTGTCCCAGGTACCTTCATGCTAATGACCAGTTGATTGATCAACCTCTGTATTCTTCCTTTTAAGGAGAAGCAATCTTCTGTTTGGTGGCTGATGCACCGGTGATATTTGCAGTATTTAGGGTCATTTGTTCGACCAATTTTGTGTGGACGAATTGGCTCTGGTAGGCGTATTAAGCCCTCTTCGATCAACTGTTCCATGATCGGAACCAGATCGGCCATGTCGAATGTGCATGGGCCGTTCGCCCTCTCTCTCTCCGCTATCGACACACGCTTTGGTGCATAGGGCTTTTTACTCTTGTCTTGTATATCTGCCGCCTTCACCTCTGACCCATGATCGGTAGCGGGACGTTTTCGGTCTTTCTGGTCCCTACTTCTGTCGACCTGGTGAGTCTCCACTACTCTTCCTATCTCTCTTTTCTGTCTCTCAGGTCTGAAGTTTACCCGAGATGCTGCTTCCTCTACCAAATGTGCTTTCGTTGCCAGTTCACGAAAGGAGTTGAAGGTATTGCCTGACAAGCCATACGAGATCATCGGGTCTAGGGCCCTTAGACACATCTTCATCTGCTTGCCTTCGCTGGGTAATTCACGACATTGAGCTGCTGTGGTTCCCCATCTGTCGATGAACTTTTCGATTGGTTCCCCATTTCTCTGTCTGACCATTGCTGCTCTGTTAGGGAGATCTCTCTCTTGATCGCGAAGAACTTTGAGATGAAGGCATCTTGCATCTGCTCCCATGTTCTCACAGAGCCGGCTGGTAGCGATATGTACCATTGAAAAGCTTTCCCTGTCAAGGTAGATCCGAATAGCCGCATGCAATACTGCGGGACTGCGGACCAGTTTCCCAATGTGGTCAAGAAGTGGGTGATGTGCTCCTCCGGCGACCCTCTGCCGTCAAACTTTCTGAAGTCTGGGCATCTAAAATTACCCTGAAAATGGTACCTCCTCTACCTCTGGCGGGTATGGGACCCGATATTTATAGCTGCCTCTCCTTTCTTTCTCCTTTTCTTGCTGCATCATATAGGCTATTGTTTGAGACAACTCTTCTCGTGATACATGAGATGTGGCAAGCGGCGCACGTCCTATTGGCATGATTCTGGGTTGGATGGGTGGTTCAAGCTCAACCGGACCTTCTGTCGCACCTTGAGATTCCTCCGCCGACTGACGGGTGGGCGATGCGATACTTCTGGTGGCATTCTGTGCTATCAGAGTGGTCAAGGCCTCCTGGATAGCCTTCATTCGCTCGTTTGCCTCGCGGTTAGCCTTGACTAATCTGTCGATCTGGTCTTGTAACGGAGGTAACTCTTCTGTCTCATAAGGTTCTTCTTCTGCCTCTGCGGCCACTTAAACCATTACTACTTGCGCCAACTGGATTTTTCGAACCGGGCTTTGTTTCTGTTCAGGGGTTGTCGTGGGTGGTTTTGAACAACGGCGGGAACTGCTATCAGAGTAGTCAAGGCTTGGACTTTACATTCATGAGCCCAGTAGTCTTTTGCGCGATGCGAGCGGTTTTGAACAATGGCGGGAACTGCTCAACCGTCATTGCGGGCATTGCGGGCTCGGCTGACGTAACCCTCCCGTCGATAAGGATCTTCTGCCCCTGCTTTGGCTGCCACTGTTTCTTGATCATGGGGTAAGGTCTTATAATGTTTGCCTTCCTGTATGCTGCTAAGATGGCAGCTTTCTTCTGTTCCTTCTTCTGTCTTTGGGTCTCAACCATCTGCCACTCTGGTTTTGGATTTTCAGTTGCAGTGAAACGGGGGAAGCTGAAGCCTCCGATGGCAAGGAAGGTGCATGAACCGATCATCGAGCCTGCCATTTCTTTTGTCTATCCTGATATCTTGCTAATTCTGTAGTGTCAGAAAATCATTAGAACAGTTCATAAACGCTGGCCGGGAACGTGAATCATTGATCGCTGGTACATAAACTAGTAGGAATAAGCAAGGAGAAGACAAACGTGCGTAGCTGTAGTGGTTTGTGGTTAAACCTTTGATTTACCGTCTACTGCCTTAAAGATGAAGGGAGGAACGTTCCCGTTGAGAGTCGCCAGTTTGGCGCCCGAGGGCGCCGAAACATTATGCCTCGTGATAAATCTCCTGTGTACACATTCGCATATGCGAATGATTGATCTTAGAGCGTTTCTACACTCAGAACTAACCAAAGGTTCTGGGTTCGATCCCCAGTGGAGTCGTCAGTTTGTTGGAACTAGAAAATGGATCATAACGACATTTTCTGAAGTGTAGTGTTTTATTGCTCTGGGGTTCTGAGTATAGGAACATTCGTAGACAATCACAAGCATCCATAAAAGTACACAAGAGAAGAGATATCGCAAGGTGAATTTTATTCCAGAGATCCTGAGATCTTGTACATTCCAGGCCGTGATCTGGCACGAGCCCTTAATTACATCGAATGATCGATGACCCTTGATTAAATGGCAAAAGACTAGTCAGCAGAGACAATGGTTTTAGAGTTTGTGGTCGTAGAGACCTGTATTTGTTTTGCTGTCTACTGAACCACCTTTGTGTTAGTCAGATGTCTATGTCCCATATTTTGGCCGGAGATCCGGGCTGAGACAGTCAGGGTTTATGACTGAGATGGACGACTCTGGGCCCGCGCCTGTCAATGTAGGGACAGGTGACCTCGAGAAGTCCATTCTACAGTTGTGTGTACCTACGCAGCCCAACCAACAGATACCGTTTGGATGGGTAGGGCATCGACTGCTGTGATGTGGTAGTTGAGAGCAATTGGTTTGTAGAGAATCGAAACTCTTTGGCATGGTTTATCGTGGTAACCATAGCCCTGCTTTGTCTAGCTTTTGACACAAATCGGATCATGCCTTTACAGTAAACATAAATGACAGCATATTTGCATAGCTCTGGATGCTGGCGGCTCCTTTCTGGGAAGTCACTTCGTTCATCGCGTCGAATCGGGTCAAACCTCGAAGATGCTCAATTCTACTCGTTTAGAGTTCCCGAACGTTCATTCGACCGTTCCATTACGTCTGGAATGCTCGAAATACCCAAGATGGGCTCAAGCGGACCTTAAAAACACTTAAAATTGAGCCCGGTGCACCTGCGAACATGTTCTGCAATCGGCTGAATTTTTAGGTGCCTGGGACTTATTAAACGGGTGCGTGGGGTTCCACGCACCTAAAAATTAAGTATAGAATTTCTGATTAATTTAGGGGTGCGTGGGTCCATATTTAGGTGCGTGGGACCAAATTTACAAATCTGATTTTGATGAATTTACGGACGCGTGGGACCCGAATTAATGGACGCGTGGGCCACTTTTCGGGTACGTGAGAGTTCGATGTACTTGTTCGATTTGTTGATTTTGTGGATGCGTGGGGCCGAATTTACAGATGCTATGAGCCACTTTTGGGTGCATGGGGTCCTTTTACGGGTGCGTGGCCAAACTTATGATTGTAGGATTCAGACCTGTAGTGGAGTATCTGCGATCGGAAAGGGTATTCCGATGGTCGGAAAAGTATTCCGGCGAGGATTCCGGCGGGGATTTTGGGTTTCCGGCGGTTGCAGCTCTCTCTCTCTCTTTGGAATCGTCCCGAATGAATGGGAGGAGGGGGTATTTATAGCCGAAGTCAGCCGGAAGTCAGCCAATGAGAGGCTGCCATGTGCCACGTACCTGTTAAATGCTCCCCACGCACCTGATTAATGACGTGCGGATGTCCGACGCTCCCAGAAACATGTTCTGAAAATACTCGATTTTTTGGGTGCGTGGGACTTAATTTACGGGTGCGTGGGGCTCCACTTATCTGTAATTTGATTCCTGATAATTTGGGGAATTTACGGGTGCGTGGACCCATTTTCAGGGTGCGTGGGACTCAAAACACCCTTGGTAATGAGAATCACAAAAAATGTCATTTTTAAGGGTGTGTGGCACCATTTTCAGGGTGCGTGGGACTCAAAACACCCTTGAATGAATTCCTGTTTTTGCTGATTTTTCGGGCGCGTGGGGTGTCCGAATTTATGGGTGCGTGGACACATAAATGTGGGCTCCATTAATTGAGTTTTGAATTTTGGAGGGTTTGTGTGGCCCGTTTCGTTACGCAATCACTTGCATTGTTCATCATGAATAGTAAATGAGGTTGCGGGTCCACTTCCGGGCGGTTCTGAACACGGTGATCGGCGGGGCCCACTGGAGAATTTGGCTACGTAAGGAAATCCTATATATTTTCGTTTTGCGTACACCGGAAGGCGTTCTGCGTGATTCCTTCAGAGGTATATAGGTTATTTTGTTTATTTTAAGAGTCCCTACCTTTTGGGACCCCAACAGCATCCGAATGATGAAGTCTCTCTTTCATTCCTACAACCACAAAACTATGCATTATATTAGCCTTTAAATCATGAAAACCATGCATAATGAGTGATGAATTGGGGTTAGAATATGCACAATTAAGAGCTCAACACTTGGCCGACCGGTCATGACCAGGTCGAACCTATTTTTCTGCATTTTCCTTCTTTCTTTCCTTCTCTCTTCTTTCTTTGGTCCACCTCGGGTCTTCATACAAGGTTCCTAAATAGAGCTTTTTAGTCATCAATTGGGCGGAGTCCCTCTCATTCCTGCAATCATAAAACCACGCATTAGAATAGTCTTTAAGCTTGAAAACCATGCATAGTTAGTGATGAAATGGGGTTAGAATATATACATTTAAGCACTTAACAACGGACCAAGGCTAAATCTGTCAGCGAGACTTCTCGCTCAGTGGAGAAAATTTTAGAAATGAACAAATCTTACATCTGATCCTAGGTCCTGATAGACCCTGCGGGTAATGACATGTACCATTGAAATGCCTTTCCAGTCAGTGTCGACCCAAACAATCTGAGGCAGTATTGAGGTACTACAGACAAATTCCCTAGCATTGTCATGAATTAAGTCATATGCTCCTCGGGCGGCCCTTTGCCGTCGAATTGTGGAAAGTCAGGATGCCTAAAGTCGTCAGGGAATGGGATTTTGTTAACTTCAGATGGATACGGTATCTGATAGACATATTTTCCTCTTTTCTCCTTTTCTTTCTCCTAACGTATCAGGTTCACAACTGTCTGGGATAGCTCTTCCTTCGTGGCATGAGATGGTTACAGGTGGTGCACGCTCGAATGCAACATTCCTTGGGCGAATTTGTGGTTCTACGGCTACTGGTTCTCCTATAGCCTCCTGTGACTCTCCCAGTGGTTGTCCAATGAGAACGGTTGGGCTTCTGATTGCCCCCATGGGTGACTAGAGCCACCAATGCTTCTTTTATTTCTCTGATCTCTCTTGCTGTGTCTTCTTGAACCTGAATGATCTCATCTATTTACTCTTGGATTAGAGGCAGCTCTGAGTCTTGCTCGCTCGCCTCCCTTTCTATGACTTGCACCACTGCGACCTGCACTCGCTGTGGCCTAGCCCTGGTCATGGTGGTCTCAGTAAAGCATGCCTTCATTGCAGTCTTGGTTAATTCTCGGATAGTGAACTGATTCGGTGTCTTGACTGGTAGTGTTGTTCCCGTCATTACTGGGAAGTCGACAACAGTGAAGGAGAATTCTGGTCTAGGTGACGCGGTAGCTTTGCTAGCATTGTGGGTTTCATCCCTGCGAACCGGCTTCCACTATTTCCTCACACTACTCTGTGTCTTCACTATTTGTGCTCTGACTGAAGTCACTTGTCTGTTTTCAGCCCTCTTTGGTGATTGGCGTCTTTGGACAAGTTGTCAATCGTCTTCGGGAACCACTGTTCCTGCTGTCGCGAGGTGAGGGAAGTAAAATAATCCAAAAGCTAAGAAGAGCATAGTGGCTACCATTTGTATAGTTTTGATGGTTGATTCTTTTTCTCTCTCTCTCTCTCTCTCTCTCTCTCTCTCTCTCTCTCTCTCTCTCTCTCTCTCTCTCTGTGTGTGTGTGCAAGGTCATACACGCATTAGAACACCCTGTGCTCTTAAAAAGAAGAGAAGATGCATCCTTACCAATCGCGATATGGCTTAATGATCAACAGAAATATATAAGTACGAATCATATGCATGCTATGCGAAATTTCAAATTTCTTTTAAAAAACTTTTGCTTTAAAGATGAAGGGAAGAACGTTCCCGTTGAGAGTCACTAGTTTGGCGCCCGTGAAGGCGCCGAACATTTCTTCCAGCGGAACTTTCCTACGTATACATCTATGTTTGCGAATGATTTATCATAGAATGTTTATTTACTCAGAAATAACTAGGGATTCTGCTATTGTTCAATCCCCAGTAGAGTCGCCAGTTTGTTAAAACTAGAAAAATGCTCACAAAGAGAGTTTTTCCTGTGTTTCATTATTCTAGGGTTCTGAGTATAGAGACGTTCATAGACAATCACAAGCAATCACAAAGTATACACGAGAAAGCACCGTTAGTGAATTTTATTTCAAAGATTCTGAGATCTTTTACATTCCAGGCTGTGAACTGGCCAAGAACCCTTAATTACATCAGTGGATGATCACCCTTGATTAAAAGGCAAAATTAAATGCATGCATGTATCATAAATGAATTAAATGAAGGGTTAAAAGAGCATAAATATAAGTAAAGCACAACATAGACAACACAAAGATTTTTTACATAGAAACCCTTACGGGAGAAAACCACAGGCACAAAGCGACAAGATTCCACTATGAATTGCAGTTATACAATAGATGGAATATCAAAGGGAGGAAGCCTTAATAGATCGAGCAAGTAATTTAAATCGTCAGAGGTTATAGTCTCGAGTTCATGGTCGCGAATACCAAGTTTAGGATTTCTTATAGACCAAGCCATTGCTGAGACTAGTTAGATGTTGGTCCCATACTCTTTCGGGCGTTCCTAGTTGAGTAGCAACCAAGATTTTAACCAAGTCGTGTATCTCAGTGTCATCGCACGTCTCTGTGGACGAAATGACTTTCAGGAATACACTCTACAGTTTCCATTTAGTGCAACCAGTGCTAGTGACCGTCTTAGGTTCGAACGAGTGACTTGCTGGAAGGCACTCCATGGTTCTTAGTGCAACTAGGGCCAGTGACTGTCTCGTGTCTGGACGGGTAACTTGCTGGAAGGAACTCCATGTTTTCTTAGTGCAACCAAGGCCAGTGACCGTCTCGTGTTTGGACAGGTGACTTGCTTAAAGGCACTCCATGGTTCTTAGTGCAACCAAGGCCAGTGACCGTCTCGTGTTTGGACGGGTGACTTGCTGGAAGGCACTCCATGGTTCTTAGTGCAACCAGGGCCAGTGACCGTCTCGTGTCTGGACGGGTGACTTATTGGAAGGCACTCATTACCTTAGCCACTGAAATGACGGATCCCTCTTTGAACAGGACGCACATCAACTGGTCTTAACGATGAAGTATTTTAGACGTTTTAGAACTCTTTAATTACGGTTTTCGATGATAACCATAGTCCCCTTTGATTTAGTTTCGTATCTCGACCTGGGATGAAATAAATCATGCAATGGACGCAAATGAGTACAAGTACAAAGGAAATATGCTTTATGCATGCTCGAGAGAGGATCGCGTTTATGCTAGATGTTCAATGTATCAGACAAATTATGCATTTGATTTAATTGTCCTGCTTCGTATATATCTTTACGTCATTGATATTTTCACCTTTGCGTCTTTGAAATCGCTTTTGATTTCACTTGGCATTAATAGATTTCCAGGCCAACAGGGCACTTCCCAGGTCCTGTTTATGATCTGACCGGAGGATTCGGTGAATACCGATCACAATCGTGTTTAGATAGTGATAGATTATGACGTTGGATCCACCTTGGTGTCAGTGCGATCGCATTCCGTTTCATTTAGTGTAAGTCGATTTTTGAGCCAACAGGGCACTTCCCAGGGCTGAAAACGACTAAGTGCTGGGCCTGTTTACCATTGAATTAGGGTTCTCAGAGATCCTGAGATCAGGTAATCTCGTTGCAATACATGATTATGATGTATCATTTTATGGCGGAGAGAAGTCTCTCTCTCTGGGGTAGGTCAAATTCTGCCCAGTTCGTCTCAATTTCGGCCGTTTCCGGCTATTTCGGAGGGATTTCCGAGGTTCACAAAATTGGCTAAGTGTTGGCCTTTTTTTATCAAATTGCTGATTTGGCCCACTTAACATTGACAGTTGGCGAATCCGGTCCGGAGGATGGATAGAGGGCATTGATGTGTGTCTAGGAGCGTCATCTTGATTGGAAGGCAGGCCACATCGAAGGCGGGCCATATCACGGAAGGCCCTACCTCCCCATCAGCGTCCAGGGGCATGGGAGGTTGGGTTGGGCGCATGTGACATTAGGTATGGGCGCATGTCCTGGGTGGGCGCATGTGGAGAGAAAAAGGTGAGAATCCTCTCCTTTGGGTGCATGTGGGATGCTACATGCGCCTGGCTCTCCCACACAGGCGCATGTCTTGTAAGGACTTGGGAAATTTTCCACAAAAGCATGGGCGCATGTGCATTTTCCCTCTCTCCCTCTCCGTTGCAACTCCGGTGGGAGAAATCCCTTTCCAGCGATGACATCCGGTGGGGGATGGGCGCATGTCCTCTTTCTGACTAGGATTCCGGCAGAGTATTTTTACCTCTAGAAGAGCTCTAGCAGTCTCTCGAAAAGTGATCTCCTCCTTGTCTCATCGAGTGGAGGGGTATTTAGAGCATGTTAATGGAGTATCTGATCGGGTCCGCATGTGATATTGAGCATGGGCGCATGTGGGAACAAGAGAGGGGCATGCGCGTGTTGTATGGGGTGTAGTGTTGAGCCTCCAATTTATACATGTCATAGCCCATTACATCACATTATATGCATGGTTTTCATGTTTAAAGACTAATCTAATACATGTTTTTGTGATTATAGGAATGAGAGAAGATTTCACTAATTCATGGTTAAAAGAGTCACTTTGTATGCATTGAAGATCAATAGAACAAGTGCCAAAGAATGGTGAAGAAAGAGAGGAGAAAGAGAAGAAGAAAGAAAGAAGAAAAATGAAGAAAGAAAGAAGGAAAATGAAGAAAATAGAAGGCTCGACCGGTCAAGACCGGTCGGCCAACAGGTAGTCAGCTCCCTGAACTGACAAAAGACAGGTCAAGAACGGTCGGCTAGCCCAATCCGACCGGTCAAGACCGGTTGGCCACGTGTAAATAGCTAATTGAAGCTTCTAATTCCAGATTTTGGGTTTCCTAAGTGCGGGAGGACTCTGCAGTTTCACGTTTCTTCCAAGTCGGTGATGCCTCTAAGCTATAAAAGGACACCTACAGCCTCTTCCTAACCCATTTAGCAACGTGGGGAGCAAAGAAATCAAGACCTAGGAGGCTTCCTAGCCTCCTACAACTAGTTTTCTTCTTCTTCTAGTTCTAGTTTCTAATTTTTAATGTTTTCTTCTAGTTAACCTCTTAGCTAGAGCTAAGAGGTGAAGTTTGTAGTTTGTTTCAATGTTTTAATTCGTTTCTTCAAGTACCCTTTACTTATTTATGGAATTTCAAGTTCTAGTTTGAATAAAGTTTGGTTTTTTTACAAGTTTTGTGAGAGTTTTTGTACTCCAGACATGAGTTCCTTGCAATTCTCTGAGATTACCATGATTGGGTTGTTTGAATTCGAATTGTAGTAACCCTTGAGCATGCCATAGTCTCTTAACATGGCTGTTACTCCGAAGGCTACAAGTTCAAGTTCTCTGTGCTTCATTAAAACTAGAAATCTGATTTCCAGATTTAAGTGGGACTGTTTGTGCTTGAATGTTATATCCTCCAATTAGATGAGAGATAGGACTTTGATTCTAATTATGTTGTGCTTGGATGAATGGATTGGTATTGAACTACTACAAGTGGATCCTTGATGCTCTAGTTCTTCTTATTTTCAGATTTTCCTATTTTATGTGAAAAACTATTTTTCTAAACTTCTTAGATTCTAGTTATTAAAGTAGTGGGAATTGTTTACCTCTTTCCTTGTGGATCGACCTCGGTCTTACCGAGATTTATTACTACATCGCAGCCTTACACTTGAGGCAAGCGAACAAGTTTTTGGCGCCGTTGCCGGGGAAAAGGTTGAACAGTTCTAATTGTTCTAGTAGCTATAGGGTAGGTTTAGTTAGGTAGGATTTTCAGTTTTATATAAGTAGATTTTCTTATTTTTTCTAGATTACTAATAATTTTTATTTGTGTAGGACATTGTTGCTGACATAGTTCTCACCTTCACGGGTAACATCTCCCCATCTCCCTTCTTTTTGTTTTTTTCTAGATTAGAGTAGTTTCCAATTCCTTAAAAATTTCATCATGTATGATTGGATGAATGGTGCGTACAAGTACCTTTTGGAGGATGAGACGTCGAATTGAGAGACCCTAACTCATTGTGACCGAGATCCCTCCAAGCATGAGTGTTTTTCTGAGATTCAAAGAACCTCCACTATCCCCCCACGTAAGACGATGCGTGATTACATTAATGAAAGCAATACACATGTTGAGACACGACGTAAGACGATGGGGGAATACCGGAACAAAGCAAAATTGAATAATGATCATCCGGGGAAAGCATTACTTGATTATCGGATTAAAAATAACATGAGTGTTCCACCTGTTATGGTAGGAGGTGTGCAACAACAAAAGGAATGGGTGAATAGTAGCCAACCGATTAAGACAATGCGTGATCACTTGTATGGATATGCCTATCAACCATCATATAACTCTTCATCCTACAATGCGTCCGGTCTTAATTGGTAAAACCACCATTCTCCTTGTTCAAGGGAAGAACCTACCGTGGTTATTCACAATCACCCTAAAACGTCTTCCTCTTGTGATGACATGTATACACAAATAGTTGAGAAAATATGGAAAGAGTATGCAGATGAACAATCAAATCAAGCTTACTCGCCATCTTGTGAAGACGTTGAGCCCGAAATTAGGGGCATCGAATCAATCCCCTCTAATGAGGAGGATGGGGCTACCCAAGTCCCACCTTCTTCGGATTTAATGAATAGACTTTTAGAGGAGATTGATCTTGATGATCCCAATGTCATCATCAATTATGGTGAGTCCACAATCTCTTTTGGATGCTTTGAACTTAATGATGAAGAGATTTTAATGACGGTTGACGAACCCGAGGAATCCATAAAATTTGAAAGCGGTAGTGTGGTTGCCTACAATGAGGGTTTGGTGAATGCTTATGAACCTATGGTTTCTTTTTCCCAAGGGCATAATGATTATGAGTCTCTAAAGGATATGCATGCTAGAGAGATGGCCGAGGTTGATATTTTGAGTCACTCCACCAACTTGACATGCTTAATTTTAATGTGGAGAATGAGACTCCCATGAGTGAAAATTCAGATTCTTTGGATGAATGCTTGGCTCACTTTGAAAATTCAAATGACCCAATTATTCAAGAGATTGTTAAAGCCTCGTATATTTCGACTTGGTGCCTCATACTAGTTATGGAGAACCTAGTTTGGAAGAATTCCACTCCATGGAGGGCGAGTCCCTTACTATCGAAACTGAATTTTTGCACTCACTCAAGCAAGATCATGATCCTTCATCCGACTATCTCGCTTTCCTAGAGGAATGCTTGGCCCACTCTTATGATCTTGATGATGAGATCATTAAGGAGTTGGATATTTTGTTAGACACGGTGTCGGTGCCTGAAGAACACCATTCCACTTATTTACATTCTTTACCATTGTTTGTGGAAGCACCGTACAATTCTGAAATTATGGAGGAGACAACTTTAACCAATGAAAACTTAACGAATGTCTCTCCACCATCATGGGTCCTTCAGCCCATTGAAAATTCTGATTGGGAGGACCCGTTTTTAATCGATTATAACCCATATCAGAATTTGGAGAGCTATCTTTTTGCTGCTCTTATCTCCTCCTTTTATGCATGTGGTGCACAATACGATTGGACTTCAATGGTAAGAAGCACACATGCTTACTGTCGAGCAGGACTTTGGATGGTCCTCATGAGAAATTTATTAAAATTCATGAAGATCCTGCTCCAATTTGATCATGTAGTCGATCAGACTAATCAAAGGTAGGTAGGTAGGTTAGGCTTTATTTTTCTACAATTAGGATTGAATAAGTCTCATCGAGACAATGGAAGATGCTAGAATTGATCAACTTGCTACCATAGGTACTCTCGTTCTCACTCTCCCTTGTTTTATTTCATTGCTCTCATGTCATGCTTATTGCATATCTTGTTACATTAAGGACAATGTAAGATTTTGGTTGGGGGGTGAGATTCCTTAGATGAATCTACTAGCTTTTGTGACATTTCGAGCAATTATGTAGAAAATTTTTAATTTTTCTAAAATTCAAAACTCTTTTGGAACACTTTGTTTCTATGCATTCGAGATGATACGAGTATAAGAAAAGGAGATACGAGTGAGTGATGTTGCAAGCCTTGAACTTCTCTTAATATAATTGTTTTATATGTGAATTCCCCTATTTATGTGATTGGTAGAAAATTTGAACATTTTTACACCTAGTTCACATTACACGATTTTCATAGGTTGAAAGGATTATGTGATTTGTGGATTAGCTAGACTTTGATTTAAGGTGTTGAGGAACCAAGCTGGGGTACTTTGTCCATCCTTGTCCATGGGAAAATAATGAAAGATATGGATTTCTAAAAATCCTATCCATATAAAAAAAAAAAGCAAAAGGAAGGATGAAAATTATGAATGATGGAAAACATTGATGAAAATTTCGAAAAGGGCTACCTATTACCAATCGGGGGATGGTCTACCCGTAACCAAAGCCGGAAATGGGATGTAGTGTGAAAGCCGTCTAAAGGACGGTAAGGCAAATTCCTGTCATAGGCTTGTTGTTGCTCTGTACACCTTGAGATCCGTAGTTTAGTTGGTCTATGGAGAAGATAATCCTAGAAGAACTTTCACTATGCACACTAGGTTGAATTTGTTCGAGTTCTTCTATTTATCAATCAATCAGCGGGAATTTCATATGGACACTTATTGTGTTTTGAGAGTTTTAGGTTGCAACTTCTATCACCTAATTTTTCTGAATTTTACACTTGTATGTCTTGGAATGGATAGAAGCATAGTTTCTGAAGGAGAGTTGGTTTTTAGAGGATTAAACTTGTTTCACACATGTTTTGCTCGAGACTAGTAAAAAAAAAGTTGGGGAGTGTGTTAAGCCTCCAATTTATACATGTCAAACCCATTACATCACATTATATGCATGGTTTTCATGTTTAAAGACTAATCTAATACATGTTTTTGTGATTATAGGAATGAGAGAAGATTTCACCAATTTATGGTTAAAAGAGTCACTTTGTATGCATTGAAGATTAATAGAACAAGTGCCAAAGAATGGTGAAGAAAGAAAGGAGAAAGAGAAAAAGAAAGAAAGAAGAAAAATGAAGAAAGAAAGAAGGAAAATGAACAAAATAAAAGGCCCGACCGGTCAAGACCGGTCGGCCAACAGGTAGTCAGCTCCCTGAACTGACAAAAGACAGGTCAAGACCGGTCGGCCAGCCTAGTCCGACCGGTCGGCCACGTGCAAACAACGAATTGAAGCTTCTAATTCCGAATTTTGGGTTTCCTAAGTGCGGGAGGACTCCGTAGTTCCGCGTTTCTTCCAAGTCGGTGATGCCTTTAAGCTATAAAAGGACACCTACAGCCTCTTCCTAACCCATCTAGCAACATGGGGAGCAAAGAGATCAAGTCCTAGGAGGCTTCCTAGCCTCCTACAACTAGTTTTCTTCTTCTTCTAGTTCTAATTTCTAGTTTTTAATGTTTTCTTCTAGTTAACCTCTTAGCTAGAACTAAGAGGTGAAGTTTGTAGTTTGTTTTAATGTTTTAATTCATTTCTTCAAGTACTCTTTACTTATTTATGGATTTTCAAGTTCTAGTTTGAATAAAGTTTGGTTTTTTTAGAAGTTTTGTGAGAGTTTGTGTACTCCAGACATGAGTTCCTTACAATTCTCTAAGATTACCATGATTGGGTTGTTAAATTCGAATTGTAGTAACCCTTGAGCATGCCATAGTCTCTTAACATGGCTGTTACTCTGAAGGCTACAAGTTCAAGTTCTATGTGCTTCATTAGAACTAGAAATCTGATTTCCAGATTTAAGTGGGACTGTTTGTGCTTGAATGTTATATCATCCAATTAGATGAGAGATAGGACTTTGATTCTAATTATGTTGTTCTTGGATGAATGGATTGGTATTGAACTACTACAGGTGGATCCTTGATGCTCTAGTTCTTCTTATTTTCAGATTTTCCTATTTTATGTGAAAAACTATTTTCTTAAACTTCTTAGATTCTAGTTATTAAAGTAGTTGGAATTGTTTATCTCTTTCCCTGTGGATCGACCTCGGTCTTACCGAGATTTATTACTACATCGCAGCCTTACACTTGAGGCGAGCGAACATGTAGGCGCATGTGCCCATGCACCAGATGCATGTGCCCAGGTGTCAGGCGCATGTCCCACTGTTGTGGGCGCATGCGCCCTCTGGTGTGAGCGCATGTTGCCATACTTAGCATCATTTCGATTTTTTTATTATTTTTATGATTTTTCTCAAATCAAAAGAGGGGGAGAATGTCTCCCATGCGCATATGGTATGGGTGTGGGAGCATGTCTCCCATGTAGTGTGTGCATGCATTCCCCATACTTAGAATATTTCAGGTTTTAGGCTTTGACGGGCGACCTCTAGAGGGGGGCTACCTTTTCGAAGACCAAAGTCACTGACGCCAAGCTACTTTTAAGTCATGATCGACCTCATGAATGAACGGGGTGGGGTACCGATGATCATCTGCTGTGAATTTTGGTAGTTCCTTACCAATTTGGACCCTCCCGATCGGCTCTTTGCATAGGAATATTATTCCGGAAAGCGCGCACATGGAAATATGTACTTCAAGGACTTCAAACTTACTAGTTAAGGTTTTTCGGACATTCTGGATTATTTGGAAGTAATACGAATGGCCAATTTCACTCCAAAATGGTACCTGTAGGCTTTCAGGCCCTTTCGATCAGCTTCGATAAGGGGTGAAACACGTTTTGGTGCGCGCAGGTAAAGATGAGCACCGCGCGATTTTAAAACTTGCAGGTTAAGGGTTTTAGGCCGTTCCGGATCATTTGGCAGGTGATCCGCATGTCTGATTTTACTCCAAAATGACATTTATAGGTTTTGGTCACGATCGCGCACGTTAGGGTTGCACTTAGCATTTTTCGAGTATTTCGGATCACGAAATTGGTCCAAATTGTCGTAGATGAACTGTTGGATATTGTTTTATAATGGGTGCGAATTTGAGCCCCAACAAGCGGTTTATAGTAGATCATTTTGAGTATTTTGGAACTCTTCAATTTACGGTTTATAGTGGTAACCATAGTCCATTTTGGTTAGTCTAGAGCTTTAATCTAGTGTTAAAACTAGAAAATATGACAACCCGGTTGAAGGCGAAATTTTCCTGTGTATTGTTGTTCTGTGGTTCTGAGTATCGAAAACATTTATAAACAATCACAAGCTGTAATGACCCAGGTTTTCGAAATAATTAAAATAACAATTTAATTAATTATTTAGTAAATTACGTGATTTATTATATTAATAAATTAATAATAAATAATCCGTAGGGAATTAGTATATGATTCCTTTATTAAAGTTGCTCAAAATGAACCCTAGAACAGCGTAGAAGTGTTGGATTTCACAAAACTCACAAATTTACAATAATTATGAAAATGTCATTAGTTAAACTTAAGTTAAACTGACGATTTTAAGTATGCCAGTTTCTGACGATCAGTTTCATGTAAAACTTCATATAATAGTTTAGGGGTATATTTTAACCGTACACGTCAAATTTTAGCCTTCCGATCATCGTACAAATACCCTAATAAAAAATAAGGTCATAAGTGGGCCATCTAACCTCGGATCTACCTCATTTTTGGTGTCATGCCCTAAAACTCTGTGGCCTACCTGTTAGACAGAGTGGATTTCTTACATACATCACGGTGTGACCCACAGTGCACTTCGTGCACAAAACGCGCCGGTCAAACGCGCGTTGACCGCGTTTTACGTGACGGGTCTTCTTCCCCGTCCGCTCCTGCAACAGCGTGCAGGTGCTGTCCATCCGAGCCCTACACACCGTCCGTCAGTGGGCCCCATTTCTCCCATTCGATCCATCCATCGGGTGCACGACCCAGTTAAACCTCGTCCGTCTAAATCTAGTAGCTGATAGATGTCTGCATGACCCGCTCTAAATCGCTGTTCCAAATCAAGAAAATAAAGAATCTTGATCATCCATGCTTCAATCGTGCATGGATGGTCTAGGTAGCCTTCATACTCGTCGCATGGGCCCCACCTAACATTCTAACGGCCATAGATGCGAGAAGCTTCTAGGAGAATTCGTCTCATTCTCCAACTCAACCGATCTAACCTATTTTCACACCCAGCCTATCCGACCGACCTGGGGAGTTTATTTAAACTCCTCTAGTGCCTTTTCAGTTTCCAGTAACTCAGTGAGAGAGAGGGAGACGTTGGAGAGAAAGAAGGGAGAGAGAGAGAGTGAGACACTAGAGAGAGAGAGAGGGGGGAGGCAGAGAGAGAGAGAGAGAGAGAGAGAGAGAGAGAGAGATCAAGGGGGGTGGTTCAGCCGCAACCTGTTGTTGCTATTGCTGTTGCTGCGCCGCTGCCCTGTTGAACCCCGCTCCAGATCAGAAGAAGAAGGAAAGAAGGAGGAAAGAAAGAGAAAGAGAAAAAGAAAAAAGAAAGAAGAAGTAAAGAAAGAGAGAAGAAGAAGAAAAACAGTGAGATATCTCATATCGTTTCTCTCCTGTAAATCTTAGAATTTTGTTTTCTCAATTTCGTTTTAATTTTCTAAGTTTAGGGAGAGACAACTTCTTATTTTCAAACTGTTGTTTGAATTCTCGTCTACATAGAGGTTGTTACAATTCAACTTTGGATTTTCTGTACAGTGAAATTTCAGATTGTTTATTTAGATTTTAAAAATCACTCTTATATTGCTTATTGTTTGGTTTAATGATTTGCGTTAACAATTGTTCTATGTTTAGAGATAATGGGATTGGAAAAGGTTTGCTCATGCATAACAAGATTTAAGAACTCCAGTTATTACCGTAGGGTGACACCCTGGTGTGTGCAATAGATCCATTGATGATTGTTTAGGTGAGCGCCCAAGTGTGTGCAAAGTCCCTGGTTGAGCGCCCTGTGTGTGCAATATACCCTTCTGATAGTCCATCGATTGTGGACGGGTTGGTTGACCTCCCTGGTGTGTGCAAGATACCATACTAGCATACTCGGTGGATATCAAATGATTTTGACAAGTTGGGTGAGTTCTCTGGTGTGTACAAGAGACCAACTCTGTAGCCATGATGGATTTTGTGAAACAGTGTAGGCCCGACTATAAACTGGCCTTGGATGTTCTACTGATAACCGTACTAAGATTGTTAAGATATACTTGCATACCATGCATCACGTGCATGTTTAAGAGATTTTGGTTTGATGAAATTACCATTGGATTTATAATGATTTGTAATTTAATGGTCAAGTAATTTTCTATATCGAATTACATGTGCTAAACTATATGAGAATGCTCACTAGCTTTTATAGCTGACACAGTGTTATACGATTAACCGTAGTGACAGGTGATGATTTAGAAGACTTCGAGGAAGCGGTTCCAGATGAGGGAATACTCTAGAAGATTTTTGAGAATTGATTTATTTTGATTTTTAGTTTGAAAGTATTGATGTAATAAGGCCCATTAGATGGCAATTAGTTTAGACAATTAGAATAATTTCGTAAACCCATTGATTAATAGTTTAATTTTCAAAGTTTGGTTTATTTTGATTTTATATATTTGGTACCATGTGAATGGAAAAAAAAAATATCAGTTGTGATTGTGAAGGATTCATTCATTATTTATATAACACCCTTGATTTCGGGATTTGAATTTATATACTCAAGTGTCGAATTTTGGGGGCGTTATAAGAGAAGTTATCGCAAGACGAATTTTATTCTAGAGATTCTTAGATCTTGTACATTCTAGGCTGTGATCTGGCACAAGCCCTTAATTACATCAATGGATGATCACTCTTCATTAAAAGGCAAAAATAAATGTACGTACGCGTCATAAATAAATTAAATAAAGTAAACAAAGAAGCATAAATATAAATCACGCACACCACAGAGAACATAAAAATTTTTACATGGAAACCCTTGTAGGAAAAAACCACAGCACAAAGCGACAAAGCAGCACTATAAATGATATTTATAACAATAGATGAAGTATTTGAGGAAAGGTCTGAATAGATCAAGTAGATGACTTAGTCATCAGGGACTATGGTCTTTAAGTTCATGGTCGTAGAGACTTGTGTATTTTTGTTATGGATTAAGCTATCGTTTGGACAAATCAGATGCCTATGTCCCATGCTCTTTTCGGTTATCCAAGTTGAGAGACAGTCGGAGTTTTTTATCGAGTCATGCAATGCAGAGTCAATGACTGTCAGCGTGGACGGGAGATCACAGGAAGATACAAACAAGTGTTTGTAGTAATTTGAAACTCTTTGGTAATAGTTTCTAGTGGTAACCATGGTCCTTTTGGTTAGTCTAGAGCCTCAATCCAGGTTAAACTCTAATTGTGTAATGAACATAATCAATACATTTCTTTGGTAATAGTTTCTATGGTTAATCAGTTGTTGAATCATGTTAAAGTCTATTGAGTTATCTTCAGAAGCGATCTTAATCCTGTATATTTGCTGATAACTGATATGCGATAAAGATTTAGTAGAGGACCTGCTCATACGCAGGTAAATGCGTGAGAAATTGTAACAAGGCAAGAGATCTTTAATGTGTGATAAAGATGATAAAGCGTATGCCATACGAGATGAATGCATATGATAAATACAATAGAATGTATGCCATATGAGGTTGAATGTATATGAGAATATAGTAGAATGTAGCTAAATTAAGTTGAGTGTATGTTGAATTAAGTAAGGTAAATGCTAGATTAAGGAAGAGGAATGATGGATTGAGGAAGATGAATGCTAGATTAAGTATAGATGAACATTAGATTAAACAATATGATCGTTGATGCACAAAGCAAACAATATTATCTAATCATAAATCCATTTCTATACGAATTTGTATTAAAGTGATGTTCTGGTCATATTGCTGCTTGAAAATTCTAAGTAAAAACATGAATTATTGATATATTCACAGATCGGCTATAATCTATCATAAATATTTTATTGCTCTTTGATGTTTTAGCCTAATTATGGTATTTTTAATTTTTTAAATGGTTTAGATTCAAAGAAAGCCCATTTGTTTAAAAGACTAAATTTTTCGAGGAGTGTAAAAAAGTTGCAATTTGTACTTAAATGAAAAATTGAAATCTTTATTATTGAGAATTTAATTTAATTTTTTATTGAATCCAAATGAAGATACTTCCTTATTTACATAAATAACTTAAAATAAACGGAAACATAAATTAAAATATGATATATTATAGACATGCTGTATAGTTAGGATACATTGCACCTATATTAGTGGCATCTTGGGTTGTTATCTAAACCGTTCATATCATGGTATCTTTCTCAAAAGTATATGGGATTTAGAGAATCTACGTTCAAAATAAAATAATATTAAATGATTTAGGGGTTTAAAGATCTCCGAATGGATGGAAATTTGTCCAGTCAGGGGCTATTTGGGACCTACCATGATGTATGGGTTTTATCTACGCTGTTGATCCATTTTTTAAAGATCATTTTAAGGTGGTAGCCCAAAAACAATCATTTTAGGGTTTTATCTACGCCATTGAAACACGCCACATGAAGAAACAATGATAATGACTCCCACCGTAGAAATCTTCTTAAGGCCCATTGTGATGTTTATTTGCCATCAAACCTGTTCATAAGGTCACATAAGTATGGATGAAGTGAAAACACAAATTTCAGCTTGATCCAAAATTTCTATGCCCCGTAGAAGTTTTCAGCGGTAGGAGTTCAATCCCCACTGTGCGGTTCATTTGAGCCTTAAATCTGTCTAATTTTTGTGCTGATGTGCTAAAATAATAGGGAAAAATGGACGAACAGCCTAGATAGAAATCATACATCACACTGGCCCATAGACCCCTTCCTGGACCGATTCCGTACAGACGTGGCAGGACGCAATCCGCTACCGAATTTTCTCTTCTATTGACTGTGAGGCCGATCAAATGAACGGTTTGGATTGACCTAAAAAAAAAAAAATCCTAACTACCCTGGGAAACTTATCCTGACCGTCTCTTCATGTTTGATTTGTTCAAAGGTAGAAGACTTCTCTCTCCACTTTGGAATTCCCAACTTTCTCACCACCTTCCATGACTAACAGGACCTTTTCTTTTGACTGACACCACCCTCCTAAAATAAGCATTCGCTCCTCTTTTCTCCTTTCTAACTATGCTTTTTCTCTTCTCTTCTCCTCTTCTCTTCCAATCCTCTCCTTCTCGGGGGGGATTCTTTTGATTCCAGGTATCATCCTAATACCCTATCTTTTCATTTTAAATGTTTTTCCTTCTGGTTTGGGTACACATGTAGCCCACGCGGTTGGGTAAACCTGTACGTTGTTCTGTTGCGATTTACCCTGGATAGACCATGACTCAGATATGTCTTCTTGCCAATCTTGGGGACTTTCTTCAGTTCGCTTGTTCATGAAATCGAAATTTTAAGATTGTTCTGTTGGAGATTATTTATTTATTTATTATTATTATCTTTTATGTTTTTGGGCATGGTCTATTTGGGGTGGGACTTAACAGCACAACCGTCTGGATCACGGAAAAACGGGTCCTCATTGTCGGAATTGAAAATCCATGTGTGGCCTGCAAAGCCGCCTCTTCTTGTTGGATGGATGATTTCCCTTTTTCATATTAATTTTTATAATTTTCTTCTATTTGGGTTCTTGCCAGTTTCTTGTTGGATGTTTGGGGTGTGTTTAGTTATGCCAAATGTCATGAAATTTTGCACCAAATTAGACTGATTAATCGCGAAATATTATCCAATTTGATTGAACCAAACAAGCCATTTTTCTTCTTCATAAGAAATAAAGAAAGAAAGAAAGAAAGAAAAAAAAAACTCTTTTTTATATTTTTGATATTCTTATCTCTTGTTCACTGCTCTATTCATTCATTGTTTTCTTTCCCTTTTTGTAGGTTTTGATTATAGGTACTATCTTATCCTTGACCCAAGGCTTTTGCAAAAAGTATAATCTGTTTTCCAGTTGTGGCAATTGGAGGGGGGGGGGGGCATGATTCCATTACCCTTAATGTCTCATGCCATTACCCTTAATGTTCTTCTGTTGCATCCGTCCATGGATGGAAATATGCCCCCAGAAATATTGTAAATAAGAGAGTCCTGATCTTCTAATGTTGGATGTTTAAGGATTCACAAACAAATGGTCTGGGACTCTGGATTAAAGAACCATGGGCAAAACCTTGGTTTGAGTGAGAATACTATATTCATCCTTCAATCTTTTAGTGTGTTTTTTTTTTTTTTTCTTTTGGGTTCTCAATTTCCATTTTCTTTTATGTTGATTTTTCGGTTTTCTATCTTGTTCTCCTTGCATCCTCATTTTAATTTCCATCCAGTGTTCCATCTTCAATTGGTCTTTTTCTTCTTCTTCACCTTGTTTTCTTTATGAAATTTATGCCCCCCGATCCTTGCATTGATTCTTGATTTTTTGTTAATGTATTTTCTTTCTGAGATAGATTACTTTTATCCAAGGTGTTTAGCAGTGATTTGATTTGGTACTCATGGCACATGTGTAACCAGGTCCCAGTGGATTACCCTACAGGCTGCACCTTTGATGGCCACAGCCCAAAAAATCCTCACTGTATTGAACAATCTAAACAATTAGTATGGAGGAAATTTAAGGAATGGTAAATACATGTTTAAAAAAAAAAAGTCAACAAAGTTCTGTTGAACATCCATTTATTTCTGAAAAATCGTGAGTTGAAGGGGTTAAATTGTTCAATCAAGGTAAAGCCCCACATGGTCAAAGGTTTCTGCAGATAACTAGAATGAAAAGAAGTGATAAACATTTTAATTTTTCACTTTATTTCCTGTTGTTCAACTTTTTTATTTTTATTTTTTTTAATTTTGGTTCCTGCAACATTTCTTACTAACAGCCTCTTAAAAACCAATCTTATTTGTGTTCTTAGGTATCTTCGTTAAAGTACTGCCTGGACTCCAGTTTCTTATTTCCCAGTCTCTTTTACCCAATTAACTTTCTCAATCTTTTGTTCCTACTCATACGTCCAAAACCGTAATGACAAAAACACCAATGGGTAAGATTCCTAAGCAGCGATCTGTGGATCCTGGGTTCTCAGCTTCCTCTAACCCATTCGATTCTGACTCTGATTCTGATATAAATCAAACCTCTAAACCTGGGAGAACATCTTCTGCTCCTGTAACCAGCAAAGCAAACTCCAAAACCACCACTTCTACTTACACTAATGATGATGTAAATGGAGTAGCCTCCTCTGCTTCAGTTTCTTTGGCTGCAAAAAACCGATACAAGAATGGTTTCCGCGACTCCGGTGGATTAGAGAACCAGACCGTGCAAGAGCTGGAGAACTATGCAGTGTACAAGGCCGAAGACACTACAAAGGCTGTCAATGGCTGCCTGAAGATCGCTGAGGACATTAGAGAAGACGCTACAAACACCCTGACCACCTTACATCAACAGGGAGAACAAATCACTAGGACCCATATGACAGCTGCCAACATTGATCATGACCTCAGCATGGTAACTCTTTTGTTCGGTCATATCTTATCTATTGTAGCTTGTATTGAGAGAAAGCTTATGAGATGGCAGCGAACTATATATGCAATGAAGACCGAGGGTTGAAGTGGTTTTAGTGCGCCATGTTAGTCACCACTGAAACCGGGTTATATTGCTCCGTATCACACCCCATATATGCCGATATTCGCCTATACAGCTATATCAGTCGTGGATGAAACGAGTCCGTATTGGGCGATAGTAGAGTTTTAGACCATACTTTAACCCTTGACAAGTAAACTCCATTGTTTGAATTACTGAGATGGTTGGACATGCATTGCCATGGGATTTGGGACAAAGCATTTGTTAAGCATTTCATTTTTTGTTTTTGGTGTTATTTGTAGCCCAAAAGAGTTAACTACCTGGAAACATTTTTCTATAGTGTTACGTGTACCATCGTCATCATCTAGGCCTCATCCCATCTATTTGGGTTGGCTATGCAAATCCTGTTTCAACATTCCATTCTATCAAGGACCACATCATCAATGAAAACACTTCAAATCTCAGATTGTCAGGATTCATGAGAAAAGCTGTGTCCAGAGTTTGGAAACCCAGCTACCAACCTGATGCAACCCTCTCTCCATGCTTGTCTAGTTATATAAATGATATTGATATGAAATATGATGTGGATAAAGTCTTCAAGACCAACGAAGTGGCTGGTCAGTGAGTCAATAGTGGTGACAAACTAGTCTTCTCGAGCTTAAGCACAAAAGATCAAACCTAAAACTGGGTTCTTAATGAATTAGTGAAGCCAAGGGCAAGTAAAAAGTACCAAGTTGGCCATCTAAGCTCTATACCAAAAATAAGATGTATCTTATTTTTATTTGCTGCCTTGCTTCTGAAATTGAAGATGGAGTGATGGAACAAATGTATAAATGTGTGGAAGTTGCTGAGCTGACTTGGACCGCAACACTGATGAATTTATCCTGTGATTCTGACTTTTCAACATTCGGTGGAAGCCTGAAATTCTGTTTTCATCTTCGATGACTGACATGATCATGTGTAAACAAAGTAGGCTATCATTTCTAATGGGGGAAACATTCCTGATTATTTTACATTGTTTTCAGGGTGAGAAGCTCTTGGGTAGTCTTGGGGGCATTTTCTCTAAGACTTGGAAGCCAAAGAAATCTCGTGCAATTACTGGGCCTGTGATTACAAGAGGTAAGTTTGATAGAACTTGTGATTGTTGGATTTGCTTTATCTGATCAATGTTTGGATATGATTTGGTGCTCTGATGCCCAGATGATTCTTTTAAAAGAAGGGGAAACCATTTAGAGCAGAGGGAAAGGTTGGGATTAGCACGTAGTCCCAAAGGAAAATCAAATGCTCGACAATACCCATCTGCCCCGTCAACTGCACTTGAACAAGTTGAGGTCTGTGTTGGTGTTTATCCATTGGAGAACTGAATATATAACAATTTCTTTGTTTTCTTCTTCGTCTTTTTCTTTCCCATTTCACTGTTACAGTGTTATCAATCTGTTGTTGTCTTGCCTAAAATAGGTGGAGAAGGCAAAGCAAGACGATGGCCTTTTGGATTTAAGTAATGTGTTGGATCAGCTGAAGGATATGGCTGTTGATATGGGATCTGAGATAGAAAGGCAAGTCACTTCATTTGCATCACATGAGTTGATATCCCTTTTCTATTATTCATATGATAAATAATGCAAAGGGGTTTGCCAAGTGGTAAGTAGTGGGCTGATATGGTTCGCAATTTTGTGTAGATCCAGATCCATGAGTACTGCAAAATAACCACAATAGATGTAACCAAGACCAAAGGAAAGATGCCCAACAATCCACTAGTTGAATCTAGTGATCAATCATTTCTTCTCTTCTTTACCATAGGCAACATATGCCCAAAGGGAAGCTATAACTTCCAAGATGATTTGTTATTTAGAGATAAATAATCGGTTGCTACAAGCAAGGAGGCATTCATTTAGGCCTTTGCAATTAAAAGAAAACCTTAATATAATCGAAATTGGCCAAAATGCTATTGAATCCCATTTTAATACATAGGCCTTTTGTAAATTGATTATAGTTCTCTCAAACGATATCAAAATTGCATGATATTGGGCTCGTCTAAAAGCTAACTCAATATTCTATTGAGACAAAAATTTCCATTATTGTTCTAACATAGTTTGATGCCAAAAAACTGGTCTACTAAGAAAGGTAATGATAATCAAAGGGGAAACTTATCAACGAAGTCATGATAGTTCGACCCGAACAACTAATTCATCATTATCATTATTTAAGTCTTGTCCGAGTTAATTGGGATCGGCTACATGCATCATGTTCTGCAGCTTCTGGCATTCAACTCTACGAAGGGTCATAACTTCAGGTATACCATAAATCATTGAGTCTTTTCTTACTACTATCCACGCCCTTTTGGGCCTTCCCCTTGCCCTTTTAGAGCCTTCAACTTGCACCAACTCACTCCTAGCTTGTGCAGTTCTTGGTCTCTGTTCCACATGACCAAACCATCCAAGATTCTAAGTCTACTTTCCATCATCTTATTACCTATTAGTGAGACTTCTAAGTTCCCCAAATATGTCATTGTTAATTTTATCCTTTCTTGTCTTGCCACTCATCCATCTTAACATCCTCATTTCAGCTACACTCATCCTATGAACATGTTCCTTAGCTGCCCAACATTCTCTCCTATACAATAAGCATGGTTGGTCTTATATCCTAAAATTCCCTTTCAGTTTGAGTGGACACGACAACCACATAAAACTCCAGAGGCACATCTCATTTCTTCCACCCAACTTGAATTCTATGGGTAACATCCTTCTCAATCTCTCTCCACTCATGAATTATCAACCCAAGGTAATGAAAGTGGTCATTTTGGGGAACTTCTTGGTCAACAATATTAACTAATTCCTCCCTTCCACTCCTATTGTTACTAAAATTGCACTCGATATACTTTGTTTTTGTACAATAATTTTAAATCCTTTAGATCTAAAGCCTTTAAGCATCTAGCTTTGTGTTTACACCCAACTAAATCATCTACAAACAAATACACCATGGGTTCTCTTCTTATAAATGCCTTGTTAACTTGTCCATCACCAATGTAAAAAAATAAGGGTTAACGCCAATCACCCTTGGTGCATGCCTATAGTAATTGGAAACTCACTTGTCTCTCCACTAGTGATCTTCACATTTGTTACCGCTTCCTTATAGATATCTTTAATCATGTCTATATATCCTATTGAAACTCCATTATTTGTGAAGATCCACCGGATTAACTCTCTAAGGACCTTGTCATAAACTTTCTCTAAGTTAATAAAGACCATGTGGAGATCTCGCTTCGCTATATTTCTCCATCAATTGTCTAATTAGGAAAATAGCTTCAATGGTAGACCTCCCTAGGATGGAACCAATATGATTTTTTGATATATTCATCTCATGCCTTAATCTTTGCTCTATCACTCTCCCAAAGTTTCATAGTATGGCTCATAAGTTTGATCTCACGATAGTTAGTGCAGCTCTATATACCTCCTTTATTCTTATAAATAGGTACCATGGTACATTTTCTCCATTTGTTGGGCATTTTCTTTGATGATACAAATCTTGTTGAACAACTTTGTCAAACAACATTGTCAACCAAAATAACCCGGTATCTCCCATTCACTTCCAAACTTCTATTGTTATACCATCTGGTATAAGGTTGTTTCTTGTTTTCATATTTCTCAAAGCTTCTTTCACTTTAGATATCCTAATCTCATGAAAGTATTTATGGTCTTCGACGTCATTTGAGTTTATGGTTCCTTCTATCTCATGCTTTTTGAGTGGTTGTCATTTAACAAGTTCTGAAAATAACTTCACCTCTCATTGATCTCATTATCCTTGACTAGTACCCCCGGTCATTGCTCTTTATGCATCTAACATGATCTAGGTTCCTACTATTCTTCTCTCTCTTTTTTGCAAGTTTGAAGACATCTTTCTTGCCTTCTCTTGTCCTCTTGTCGTCAATCTATTATAAAGATCATCATGAGCCTTAAGTTTAGCCTTGTTTAACACTTTTTTTAGCAATCTTTTTGAAAATACTATATTATTCAAAAATTTCATAGTTTCCGTATATGATTGACTTTTCCCTCTAGATACTCCTAAAACATCTTTTGTAACTTCCCTAATACACCCAACCATCTCATTCCACATAGCATTTACTTCTTCCTTGACATTCGTTTCTAGTTTTCATCAGTTTAATTTGAATAATATTGTTTTTCTCCTTTCAAATTGCACCACCTAGTTTTTGGATACCTATTAATTTCACTCCCTTTCTTCCATTTATTAATGTAAATATCCATAACCATTAACCTATGTTGCTCATTCAAACTTTCTCCCAGTATAACCTTGCAATCCTTACATATTAATCGTTATGTCTTCCTAAGTAAATAAATCCTTTTGGTTTGTATGCGATCCACTTGTTAAGTTATTAAATATTCGTCTCTCTTTTCTAAAGTATGCGATTGCCAGAGTTAGATTGTATGCCATAGCGAAATAAAGGATAGCATCCCTATCTCATTTCTTCTCCTAAAACCATATCCTTTGTGTATCTTCTCATATCCTCTACTTTCTTTTCCTATATGACTATTTAAGTCCCCTCCTACAAATATCCTCTCTCCATTTGGAAGTTTGCATTAATCCATCCATATCCTCCGTGGAAGCAACCCGCTGCAGCAACTCCCGGTTGTTGTGAGGAGGTAAGGGTTTTGATGCAGCATGTCGCTTACAAGGAATACCCTAGCGTGAGTTTGTAATGTCATCTTGTTCAGATTCACAATGGAAATTATGGCAAAAGTTTGACATTGACTGCCAACCTAACGCGTCCCTCCTTTATCCAAGCTTGGGACTAGCAATGAGAGCATAAAACTCCCACAGATGCAATGTAATAGACTATTGCACAGGTTGATTACGGTCAACTTGTCTACTACGTAGGCTGATTACAATGGGCACCTCAATGTAATCTGATCATTGATTTTATTAGATTTATTATGAGACCATGGATCTAGTTCATACCATCAAATAAGACACGATGCATTGTTGGATTTGTCAAACCTTTGATTGACTAGCTTGACTGGTCATCTAGTTGCATCAATTCCACCCAAATTTGAAAAGAACTCTTCCTCGAGTTAGAGCCAGTAGCATCAGTTTTCTGCAAAGGCCCTCCTTTTTATAACACCATCTTTGGCTTGGGTGGCAACCGATGATGGTGTTATATGCATTGGATTGGAATCTTGTTCATAGGATGGCACTTTAGTACGTGTCACCACTTCTTCTAGTTCTTTGTGGCCCTCCATTTATACGGCATCAGATTCAACCTCTTTGCAACAGTGTATTTTGTGGACCTGAAGGACAAGAACGTCAATTGCAGCTTCACTTGTTTCAATTAATCTGGTTGTTGTGGCGTCACTTACGTCTAAGGTATTTTGTAATGGTAACTACGGCCACCACCGTTACCGTTACAATACGGGCCATATCGGCCATTATGGTCGGTTTTTTTTTTTTTTTTTTTTTTTTGTTTTATTAGAAAACCTGTATCAGCTTTGTAATGGGCTGTTACGATGGTTGTAACAAGCCTGTAACGTGTAATAGTTGCCACCGTTACCGTCACGTAACGGCTATTACGGCACACCATGCATTTGTCGCTGCTTACCTTTGGCTGGTGGGCTTTGATCGTCATTGGGATGGGACAACTTTAATAGTCTCCTCAGAATTCACCAATATTATTCTAGCACTTCCCATTCTTGTTTGTTTATATCGAATTGCTTGTACCTCGTGTCGCCCTTGGATTCCTTTGCAGATCTACTTGTTGAACAATTTATTAACTTTTGAATCAATCCATCCATGGATCAATTGATAAATCCAATCGTGGATTCATCTAATGATTGCGGCATTTCATATACATCTTTGTCTGGACTCTAGATCTTTTGATCCAACAACTTGAGACCTGCTACAATCCAAAGATTGCACACCCAAGTGCAGGTAGCGAAGTAGTAAAATACTTGGTGAGACTGAGGTCAAACGTCATGGATAAGTGAGAGGTGGAATCTGATTTTATCCACGTGAGTAGGAGCAAGTGTGTATGATGAAAACAAGAATAAGAAATGGCTAAGGCATTAGGGATCCACCTTTGGTTAATTCACAACATTGATTCTTGGGTTCAACTATAACTCAATTGGAATCGAATAAAGATCCGTCCCAATCGAAAGATGAAACGGTTAAACCACTTGCATATTGCATAAAAGATAGTGATCTTGATTGATTGATTGATCTGACCATAAAGTTCTCATTAGTTGATTGTAGGGAATTCCAAGCATCTACTGTGCCCGGAGTCGACAATGGATCAAGGAATTATATAGATCAATAACTTTGCCAAAAAGTCAACCGATAAGATCACATGCATACTTACAAAATAAGAGGCTTTGATTAATCAATCCAACCGTTAAGATCTTATCCATCGATCACAGGGAATCCAAAGCATCTACTGTGCCCGGAGTCTACAGTGGATCAAAGAATTTTACAGATCGATGACTTTACTTGCACTAGCTCGATGACCGTAGGGAATCCAAAGCATCCATCATGCCCGGAGTCAACGATAGATCAAAGGACTTTATCGATCACGAACTAGCTAATTGATATGCAAAGAATCCCAAGCATCCATCGTGCCCGAAGTTACTATGGATCCAGGGGTCGTGCACAACAATAGCTTCCACCGAGGTAGATAACCACATCAATCAAACAAAGAAGAACTCCATCATTCAAGCACCACCACTGTTGAACCAAGAGAACTGAACTTTGTCACCCTTAGCTTTAGCTAGAGGTTTAGCCAACCATTCTACAAATGGAAGACTTAACTTCTACACAAGAAATTCTACACTACAAAAGAAAGAAAGAAAAGTAGAGAAGAGAAGAGAGGAATGGGATGATTGGATGATAAGTAAGCAATTCCTTTTATAAGGACAAGGGAGAGAGAAGTTACTTCGAAACTAAGGGTCTCCTTAGAGTCTAAGTATAGAGAATGCTTGGAGGCTAAGTATGCGGATTGCTTGGAAGTTAAGTATGTTGAATGCTTGGGGGCTAGGTATGGAGAGGAGAGAGAATGTCTTCATTGGCACATGTGGGAGAGTTGAGGTGAGCTCCTTGATTGCACATGAGGGCTGAGATGATGGACGGTGCTAGAGCTACATGGGAAACTACTGCTCATGAAGGTGGTGAAATAGATAGGGACTCCACCATCTGGACGTTGAAAGGATGGCAGTTCTTGCTGGTCATACGATGGAGGGTGGATTGGCTGAGATTGAAAGTGGACACACAGACGTCCTCATCTACCTGGAGTGGATTGCTGATGATGGGCAGTCAGCTGGATGGAAGATGTTGGAGACGTCCTACATTGACGGACAGTGCATGATTGAAGCTGGTCATGGACGGTGGATGTGGCCATCAACACGTGTGAAGATGAGCTACAGTTGGCTTGCTCATGGACAGTGCTGGAGATCTCCAGTCAACTGGATGGAAGATGCTGGAGACGTCCTACATTGATGGACGGTGCATGATTGAAGCTGGTCATGGACGGTGGATGTGGCCATCAACACGTGTGAAGATGAGCTACAGTTGGCTTGCTCATGGACGGTGTTGGAGATCTCCAGCTTTGCTGGACTGTGATGATCACGGACACCTAGATGAAGGTTGTACGCTGATGCAGATGGACGACTGAGATGATCTTAGCTGCTGGGAGCGTTGGATGGATGAAATCCTCTTCAATTGGTTGCTTGCACGTGACAAGTGAGATAGCCCCCTCATTTGTTGATCGTTGGGGAGATGGGCAGCCCTTATTAGCTGTCCATATGTACTTGAGGTGGAGTCCATCCTAGTTGCACGTGGGAAGGAGATGATCTCCATTGTGAGCTGCACACGTGTGGGGTCCACTGGATGGACGACTGGATTGAAATTGTGGGGTCCACTATGCCTAGACTTGATGGGGCATGTAGACTTGGACGGTGGAATTTCTCGACTGCTGGATGTTGAGATGGAGCATGGACGGTTGGGATCAATTGATCTTGGTGCTTTCTGCACATGCAGAAGATGGGAGCTCCATTGTTTTGCCAGTTGAACGTTGGAGATGGGTGGACAAATGGATGATGGTGGGCCACTTGCAGCAGCTGTGGAAATGGTAGAAGCGTCCTCCATTTGCTCCTCTTGGTTGCTAGCTGACGCACATGAGCTGAAGGACATTGGAGATGCTCCTGGTTGAAGAGCTGTTGGACGGTGGTTGAAGGGGTCCACCTTGCTGATTGTGTGATGGGTGAAGATCAATCCTTAGATTGTTTCACCTGAGGTAGGATTGAATAGCCTTTAACTGTTGCGTGAATGGTCAACCTAACCATCCAACATGAGCAGCCTGGATCTCCAAAACATGCGATCTTGATGAGGTCCCCTTAAACATCTCCACCGTAGAATATGGCCCAGCCTTCAATCTTTATGGGTTGATTCTCCCTAGGGCCGTAAAAATGCCAAATTTGATCTTTAATCGTCCTGAAAGGCTTAAATCCACTTTGGTCTACAAAAATCTCCTACACAATGATAAATCACCTAATGAGGGCTAACTAACTGAAAAGTTAATGATAATGCTCTAAATAACTAGGGTTAATTATACAAAATTAAGCACTCATCAAGACCCATCCCATTGCTGCAGGTTATCCATGCAAGCTTGGAAACCCTTCACTTATGGGACAGGGTGATTGAGAAGATTGAGAGGAAGCTAGCTGCTTGGCAGTGCAAATGCCTCTCTTTAGGAGGCTGTCTTACCCTTATTAAGAGTGCTCTTTCTAATATGCCAGTCTACTTCATGTCGCTCTTCAGATGTCCTAGCTCAGTAGTCCATAAGCTCGAGAAACTCAGGAGAAACCTTCTCTGGAATGGTGCAAGCGAAGGGAGAAAATTCCATTTACTAAGGTGGGAAGAGGTGTGTAAGCCCCTAAAGGAAGGGGGTGCGGGCTTGAGATCGCTTGCTACTATGAACCTTGCCCTTTTTGGGAAATGAACTTGGAGGTTCGGCGTCGAGAAAGACAATTTATGGAGGACATTGATTGCAACAAAATATGGGGTGCAGGATGGTGATTGGTACGCCAAAACCTCTTCTGTTTACAGATTGTCAGGAGCTTGGAAAGCTATCATGACTATGCAACAGAAGGTTAGCAGGGGCATCTCTTTTAAAGTTGGAAAGGGTTCTTGTGTTCGATTCTAGGGTAGATGTGTGGTGCGGCCCCCAACTGCTCCAGGCTAGGTTCCCTACTATCGCTAGTCTAGCCCCAGACAGATTTATTCGTGTTGTGGAGTCTTACTCAGTGGTTGGGGATTCGATTGTATGGTCCCTTCGGTGCTGTAGAAACTTAACAGACATCGAAATTGAAGAGTACGCAGAGTTGTTGGCCACCTTGCAGGCGGTTCAGATTGATAGGATGGATGAGGACACAATCCACTGGTCCTATAGCTCCTTTGGAAATTTCTCGATCAGTTCTCTCTATTCTTTCACTTCCGCGACCCCCACTCTCACAGCTGCTACCAAGTACCAACCCGTTTCATCACTGGTTTTACGGGGCTCCCACTCGCGTTGTCGCTTTTGTTTGGTTAGTAGGCAGAAAAAGAATCTTAACAATCGACAACCTTTAGCGTGGAGTGATGATGCTCCCTAACATCTGTCTCATGTGCATGAGAAATGGGGAATCCATTGATCATCTTTTCATCCACTGCCCTTTTGCTTTGTTGGTTTGGGACCACTTCCTATTGCATCTCCAGGTGTCTTGGGTCATGCGGAATACAGTGGAAGACTTGTATTCTTTTCTCGCTTTGTGAGCTTTTAATAAATTTTCAGCTGTCTCTCAAAAAAAAAAAAAAAAAAAAACTCTTCAACAACTTTGTGACTTTATCAAGATTCCTTGAGCTTGATTAAATATTTCTTTATTCCTCCTGCGTTTTACTGCCTTGTTTGGTCTTTTAGATGAATTCCGTTGATATGCACATGCATACCCGTAGGAGTTGTATAGGTGGCATATGCTTAATCCATAATGTCCAAATTGTGGGCATCAGTGTAGATGAAACAAGGACAAACTTCAAATAAGATTCAACATCTCTTACTACTGCGTATCTATTTATCGAATTTTGAGCATTGAAAATTTTCATTTTATCCATTCATTTGATAGCTTCCATCAGACATTTGGATCATAAATTCATTATGATTTATAGCATGTGAGTAGGCTTGTTAATAGGATAGATACTGGTAGCCAGACCCGACCAGTTCAAAATCTGGGATAAATAATCTCTAGGCGTAGCCTGTTCACAACACTAGATATAAGTCAACTATGATAGAGCTAACGATGTGGTTAATTTGGATTGACATATCCAGTGTTTGGTGTATCAGTATTCATTACGTGTATCGCTGGCCAGGAGTACGGAAACATGTATTGATATTGCCGATATTATCGCCGATACCAAGAAATGTATCACTGACTCAGAAACATTGGGAAAACATGGGGAAAACAATGGATTTTTCCAATGAAACTTGATGAGATGCTAAAAGACATTTACATATTTAGGAATAAAAAATTGCAAAAAAGAACCATATATAGTAAGTTTTCATTAATTAGGGGTCTAAAGTAGGATTGTCAATGGGCTGGGCTTGGGCATGGTAAAATCATAATTTTGAATAGGCCCGGCTCGAACAGTTCAAAATCCATGCCAAGGCCAACCCCAGGTTAGGCCCGTTGACAACCCTAGTCTAAAGTATGTGCCATTGTAAAAAATCAATGGAATAGTAACCAAAATGAGTTCATATAAGATAACTGTAGACACCAAACAATAACTAAGACAAAAAAATTAAAGGGTTTAAAAAAATACCTATCCAACCGTCCATGATCCATCCATGCATGTGTGCATATATACATACATGTCTAACTACCCATCCATGCATGCATATATACATACATGTCCAACCATCCATCCATGCATGCATGCATGCTTGAATACATACATACATACATACATGTCTAAGCATCCATCCATGCATGCATATGCATAGATCCATACATGTCTAACCATCCATCCATTCATACATACGTACATAAATGTCTAACCATCCATCCATCCATTGATCCATGCATGCATGCATACATATATAAATACAAATGATACAATCACATGTACATGCATACCCACATGCTTGATCCATCCATCCATCCATCCATACACACATGCATGATCCATCCATCCATGCATGCATTCACACACACAAATACATATACACACATACATGATCCAACCATCCGTGCATGCATACATAATACACACATACATGCATTTCATGCTACAACTATGTGTACTATATATATATATATATATATATATATATATATATATATATATATATATATATATATATATATAGATATATATATATATATATATATATATATATATATATATATATATATTGAGAGAGAGAGAGAGAGAGAGAGAGAGAGACTAGTTTTCCTGTAGGGTGAGCTTTTTCCTATACACTTATGCCTGGGGTAGATTGATGGTCGATGGGTGTTTTGTGCGCGCATGTTAGATTTTTATTTTTAGATATTTTTAAAATAAACTAATTTTATCAAATCCATGCAAAGAGAATCAAGAAAAGATATTCTTATACAAACTTTCTTAAATTGGAACTTCCGGCCCACAAACCTTTCGATCTTCGACATCTCTCCCAATGCGGTGTTTTGATTTGCAATACTTTGAAAGGAATGGTTGTAATTAAGTCAAGAACAACATTCCCACAAAAAAGAAAAATCCTCTTTTTGTTTTTTTTTTAGTATTTACACACTTCCCCAACCGTGAACCCCTGTATTGACAGTATTGGTGATAATATAAAGGGTGTTTCGGTATCGTTCACCCAGCGATACCTATATGACGTGTATGTGGTAACATTTAGCGTATGCGTAGAAGATGGTTATTCTAACATAATACTATAGACTTTTTAATTAAAAACTTGTTACTTTTCTCATAGAGATGATCCTACCACCATGTGGCCCATGTCTAATTACCAAAATACAGTCCAATTACCAAAACACAGTCCAGAGTCCATATCCTCTATAACATATCCATTTCCTAGGTCCATTGCCTTACTAGATCATTAGTTTTGTGGGAATTTTTTTATCACACAATTCTTGTCATAATATAGTACAGATAAACTATCAGGAGGCCTCTTTCTGTATGTGGATTAGGGCTGTCAACGGACCATATCTTGGTCCAGATCCGCTTCGGATCCGCTCCGATTTTTCCGGATTCGGATCAATGGATCGGATATGGATCAAAGAATGTGATCCATTTAATAATCAGGTCGGATTTAGATCTACCTCGATTTGATCCGTTAACGATCCGACTCATCAAGTATAAAAGGGAAAAAAAAAACCCTAAATACCTAAGCACACCTCTGTCCGACCGTCCCCTCTCGCCTCTCGAATTCGCTTCCCTCCCAAAACCAGGTACCTCTCTCTCCATCTCTCTCTCTCTCTCTCTCTCTCTCTCTCTCTCTCTCTCTATCTGGATGGCCCATCGGCCGCCGGAGGCCCGGAGATGGGTGTGTGGCTAGCTAACAGCGGTGGGTGTGTGGCTAGCTAACAGGGGTAGGTGTGTGCGTGGCTAACAGGGTTACAGGGGTGGGTGCGTGGCTACCTAACAGGGTGGGTGTGTGCGTGCATAGCTAACAGGGTGTGTGTGTGTGTAGCTAACAGGGGTGGGTGTGTGCGTAGCTTACAGGGTGTGTGCGTGCATGCAGCGTGCATAGCTAACGGGGTGGGTGTGTGAGTAGGCAGCGTAGCTAACAGAGTGGGTGCGTGCGTGCGTAGCTAACAGGGGTGGGCCATGGGTGGAAAGTGGAAATGGATTGGCCAGTGACCCTGCCACAGTACCGCTTAGGGCTGTCAAGTGGTCGGTGCTCTATGGGCCCAACCATGATGTATGTGTTTAATCCATGCCATCCATACATTTTTACAGATCATTGGGTGGCCTGCATGATGGCTGGATCAGCCTGAACTTTGTGGTGTCCCAGTTTGATGGGTTGGATGATATACATGTATTCGGATCGGGTCAGATCAGAGTCGGATCAGCCGAATCTCTATCGGGTCGGATTTCTGATCAACTGTTTAGAGATCCATCAAATTTCGGGTCGGATATGGATCATCCGGATCACAAATCGGATTGGATTCAAATTAGCTATGATCCGCTCCAAATCCAATCTGTTGACAGCCCTAATGTGGATGTTTAAGAAGACAGACAAAGGACACTATTCATTAGGCAAGGGATGAAATTCTGGATGTGTAGTCTACTTGGCCAACCATGTTGTCCGTTAACGAGATAGCCTCATGCATTAAGGCGTTTTCTGCTTAATTTATTGAAAAAGCTGTACTGTATTTGGGAGAGCGTAGTTCCTTTTTCTTCCTCAAAGTTCAGATTCCGTGGTCCCATTTGACAAACCTATTGCCTTTTCTTTTTCTTTTTCTTTTCTTTTGTTGAGCATTCAGCTTCATTGTTGGGGCCAATAAGATGTACATTGTCTATTATTTTTCATTTTCTATGACAACTAAGGATGTGTTTGTGTCCCAAAATCATGAAATTTAGTGATATTTCTTGATTAGTCAATTCAATTAGGAGCAAATTTAGAATTGATGGGGTTGTTAATGGTGGGCTCTCCGCCAGTGTCAACAAAGTTGTGGAAGGAATCCTGTAAAACTGAAACTGAGAGAATATTGGTTCCATTGTTGGAGGCTATGCCCATTTGGAAGTTAGAATGGACAAGGTCCTGAGTGATGGGCCCTTTGCCACATCAACGAATTTATCTCCACGGGAGATGTGAGAGATATTCCATAAAACTAGTAGAAAATATTCGGCTGCTGGTGTAGGAGATTCTCATGTGGAAAAGAACCTTTTAGTTTTTCCTCATGCATTCCAAATTGCCATTTGTTCATTTCGTTTATTTGGACGTGTGTTCTTAGTTATTTGGTTCTGATAACTGCAGGCAGAACAAAGCTCTGGATCATCTCCATGATGATGTGGACGAATTGAACCACAGGGTGAAAGGTGCCAACCAACGAGGACGTCGCCTGCTTGGGAAATAGACAGCTGTGGATGTGAGAAAGAGAGGACAGCCGAGCTGATCTTGGCATCTTTTCATGTGTATGATGACTCTGAATTGTTCTCTTCTTTGCGGTTGTATTGTGACTTTACAGAGTTCTTTTTTACTATTATGTGCTGGTTTTGTACATATTGACCTTGCCAGGATTCTGCACATCTTCATCCAGATCGTTGATCCAATTGGTCCCACTGGGTATGGAGGGATGCCCAGGGATTTCAAGATTGGAAGATCCCAATCCTAAATATTTGGTTGTATTTCATCTCCTGTCTGTAGTCTGGTATTGTACAATTCATTTTGGGAGATTTCTGGGAAATCCCTTCTCTGCTGGGGTGGGATCCATCACATCACCAAGATCTCCAATTATTGACCAACCACAGAAATCACTCAAGATGGGAGTCATCAATTCTTGTAAGGATTTCATGGTGTCTAACCGGCGTAGATTCATGGCTTTATTGGTTAGTAGCAACTCCAAGTCAACCAACCATCATTCTGCAAAAACGTCTCCAAAGCCAGTGCAGCGCACCCTAAGGTAAAAGGAGCGGATGCAAGCTATCATAAGACTCATGATCAATAGTGACAGAATAGTCATCAAGAGATCTACACTCATGTACGACATGCCTACTAATTTACTAATAAAGTAGTATAAACTTGTTGGGCCCGCACATTTTCCGGCATGCACAACATGAAATGTGTGGTCCACCTTACATAAACAAATTATAAGACATAACCATGATATCAAGATCTAATAAAATGTTTGTTTACACTAAAAATTGTCAACATATGATGGAGATATGCCTCTGATGGATTGCGTAGATCACTATCAATGGACGATGAGCCTCCTGACGGATGGCGTAGATGTGGGACCTGCAACCACAATGACACGATAAGGGGTTGCCAGTCATGTTGGCTGAGGACCTTTCCATGATAAAGTTAGTAAAGAGATCCAAGAAATCTCAATGACTTGATGATAGTATATGGAGTTGCGTACCTGGAGAGAGTGCGGTAGGGTCCTTTTGTAGATAATGTGGGCTTACAGGCTATTCATGACTCACGGTGATATATCCATTGTTTCCATTTTGAATATGTATCTAGATGGTACCCTTTCTAAATTAGGATAAACTTGTGACAATGCGCTTAAGATCCCGTAAAATCAGGCGGTCATAGTTATCTTTGAAATTACGTCAGTGGTCTAACACGATACCAACATATATGCGTGCGGCAGCTTGGAGCGGAGCAACTATAATTATGGCTAAGTTCTAAAGGGGGGGAATTATGACCTTTTAAAATCTTTTCGCCTACTTATGCAATTTATCAATTTAAACTAAGCAAGCAATTAACACTTAGTTCTAAGCTTAAGTGGGTCCAATCATAAGGCTAGCATATTATAAGTATTTAAACAACCTAGCCTAAGCATGCATAGATTAACAAAAGATTAAACTAATGTAGCACCTAATCTATGCAACTCAAGTAGACTATATGAGAGTGGATCATATAAGCTCAAGTCTACTCAAGAAGTGAAAGTACATCTTGTATATGTAAATGTGCCTAACAAGTGTCTATCATACATTTTAATTAAGCATTCATAATTAAACAATTAACCTTAATGCATTATAAAAAATGTGCTCAACTCAATCATAAACACAAGCATGTATAGTGGTTCGGTCCCTGTTCAAGTACTCAACCTCTTTGAGCACACTGACATTCGCTGGGGAGTTTAAATCTAGTTCCTCCCAACCAAGGTGTTTTAACTCGGATCCACCGAACCGAGGAGTTTACAGGTTCCTCCCAACCTACACGTTCACACCCGTGTTGGTGGCTCTCCTTAAAGACTTGTTTAGGCCTGACAAACGTGCTAAGGAATGACAAACGTTCCTAGACTTTAGGCCTGACAAACGTGCCAAGGAACAGCAAACGTCTCTATGCTTTTAGGCTCAACTAACAAGCCAAGGATCGGCAAATGACCCTAAGTTTGAGTTTGATAAACAAACTCTACACTCAATTCCCACCGAAAAAAGAGTGGATAGACTCAACACAAATGACAACCTTACTTGTTGGATTTGAGCCCCGTTGAGCGCTGCTTCGGATTGCTTATTCTCGCTCTCTCGTGCTTGAATCAACTCCCCTTGTGCTCCCTCGATGTTGATGTCATTGCGTTGACAATGCTCCAGCTCCAACGATCAATCCCATTGCATTTGCTCTTCTTGAGATGTCCAAGGTGGATGAGAGGTAGGTTTGAGTTCTTTACAACTAGTGGAAGTGGGTTGTCTAGAGGGTCTCACCTACAAGGATCTCATTATAGATTTTTGGATAGGAATATCACTATCAAGATTAATCCAAACTTTATAGATAAAAAATGGACAAATACATCTTCAACATGAGCTTAAAATGCTCTAATCTTATGATGAGTCATAAGGAAAATGCCTTGCTAGGGTTAGAAATAGAGCTTCTAATGGTATGCAATGGTGGTAGCTTTTATCTCCTCAAAATCCCTCCTTGAAGCCTAAAAATTGCATCCCCGTATTTAAAGAAAAGTCTTCAATGGTCATAAAATGGGCAGATAATGGCTACTTTGATCGATCGGAATATAGTTTCGATCAATCGGAAAATCAGTCCAGTGATTTCATCAGGTTGCTGAACAAGACGTTTGATTGATCGAATAAGGTTCTAATCGATTGAAAAATCAATTTCCGATTGATCGAAGTCCGATCGAAAATTGTTGTTTGGGCTAATTTGTTTACAGCAACTTTCACTTTTTTAATTAGCCTAATTTATCATGTTTTTCTATGTGATCTAAAGCTAATAAGGATGACTAAGGGTATTCCTAGTTGGTCCAAGTCATTTAAGAGGTTTTGGGTGTTTTAGTCCAAAGGGTTAGGGTCACCAAGGAATTTCATTTACTTGTTATTCTTCCTTGATGCTTCTTGTCCACTTGAATCTTCAGTCTTCAGCTTGCCAAGGCTCAACTGACATTACAACACATGGACGAACATGATTGACAAATAAGGTGCACTAGTATGCCATAGAAAAGTGCACTAACAATCTTCATGTGATGATATGTGGTGCTCCTGATATACCGAGCACTAGGGGTCTGCAGTCATGGCTGCTCAGATGAAATGGATGTCCTCTGACAAATACTAGGACTTGAGAATGGGATCTCCTGAGACCAAGGCCGCATGGTCTGTCAAATGCCGAATCACTAAAGGCGCCCATAGGCGGTATCGGCTATATAGAATTCTTCAATGTACTGAGGAGATGTCCTCAGTAGAATCCTGGCCTGTTAATTTAAGAATCATAACACTACGCGAGGCTAAGTCTGAAGTCTTGTGCCTTAGCGAAAACTACCGAGGATAATTTTGCTGACATATTTTATCATCCACCTTGAGTGGGCCTCATATCATCGATCACGATCTCTCTGCGTCATCGTTCGAAGACATGCTCGGAATTACCCATAACAACAGTCCCCCCCAAGTTCCGTGGTCGGTAAAACTGGGCTCGAAACTTTTACAAGATATGTCCTCGGCTCTTCTGCTCAATGACATTTATCTCGACAGTCATGTTGACGTCGATTCTGAGGAGCTGCATCCTTAAGTGCTGCATTAAATAGGCGTGGAGCAGAACATTGTAACCATTCCTTTTTGTACTAAAAAGCTGTCGCGCTTTACAGCATGACGTCATTTCTTATTCTCTAACAAACAGGGTAATGCCAAGTGTCGCGCCTTCATTCGAAATGATTGTGTATAAATACCCCTTTTCTTCCTCATTCAGTTATGAAACCCTCAAATCCCTTCGTCTTTATTTCTCTTTCCTTTGTGTCCTGCGGCTGTGCGCTGTGTGAGATTTTTCGCTGCTTCCTTCGAAGTTAAGGTCCCTAACTTCCTTCAAATTCAGGCTTTGTCTCCTTATCTAGGTATCTTCATCATATTTGCCCCACGTGCTTTCTAGGGTTTCTATTTCTTTCCCACTTCTGTCTTTTATCTCAATGGCTAGGGGTTCTAGACATAATGCCCGTGATTCGGAATCAAAGGCGAAACCTTTAAGAGATCAAACTCCTGAATCTTCTTGCTCTAACATCCCAAATCACAAAGTTTCCTTTGATTCTTTCGGTGTTGATGCGTTTTCGTCTACCCTACGGAAAGGACATTGGAACATATTTGTCGGAAATACATCCCGAATTCCGTTACCACTCCCCTGCCCCGGGAAGATGAGAATCCAAGTAGGCTGCCTCCTGGGGAGGTGGCTATTTACAAATACCTGTTCAAAGTGGGCTTTAGGCTTCCCTTGTAACCCTTGGCGAGGGAAGTCTTGATTCGACTCAAAATTTCTCCCGGATAGCTTCAGTAAAACGACTGGAGGGTCTTGTACGGCACTCACGTGCTTTGGAAGAAAGAGTGATGACTTTTTTAAGATGTTCCGGCTGAAAAAGAACCCCAAATTTAATGGTCTATACTATCTGAGTTACTGTCATGGGGCGAATTTCATCCTCAGTAATCCTTCCAGTAGAGATTCCGGGTTGGGGGAGTGTACCTCGGGGCCTTTCTCAAAGGTCAAAAGCATTAAAAACCCTCTAACTCATATATATATATATATATATATATTGTATGTCGAGAACTAACCTTACTGTTATCTTGCAGTGGGGGAACCTCCTTCAAGACCAGATCTCATTGGCGGTATCCAGGAGAGGTTGGTGAAAACTTTTAAGGTACTGCGACCTCGTCGACATATCAATAACTTGCTTGATCCAACATCTCTAGAATCAAGTGGCCTCATCATGGGCAACCCTAATCCTCCACGCATTCAAGTTGTTGAAATGACATTTGGAGATCGTGGTGAGAGAAGGGCAGTGGTTGCAACTGACTTTCTTCCTTCCTTGGAAAAATCTCCCACAAAGAAGAAAGCGAAAACAAAGGGAGGAAGTTCCTCTTCTGCTCCTACCCAAATGGTAGCACCTACTGGCGGGCATCCTTAATCCGTGACAGCAACGACGCCTCGTCCACCGCAGGTTCAACAAGCTCCTTCTCAGCCCATCACTGATGGCTTAGACACAGCCCCCTATGATGGGCACGGCTCTAACGCGAGCCCAGACTTCTCAAGCTCCCCAGGCCAGGGAGTTGGCAACTCATCCTCAAGGGGCTATCAGGCCTCCTGGGGGTCCTTCTGCACAATCTTTGGAACAACCTCGAGCTTCGGCCGGGCGAGGAATGGCCCCGGTGACTTCTTCCAGCGGGGTCAGATGCTATACAGTGCTAGACCACTTATGGCCACCCTACTGCTTTATGGTTAAGCAGATAGGGAGCAAGCACTTGAACTCGATTTGAGACCTTCCGCCAGAGGACATGATTACTCGCACGACAATTCAGGTCGTCTAGGTAGGGACTTGTATATTTAATGTTTATATGTAGATTCTGTTCTGCTTGCCTTTGTCTAAGTCTTAACTTCGTTATAATTCAGACGTTGAATTCAAGTCTTCACGCCCAAAGGAACATATTTGAGGCTCAACGACTTCTAAACGGAAAGGACGAGCAGAGAACTGCTCTGGATGAAATGGCGAAGAAAGCCGTAAAGAGGGCGAATACCATCGAGATCGGTGCCTAGGGAAAAATCAAAGTATTCAAGGCTCTTGAGGAGAGGAAGAGAGAGCTAGAAGTGGAAGTACAGCAGCAGACGAAGTCTGCCAAGGAATTTCAAGCTCGCTCAGAGTAGGCGGAGAAGGAAAACCTTTGATTATTTGATTATAAAAAAAGACCGAGGAGATCGAGCGGGAGAAAACTTCCATGGAGGTCAAGATGGATCTCCTCATGACAGAGAAAATCCAGTTGACCGAGAAGCTTTAGAATGAAGAAACAGAGAAAACACAACTGGAAGAGAGGCTCCAAGGCGAAGGGGAGAGAGCCTATAACGATTTTCAAGTCTTCATCGGTTCTCCTTGAGGATCGACTTCGGATTTACTCTTTCACGAAGAGTCGAGCCCTCAAGGTGTTTTCGAGAGTATTCCCTGATTTGGATCTCTAGGGCTTTGATGATGTTGAGGCAGGGCATCCTACTAGAGGAGAAGGCTACAGAGGCTGAGGAAGAAGAGACAACTATAATGGAGGTTCGAGACGCTGGGGAAGAAGTTATGACCGAGCCCACGACTACGGAACCCATATCCTCAACAGCTGCACCCTCTGAACCAACCACTGCAGCTAAAGGGACGGAGCAAAAAACCACCAAAGGCTCCAGTTCACATCGCTATTGAATGATTACCACTTATTATCCTTTCACCTTTTTTCCTTTTTCTTTTGTAATACTTAAAGAAATATTATGAATGAGGAAATGGTCTTCTTTTACTTGAATGTCTTTGGTATTATGCTCGCCTGTGTGCCTGTCTGGGCAGGTTACGTCTAGCTGTCAGTCCATCCAAGCAGACTGTGCTCAGTTGGGGGATGCCATTACTAGCACTTTCCCTCCCTTAGGCAGCTTGTGCTGCTGACCAAGTCTTTGGACTTTAGTCCTATTTTAAGAATAAAGCACTCAACAGGAAAACATCATGTATTTTCCTTAGGGCCTCGTATTCTCTAAGAATAAGGGCTACTGAGCACTAAATCCAATGAGCGAGAAATCACTTTTATTTACTTAGATTGGGCGCGAAGGCCTTTATTTTACAACTTCAACTGTTCATAAATCTATTAATAATACCTTCGTAGATTCACCACGTTCCACGGGTGACGAATGGTTCAGTCTTCCATAGTTTTAAGACGATAAGTGCTTGGTTGGATGATTTCTATTATTTTGTAAGGTCCCTCCCAATTTGGTCCGAAGGCCCGAGTCCTTGGTGTTCAGGATAACTCTGTGGAGGATGAGATTCCCAGTGCGGAAAGGTCTAACTTTTACTCAGGAGTTAAAGTGACGTACCACTCTTTGCTGATATGCTGCTAGGCGAAGTTGAGCATCGTTCCTCCGTTCTTCGAGCATATCCAGCTAAAAGTTCAAAGCTTCCTTGTTCTGATCTAGATGGAAGTGCTCGGTACGAAAAGATGGCATTCCAATCTCCATAGGGACCACCACTTCAGCTCCAAAAGATAACGAAAACGGAGTTTCTCTTGTAGAAGTTCAAGTAGTTGTTCTATACGCCCATAAGACCTCGGGCAGACATTATAGCCAGTCGCCCTTACGTTCTTCAAGTTTAGTCTTCAAATGATGCTTGATGATTTTATTTATGGCTTCAACCTGGCCATTCTCCTGAGGGTGATAAGGCGCAATCATAACATGTTGTATCTTTAAATCTTTGTAAAGTTCTTTGATTTTTTTGCTATTGAACTGGCGCCCAATGTCGGTTATTATGGTATGTGGAATTTCGAAATGGCACACGATAGATTTCCAAATGAACTTCGTGACTTGCTTCTTAATGTCGTTGCTAGCGGCTCTGCCTCTGCCCATTTTGTGAAATAGTCCACTATTACAATGGCGAACTTTACTTGTCCTTTTCCCATTGGCAAAGGGCTGACGATGTCAACTCTCGATTAAGCAAATGGCCATGCTCCCTACATAGGAGTAACATTTTCAGGAGCCTTTTGAGAAATTTTGGCAAAGTGTCGACATTTGTCGCACATCTTCGATAATTTCACTACATCTGCCATCATCGTCGGCCAATAGTCTCCTTGTCTAATCACCTTGTAGACCATTGATCGACCTCCCAAATGATTTCCGCATATGCCACCATGGATTTCCCTGAGGACATAATCAACTTCTTTGAGACAGAGATACCTTAAATTTGGTAAGGAATACCCTCATTTATAAAGAATTTCTTCTTTCAAGAAATACTTAGGAGTGCAAAACTTTATTCTTCGTGACTCCTTATCTTTTGAGTGAAAGCCGGTCTGGACGTATTGGATAATAAGATCCAACCAAGATGGTGCTTGACATACCGAGAATATTCAACTGCCTTGCCCTGTGTGATGCTTGGTTTGGCCAAATGTTCAATGAGGATTGACCAAGCAAGCTCGCCTTTAGAGGCCGAGCCCAATCTGGCGAGTGAGTCAGCTATCTTGTTTTGCTCCCTCGGAATATGAAGAAGCTCATATTTTTCAAAATCTTTTAGCAGCTCCAAAGCTTGTGCCCGGTATGTAACCATCTTGTCACCCTTCGCTTCGAACTTGTTCGTGATATGGTTCACGATGAGTTGGGCATCGCTGTGAATTCGCAAACTAGAGGTCCTCATTTCTTTGGCTAGACGAAGTCCAGCTAAAAGTGCTTCATACTTGCTACAACCCGAAGATTGCACACCCAAGTGCAGGTAGCGAAGTAGTAAAATACTCGGTAAGACCGAGGTCGATCCACAGGGATCGAGGTTAAGAACACTTAGAGGAATTAGTTTAGGTGAGTGAGATGAAATCTGGTTTATCCACGAGAGTGGAGCAAGTTGTGTGTGGTGAAAGACAAAAATAGAAAAGGGGCTAAGGCATCAGGGATCCACCTTTGATTCATTCACAAGATTTGATTCATTGGTCCAACTATAACTCGACTGGGATCAAATAAAGATTCATTCCAATCGGAAGATGAAACAGTTAAACCACTGCATATTTCATAAAAGATGGTGATCTAAACCGATTGATTTGACCATGAAGCACTCGTTAGTTGATCGCAGGGAATTCCAAGCATCCACTGTGCCCGGAGTCGACAATGGATCAAGGAATTGTACAGATCAACAACTTTGCCAACAAGTCAACCGATAAGATCACAATTCATACGATCAAATGCATACTTACAAGATAGGAGGCTTTGATTGACCGATCCAACCGTTAAGATCTCGTCTATCGATCGCAGGGAATCCAAAGCATCCAATGTGCCCGGAGTCTACAATGGATCAAGGGATTTTACAGATTGATGACTTTACCTGCACTAGCTCGATGACCGTAGGGAATCCAAAGCATCCAACGTGCCCGGAGTCGACGATGGATCAAGGGACTTTATCGATCATGAACTAGCTAATTGGTGTGCAAGGGATCCCAAGCATCCAACGTGCCCGGAGTCGACGATGGATCAAGGGGCTTGCACAACAATAGCGTCCACCGAGGTGGATAACCAAACCAATCAACCAAAGAGAACTCCAACATTTACACCACACAATGTTGAACCAAAAGAACCATAGCTTGCAAATTTCTTCAAAGGCTTCACCCCTAGCCTTAGCTAGAGGTTTAGCCAACTATGCTACAATGGAAGACTAAATTCTCTACAAAGGAGAAAACTACTCTACACTACAAAAGAAAGAAAGAAAACTAAAGAAGAGAAGGGAGGAGTTGTAGAGAATGGGATGGGATGAGATAGGATTTGAGGGATGAGATGAGATGAGGAGGAGAGGCCTCCTTTTATAGACTTTTGAGAGGCTCCCAAGCCTCCTCCCAATCCTAGGTGGCACTCCAAACCCAAAGCAGATTTTTATTAAGGTTCAGGCTTGGAGTTAGGCTTGGAGTGCCCAAAGCAAACTTTTCTTTTAGGTTCGGGCTTGGAGTTAGGCTTGGATGGACATGTGGCAAGAAAAGTACTCCAAGCCTAGGTGGCACTCCAAACCCAAAGCAAATTTTTTTGGAGGTTTGGGAATGGAGTGAGGCTTGGATGATGAGGTGGCATGATAGCCTTACACATGTGTGGGGAAAGGAGAGAGAGAGAGAGAGAGAGAGAGAGAGAGAGAGAGAGAGAGAGAGAGAGAGAGAGAGAGAGAGAGGAGATTCTCTCTTGCTTCATGTGATGGAGCTTGCTGGCATTGATGGTTCAGCCCACCTTGCTGGATGATGGTTTGGACGGTTGCTGAAGGAGGAGGGCTGATGGACGTTGCTTGGACGGTGGAGATTGGAGTACTACTGCTGCACGTGCAGGCTGTGGGGGCGCTGGATCATCATCAGGTGTGGGGTCCCTCCTTGGACGTCTAGCCCTGTTGCAGGTGGGGTCCATTTGCTGAACTGATGGACGGCTGGAATTTCAGCTTCTGCAGAAGATAGCTGCTGGACTGGGATGGATGGAATTTCAGCTACTGCAGAAGATAGCTGCTGGACTGGGACGGATGCCCACTGCTGGACGTGATGGAGTTGTCTGATATGTGGCCCACCTTCCAGCTAGACACGAATGAAGGTTGGGTGGCCTTGGACGGTGAAGATCATGGTGATGGTCCACCTGCTTTGGACGTTGGAGAGATTATCTCCATCTGGACAGTGAACAGTTTGCTGGGAGATCTGCTGCACATTGAACTGGTCGAACGGTTGATGCTGGTGGACAGTGTGATGTCCAGCTCTACACGTGCTGGAGATGGGTGGTCCACTTGATGCTGGTCATTCAAAGATGAATGGACGATGTTGATGGTGATGCACAACAGGTGTGCTGCAGTGGACGACTGAGAATCTGCTGGACGTCCCTGGATGATGGGCTGTGATGGACATGCATGTGATGGCTTAGAAAGTGTGGTGGCCCAGCTTGCTGTGATGGACGGTGAATCTATTCTCCTATTGCTGGCCCATATGGTGGATGATGGTGCTGATGGATGCTGGACGATGATGATGATGTCCATCTCTTGCAGTTGGAATGGATGGACAATGGAAATGGAAGGCTGCTCGGCTGATGGATTGAATGGGCGGCTAGATGCTCCTGGACAGGTTGGACGCTGGAGATGGACGGTGGATCTTGAGCAGTTGTTGGACGCTGGAGATGGACGGTGGATGATGAATGGACGTGGGCTCCACATTGATGGATTTGACAGTTGGACGTTGAGCTTGATCTCCATCTGATCATGATGGATGGTCGACGCGAAGGAGTGGACAGAAGTCCACCTTTGCTGGGCGATGCACGTGAGGATCGGTGGCCATCCAATATTGTAGCTGTATGTGAAGGATGAGCGGTGGAGATTGGTGAGGCAACTTGGACGGTGATGATGGCGTGACCTCCGCGGCTGAAGTGAGTGGATGGCTTAGGTTTGGACGTGCTCGACAGGTGGGGTCCACCTTAATGGATGGCTGACGCTGAACGTGGCCCACTTGTTTTGTTGAATGGGCTCCACAATAGCTAGATTTTGATGCTCATGAGAGAGTGTGGCTCGCCTTGATGCACAATTGGTCCCAAAAGTGGACATCTCATCTTGACCGTCCAAACTTGTGTGATTGCCCAAACACAACCATCCAAACATGCACAGCCTCAATTTTCCCAACGAGCAGTTGTGATGCTACCGTACAACATGATGGTCCTTCGATCTTTACGGTTCGACTTCCTTAAGGATCGCCACATACTTTATCTTGATCACTTTAGGCCTTTAATCGCCCTGATTGACTTGGATCTTGCGCAACTTCTCCTGATCACCCGAAGACAGAAAATTCACCTAATGAGGGATAATTAACCAGAAAAACAATGATAATGCCCTTAACAACCAGGGTTAATTATACAATATTAGGTACTCATCAATACTCGGCTTCATTATTTGATGTTGGAAAACCAAACCGGAGCGTATATTCGAACTTTAATTCATCAGATGATATTAAGATCAGACCGGCCCCAGACCCTTGGGAAGAGGCCGACCCATCCACAAATAAATTCCACAGTGGTTGATCTCGAACAAGGGACTCAGCTTGTTATGTGGAAACATCGCCTTGCTCTAGGGGAACTGGGCATGTAAATTTCGCAATGAAGTCTGCGGTAGCCTGTCTCTTAATCACTGTACGAGGGTGTTAAAACTAGAAAAATGCTCGGAAGGACAGTTTTTCCTGTGTTTCATTATTCTAGGGGAATTATGAGTATAGAGACATTCATAGATAATCATAAGCAATCACAAAGTATACACAAGAGAGATATCGCAAGGTGAATTTTATTCCAGAGATTCTGAGATCTTTTACATTCCAGGCTGTGATACTAGTCACGAGCCTTTAATTACATCAATGGTTGATCACCCTTGATCAGAAGGCAAAAGACTAATCCGCCGGGGATTATGGCCTTAAGTTCGTGGTTATAGAGACTTATTTGTTTTCTTGTTATGGACTGAGCCACGTTTCTTTGACAAGTCGGATGTCTATGTCCCATTTTCTCTTGGATTATTCGGGTTGAAGGACTGTCAGGATTCGAGTGGTGCAACTCTGGGCCCATGCTTGTTACTGTCAATAGGTGACTGCTAGAATACACGAGCATCGAATGTAGGTCGGCATGTGTTCGCTCGCCTCAAGTGCAAGGCTGCGATGTAGTAATAATTCTCGGTAAGACCGAGGTCGATCCACAGGGAAAGAAGTAAATAATTCCAACTACTCTAATAACTAGAATCTAAGAAGTTTAGGAAAATAGTTTTTCACATAAAATAAGAAAATCTAAAAATAAGAAGAGCTAGAGTATCAAGGATTCACTTGTAGTAGTTCAATACCAATCCATTCATCCAAGTATAACACAATTAGAATCAAAGTCCTATCTCTCATCTAATTGGAGGATATAACATTCAAGCACAAACAGTCTCACTTAAATCTGGAAATTAGATTTCTAGTTCTAATGAAGCACATGGAACTTGAACTTGTAGCCTTCAGAGTAACAGCCATGCCAAGAGACTATGGCATGCTCAAGGGTTACTATAATTCGAATTCAAACAACCCAATCATGGTAATCTTAGAGAATTGCAAGTAACTCATGTCCGGAGTACACAAACTCTCACAAAACTTTTAAAAATTCAAACTTTGTTCAAACTAGAACTTGAAAATCCATAAATAAGTAAAGGGGTACTTGAAGAAACGAATTAAAGCATTGAAACAAATTACAAACTTCACCTCTTAGCTCTAGCTAAGAGGTTAGCTAAAAGAAAGCATTAAAAACTAGAAACTAGAGCTAGAAGAAGAAGAAAACTAGTTGTATGGGCTAGGAAGCCTCCTAGGTCTTTATCTCTTTGCTCCCCACGTTGCTAGATGCCTTATAAAGAGAGTGGAGGTGGCCTTCTTTAAGAGAAATCTCGCTCCAACTTGGAAACTTCGAGAATCTGCGGAGTCCTTCCGCAATTTGAAAACTTAGTATTGAAAATCGAAATTTCTGGAGTAGCTTAGACCTGTCTGGCGACCGGTCTAAGAAGGAAAAAAAAAGTCTAGAAATAACTGTAGACCTGTCTGGCGACCGGTCTACAGACAGGTCTAGCAACAGGTCTAAGACAATTTTTTTCTTCAGATTTTCTTCTTTTTCTCTTCTCTTTCTTTCTTGCTTCTTTCCTCCACCTTTTAGCACTTGTTCTATTGATCTTCAATGTATACAAAGTGACTCTTTTAACCATGAATTGGTGAAATCTCCCTCTCATTCCTACAATCACAAAAACATGTATTAGATTAGTCTTTAAACATGAAAACCATGCATATAATGTAATGTAATGGGTCGCCAAATGTATAAATTGGAGGCTCAACACACCCCCTAACTAGCATTTTACTAGTCCCAAGCAAAACATGCATCAAACAAGTTCAATTCTCCAAGATCCAACTCTCCTTAAAAAACTATGCTTCTATCCATTCCAAGACATACAAGTGCAAAAATAAGAGAAACTGGGTGATAAAAACTGAAACCTTAAACTTCTCAAAACATAATAAGTGTTCGTATAGAATTCCCACTGATCGATTGATAAATAGAATAACTTGAACAAATTCAACCTAGTGTGCATAGTGAATGTTCATCTCATGAGTTTCTGGGATTATCTTTTTCATAGATCAACTAAACTATGCGTCTAAAAGTATACAGATCAACAACAAGCTTATGACAGGAATTTGCCTTACCGTCCTTCCGACGGCTTTTACACTACGTCCCATTTCCAGGCTTTGGTTACGAGAAGACTGTTAAGCTCTTAATTGTGCATATTCTAACCCCAATTCATCACTCATTATGCACGGTTTACACGTTTAAAGGACTACTCTAATGCATGATTTGTGATTGTAGGGACAAGATGGAGATTTCACTTATTCAAGGCTAAATAGAGCACTTTATAAGCATTGAAGACCACAAGAACCGAGCATGAAAGGGTGGAAGAAAGAAGCAAAGGAGAGAAGGAAAGAAGGAAGAAACAGACACTTACGACCGGTCGTTCGACCGGTCTGGTCACTCAACAAAAGAAGTTTTCTGTGCAAAGTCACTGGACCATCCACGACCGGTCGTCCACACCTCAGACCGGTCGGGTCCTTGAATTAAAACTGTAGGGTCTGAATTTATGAAAAGCCACTGGACAGAGGAATTACAAAGTCCGACCGTTCGTGACCAGTCGGCCAAACCAGTCCGACCGGTCAAGACCGGTCAGCCAACAGGTCGCCCCTCCACTGCACTCGCTAGACACCTTCTCAGACAAGTCCGACCGATCGTGACCGGTCGGCCAAGCCACTCAGACCGGTCGTGCGACCGGTCGGACATGCAACACGGATAGTTTCTATTTTTGGGCGCCGAAATTCTCTGCGCAAGTGCGTATTCTTACGCGAAATCTGGAAGTTTCTTACGCAATGGACACCTCCAAGATATAAAAGGACTTCTTCTCTTCATACCAGAGCATGCTAGGACGTGGGGATTGCTTGGGAGACTGGATTCTTTTTCAAGTTTTCTTAGTTTTCTTCCTGTTTTAGTAGTTTTTATGTTTTTGAGGCTTCTAGTTCAAGGATGTTAGAGATGAACTAAAACCTCTTAGCTAGGGCTAAGAGGTGAAGCTTTTGATTCGTTTTTGATGGATTGATGCAACCTAGGTTTCCTTGTTATGATTTAATTGAAGAATTTTAGTTAATGTGAGTTTGAATCAAGTACTAGTTTGGTTTTACTTTGATCTCTTGATGACTCTGGGCTCATGTGATTCTTAGTGATTCTAAGCTTGGTAGCTTACCTTCTGAGCATTGTTTATGCTTGTGTAGTTCATTGATCTATCATCGACTCCGGGCATGGTAGATTCTTTGATTGCCTTGTATGTAATGACCTGATTTTCATGTGGGAACTCATTCAACTAAAGTTCGTATCTTTTGTTATAATCTGGAATAGCTATTTGTTGATTGATTTTGATTTAATTAGAGTTCTAATCATTAGTTGTAATCAAGTCTAGTGACAGGATTTGATGAAAGCTATGGTTGTGAATCTCAACTAGATTGGAAAGAGGCTTGGCCTACACAATTGAGTATGCCCAAGGCCTGAGCATTGTTGTGGGAATCGAATCAATGAATGAGCAACTATTTTAGATAATTGTTGATTGAGCCGCTCTATATTCCGATCGGATAGAGATATGAATTCGATTCCGATTGAGTTATGTGAGATCTAGTTGTGTTGATGCATTGAAACTTATCAAAAGTGGATCCTTGGCGCTCTAGTGCCTTTTTAGATTGATATTACCTTACACATTCACTGTTTAAACCCAAATCACTATTTTCTAGCTTTAATTCTTAATAGGATCTTAATTACTAGTTGTTTTAGACAAAATCTGAGAATACCCATTCATAAATTTCTGTGGGAACGATACTCGATCTTTCTGAATTATTACTACTTTCGCAACCCTACACTTGGGGAGTGAACAAAGACCATCCCCCAGTTGGTAATAGGTAGCCCTTTTCGAAATTTTCCACCATATTCTCCATTATTCCCATATTTTCATCCTTCTTTTCCCTTTTTGTTTTATATATTAGATAGGATTTTTTAGAAATCCATATCTTTCGTTATTTTCCTATGGACAAGGATGGACAAAATACCCTAGCTTGGTTCCTCAACACCTCAAATCTAAGTCTAGCCAATCCACAAATCTACATAATCCTTTCAAACCATGAAAATCATGTAACGTGAACTAGGTGTAAAAGTTTTCAAATTTTCTATCAATCATATACATAGGGGAATTCACATATAAAACCATTATATTAAAGGTAGTTCAAGACTTGCAACATCACTCACTTCGTATCTCCTTTTCTTATACTCATATCATCCTAGATGCATATAAACAAAGTTTTCTAAAAGAGTTTTGAATTTTCAGAAAATTCAAAAAAATTCTACATAATTGCTCGAAATGTCATAAAAGCTAGTAGACTCATCTAAGGAATCACACCCTCGACCAAAATCTTACATTGCCCTCAATGTAACAAGATATGCGATAAGCATGACATGAGAGTAATGACATAAAATAAAGGAGAGTGAGAATGAGAGTACCTAGGGTAGCAAGTTGATCAATTCTAGCATCTTCCATTATCTCGATGAGACTTATTCAATCCTAATTGCAGAAAAATAGATCATAACCTACCTACCTACCTTTGATTAGTCTGATCGACTACATGATCAAATTTGAGCAGGATCTTCATAAATTTCAATAAATTTCTCATGAGGACCATCCAAAGTCCTGCTCAACAGTAAACATGGATGCTTTTCTTCATTGAAGTCCAATATTTATGTGCACCACATGCATGATAGGATGAGATAAGAGCAACAAAAAGATATCTCTTCAAATTCTGATCTGGGTTATGATTGATTAAAAATGGGTCCTCCTAATCAGAATTTTCAATGGGCTGAAGGACCCATGATGGTGGAGAGACATTCATCAAGTTTTTATTGGTTAAAGTTGTCTCCTCCACAATTTCAGAATTGTACGGTGCTTCCACAAATAATGGTAAAGAGTATAATCAGTGGAATGGTGTTCTTTAGGCATCGATACCGTGTCTAACAAAATGTCCAACTCCTTAATCATCTCATCCTTAAGATTATCGTAGTGGGCCAAGCATTCCTCTAGGAAGTTAAGATAGTCGGATGAAGGTTATTTATCCTTCTTTAATGATTGAAGAAATTCTATTTCAATGGCAAGGAATTCCTCTTCTATAGAGAGAAGGTCTTCCAAGGAAAATTCTTTAGATTTAGTGGTAAGCACATCATCTAGCATTGGTTGATTTTTGACATTTCAGATTGTGCCACCCCATCATCCAAAGAAATAGAATTTTCAGTCAAAGGAAGGTCTTCCACAATAGAATTTGTCATGTATTGTTAGTGGAAGGACTAAAAAAGATCGACTTCGGCCATCTCTTTAGCATGCATATCCTCTAGAGACTTATAATCATTATACTCTTGGGAAAAAGAAACCATGGATTCATAAGCATCCACCGAACCCTCATTATAAGTAACCCCATTATCGCTTTCAGATTTTATGGATTCCTCGGGTTCATCAACCGTCATTGAAATCTCTTCATCATTAAGTTCAAAGCATCCAAAAGAGATAGTGGACTCACTATAATTGATGATGACATTGGGATCATCGAAATCAATCTCCTTTAAAAGTTTATTCATTCTATCCGAAGAAGGTGGGACTAGGATAGCCTGTCCTCTGCATTAGAAGAGATTGATTTGAGGCTCCCAAATTCGTGCTCAACGTCTTCACAAGATGGCGAGTAAGCTTGATTTGATTGTTCATCTACATACTCTTTCCATATTTCTTCAAGTATTTGTGTATACATGTCATCACAAGAGGAAGACGTTTTAGGGTGATTATTAATAACCACGGTTGGTTCTTCTCTTGAACAAGGAGAATGGTAGTTTCCACAATTAAGACTGTATGCATTGTAGGATGAAGAGTTATATGATGGTTGATAGGCATATCCATACAAGTGATCATGCATTGTCTTAACTGGTTGGCCACTATTCACCCGTTCCTTTTGTTGTTGCACACCTCCTACCATAACCGGTGGAACATTCGTGTTATTTTCAATCCAGTAATCACGTAATGTTTTCCCCGGATGATTATTATTCGATTTTACTTCGTTTCGGTACTCCCCCATCGTCTTATGTCGTGTCTCAATATGTGTATTGCTTTCATTAACGTAATCACGCATCGTCTTACATGGGGGGTATTGGAGGTTGTTTGAATCACAAAAAAATATTCATACTTGGAGGGATTCCGATCACAATAAGTTTGGGTCCCCCAAATCGGATGTCTCATCCTCCAAAAGGTACTTGTACGCACCATTCGTCCAATTGTACATGATGAAATTTTAAGGAATTGAGAACTACCCTAATCTATGAAAAATAAAAATAAAAAGGGAGATGGGGAGATGTTACTCGTGAAGGTGAGAACTATGTCAGCAACAATGTCCCACAAAAAATTGTTAGTAATCTAGAAAAAAAAATCCTACTTCTAGAAAAACTGAAAATCCTACCTAACTAAGACTATTCTATAGCTACTAGAACAATTAGAACCGTTTAACCTTATCCCCGGCAGCGGTGCCAAAAACTTGTTCGCTCGCCTCAAGTGTAAGGCTGCGATGTAGTAACAATTCTCAGTAAGACCGAGGTCGATCCACAGGGAAAGAAGTAAACAATTCCAACTACTCTAATAATTAGAATTTAAGAAGTTTAGGAAAATAGTTTTTCACATAAAATAGGAAAATCTGAAAATAAGAAGAACTAGAGCATCAAGGTTCCACTTGCAGTAGTTCAATACCAATCCATTCATCCAAGCACAACATAATTAGAATCAAAGTCCTATCTCTCATCTAATTGGAGGATATAACATTTAAGCACAAACAGTCCCACTTAAATCTGGAAATCAGATTTCTAGTTCTAATGAAGCACATAGAAGTTGAACTTGTAGCCTTCAGAGTAATAGCCATGCCAAGAGACTATGGCATGATCAAGGGTTACTACAATTCGAATTCAAACAACCCAATCTTGGTAATCTCAGAGAATTGCAAGAACTCATGTCCGGAGTACACAAACTCTCACAAAACTTCTAAAAATCCAAACTTTATTCAAACTAGAACTTGCAAATTCATAAATAAGTAAAGGGGTAATTGAAGAAACGAATTAAAGCATTGAAACAAACTACAAACTTCACCTCTTAGCTCTAGCTAAGAGGTTAGCTAAAAGAAAGCATTAAAAATTAGAAACTAGAACTAAAAGAAGAAGAAAACTAGTTGTAGGAGGCTAGGAAGCCTCCTAAGTCTTGATCTCTTTGCTCCCCACGTTGCTAGATGCCTTAAGAAGAGAGTGGAGGTTGCTTTTTATAAGAGAAATCCTACACCAACTTGGAAACTTCGAGAATCTGCGGAGTCCTTCCGCAATTTGGAAACTTAGTATTGAAAATCAGACTTTCTGGAGTACCTTAAACCTGTCTAGCGACCGGTCTTAGAAGGAAAAAAATAGTCCAGAAATAACTGTAGACCTATTTGGTGACCAGGTCTACAGACAGGTCTAGCGACAGGTTTAAGACATTTTTTTTTTCAGATTTTCTTCTTTTTCTCTTCTCTTTCTTTCTTGCTTCTTTCCTCCACCTTTCGGCACTTGTTCTATCGATCTTCAATGTATACAAAGTGACTCTTTTAACCATAAATTGGTGAAATCTCTCTCTCATTCCTACAATCACAAAAACATGTATTATATTAGTCTTTAAACATGAAAACCATGCATATAATGTGATGTAATGGGTCGCCAAATGTATAAATTGGAGCTCAACAGCACAACCCAAGGCTCGCGCTCGTATATAATGGGTGACCTTAGGAAGGCACTCCACAACTTCCTGAGCAAGTTTTTTAATCAAGTGGTGCATCTTTGGGCCATTGGCCTCTGGAATACACGAGCATCGAAATGTTGTTCAGCATGACCCAAGGCCTGCACTCGTATTTTTATGACGGGTGACCTTAGGAAAGCACTCCGCAACTGCCTCATCAGCTCAATCGACGGACCTGTTGTTGATGGGTAGGGCATTGACTATCTTTTCCATAGTGGCAATCCATAGTAGAATGTTTCAAACTTTGTTAGAACTCTTTGTTTGTGATTTCTTGTGGTAACCATTATCCCTTAGGTTCAGCCTCGAACCTTTATCCGGGATGAATGTGTTAATGCAAGATTTGTCAATTACCATGATTAGTGTGTCGTCAAGTCTGTAAAACCGCTTGCGGCTGAAGATTGAAGCCCTTAGACATCTCCGACAGAAGCTACTAAAAAGATCGCATATTCAGTCTGGCCTCAATCCTTTTTCATCTAAACCTTTGATCCCAAAACCCCTCTATAGATGGCCTCATCCTTCTTAGATGCACCCTTAGCCCTCTCTATAGTCCTCATTCCATAAAGATCAGCTATAGAATAGGTTATCGTAGCAGTTGTTGCAAATCAGGAAAAATTCCATAACTGCTAATTCCGATGGGATCCCGATCCATCGGTTAGATGTCCGATTGATGTCCGATCGATTGGAGATCATGCCCGATCAATCGGACTATAGTCCAGTAAAACTTCAAAACTCTCTGGACATTATTCCGATCAATCGTAGATATGTCCGATCAATCGGGCAAGGTCCTCCGATCAATCGAAAGTTTATCCGATCCATCGAAAAAATGTCCAGCAATATCACAACTCTCTGGACATATTTTCGATCAATCGGACCCTTTGTCCGATCAATCGGACCAGGTACCTCCGATCAATCGGAAGGTCATCCGATCCATCGAAAAATCGTCCAGCAATATTTGCAAATTTCATCTGGACATATTTTCGATCAATCGGAAACTCTCTCCGATCCATCGGAGATGGTCTTCCAATCAATCGGAACCATGTCCGATCAATCGGAGAATCTATTTCAGCAAAATTGAAAATGAGCTGATTCTTATGTCTGATCGATCGGATCTCTTTCCGATCCTATCGAGGTGACCGTTTTCTAACCGTTGAGAACAACTCTATATAGGCATCTCGGTTGGATCTTGTGAGGGACATCTCAAGCATTATCTAGGGTTTGTTTGGGCTTCTTCCTTGTGATCCTTGTCTCTCATTCCCTTTGATTTGTTGAGTTCATACTTCAATCCATGTTGATTTGACCAACATTGAAGAGCATTCAAAGCTTGGATTGAATCATGAACTGAACCCCTCTTTAATGGCCTCTTGACCTACTTCTAATAGTCATATTCTTGTCATCAATGCCATTAATGGTGGTTTAGGTAGAACCTATCCTTCATATAAAAGCCATATCCCAATATAGTTTCAACCAAACCCTAATTCTCTCCTTGGAACCTACAAGAAAACATTCGTAGCAAGGTTGCTGATCGAGGGAGCTGAAGAAGGTATCGTTCATGCAAGCCGAAGCTTCTTCAACCAAAGGCATCATCAAGGGGCTCAATCAGTTAAGTATATTTTAGTCATTCGAGTCCAAGAAACCACCTTAAAAGTTGAGATTTGGGCTTCAGAGTTTGAAGACCCAAACTCGGTAGAGTCCTTGTGTAGGACAAGTCCTTGAGTAGGACAAGCCCTTGTGTAGGACAAAGTGGTTGATGGATTAGTCCTAAGGAAGAATGAATCCATGTGTTGAAGTCTAAGTCCTTTTATAGGCTATTAAGGTTTGTGGTTAACCTCATTTAAAACCATTGTGATAGTGAAATCCGGCCACTCAAGGAGTGAGTGGATCAGCCGGGAGTAGAGTAGGTACATAACCGAACCACTATAAAATCTCTTGTTATGTGATGAATGCTTGCAACTGCTTTACTTCTTTCAAGTTAGAGATAATCTGATTATCACTTGCTCTTTTATTGTTGAAAGTTAATATTCTGCATATCAAGTGTTTGAAGAAAGATTTCTGAAATGCTTTGCATGATTGTGAATGTGTAATTTGGTTATTTTAAAAAGTGTCCTATTCACCCCCCCCCTCTAGGACAAAGAAATCGGTTTCTTGCTTCTACAAGAGCGGTAATCAAACTTATACCGCAATTTCAGAATGGAGCTTTGTACAGTAAAGTAAATGTGTTTCTTCTTAGAGTCCGGCGACCCGTCCTCGAGAACATTCCTTCTTCCAAGTACTTTCTGTGATTTATTTGAGATCGAATAGGCTATATGGAGCCGAGATCCTTTGAGGATTTAAATTCAATGGGTTGGATCGGCTATTTCCAATGCCTGCAAATGGCTAAGTATCGAGTCCGATGGATATCCGTACATGCTAATTTCTGATGAATAATGGGGATCGGTGCCCCGTAGATGTTTAACTCATCCATTTCATAGCCTCAGTACATTAGCTTTGCCTAAGCTTCTTCGAGATCGCGATTGATTTCATTTGGCATTAATCAGTTTTCGAGTCATCAGGGCACTTCGCAGGGCTAAAAATGACTAAGTAGTGGACCTGTTTGCGGCATAATCGGGGCATTTAGTGAATACAGTTGACGATCGTCTTTGAACATGGATGGATCATGTCCACGAGGGTTGCAATGCGATCGCATTTCGATTTTCTTAGCATAAGTTGATTTTCGAGCCGACATGGCACTTCCCAAGGCTGAAAATGACTAAGTATTGTGCTTGTTAATCTCTTAATTAGGCTATTCGAGGGTCCTGAGATTAGATAACCTCATTGCGGTGCATGATTATGGTGTATTATGTCATAAAGAAAAGAAGTTTCACTCTCGGGCTTGGTCCAATTCCGCCCGATTCTCATCGATTTCGGCCATTTCCGGCTCTTTCAGAAGGATTTTCGGCGTTGCCAAATTGGCTAAGTGTTGGTCATTTTTTTTTTTATCAAAACATTGATTTGGGCCATTTATCACTGACCATTGGAGAATCTGATCCGGGGAATGGATAGATCTCGTTGGCATACATCTAGGAGATGAGGTTTGATCGAAAACTGATCCCGATCGAGGGCGGGCCACACTATGGAAGTTCCACCCTCCCAACCAGCGTCCAGGCGCATGGGGGGTGGTTATGGGTGCATGTAGCATTGTTGGTGGGCTGGGGGGCACATGTGCCTAGGAGGTGGGCGCATGTGACCCCCTCCCGGGTGCATGTGCCCTCCTTAGTGAAAAATGGAGAAAGGGAAAGAGTTCCGGGTGCATGGGGCATTGCACATGCGCCCAGCCCCAAATAGTGGGTGCATGTGGCCCCAGCACTTAGTGCATTTTCATAATTTTTCGGCCTTCAGAAGTGGGCGCATGTAATTTCAGCACTTAGTGCATTTTCATACTTTTTCGGCAAGCAGAAGTGGGCGCATGTCCCTCTGTGAAATGGGAAAAGTCCTAATACTTAGAAAATTTCCAGGATTTCTCCCTTGCACTAATTTCCGTTGAGGGATATCCTTTCTGGAGAGGGATTCCGGCGAGGGAACTATCCGACGGTAGTGCATCTTGGGGTTCCAGCGGGGAAATCCCTTTCTGGAGAAGGATTCCGGCAAGGAAATTGATTCCGTCCAAGGCATCCGGTGAGGGATAACGGAGCAGGCGCATGTACCTCTTGCGTCGCTCTGAGGTCAGAAGGGGATGATGTTGATGCATGTCATCAAGCGGATGTGCGATTTATAGCAGTGCAATCGGGTTCGGGTCTAATCCGACAGGTATTTCCCGGCGCATGTGTTGGGTGAAAGTGTTGAGCGTAAGGGTTCGGGCACATGTCGTTTCAGGCCGGGCGCATGTCGTTTTCGGCGGATTTTCCAGGAAGTTTTCGGAAAAGTGTCCAAAACGTTTTCTTTCGAGTACACGTTGCGGGCGCATGTGGTGGAAGGCTGGGCCCATGTCCCTCTTGGAAATTTCCACTTTTTCCACTACTTAGCCAAACTTCAGGCTCTGCACTTTGTGAGAGAAAAATAACTTCCAGACTTAAATTTTTTCAGGATTTCAAGCTCCGACGGGAAACCTCCAGAGGACAGCTATCTTTTCTAGGCTTATAGTTACTGACGTTAAACCATTTCTAGGTTGGGATGGACCTCCTGAATGAACGGGATGGGGTGTGGAGGTCCAGATGTTGCAAATTTTGGTACTTCCTAATTTGGAGCTTTGGGTCAGCTCTTTGTATAGGAACGTTGTTCCGGGAAGAGCACACATGGAAATACGAGCTGCAGGGACTTCAAACTTACTATTTAAACGTTTTAGGATGCTCCGAATCATTTGGCAGTGGTACGGATGTCGGGATCCACTCTGAAATGATAGCTATAGGCTTTCGGACCCTTTTTGGTTAGCTTCAGACAGGGGCGAGACGCATTTCGAGGTGCGCAGGTAAAGATACGCATCGTGTGACTTTAAAATTTATAGGTTAAGGGTTTCAGGGTGTTCTGGATCATTTGGCAGTGACCCGCATGTCCAGTTCTGCTCTGAAATGCGTTTACAAGTTTTGGCCACTACCATTTGTTAGGGTGGCTTTGGCATTTTTTGAGTTTTTTCGATCTTAAAATTGATTCAAATCATCATAGATGGATCGTGGGATGTTGTTTTACCATGAGTAGGAATTTGAGCCCCAACAAGTGCCCCCCCGATGTGCTGTGCTGGATGCTTATGTCATGCCAGTGCAGTGCACCGGTTCCCCAGGCTCAAGTATAAATAGTTGACTCACTGAGTCATTCCAACAATTTTTTTGAGTAAAAAAAATCTGATTTCTCTGAGGTAAGAGAGCTTTTCTTGGAGCCTTGGGCGCATGTGGTCCCTCTATGGGGGCATGTGGCATTCTGGCCATTTTCCGACGAACAAACTTTGCATGTTGGAATTCCACAAGGAGTGGGCGCATGTTGCTCTGGACATGCGCCCAGAGCTATGCTCAGGACTTAGTTTTCTCAGAAATTTAGAGCTGGGCGCATGTGCCTTCTTCTGTTTGAGTATAGGCGCATGTGCAAGGGCTCATACGCCCGGAACTTCCCATTCGAATCTTCTATCTTCTTCCTCCATGAGTTAGGCGCATGTCAGATTGTAATGCGCCTGGAACATTACGTGGCGAGCTTGTATTTCTTGAATTTTTGGGTTAGGCACATGTGAGAGGCCACATGCGCCTAGAACTCTACCTTGGGCGCATGTGAGCCCAACACTTAGTGAATTTTCACAATTTTTTGCCCTACTTTCGCCCTTAGAGAAGAAATGGCACATCTTGCTTTATTCTCAGTCAAATTCGGTGTCGTCACCGGTGCCTTATCTCGAGCGTGATCTCGTTGGTCAGCTGCTGGCTCATTGACTGCTTCTGTCGGTTCTTTTTCTTGAGGTGTCCCTGATGGCTCACCTATGACCACATTTGTTCTTCTAGGGTCCGGTCGCCTCGAAAATTCTCTTTGTACGACCTGCTTTCCTGACTGCAGAGCCACTACATTGACTTCTCCTTTCTCTAGGACTTGGTCCTTGTCACTGGCCCCTGGTTGAGCGACCACTGAGACCATGGCGCACTGAATGGGCTGTGCACGTGGCTGTTCTTGTCCAACATTTTTTCTTCTCATTCTGTTCTTCATCTTTCTCTCTTTCTCCAGGAGTCTTCTTTTGTTCTCTAGCCTCTTCTTGCTGCTCACAAGTGTCCATGGCTCTTCCGGTTCTGGGAATGGATTCGCCGTTGGAATTTGAACTAGCACAGGGAGGGCAGACACCACTGTCGCAGTGTTCCGGCTCACCTCTTCCACCTTCATATTGATGGTGCCATCATTAATCATCCGTTGAATCTTGCCTTTTAGGACGAAGCAGTCTTTAGTCTTGTGGCTGGTCACACGATGATACCTGCAGTAGCTGGGATGATCGACCATCTTCACTTCCTCCAGGCGCGTGCATTCTGGCAGTCTTATTAACCTCTCTTTGACCAGCTGTTCCATGATCGGAACCAGATCTTCCATGTCGAAGGTATAAGGTCCGTTTGCTCGATTACGCTCTTCTACCGTGAGATGTCGTGGCCTTTGAAAACTCTTACCTTTGTCTTGAGTCATGGTTATTGGCCTGGCCTCAACTCTACTCTCGGTGTTTGGGCATTTCCTATCATTCAAACCCTTTCCTTTGTTGACGTAGTTAGATGTTATCATCCTTCCGGCTTCTCTCCTGGGCTTCTCTGCCTTGAACTGCGCTCTGAACACGGCTCCTTCCACCAGGTGGGCATTCGTAGCTAGGTCTCGAAATGTCGAGACGTTGTGTCCAGATAGACCAAAGGAAATCATCTCATCCATGGCTTGCATGCACATCTTGACCTACTCAGATTCGCTGGGCAGTTCCCGACACTGTGCTGCTATAGTCCCCCACCTGTCGATGAATTTCTCGACCGACTCTCCCTGCCTTTGACGAACCAAGGCTAAATCTGTCAGCGAGACTTCTCACTCAGTAGAGAAGAATTTGGAGATGACCAGGTCTTGCATTTGCTCCCAGGATTTGACTGACCCTGCGGGCAATGACATGTACCACTGGAATGCCTTGCTCGTGAGCGTCAAGCCAAACAATCTGAGATAATACTGGGGAATTGTTGACAGGTTGCCCATCATTGTCATGAATTGGGCCATGTGTTCCTCTGGCGATCCTCTACCATCGAATCTGGGGAAGTCCGGACGCTTGAAATTGTTGGGAAATGGGAGGTCGTCGACCTCGGGTAAGTACGGCACCCGGTATACATACTTTCCTCTCTTCTCCTTTTCTCTTTCCTGACGCATCAGGTCCGCAACTGTCTGAGATAGTTCTTCTCTCGTGGCTTGAGACGGTAGTGGCGGTACACGTCCGAACACAACATTTCTCGGGCGAGCTTGTCGTTCGGCGGCAGCTGGTTCTCCTGCTGTCCCCTGGCATTCCTCCACAGACTGTCAAGTAGGTACGGCTGGGCTTCTGTTTGCCCCCTGGGAAACTAGAGCCAATAGTGCTTCTTTCATCTCTCTCATCTCTCTGGCCGTGTCCTCTTGGACCTGAAAAATCTCATTTATCTGTTCTTGGATTGGAGGCAGCTCTGGGTATCGCTCACTTGCCTCTCCTTCGGTGACCTGCACCATCATTACTTGCGCTCGCCGCGGCCTCGTCTTGGTCACAGCGACTTCAGTAGGGGTTGTCTTCATTGTCGTCTTAGTCTACTTTCGGGTAGCGGATCTGTTCAGTATCTTGGCTGACAGTGCTTCTTTGGTATTGCTGGGAAGTCGATAGCGGCGAAGAGAACTCTGGCCTGGCTGGCACGGTGGTTCTGCTGGCGTTGTGGGCGTCGCCCCTGTAGACTGGCTTCCACCGTCTCTCTGTTTTACCTTGTACCCTTGTCATCATTCCTGTTTTAGCTGGAATAACCTTCTTGTTCTCAGTCTTCTTGACGGTCTTGCGCTTCTGCACAATCTGCCATCCGGCTTCAGGGGTTGCTGCCAGATGGGGGAAGTAGAATCCTCCAGACGCTAGGAAGATCATTGTAGACGCCATTTGTTTGGTGCTTTTCTGTCTTTCTGTTTCTCTCTCTCTCTCTCACTGTGCACAGTCATACACGCATTAGAATATTCCGCGCACTTGGGAAAGAGAGGGGACGCGACCTTACCAATCGCGATACGGCTTGATAGTGGATAGACAGAAACATACAAGTACAAACTACATGCATGCTATGCAAAGCTTCGAAATTCTTTTGCCTTAAAGATGAAGGGGAGAATGTTCCCGTTGAGAGTCGCCAGTTTGGCGCTCGTGAAGGCGCTGAACATTTCTCCTTGCGGTAACCTTTCCTATGTACACATTAGTATCTGCAAATGATTTATCGCAGAATGTCTATTTACTCGGAAATAACCAGAGATTCTGGTATTGAGTCATCCCCAGCAGAGTCGCCAGTTTGTTAGAACTTAGAAAAAGATCAAAACTGATCGTCAGCAGTCCCTCTTTTTTGTGTTTCCTTATTCTGGGGGAATTCTGAGTATAGAGACATTCATGGACAATCATAAGCAATCACATAGTGTACACAAGAGAGAGATATCGCAAGGCGAATTTTATTCCAGAGATTCTGAGATCTTTTACATTCCAAGCTGTGATACTGGTCACGAGCCTTTAATTACATCAACGGTTGATCACCCTTGATTGGAAGGCAAAAGACTAATCCGCCGAGGATTATGGTCTTGAGTTCATAGTCGTGTAGACCTTTATTTTCTTGTTATGGACTGAGCCATATTTATTAGACACGCTGGATGTCTATGTCCCATTTTCTTTCGGATTGTCCGGGTTGAGAGACTATCAAGATTCGAGTGGTGCAACTCTGGGCTCGCGCCTGTTACTGTGAACAGGTGACCGCTGGAATACATGATCCTCGAATGTTGGTCGGCATAACCCATGGCCCGCGCCCGTATTTTTATGACGGGTGACCTTAGGAGAGCACTCCGCAACGTTCCCAAACGAGGTTTTTAATCGAGTGGTGCAACTCTGGGCTCGCGCCTGTTACTGTGAACAGGTGACCGCTGGAATACACAAACATTAAAATATTGGTCGGCATAACCTAAAGCCCTGCGCCTGTTACTGTGAACAGGTGACCTTAGGAAAACAATCTGCAACTGCCTCATCAGCTCAACCGACGGACCCATTGTCATTGGGTAGGGCATCGACTGTCTTTTTCATAGTGGCAATCCATAGCAGGATGTTTTCAAGCTTAGTTTGAACTCTTTGTTTGTGGTTTCATGTGGTAACCATAACCCCTTAGGTTTAGCCTCGGACCTTTATCCGGGATGAATAGAGCTTTGTACAGTAAAGTAAATGCGTTTCTTCTGGAGTTGGGCGACTCGCCTTCGAGAATATTCTTTCTTCTGAGTATTTTCAATGATCTATTTGGGATTAAGTAGGCTTTATCGAGCCAAGATCTTTTGAGGATCCAAATTCAATAGGCTGGATCCGCTATTTCCGATGCCTGCAAGTGGCTAAGTATAGGGTCCGATGGACTCCTGTTCATGCCAATTTCTTATGAATAATGGGGATCGGTGCCCCGTAAATGCTTGACTCGGCTGTTGGATAGCCTGAGTACTTCAGTTTTGCCTTGGCGTCTTTGAGATCGCGGTTGATTTCATCTGGCATCAGTCAATTTTCAAGCCAACAGGGCACTTTTCAGGGCTGAAAATGACTAAGTGGTCGACCTGTTTGCGGTCTGATTAGAGAAATCGGTGAGTATTATCGATAACCGTCTTTGAACAGGGGTGGATTACGTCCATGAAGATCGCGGTGCGATCGCATTTCGATTTGCTTAGCAGAAGTCGATTTCCGGGCCAACAGGGCACTTCCTAAGGCTGGAAATGACTAAGTAGTGGACCTGTTTGCGGTCTAATCAGGGAAATCGGTGAATATTATCGATGATTGTCTTAGAACAGGGGTGGACTTATGTCCACGAAGATCGCGGTGCGATCGCGTTTCAATTTTCTTAGTAGAAGTCAATTTTCGGGCCAACAGGGCACTTCCTAGGGCTGGAAATGACTAAGTAGCGGGCCTGCCGACCGTTTGATTAGGGTATTCAAGGGTCCTGAGATCGGATAACCTCGTCGCGATGCATGATTATGGTGTATCATGTCAATTAGAAGAAAAGTTTCTCTCTCGGGCTCGGTCCAATTCCGCCCGATTCTTCTCGTTTCGGCCGTTTTCGGCTCTTTCGGAAGGATTTTCGGAACTGCCAAATTGGCTAAGTGTTGGTCATTTTAGACCAAAACACTGATTTGGGCCACTTATCATTGACCGTTGGAGAATCTAATCCGGTGGATGGATAGATCTCATCGAGACGCATCCGGTAGAAGTGGTTTCATCAAAATTCGATCCCGGACGAAGGCGGGGCGCACAATCGAAGGCCCACCCCTCCAACCAGCTTCTAGGTGCATGGAGGGGTGTATGCAGGCTCATGTGATGCTGATGCAGGCGCATGTGGCATTGGTGGAGCTGTCAAGCGCATGTGGTAGGGAGCCGGGGGCATGTCCCATCTCTCGGGCGCATGTGGGGCTGTTTTTCATGAAAAAATGAGAAACGGGAAGCAATCCCGGCGCATGTGGTGGTGCACAGGCGCCTGGACCCAAGGAGTGGGCGCATGTCCCTCCTGGAGTTAGCGGATTTTAGGATTTTTCCGATGGGAAAAGCCGGCGCATGTGGTGGAATAAGCCGGCGCATGTGGGGGATAAGTCGGCGCATGTGGCCAACACTTAGAAAATTTTCAGGATTTTCCTCCGAACTTGGGATTCCTGCGAGGAAATCCCTTTCCGGCGAGGGATACCGGCGAGGGAATCCACTCCGACCTAAGGCATCCGGCGAGGAGAAACAAAGCAAGCGCATGTGGTGCTTACATCGCTCTGAGGTCGGCAGGGGATGATCTCGTCCTGATGAAATGAAGTGACTTCACTATTTATAGTAGGGTAATCGGGTTCGGGTCCAGTCCGGCGGGTATTTCCCGGCGCATGTGCCAGAAAACAAGTCAAGCGCATGTGGAGAAAATACACCAGGCGCATGTGGTGGATCCGGGCGCATGTCCTTTACCGGCGCATTTCCCGGTGCTTTTCGAAAAAGTATTCAATTCACTCCCTTTCATCAATAGGGTGTAGGCGCATGTGGTGGGAGGCCAGGCGCATGTCCTTTGCCGGCACTTTCCCACTTACTTAGCCAGATTTTCAGGATTCCAGCACTTAGAAAATTTTAGGATTTCAGCTCCGACGGGAGACCTCCAAAGGACAGCTACCTTTTCTAGACATGCACTCACTGTCACCAAGCCACTTCTAGGCTAGGATTGACCTCTTAAATGAACGGGGTGGGGTGTGGAAGTCCAGATGTTGCCAATTTTGGTACTTGCTTCCTAATTTGGAGCTTCCGGGTCGGCTTGTCGTATGGAACGTTGTTCCAGGGAGTGCGCGCATGGAAATACGTACCGTAATGACTTCAAACTTGCTATTTAAGGATTTTGGGGCATTTCGAATCAATTGGTGGTGAAGCGCATGTCCCAGTTCCTCTCTGAAATGGTAGCTGTAGGCTTATGGACCCTTTTTGGTCAGCTCCAAGCAGGGACGAAACGCATTTCGAGGTGCATAGGTAAAAATATGCACCAGATGACTTCGAAACTCGCAGGTTAAGGGTTTTAGGACATTTTGGATCATTTGGTGGTGAAGCGCATGTCCAGTTCTGCTCTGAAATGGTAGCTGTAGGCTTACAGACCCTTTTTGGTCAGCTCCAAGCAGAGACGAAACGCATTTCGAGGTGCGCAGGTAAAAATTTGCACCGGATGACTTTGAAACTTGCAATTTAGGGGTTTTAGGACATTTCGGATCATTTGGCGGCAAAGCGCATGTCCAGTTCCGCTCTGAAATGCTGTTTATGGATTTTGGTCGCTATCGAGCGATTAGGATTGTGCTGGCATTTGCAGGGCTTTCCAGCCTCAAAACTGATCCAAATCATTGTCAATAAACTATGGGATGTTGTTTTACAATGGGTACAAATTTGAGCCCCAACACACCCCACACTGCCCGTACCGAAGTACGGTCTCTACTTCACAGATTCGAACTAATACTTGAAAGTCTTATTTAATCCTTGTACACTCTCATGAATGATATGATGTATGAATGTAGGTCTGAACAGTAAGAGTTTCTGATGGGCAGGTTTCCATTAACAGGCAAGCCCAGAGCATATGCTCGAACTGACAGGTGCTTTATGCGGGATGCATGCTGTGTATTTGAATAATCAAAGTGTTTGCAGTGATATGATAAGCAGGGGGGTTGGAAGAAAAGTAAATGTTGCACTTATGCTAGATGCGAATGAGATGATGCTGGTAAAAGAGTAGCTGGATGGATGGAGGTGTCGCAAGGGTTTGCTTCGTGTGGCTAGATCAGGACTTGGGTAGCTTGGGAGACTTGGACCAGGGTCAGGCTGGGCTGGACCAGGGCTAGACTCTTCTCACTCGGGCTCTCCTTGGTGGAGGAATGGGCTAAAGGGATGGAGATGGACTCGGAACTCTTGGGCTAAAGAGTGGGGAAGTGGATTTTTCTGTGTTTTAAAACAGGAGAGGGGCAGGGGTATTTATAGCAGCGGAGAGTGGCAACTCCTGTAAATATGCTTGGGCGGCACCTAGGGGGCCGCCCGTACGGACTCATTGCTCCTGCTTTGGAGCGTACGACCCCCGAACCTGAAGCAGCAAAGCCCGATGTTCAAGGTTCAGACCTGCTCCGAAGCTTGTGGCTTGGAACCAGGTGAGTTGACTAGGTTTGAAAGATGGGTTGACACGGTGAGTTGACTGGGTGCAAGGGCTGGACTGACCCGGTGAGTCAAATCGGTGATTTGACTCAACGGGTTAACTCACCAAGTTTGACTTTTTTTTGGATTTTTGGATTGGTTTTTCTTATGGGGGGTTTTTCATGCTGATGTTTAGGGGTGAGTCGACTGGGTTCAGGTTTGAGTTGGGTTATGGATTGGGGCTTACAAGGGTGAGTTTGGCTGGGTTTGGACATGGGATTTGGAGGTATGGTCCTCCATTCATTCAGCTATCGCTATCAACATTGTAGCCGAAGGTGGGGTGTTTACAGATCCCCATCTTTGGCAGAGGTTGTGTGCAATCGAATGTCAAAGTGAGTGGACACCCCACTTCTGACCGGTCATTTATGGATCATGGTCTGGAATCTTTGCTTGCCTTTGTATCTGAGTCAGTTGATTGTCTGGAAATTAAAAACTCGCACATACCGCGGGAGTTTGGAGAAAACGTTGCGATTGTCCCTGCATGAGCTACAACCTGGGTACCCAATCGCAACCCTTCCGTTCCCGATCGGTACTAACATCGAAAAGGTACAATAGAGCCTCTGCGTCCGTCATAGTCTTACGAGGTTACCGACCCTGTGATTGATTGTTCGTTGCTTTCCCGGATCATTCCAAGAGTACTTGTTTCGCTTGACTGTCAAAGTGGTTAGCTACCCTGAATGCATGTAGTCTTACAAGAGATCCACTACGCTGACTTAGACTCAGTCAAGGTACTTCAGGCATCCACTCCTAAGTATGTGCAGGTGAACTCTTTTCACCCAAATTTCTGGTTTTGATACTTGGGTTACAATTCATCATTTCCACTGTTCAGAAGGTTTCTTTGACCAAGCCTTTTGGCTTTCATCTTTTCGTATCTTGGCATTTAATACGGCTGCACTGACACTGGAGTTCAGTTCGACTGTACTTTGAGTGCATTGGATCTGATGGTTTTCGGGGAAACCGCGAGACATCGGATCTTATTTGATTTTTGCGTCAGCTCCTACCCAGAGATATGGAAGATCTCTCAGTGTTTTGGAGGCCGAACACTCTACTGGAAAAATGTTTTTGGATTTTGAAAAGATACCCACTCTGGGGAGTGATACTCCGTGGGGTTTTTATTTACAAATAGGGATATATATAATCTTTTTTGTCTCTTTTTTTTTAAGGAAATATGGCTTGCACACGCCTCCACTAGGGATGCCTGTGGGGTCTTTGGCTAACCGACTTTTATTTTGAAAGCAGGTAAACATGATGATTGATGCGATGGATGCTAATGCATGGAGATGCATATTTGATGATGGATGCATGATTTGGATCATTCTCTTTTAGTTCATTGATTTTTCTTTTGTTGGGGATGCAGAGAACTTTGAGCTTATTGCTTGCAGGGTTGTGCTTCCTTGGAGATTTTCTTTTCGATGCGGATATTTGGTCAGCGGGTTGGTCAAGATCCCGACCCGTGGTTGATTAGGTCCATCATCCCAAGATGCTGTTTCTTTGCTGATGGGGATGGATGAAGGAGGTTGTCAGTTGTAACCTCAAGATACTCTTCTAGGGAATGGGTGTGACTCGGATGGTGTTTGGTCGCCAGTTTTGGTCAAGATTCCAATTTGCGGGCGATCGGATCCGTCATCCCAAACTGTGAAGTGAGTGAGCGGAGTTCGAGACTCTTGAAGTTCTATGCTGGGGATAGTGACAATTTTTTGTGATTTTTTCTAAATTTTGGTTCGAATCTTTACCTGACTAGTCAAGATGGAGATTGGTTATTGGAAACAAAGGAAATATTTTTGTGATTTTGAAAATATTTGGTCCGAGTAAAGATCGGTGTTTATTGAAAACAAGGGAAATATTTTGTGATTTTTGAAAGATGATTTTGCAATGTTTTGGTATTTTTTTTATTTTTCTGAAATGCAGGGACAGGTATGGAATTTTCATCCATTTTCAGCTTTTACTACTGGTAAGGCACCCGATCCATTTTACGTCAGTGAGCAAGACGAATATCACACAGTTAAGTGTTGTAGTTTTACATCTTCGGATGAGGGGATTTTGAGGGTTTTCAGTCAACACACCCACAAAGTTGATTATTCCTCATGTGCAATGCACATAGACCACGTATCGTCCGACGGACTCCTTCGGCCACAAAATGAGCCACATCCTCACATTTTCCTTTGTCAATCCAGTTTGGGGTCTTATGTTGCTCACAATTCCATGAGGGTGCGCTTCACCTCCCAACTGCCTTAATCCCCTTAATGAGTTTTAGGAACAGGGAACATCTGTCAGATTCAACAGCGACTTTCAAATTAAGGTTGTCTATCACGATGCGTTCAACACGAACAGGATCGCGGGGCTCTGCTCGCCTCAGCCCTTACCTGTTTAGAAGATTCTGAACACCCGTACGATCAAGTGTCAGCCATGTCCGGGACAGGTTGGGAAAGAAAGCCCCTGAGAAGTTAATCCTAGTGTAGATTTAGGTCTTCGGATCGACGGGGATAGATTTGTGTAGTTAAAATTAATGATGATTTTTTTCTTTTGAGAAAGTTCCAGACTTCAACTCGAGCGATCGAGATTGATACTGTTTTTTATGGAAAGCTTAAAATCTTTTTGGTATTTTTTTGAAACTGATCCTGGTTATCGAACCTTGATCTGAGAGGTCGAGGCTAACGCCGGTTTTTGGTTGAAAGCAAGAAATGTCCCCCGAGAAATTAATCCCAGTGTAGATTAAGGTCTTCGGATAAAAATTATGTATATGCAAACACGACACAATTTTTTTTATTTTTTAAAGGATCCGGTCTATCTGACCCCTTCCTTGACCGGTTGAGATCGAATGACGGTTTTTATTATGAAATCCCTCGGGATGTCGATCCTGACGTAGTTTAAGGTCTTTGGACCCAAACTTTGTACAAGCGATGTTGGAAATGCACATTTTTTTGTTTTTAGAAAAATGTCCGGAGTCGTCAGATCTTGATTCGAATGATCAAGACCGATGCCGATTTTTATTGAAAATCCCTTGGGATCTTAATCCTGACGTAGTTTAAGGTCTTCGGACCAAAACTTTAGGAGCGAGACTGGTAATATATTTTTTGTGATTTTGAAAAATGTTCTAAGTCATCAATTCTGATTTTGATGGTTAAGATCAATGCCCGTTTTATTAAAAATCCTTCGGGATCTTGATCCCGACGTAGTTTAAGGTCTTAGGACCAGATTTTATGTACAAGCGAGGCATGGAAATATATATTTTTTTTATTTTTTATTTTTATAAAAGATCCGGTTCATCAGATCTTGATCCAAGTGGTCGAGATCAATGCCGGTTTTTATTAAAAAGTCTCTCGGGATGTTGATCCCGATGTAGTTTAAGATCTTCGGACCAGATTTTATGGGAGGTAGGCAGCGATCAAGGTTTGGAAATTCTTGGTGTTTTTTGAAAATGATTCAGATCATCAGGCCATGACTTTGGATGGTTGAGATCATTGTTTGACCAAGTTCATTCTTTTTCTTTTTCTTGAAAACCTTATGGAGCTTTTCCCACATCATCAAGCTAATTTCTCCCCAATTTCTCATAAGATGAGATTTTGGTGAGTTCGTTTCTCTTTTTATCATCCTTCCCTTCCATCACTTCATTCTTACATAGAGGTACAAGCTTCACTTGCAACTACTCTTTCCAAGGAGGAGTTTTTCCCAAGGAGAGAGGGTGAGAGGTCGTTTCAACTTGGTGGGAGGACGGACGACCCCCTGGGTGCCGTCCAAGCCTCTTCTGCCCACTGATTTTTCCAGTGGGCTGGGTAATGGGGTGCCCTCTCCTTTTCTATATAACATGGGGCACCCTTGGCTCCTCCAACATGCAATCTCTCTCCCTTCTTTCTCACACTTTCTCTTTCTTCAAGTTTTTCTCTTTCCTTTGGTGGTCCTTTTGTTTTTTCAAGTGGTGAGGCCTTAGTGGAGCTTTGGGACAACAAGGTGGTCCCCCTTTAGTGAGTGGTGAAGGTATGGACCACTCCCTCTTCTTTCAGTTTCATTGTTTTCTTCTTCATTGTCTCTTCTCAAGTTCTCTTTCTTTTCTTCATGTAGGTATTCCAAGAGAGTCAAGGTGGGCCCAAGTCTTTTAGCCTTTTTTACTTTTCTTATCCCTTCTCAAGGTGATGCATGTTCGCTTCCCCAAGTGTAGGGCTGCGATGTAGTAATAATCTCGGTAAGACCGAGGTCGATCCACAAGGGCTTGTGTAGGAATTCACAAAACACTTCTAATGGTTTCTACTGAAGAGCTAACTAATAGAATTTTAGTAATTTGATGAAGATAACAATTTTGAACTAAACTGAAGGTAATCAATTGATAAAAGGCACTAGGGGTTCAAGGATCCACTTGTAGCAATCCTTGATGCCCAATTCGCTGTGGTTTCTCACTTTCTCAACTAGAATCGAAATTAAGTTCTATCTAGTCGGATGATAGAGCGGTTAAAACAATCAATCTGTCATATGTATGATTCATGTACATGATTCTCTCAATTCAAGCTAGGACTTGAGCACACTCAATTACATAGGACAGTCCCAATTCCAATAGGTTAAGATCACAATCATAACCATCATTACATCCTGTCACAAGATAAAACTAGATCATGATTTGAACTTGATCCAAATCACATACACAATCTCACATAATCCAGAATTTACAGAAAAATAGACTTTTGGTATGAAGTTCCCACATGAAGATCATAGATCTAGAGCGTATTGAATCCAATTCCTCGAATCATACAGGTCTAGACTATCTCAAAATAATTAAGAACTCAAGCAATTCTTCTAAACATCCATGAGCCATCATAAGATTAAGAAAAACTACTTAGAACTTTATTTAAACTTCAAACCATTGTTCTTCACTAAAAATCCAACTTGAAACCTAAATCAAACGAATTGAAACATCTTAGATTCACTACAAGCTTCACCTCTTAGCCCTAGCTAAGAGGTTTAGCCGTTCATGATTCAAGGAAACATGTAACAAACAAAAAAAAAACATAAAACTAAAAGAACAAACTAGGAGGAGTTGTAGAACTCCGAATCCGACTTCCGCCGTCTCCCACCGTGCTCAATCACTTTTAGGATGCCTTAGGAAGGAGCCCTAGTCCCCTTTTATAGAATAGTGCGGAAGATTTCAGATTGTGTAAGAAATCCCAGACTGCGCAGAGAAAATCGGAGCTTGTGGAACACTCTCTGTTATGCAGACGACCGGTCGCACGACCGGTCTGAGCTCCTAGACGACCAGTCTCAAAAGCGCAAAAATCGTCCAGAGACTTTTCATAAATTCAGGACCCCACATTTTAATTCAAGGACCGGTCACACGACCGGTCTGCGCAGTGGACGACCGGTCACGACCTGGTCTGGGACAGTCCAGCGTGCATACTGGCTTGAGGAATGCCCTGGCTGACCGGTCAAGACCGGTCGTGGCCCCTTGGCCAACCGGTCTCGACCGGTCAGACTGCCTTTTTCTTCATTTTTTTCTTCTTTCTTTCCTTCTCTCTTTCTTTCTCCTTTCTTTCTTCTTTCTTCGGCCCACGTTGGGTCTTCATCCAAGGCTCTTAAGTAGAGCTTTTTGGTCTCCAATTGGTGAAGTTCACTCTCGTTCTTACAATCACAAAACATGCATTAGTTGGGCCTTTTAAACATGAAAACCTTGCATATAATGTGATGTAATGGGCTATGCAATGTATAAATTGGAGGTTCAACACACCCCCCAACCAACTTTTTGCTAGTCCCGAGCAAAACATGCGTGAAACAAGTTCAAACCTCCAAAACCCAACTCTCCTTCAAAAACTATGTTTCTATCCATTCCAAGACATGCAAGCATAAAATTTGGAAAAATTAGGTGATAGAAGTTGAAACCTTAGACTCTCAAAATATAATAAGTGTTCATATAAAATTCCAGCTGATTGATTGGTAAATAGAAGAACTTGAACAAATTAAACCTAGTGTGCATAGTGAATATTCATCTCATGGGTTTCCAGGATTATCTTCTTCATAGATCAACTAAACCATGAATATCAAGGTGTACAGAACAACAACAAGCCAATGATAGGAATTTGTCCTTACCGTCCTTCCGACGGCTTTCACATTACGTCCCATTTTCGTCTTTGGTTACGGGTAGACCATCCCTCGGTTGGTAAATAGGTAGCCCTTTTTAAAATTTCCACCATTTTTCCATCATTCCCAATTTCATCCTTCCTTTTCCTTTTTTTTCTTTTAAATTAGATAGAATTTTTAGAAATTCATATCTTTTGTTATTTTCCCATGGACAAGGATGGACAAAGTACCCCGGCTTGGTTCCTCAACACCTCAAATCTAAGTCTAGCTAACCCACAAATCACATAATCCCTTCAACCATGAAAATTGTGTAATGTGAACTAGGTGTAAAAGTGTTCAAATTTTTTATTAATCACATAAATAAGGGAATTCACATATAAAACCATTATATTAAGAGGAGTTCAAGACTTACACATCATACACTTCGTATCTCCTCTTCTTATACTCGTATTATCCCGAATGCATAGAAATAAGGTTTTTTAAAAGAGTTTTGAAGTTTTAGAAAATTCAAAAAAATTAGCGCATATAAGGCTCGAAATGTTGCAACATGCTAGATGAGGAATCTCATCTCACGCCCCAACCAAATCTTGCATTGTCCTCAATGTAAAAGATATGCAATGAGCAAAACATGAGAGTAATTTGAAAATAAAGGGGAGTGAGCAATGATAGTACCTGAGAGAATGAAAAGTGGAATTCTACCTCCTTCTAACAAACCTATGAAAAAGTAAACAAAAGCAACAAAATCCTAATCCTAACTACTCTATACCTCCATCAGACTAGGAGATCAAACATCCTGATACACAGGATCAGTCAGAGGTATGGACATACCTTCTGAAGGAAACTTCTCAAAGAACGTCTTTAATCACTGACCATTCGCCTAAAAGATGTTGTCGTTCCTTGGATTCAACAACTCGACGGTCCCATATGGGTAGACAGTTTGTACAATGTAGGGACCGGTTCATCGAGATCTCAATTTCCCTAAAATAAGTGTAAGCGAGAATTATACATAAGGACTTTTTGATTAATCGTGAAAGTCTTACGAAGAATGTTCTTATCATGGAATACCTTCGTCTTATCCTTGTAAATTCTTACATTCTCATATGCTTCGATTCGAAGTTCCCCAAGTTCATTCAATTGAAGTTTACGCTACGAGCTTGCTTTGTCAGAATCAAAATTCATCTTCTTTATTGCCCAATAGGCCCTATGTTCCAATTCCACGGGCAAGTGACAAGCTTTCCCAGAGACAAGTCTATAGGGGGACATTCCAATGGGGGTCTTGAAAGCGGTACGGTAAGCCCAGAGTGCATCGGTGAGTCAAAGCGACCAATCCTTGTGATCGGGGTTCACCGTTTTCTCCAAAATATGTTTAATCTCCCTATTGGATATCTCAGCTTGTCCACTTATTTGTGGGTGATAGGGAGTGCTCATTTTGTGATTTACGCCATATTTCTTTATTAAGGCTTTGAATGACCGATTAGATAAGTGAGACCCTCCATCACTAATGATGACTCGAGGTGTTCCAAACCGGGAAAGAATATTCCCTTTTAAGAAATGAATGATTGTTTTATGGTCATTATTCCGGCATGGGATCGCCTCGACCCATTTGGACACATAGTTGATGGCAAGCAAGATATGTAAGTTTCCAAAAGAAGATGGGAATGGACCCATGAAATCGATGCCCCAACAATAAAAAATTTCGATTGGTAAGATGGGATTGAGTGGCATCATATTTATACGGGAGATTCCTCCCAATTTCTGACAAGGCTCACATGTTTTACAAAACTCATGGGTGTCCTTGAACATGGTGGGCCAATAAAACCCACATTGCAGAATTTTGGCTGTGGTCTTCTTAGCCGAAAAATGGCCACCACACGCCTGAGAATGATAAAAGGAGATGATACTATGTTGCTCATCATTCGGCACATATCTCCTTATAATTTGATCGGGACAATACTTGAATCAATAAGGATCGTCCCATAGGAATTTACTCACCTCGTTAAAGAACTTATCTTTATCTTGCTTTTTCCAATGTGTTGGAGTTGTACCTGTAGCAAGATAGTTAACAATGTCCGCATACTAAGGCAATTGTGAGACTTTAAAAAGTTGTTCATCAGGGAACATGTCATTGATCGCGGTCGTCTCAGGGGAATCGGTGAGAACAAGTCGAGAGAGATGGTCAGCCACTACGTTTTCTACTCCTTTCTTATCACATATTTCTATGTCAAATTCTTGGAGTAGGAGGATCCATCGTCGCAAACGTGGCTTAGCATCCTTCTTAGAGAGAATGTACTTAAGCGCGGCATGGTCTGTGAAGATGATGATCTTAGATCCAATCGAATAGGACCTAAACTTGTCCAAGGCAAAAACTACGGCTAAGAGTTCTTTTTCTGTAGTAGTGTAGTTTGCTTAGGCTGAGTTCAAGGTTCTACTTTCATAGTAGATGACACATGGCTTCTTTTCTTTTCTTTGGCCTAGCACAGCCCCAATAGCGTAGTCGCTCACATCGCACATAATTTCAAAAGGAAGATTCCAATCAGGTGGTTGCATTATGGGAGCACATGGCAACATGCCTTTAAGTTTGGTAAAGGCATTTTGAACATCTTCATTCCATTCGAAGAAGTTCTCCTTTTGAAGTAGGTTATATAAAGGACGAGAGAGTGAACTGAAGTCCTTTATGAACCGTCTATAAAATTCGACGTGTCCCAAAAAGGACCGCACATTTCGTATGCTTTTGGGTGGTGGAAGGTTAGAGATGAGATCGATTTTAGCTTTGTCCACCTCGATTCTGTTTTGTGAGTGTTCGCTCGCCTCAAGTGTAAGGCTGCGATGTAGTAATAAATCTCGGTAAGACCGAGGTCGATCCACAGGGAAAGAGTAACAGCTTCCTAATTACTCCAGCAACTCAGTTTAATAGAGTAAATTCAAATTCAATGGGATGTTTAATTAAAACAGTAACTTAATGAAAAATCAGAGATATAATGTACTAAGGCTTTCAAGGATCCACTTGTAGCAATCCTATGTCAATTCAGTCAATCCAAGTAGAGAACACAACTAGATTTGAAGTCCTATCTCTCATCTAGTTGGAAAGTAAAGCATTCACACACATTCATCCAATTCAAGTTGAACTTCCAAGTTCAAGTCCATTCAATCAATGTAGAATTCAAATTCATAGCCTGCGGAGTAACAGCCATGCCTATGGACTATGGCCTGCTCAAGGATTACTATAATTCGAATCTAAACAAGCAACCTGTGATAATCTCAGAGAATTAAAAGGAATTCATGTCCGGAGCACATAAACTCAGATAAGACATCTCAAACTACCACCTATTGGACTGAAACATAAGGAAAATCAAACTTTGAATTGAAAAAGAATACTTGAATCAGACTGAAATTAACAAGAACTGGCTACAAGCTTCACCTCTCAGCCTTAGCTGAGAGGTTTTAGCCGAGCATAGTCATGCTACAACTAAAAACTCAAAAATAAAGCATAAAACTAGAAAAACCCGAAAATAGATGTTGCAGATGCCCCACAGTCGCCTTCAGCCTCCAAACTCACGTTCCTTCTCTTCTCTGATACCTTAGGGAGAGCCCCTAGGTGGCCTTTTATAGCAACAATCCTCCCTTGCGTCGGATTCTGCGAAATCCTACGCCTTGCGCAGCAATTTTCGGAGTCTCGAATTAGAAAGGATTCTTCTTACGCAGGGTCGACCGGTCGTGACCGGTCGGCCTGGCTTTTCAAATACTCCAGAGAGCACAGCCGACCGGTCATGACCGGTCGGTGTGGACTGTCCATTGTTCCAGCGTGCATGCCCAACCGGTCATGACCGGTCGGGCTGTTTTATCCTTCATCCAGTGCCTATAGCCGACCGGTCATGACCGGTCGGCCTCCTTCCATTTACTTCATTTATGTGGCTGACCGGTCAGACGACCGGTCAGCCTTGTTTTTCTTCCATTTTTTTCTTTTTTTCTTCATTCTCTTTTCTCCCTTTTTCTTCTTCTTTCTTTGGTCCATCCTAGGACTTCATGCAATGTCTTCAAATACATTCTTTTGGCTCCAATTTGATGAAATCCACTCTCATCCCTACAATCACAGAAACACGTGTTAGGTGGGCCTTTAAACCATGAAAATCATGCAAACCATGTAGTGTAATGGGCAATGCAATGTATAAATTGGAGGTTCAACAGTGAGACTATGTGACCGAGTACAATTCCCTTTTGAACCATGAAGTGACATTTCTCCCAATTCAACACAATGTTCTTCTCTTCACATCTTTTCAACACAGATTTCAAGTACATAAGGCACTCATCAAAGCTACAGCCAAATATAGAGAAATCATCCATGAAGACTTCGAGAATTGTCCCCAACATATCAGAAAAGATACTCATCATACAATGCTAAAAAGTGGCAGGAGCATTGCATAGTCCAAACGGCATCCGTCGATAGGCGAAAGTGCCGAATGGACATGTAAATGTAGTCTTCTCTTGGTCTTCTAGGGCGATCTCTATTTGGTTGTACCATGAATAGCCATCAAGGAAGCAAAAATCGAATGACCCGCCAACCTTTCTAAAATTTGATCAACAAACGGTAGGGGGAAGTGGTCTTTCCTTGCAACTATGTTTAGCTTCCTGTAGTCAATGCACATTCTCCAACCAGTAGTGACTCTGGTTGGTACGAGTTCATTATTGGCATTGGGTACGATGGTTATTTCGGATTTCTTTGGCACCACTTGAGTTGGGCTCACCCATTGACTATCGGATATTGGGTAAATGATACCCACATCCAATAGTTTCACCACTTCGGCCTTAACCACATCCTTCATGTTTGGATTGAGTCATCTTTGTGGTTGCCTAGATGTCTTCACATTCTCCATAAGGTGTATGCGATGAGTACAAATCAGTGGGTCTATGCCTTTGAGATCCGTAATCGACCATCCAATGGCACTCTTATGCTTTATTAGAGTGGCTATTAGCCTACTCTCTTGTTCCTCATCCAAGTGGGAAGAAATCACCACCGGATATGTCTCATGTCGACCTAAATATACATATTTCAACTCACTTGGTAATGGTTTTAGGTCGAGTGTTGGTGCCTTGATATTGGATGGGAGGGGCTTATTCTCGTTTTAGGGTAACGGTTCAAATAGTGCCCTCCATCTTTTGTTATCAAGTACCGGCATCACATCTAAAATGGCATCCAGCTCTCGTATTGTGTCATCATTTATTTCATGAGATTGGGCCACACATGCCTCCAAAGGGTCGGAATATAATGTCAAGGGGAATGTATCCTCCACGAATGATTCAATCAAATTTATCTCATGGATCTCATCATCAACTTCCCGTGGTTGTTTGCATAAATCAAATATATTCAGCTCAAGTGTCATATTTCCAAAGGATATTTATACAAGCCCATTTCTACAATTGATAATCGCATTTGAAGTAGCTAGAAAAGGGTGGCCAAGTATGACGGAAATTTGAGCACCGGTACCTATCACGGGATGTGTATCCAAGACAATAAAGTCTACTGGGTAGTAAAATTTATCCACTTGGACTAAGACATCCTCGATCACTCCTCTCGGTATACGAATAGATCTATCAGCAAGTTGGAGTGTAGTTTTGGTGGGTTTCAATTCACCTAGCCCAAGTTGTTCATAAACCGAGTATGGAATGAGGTTAACACTTGCTCCTAAATTAAGGCTTGTTTAATCCGGTAGTCTCCTATGATGCATGAGATGGTTGGACTACCCGGATCCTTGTATTTTTGGGGCACCTCTTGTTTGATAATAGCACTCAAATTCTCAGTCAAAAGTACTTTGTTGCGAACATTGTGTTTCCTTTTGACTATACACAATTCCTTTAGAAATTTGGCATAGGATGGTATTTGCTTTATAGCATCCAACAACGGGATGTTGATCTTCACTTGCTTAAAAACCTCTAAAATTTTAAGTTTTTGTCTTAAGGTTTGGGTGAAATCAACCTTTAGGGAAACGGGGCAACCGACTTGTATTGCCTTTCCGGTTCTTTCTCTTGTGGAGTGTTGTTCTGGCTATCATACTCTTTGAGAATTTTCGGATCATTAGGCTTTGGGGCCTTCACCGGATTAGATTTATCAATTATTTTTCCACTTCTCAAAGTGGCAATAGCTTGAACATGCTCTGTATGTTGGGAGGATGAGCTTGCGTCTTGTATCTCAAATTGGGTCCTTGGGTTAGGAAGAGGCTAAGTAGGAAGTGTGCCTTTTTCCCTAACACTGAGGTGAGATTCAACTCTAGCCATTGAGGTTTTCAAGTCATTGATGTCTTGAGTTGAATTTTGATTAAATTTCAATTGCTCTTGCATGAACCCATCAATTTTTAAAGAATTAGTCTTGTTATACTCAGCTTGAACCGATACAAATGCACCTAACATTTCCTCTAGCGTAGCTTTCGGTGTTATGACTAGGGATGGACCTAGTAAAGGTTGAACTTGAGGAGCATTGTTTGCATTCACAGTGGGTCCATTCCTCCAAGTGAAGTTGGGATGGTTCTTTCAACTAGAATTATACGTGTTTGAGTTCGGAGCACTAAATGGCCGTTGATAACTGTTTATGGCATTTGATTGTTCTTGTAAGATGTCTTGAAATGATGAAATTGTGGGACAATCTTGTGTGGCATGTTAATTTCCGGCACAAATTCCACAAACAGTTTCAACGTCTTTTGAGTTGATCGTCTCTCCTTTCTTCAATTCCATGGCCTCGATTTTCCTCGTGACGTTAGCCACACGTGCACTTATATTATCTTCTTCTGAGATGACATAAATTCCTACTTTTTAATTTTTGTTGGCTAGTCTTGGAATTTGTTGGTTTAGATGTATCCCAAGACTGTGCATTCTCGGCCAATTCATCAAGATAATCCCATGCTTCTTCAGCTTTCTTATAAATGAATTCCCCATTACACATCATCTCTACAAATTGGCGCATGGGTGAAGTCAGTCCTTCATAGAAAAAGCTTATAACCCGCCAAATTTCATAGCCATGATGTGGGCATGCATTTAACAAGTCCTTAAACCTCTCCCAACATTGGAAGAAAGTCTCATCCTCCTTCTGGGCAAAATTCATGATAAGGCACCTCAACATATTCGTTTTGTGAGTAGGGAAGAACTTTTTAATGAACTCCCTAGACATCTCAGTCCATGTGCCAATTGATCTTGGCCTTAATGCATGAAGCCAACCTTTAGCTTTCCCTTTAAGGGTAAAAGGAAATAATTTAAGTCTTACTACATCATCGGTTACATTTACAATGTGCATTGTGGCTATCACCTCATCAAATTCCTTAAGATGTTGATAGGCACTTTCACTGTCTAGTCCATGAAATTTCGGGAGGAGTTGGATTACTCTCGGTTTCAAATCTACGTTCCCTGCTGTTAGAATTAAAAAATCGTGCACAAGGCAGTTTTTCCTGTGTTTCATTATTCTGGGGGGATTCTGAGTATAGAGACATTCATAGACAATCATACGCAATCACAAAGTGTATGCAAGAGAGATATCGCAAGGCTAATTTTATTCCATAGATTCTGAGATCTTTTACATTCCAGGCTGTGATATTTGTCACGAGCCCTTAATTACATCAATGGTTGATCACCCTTGATTAAAAGACAAAAGTAAATGAATGCATACATTATAGATAGATTAAATAAAGCAAATGAGGAAATATCAATGTAAATCATGCACACCATAAAGAACACAGAGATTTTTTACGTGGAAACCCTTGCGGGAGAAAACCACGGCACAAAGCAACAAAGCACCACTATGAATAATGTTTGTACAATAGATGGAGTGTTCGAGACAAGGCCCAGATAGATCGAGCAGGTGACTAAGTCATCAGGGACTATCGTCTTTGAGTTCATGGTCGTAGAGATGTTGAGCTCTTAATTGTGCATATTCTAACCCCAATTCATCACTCGTTATGCATGGTTTTCATGATTTAAAGGCTAATCTAATGCATAGTTTTGTGGTTGTAGGAATGAGAGTTGCTTTGTTCAATTGGTGACCAAAAGGGCACATTTAGGAGCCTTTGATGAAGGCCCAAGGTGGACCAAAGAATGATGAAGAAAGAGAGGAGGATGAGGAAGAAAGAAGGAAAGAAAAGAAAGAAGAAATAATGCCCAAAAGGTGGTCCGACCGGTCAAGACCGGTCGGCCAAACAGTCCCCGACCGGTCTAGACCGGTCGGCCAACATTGAAGCCTTCTACAGAAGCTGATGGAGCAAGGCCAGCCTTGTCCGACCGGTCTTGACCGGTCGGCCATGAAAATTCTGAGTTGCAGATTGCAGACAGCAGGCCATTCCCGTTTCTGACATTTCGGACCAATTTTCTGGGCCGATCTTGATGATATTTGGAAATCCAACACATCCATGTCGAAGAGGAGCTCGACGCCGAACTAACCCAAGTGGTTTCATGTCGATTGGAGTTACGGATTGATCGTGGTGGCCAAAACAATACGAACTGTCCAGAAAGTTCCAGATTCTGCCTACTCTACTCTGGGCAGGTCCAGGTGACTCATAATTGATGATATGAAGAATCTACTTTGACCATCTTCTAGACCACATCCATATATGAATAACCACAAATTTTCAGATTAAAAGGATGTGTGGTTTGATCGTACCGGTTGAAGAAAGATGGACCGTCCAGAAAGATCCAACTGCGCAGAGTTTATAAAAGCCCTAAGTGTTCTAATTTTCGGACCACGTTTTGGGATTTTATTGGACAATCTAATCTATCTATCATGTAGAGGAGGAAGTTTTCTACCAATGTTCAAAATTTGAGATCAATCCGACATTTGTACACTCCGGAACGTTGAAAGCAAGATGACTGGTTCTGAAGGTACCCGAAGTGCGCGATTTTGAGAGGCAGTCGGTGATATGACTGGGGGGCCTATTCAGAGGATAATCTTGAAAATCTAAATCATCTATGAGGAAGATCACATTACAAGGAAGCTATAAATCAATTTTGAAGGCAATCCAACCATTGGTTAAGCCGTACCAAGCGAAACAAATTCTGCTATGTTGCTGTACTATTGCTGCACTATAAAAGGAGGTGCTCGCTTCTATTCCAAGGCAACCAAGGACGTGGGGAGCAAGGAGTTCAAGTCATAGGAGGCTTCCTAGCCTCCTCCAGCTAGTTTTTCTTCCTTTTCTTAGTTCTAGTTTTATTTTTAATATGCTTTTCATTAGCTAATCTCTTAGCTAGAGCTAAGAGGTGAACCTTATAGTTTTCTTAGATTGTTTAATTCGTTTTATTGGTTTTAAGATTGGTTTTCATGATTATGAACTATGGTTTGAAGTTTATACAAGTTGTAAGTAGTTTTTCTTAGTCTTATGATGACTCATGGATGTTTGGGAGAATTACTTAAATTCTTAATTGGTTTGCATTAGTCTAGACCTGTATGATCCAAGGAATTGGAGTACGCTCTAGTACTATGATCTTCATGTGGGGACTTCCTATCAAAGTTCTACTTTTCTGAATTTCTGTAATGTGTATGGACTGTGCATGTGATTTGAATCAAGTTCAAATTGTAATCTAGCCTTGTCTTGTGAAAGGACTTGAGAATGATTATGATTGTGAACTGAACCTTTTGGAATTAGGACTGACCTATGCAATTGAGCATGCTCAGCCTAGCTTGCATTGAGTGAATCTTATGCATTGGACTTACATATAACAGATTGTTTGGTTTAACAGCTCTATCATCCGGCTAGATAGATCTTAATATCGATTCTAGTTGAGAAAGTGAGAAACCATAGCGAATTATGCATCTAAGGAAAGCTATAAGTGGATCCTTGATGCTCTAGTTATCTTTTCATTATCAGATTTTCTATTTTATGTTCAAAATTAATTTCACAGTCCTCTTAAGATTCTAGTTATTAGGATAGTTTGAATTGTTTACTTCCTTCCCTGTAGATCGACCTCGGTCTTACCGAGATTATTACTACATCGCAACCCTACACTTGGGGAATGCGAACAGTCCACAATGTAAAAGATGTGCAAATGAGCAAAACATGAGAGCAATTCTAAAATAAAAGGGAGTGAGGAATGATAGTACTTGAGAGAACAAAAAGTGGAATTCTTCCCCCTTCTAACAAACCTATGAAAAAGTGAACAAAAAAAAAATAAGAAAAACCTAATCCTAACTACTCTATACCTCCATCAGACTAGGGGATTAATTTCGACAACTCGTCCAAAAGCATAAAGTCAAGCAGAATCATTAGATGGATCAAAAGGTTTTGCAATAACGTCATCCAATATCCTGCATTACAATATACATGTGTGTGAGTGATCCAGATAAGCCACTGAAAATTCCAAAAAAGAATTTCAGTGGGTTCATTAATGTTTTCACCACATGTATAAGAGGAGACATCATCATATTTGTCAGAAAAAATATGTCTCTATTCAGATTTTCCTGGGCATTGATTTTACAAGTATGGATTATCCCAGGGTTGGTAGAGGTTGGTATGCATGATCCATAGAGGTGTGGAAATATGAATTGATTTTTCAATATAATAAAGTGTTGTTTCCAAATCCTTCTCTTGGCTAACGTTATATGCCGATACCGACTCAAACGGTGCGACTGTATCCCCTATCACATCAACAGTCTTATGTTCGCTCGCCTCAAGTGTAAGGCTGCGATGTAGTAATAAACCTCGGTAAGACCGAGGTCGATCCATAGCGAATTGGAAACAACTTTCAAACTATTTCAGCAACTCAGTTTTACAAGAAATAGGATTCAATTGAGTAATTAAACTAAAACAGTAACTTAATGGAAAATCAGTAATTTAAAGTACTAAGGCATTCAAGGATCCACTTGTAGTAATCCCATGTCAATCCAATCAATCCAAGTAGAGAACACAACTAGATTTGAAGTCCTATCTCTCATCTAGTTGGAAAATAAAGCATTCCAACACATTCAATTCTACTCAAGCTGAACTTCCAAGTTCTAGTCCCACTCAACACATGTAGGATTTGAAATCATAGCCTTCGGAGTAACAGCCATGCCTATGGACTATGGCTTGCTCAAGGGTTACCATAATTCGAACCTAAACAAACACAATATGATAATCTCAGAGAATTGCAAGGAATCCATGTCCAGAGCACATGAACTCTCATAAAACATCTCAAACTACCAACTTAAGGGACTAAAATAAATAAAAATCCAAACTTGAATTGAAATTACTTGAATTAAACTGAATCAAACATGAAATTAGCTACAAGCTTCACCTCTCAGCCTTAGCTGAGAGATTCTAGCCGAGCATTGTCATACTACAACTAGAACTCATAATAGAAAGCATAAAAACTAGAAAAACCGGAAATTGGAGGGTTGCAGACGCTCCACGACAGCTTCCTTTCTCTAGAACCACGTCCCTTAGCTTCTATGATGCCCTAGGAAGAGCCACTAGGTGTCCTTTTATAGTGTGAAAGCCCCTTGGGTCGGAAACATCCAGAAATTGCGTAAGGTCACGCACTGCGCAGAAAATTTTGGAGCTTCACGGAGAAGCTTTATTACGCAGACGATCGGTCGCACGACCGGTCTGAGCTCCCTGACGACTGGTCGCACGACCGGTCGCAAAACGTCACTTTTTAGTCCAGAGAGTTTTGTCAAAATTTTGATTTAAATTTTAATTCAAGGACCGGTCGCACGACCGGTCTGGGCATCAGGACGACCGGTCGCACGACTGGTCATGAATAGTCCAGTAGCCTCTGTGGAAAAATCTTCTTCTGCAAACAATTGGACCGGTCGGACGATCGGTCCTGGCGATGGACGACCGGTCGCACGACCGGTCTTGGTCTCTGTTTCCTGCTTTCTCTTTTTGCTTCTTTCTTCCTTTCTTCTTATCTCTTTCTACTTTCTTTGGTCCTTCTTCCTTCTTCATCCAATGGCTTCAAATGGCTCTTTTTAGTCTCTAATTGGGTGAATTCCGCTCTCATTCCTGAAATCACAAAACATGCATTAGATAGGCCTTTTAAGCATGAAAACCGTGCATATAATGTGATGTACTGGGCAATGCAATGTATAAATCGGAGGTTCAACACACCCCCCAACCAGCTTTTTGCTAGTCCCGAGCAAAACATGCGTGAAACAATTTCAAACCTCCAAACCCAACTCTCTTTCAGAAACCATGTTTCTATCCATTCCAAGACATACAAGTATAAAATTTGGAGAAACTAGGTGATAGAAATTGCAAACTTAAACTCTCAAAGCATAAGAAGTGTCTACATGAAATTCCCGCTAATTGATTGATAAATAGAAGAACTCGAACAATTTCAGCCCAGTGTGCATAGTGAAAGTTCATCTCATGAGTCTCTGGGATTACCTTCTTCATAGATTAAGTAAACCAAGGATTTTAAGGTGCACAGAGCAACAACAAGCCTATGACAGGAATTTGCCTTACCGTCCTTCCGACGGCTTTCACACTACGTCCCATTTCCGGCTTTGGTTACGGTTCGACCATCCCCCGGTTGGTAATAGGTAGCGCTTTTCGGAATTTTCCACCATTTTTCCTTCATTCCCGATTTCATCCTTTCTTTTCCTTTTCCTTTTGATTTAGATAGGATTTTTAAAAATCCATATCTTTCGTTAATTTCCCATGGACAAGGATGGACAAAATACCCCGGCTTGGTTTCTCAACACCTCTAAATCAAAGTCTAGCTAATCCACAAATCACATAAACCGTTCAACTCATGAAAATCATGTAATGTGAACTGGGTGTAAAAAGTGTTCAAATTTTCTATCAATCACAACAATAGGGGAACTAACATATAAAACCATTATGTTGGGAGAAATTCCAGACTTACAATGTCGCACACTTAGTAACTCCTCTTCCTATACTCCTATCATCTCAAATGCATGGAAATAAGGTTTTCTAAAAGAGTTTTGAAATTTTAGAAAATTCGAAAAAAATTTGCGCATATGAAGCTCGAAATGTTGCAAACTGCTAGATGAGGAATCTCATCTCACCCCCAACCAAATCTTGCATTGTCCTCAATGTAAACAGATATGCAATGAGCATGAACATGAGAGCAATGGTAAAATATGAGAGAGTGAGAACAATAGTACCTGAGAGAGAGATCATGGAAGTCTACAACCCAACAACTAAAACCTACTAAAACAGTAAAACTAAATAAAACTAAACCTACCAATGCTATACCTCCATCAGACTAGGAGATCAATCATCCTGATACACAGGATCATTCAGAGTGATGGATATGTCCTCTGAATCAAATTTCTCAACAAATGGTTTAAGGCGTTGTCCATTAACTTTAAAACAATTACCATTCGCTACATTCTCAATCTCCATAGCCCCATGAGGAAAAACTTCTTTGACAATATATGGGCCAGTCCATCGAGATCGTAATTTTTTCGAAAAAAGATGAAGTTGGGAATGATACAAGAGTACTTTCTGTCCTTCATGGAAAGATTTCCTGAAGATGTGCTTGTCATGAAAGGCCTTCATCTTACTCTTGTAAATTCTCGAGTTCTCATATGCATCATTCCGGATTTCATCAAGCTCATTTAATTGAAGTTTGCGAAGTGAGCTAGCCTTGTCAATGTCAAAATTTAAAGCCCGAATTACCCAATAGGTTTTGTGTTCTATCTCCACAGGCAAGTGGCAAGCTTTCCCATAGACAAGTCTATAAGGGGACATTCCAATGGGTGTCTTGTAGGCGGTATGGTGAGCTCAGAGTGCCTCATCTAATCTTAGGGACCAATCCTTGCGATCCGGTCTCACCGTCTTTTCCAAAATCTGTTTGATTTCCCTATTGGAGATTTCAGCTTGCCCACTTGTCTGTGGGTGGTATGGGGTACTCACTTTATGCCTAATACCGTATTTCTTCATTAAAGCTTCAAAAGGTTTGTTGCAAAAGTGAGAACCACCATCACTAATGATGGCTCGAGGCGTCCCAAATCTAGAGAGTATGTTTTCTTTGAGGAACTTGAGCACCGTACGATGATCGTTGGTTCTACATGGGATAGCCTCTATCCATTTAGACACATAGTCTACGGCAAGCAATATATAGACATGTCCAAATGATGAGGGGAATGGTCCCATGAAATCGATGCCCCAACAGTCAAAGACTTTAAGATGTTGAATTGGGGTGAGAGGCATCATATTTCGACGGGATAATCCTCCTAACTTTTAGCAGCGCTCGCATGCTTTGCAAAACTCATGGGTGTCCTTAAATAGCGTGGGCCAATAAAAACCACACTGCAGAATTTTTGCAGTAGTTTTCTTGGCGGAAAAATGACCCCCACATGCTTGATCATGACAAAAGGAGATGACGGAATTATGTTCATCATCAGGGACACATCGCCTTATAATTTGGTCTGGGCAATATTTAAACAATAGAAGTTCATCCCAGAAAAATCTGCGCACTTCCCTTAGAAATTTACGTTTGTCCTGCGCAGTCCAATGAATCGGCATCGCACTTGTGGAAAGATAATTGGCTATATCAGCGTACCATGGTGGATGCATAGCAACAAAGAGTTGCTCATCAGGGAATGAGTCCTCAATAGGTAACTCGTCAATAGAATTAGGTAGGACCAGGCGGGATAGATGATCCACCGCCACATTTCTACCCCCTTCTTGTCTTTGATCTCCAAGTTGAATTCTTGAAGGAGTAGGATCCATCTAAGCAAACGGCGCTTAGCATCCTTCTTAGAAAGAAGGTGTTTCAGCGCCGCATGATCCGTGTAAACAATAACTTTGGATCCTATTAAGTAAGGCCTGAATTTGTCCAAGGCAAAAATGACAGCTAGGAGCTCTTTCTCCGTAGTCGAATAATTAACTTGGGCGGGATTCAAGGTCCTACTTGTGTAGTAGATAACATGGGGCTTCTTATCCTTCTTTTGGCCTAACACCGCCCCAATAGCATAATCGCTCGCATCGCACATCAACTCAAAAGGAATGGACCAATTTGGTGGTTGCATGATAGGAGCGGTAGTCAACATGTCTTTTAGCTTTGAAAAAACTAATTGACATTCGGCACTCCACTCAATTTGGTTCTCCTTTTGTAGAAGATTACATAAAGGCCTTGAGATATGACTAAAATCCTTTATGAATCTTCTATAGAAACCGGCGTGTCCAAGGAAGGACCGCACATCGCTATGCTTTTGGGTGGTGGTAGATTGGAAATTATGTCAATTTTTGCCCGGTCTACCTCTATTCCATTAGACGAGATGATATGTCCAAGGACTATTCCTCTATGTACCATGAAATGACACTTTTTCCAGTTTAAAACGAGGTTCTTCTCTTCACACCTCATCAAGACCAACTTCAAGTGCTTGAGGCACTCATCAAACGTACAACCAAAAACAGAAAAGTCGTCCATAAATACCTCAAGAAACTCCCCCACCATGTCCGAGAAAATACTCAACATGCATCGTTGGAATGTGGCGGGTGCATTACATAGCCCGAATGACATTCTTCGGTAAGCGAAGGTACCAAACGGGCATGTAAATGTGGTTTTCTCTTGGTCCTCCGGAGCTATCTCAATTTGGTTGTATCCGGAATAGCCATCTAGGAAGCAATAATAGGAATAGCCTGCTAACCTCTCCAAAATTTGATCCATGAATGGGAGAGGGAAGTGGTCTTTCCTAGTAACCGAGTTGAGCTTCCGATAATCAATGCACATACGCCAACCGGTGGTCACCCTAGTCGGTATAAGCTCATTGTTCGCATTTTCTATGATGGTAATACCAGATTTCTTGGGGACAACTTGGGTAGGACTCACCCATTGGCTATCTGAGATGGGGTAGATGATACCCACATCTAATAGCTTTAACACCTCAGCTTTGACAACCTCCATCATGTTTGGATTTAGCCGTCTTTGAGGTTGTCTAGTCGTTTTTGCATTTTCTTCAAGATGTACACGGTGAGTGCAAACCGAAGAATCTATCCCTTTGACATCCACTATTGTCCAACCTATGGCTTCCCTATGTTCTTTGAGTAGCTCAATCAGCTTGAGCTCTTGGTCTTTCTTTAGGTGAGAGGCAATGACAACTAGAAAAGTTCCAAAACAATACGAACTGTCCAGAAAGTTCCAGATTTCGTTGTTCCACTCTGGGCCGGTCCAGGTGGCCCATCATTGATGATATGAAGAATCTACTTTGACCATCTTTTAGACCACATCCATATATGAATAACCAAAAAGTTTCAGATCAAAAGGATGTGTGGTTTGATCGTACCGGTTGAAGAAAGATGGACCATCCAGAAAGATTCAATTGCGCAGAGTTTATAAAAGCCCTAAGTGTTCTAATTTTCAGACCACATTCTGGGATTGTTTTGGACAATCTTATCCATCTATCATGTAGAGGATGAAGTTTTCTACCAATGTTCAAAATTTGGGATCAATCTGACATCTGTACACTCCAAACCGTTGAAAGCAAGATGACTGGTTCTGAAGGTACCCGAAGTGCGCGATTTTGAGAGGCGGTCGGTGATGTGATTGGTGGGCCCATTCAGAGGATAATCTTGGAAATCTAAATCATCTACGAGGAAGATCACATTACAAGAAAGCTATAAATCAATTTTGAAGACAATCCAACCATTGGTTAAGCCGTACCAAGCGAAACAAATTCTGCTATGTTGCCGTACTATTGCTGCACTATAAAAGGAGGTGCTCTCTTCTATTCCAAGGCAAGCAAGGACGTGGGGAGCAAGGAGTTCAAGTCATAGGAGGCTTCCTAGCCTCCTCCAGCTAGTTTTTCTTCCTTTTCTTAGTTCTAGTTTTATTTTTAATATGCTTTTCATTAGCTAATCTCTTAGCTAGAGCTAAGAGGTGAACCTTATAGTTTTCTTAGATTGTTTAATTCGTTTTATTGGTTTTAAAGTTGGAATTCATGATTATGAACTATGGTTTGATGTTTATACAAGCTTTAAGTAGTTTTTCTTAGTCTTATGATGACTCATGGATGTTTGGGAGAATTACTTAAATTCTTAATTGGTTTGCATCAGTCTAGACCTGTATGATCCGAGGAATTGGAGTACGCTCTAGTACTATGATCTTCATGTGGGGACTTCCTACCAAGGTTCTACTTTTCTGAATTTCTGTAATATGTTTGGGTTGTGCATGTGATTTGAATCAAGTTCAAATCATGATCTAGCCTTGTCTTATGACAGGACTTGAGGATGGTTATGATTGTGAACTGAACCTTTTGGAATGGGGAATGACCTATGCAATTGAGCATGCTCAGCTCAGCTTACATTGAGTGAATCCTATGCATTGAACTTACATATGACAGATTGTTTGGTTTAACAGCTCTATCATCCGACTAGATAGATCTTAACATCGATTCTAGTTGAGAAAGTGAGAAACCATAGCGAATTATGCATCTAAGGAGAGCTATAAATGGATCCTTGATGCCCTAGTTATCTTTCCATTATCAGATTTTTCTATTTTATGTTAAAAATCAATTTCACAAACCTCTTTGATTCTAGTTATTAGGATAGTTTGAATTGTTTTACTTCCTTCCCTGTGGATCGACCTCGGTCTTACCGAGTTTATTACTACATCGCAACCCTACACTTGGGGAAGCGAACAAGTTTTTGGCGTCGTTGCCGGGGAAAGAGGTTAAACGGTTCTAATTGTTCTACTAGCTATAGAGTAGTTTTAGTTAGGTAGGATTTTTTTATTTTTATAGAAGTAGATTTTCTGATTTTTTTTTCTAGATTACTAACAATTTTTTGTTTGATTTTGTAGGACATTGTTGCTGACATAGCTCTCACCTTCACGGGTAACATCTCTCCATCTCCCTTTCTTCTTTTTATTTCTCTTCCTAGATTAGGGATTATTTCAACTTCTTATAATTTCATTATGAATGATAGGACGGGTGGATTGTCTAAATACCTTTTGGAAGATGAGAGGTTGAACCAAATAAAAAATCATTATGATTGGAACCATTACAAGCATAAATATCTTTCTATGACTCAATCTACTTCTAATACTCCCCCACATAAGACCTTGCGAGATTACCGGAATGACAACAATGTGCATAACTTTTCGCCAGGTAAGACAATGGGAGAGTATCAAAAAGAGATGAATAATGTTCCACTGATTAGGACAATGTATGATCACTTGTTTGGCTACAAATATCAACAACTATCTAATAGCACAACATATGAAATGCATAATCCTAATAGGTAGGAGCATCAAAATTTCAATTTGGGAGACGAGCCAACCATGGATGCCAACAATTATCCTCAAGAGTTTCTTTCTCATGAGCCACAACCGACACGAACTCTTGAGGATACACTGCGAGAGTTCATGGAAATAACTAAGCAATGCATACAAAACCTCTCGCCATCTCAAAATATTGAACCCAACATTGGGAACACCGAATCAATCCCCAACAATGAGGAGGATGAGGCTATCCAAACCCAACCTTCTCTAGATTTAATGACTAAACTTCTAGAGGATATTGATCTCAGTGATCCCACCATTACCATTGATTATGGTGAATCAACTATCTCTTTTAGCTATTCTGATTTGAATGATGAAGAGATTTCAAGGACGGTTGACGAACCCGAGGAATCTACAAAATCTGAAAGTGATAGTTTGATTGCTTACAATGAGGGTTTGAAGGATGATTGTGAGTCCATGATTTCTTCTTCCAAAGGGCCGAATGTTTTTGAGTCACCGGAAGATATTCTTGCTAGAGAGATGGCCGAAGTCGATATTTTTGAGTCCTTCCACCAACAACACATGCCGGATTCTATTGTGGAAGAACTCCCTTGGGTTGAAAATTCTGCTTCTTTGGATGATGGGGTGGCACAATCTAAAATTTCAAAAGATCAACCAATGCTAGATGATGTGCTTACCACTAAATCTGAAAATTTTTCTTTGGAAGACCTCCCCTCTATAGAGGAGGAATTCCTTACCCTTGAAACAGAATTTCCTCAATCACTTAGGGAGAACGAGGACCCTTCATTCGACTCTCTCGATTTCCTAGAGGAATGCATGACCCACCCCTATGATCTGGATGATGAGATGATTAAGGAGTTGGATAGTTTGTTAGACATGGTGTCGGTGCCTGAAGAACACAATTCCACTGATTTACACTCTTTACCATTATTTGTGGAAACACCGTGCAATTCTGAATTTGTGGAGGAGACAACCCAAACTAAAAAATATTTAATAAATGTCTCTCCACCATCATGGGTTCTTCAACCCATTGAAAATTCTGATTGGGAGGACCCGTTTTTAATCAAGTTCAACCCAATTCAGAACTTGAGGAGATATCTTTTTGCTGCTCTTATCTCCTCCTTACATGCGTGTGGTGCATACTATGATTGGACCTTCATGAAGAAACGCACCCATGTATACATTCGAGCAGGACTTTGGATGGTCCTCATGAGAAACCTATTGAAATTCATGAAGATCTTGCTCAAATTTGATCATGTAGTCGATCAGACTAATCAAAGGTAGGTAGGTAGGTTAGGATTTCTTTCTGCATTTAGGATTGAATAAGTCTCATTGAGACAATGGAAGATGCTAGAATTGATCAACTTGCTACCTCAGGTACTCTCGTTCTCACTCTCCTTTGTTTTATGTCATTGCTCTCATATCATGCATATTGCATATCTTATTACATTGAGGACAATGTAAGATTTTGGTTGGGGGGTGAGATTCCTTAGATGAATCTACTAGCTTTTGTGACATTTCGAGCAATTATGTAGAAAATTTTCGATTTTTTTTAAAAATTCAAAACTCTTTTGGAAAACGTTGTTTCTATGCATTCAAGATGATATGAGTATAAGAGGAGGAGATACGAAGTGAGTGATGTTGCAAGCTTTGAACTTCTCTTAATATAATGGTTTTATATGTGAATTCCCCTATTTATATGATTGATAGAAAATTTGAACACTTTTACACCTAGTTCACATTACACGATTTTCATGATTTGAAAGGATTATGTGATTTTTGGATTGGCTAGACTTAGATTTGAGGTGTTGAGAAACCAAGCCGGGGTACTTTGTCCATCCTTGTCCATGGGAAAATAACGAAAGATATGGATTTCTAAAAATCCTATCTAATGTAAAAGAAAAAGGAAAAGGAAGGATGAAATTGGGAATGATGGAAAAATGGTGGAAAATTCCGATTAGGGCTACCTACTACCAACCGGGGGATGATCTACCCGTAACCAAAGCCGGAAATGGGACGTCGTGTGAAAGCCGTCGGAAGGACGGTAAGACAAATTCCTGTCATAGGCTTGTTGTTGCTCTGTGCATCGTGAAATTCATAGTTTACTGATCTATGAAGAAGATAATCCTGGAAAATCATGAGATGAACATTCACTATGCACACTAGGTTGAATTTGTTCAAGTTCTTCTATTTATCAATCAATCAGCGGGGATTTCATATGAACACTTATTATGTTTTCAGAGTTTAAGGTTTCAACCTCTATCACCTAATTTTTCTGACTTTTACACTTGTGTGTCTTGGGATGTGTAGAAGAATAGTTTCTGAATGAGAGTTGGTTTTTGGAGAATTGAACTTGTTTCACGCATGTTTTGCTCGGGACTAGCAAAATGCTGGTTGGGGGGTGTGTTGAGCTCTTAATTGTGCATATTCTAACCCCAATTCATCACTCATTATGCATGGTTTTCATGATTTAAAGGCTAATCTAATGCATAGTTTTGTGGTTGTAGGAATGAGAGTTGCTTTGTTCAATTGGTGACCAAAAGGGCACATTTAGGAGCCTTTGATGAAGGCCCAAGGTGGACCAAAGAATGATGAAGAAAGAGAGGAGGATGAGGAAGAAAGAAGGAAAGAAAAGAAAGAAGAAATAATGCCCAAAAGGTGGTCCGACCGGTCAAGACCGGTCGGCCAAACAGCCCCCGACCGGTCTAGACCGGTCGGCCAACATTGAAGCCTTCTACAGAAGCTGCTGGAGCAAGGCCAGCCTTGTCCGACCGGTCTTGACCGGTCGGCCATGAAAATTCTGAGTTGCAAATTGCAGACAGCAGGCCATTCCCATTTCTAACTTTTCGGATCAGTTTTCTAGGCCGATCTTGATGATATTTGGAAATCCAACACATCCATGTCGAAGAGGAGCTCGACGCCGAACTAACCTAAGTGGTTTCGTGTCGATCGGAGCTACGGATTGATCGTGGTGGCCAAAACAATACGAACTGTCCAGAAAGTTCCAGATTTCGCTGTTCCACTCTGGGCCGGTCCAGGTGGCCCATCATTGATGATATGAAGAATCTACTTTGACCATATTTTAGACCACATCTATATATGAATAACCAAAAAGTTTCAGATCAAAAGGACGTGTGGTTTGATCGTACCAGTTGAAGAAAGATGGACCATCCAGAAAGATTCAACTGCGCAGAGTTTATAAAAGCCCTAAGTGTTCTAATTTTCGGACCACATTCTGGGATTTTTTGGACAATCTAATCCGTCTATCATGTAGAGGATGAAGTTTTCTACCAATGTTCAAAATTTGGGATCAATCCGACATCTGTACACTCCAGACCGTTGAAAGCAAGATGACTGGTTCTGAAGGTACCCGAAGTGCGCGATTTTGAGAGGCGGTCGGTGATGTGATTGGTGGGCCCATTTAGAGGATAATCTTGGAAATCTAAATCATCTATGAGGAAGATCACATTACAAGAAAGCTATAAATCAATTTTGAAGGCAATCCAACCATTGGTTAAGCCGTACCAAGCGAAACAAATTCTGCTATGTTGCTGTACTATTGCTGCACTATAAAAGGAGGTGCTCTCTTCTATTCCAAGGCAAGCAAGGACGTGGGGAGCAAGGAGTTCAAGTCATAGGAGGCTTCCTAGCCTCCTCCAGCTAATTTTTCTTCCTTTTCTTAGTTCTAGTTTTATTTTTAATATGTTTTTCATTAGCTAATCTCTTAGCTAGAGCTAAGAGGTGAACCTTATAGTTTTCTTAGATTGTTTAATTCGTTTTAGTGGTTTTAAAGTTGGAATTTATGATTATGAACTATGGTTTGAAGTTTATACAAGCTTTAAGTAGTTTTTCTTAGTCTTATGATGACTCATGGATGTTTGGGAGAATTACTTAAATTCTTAATTGGTTTGCATCAGTCTAGACCTGTATGATCCAAGGAATTGGAGTGCACTCTAGTACTATGATCTTCATGTGGGGACTTCCTACCAAGGTTCTACTTTTCTGAATTTCTGTAATATGTTTGGATTGTGCATGTGATTTGAATCAAGTTCAAATCATGATCTAGCCTTGTCTTGTGACAGGACTTGAGGATAGTTATGATTGTGAACTGAACCTTTTGGAATGGGGAATGACCTATGCAATTGAGCATGCTCAGCTCAGCTTACATTGAGTGAATCCTATGCATTGAACTTACATATGACAGATTGTTTGGTTTAACAGCTCTATCATCCGACTAGATAGATCTTAATATCGATTCTAGTTGAGAAAGTGAGAAACCATAGCGAATTATGCATCTAAGGAGAGCTATAAGTGGATCCTTGATGCTCTAGTTATCTTTCCATTATCAGATTTTCTATTTTATGTTAAAAATCAATTTCACAAACCTCTTTGATTCTAGTTATTAGGATAGTTTGAATTGTTTTACTTCCTTCCCTGTGGATCGACCTCGGTCTTACCGAGTTTATTACTACATCGCAACCCTACACTTGGGGAAGCGAACAAGAGACCTATTTATTTTCTTGTTACGGACTGAGCCATGTTTCTTGGACAAGCTGGATGTTATGTCCCATTTTCTTTCGGATTGTCCGGGTTGAGAGACTGTCAGGATTCGAGTGGTGCAACTCTGGGCCTGCGCCTGTTACTGTGAACAGGTGACCGCTGGAATACGCAAACATCGAAATGTTGGTCAGCATAACCTAAAGCCCGCGCCTATTACTGTGAACAGGTGACCTTAGGAAAGCAATCCGCAACTACCTCATCAGCTCAACCGATGGACCCGTTGTCGATGGGTAGGGCATCGACTGTCTTTTTCATAATGGCAATCCATAGCAGGATGTTTCAAGCTTAGTTATAACTCTTTTGTTTGTGATTTCTTGTGATAACCATAGTCCCTTTTGGTTAGTCTTGAGCCTCAATCCGGGTTGAACCGTAATTGTGCAATGAACATAATTGATACAAAGTTCCTATAATCAGTTGTCGAGTAAGGTTGGAGTCTGTTGACTCGTCTTCAGAAGTGATCCCGACCTCGCACCTTTGTTGATAGCTAATACGCAACGAGAGACAAGAAGAGAACTTGTTCACGCGTGCATAAATGTGTAGGGCATTGTAACAAGATAAGGGATCTTCAATGTACGATGAATGTAATTGAATATATGTGATGAATACAATAGAAGGTATGTCATATGAGAATGAATGTACTGTAGGTCCCAAAGACTCTACAATTCTCCGCTTCTCCTCGGTAGCAGGATCGGGCTCGACGCGCTCAGCATCCGCTACGTTTGCGAGGGAGCTTTCGAACGCAGAGATGTGATTGACAACCACGAGCGCATCAGACCCAACTACTCCAACACAAGCTTCCAGCGCTTTCATGCCAGCGCCTAGCATATGCCATTCTTGTGGATCGGCTAACGCCTTCGCAAGGCTAGACAGCAGGCCCTTCAGCACGCTCTGACCAGAACAATTTAAATGTTCAAATGCAGGAATGCCCGACATCATAGCAATGGCGACGCCAGAATCGACGGCAGCTGTAAGAAAGAATGCAAGATAAACAACTGATGCATTAGCAAAAATGGAAGCAAAAACTACAAGTCATAATCTAATGTTGTAAAGTGCGAAGGAGTCGTACCAGGAATGGCAGGAAGATCAACAGCAGGCTCCGAAGGTCCCGCAATGCATGTCCCAGAATCAACAACTGTTTCCAAGGATTCAGCCCGACAGTTCAATAGTCACAACCGGAGACGATGCGACGGAAGTGGTAGAGGCAGGTATTGACTTAATAAGATCTGTAGAAATAAGATAATGATAACAAAATATGGTTAGTATGATTATGCAGGAATCAAAGAAGAAAAGTACAAAGTAGAATCACAATCGCATTTCTTACCTTGTGCTCGCGGAATGTCGGATCCGACTTCGACCGTAGTAGAGCATGACGTATTCACGACCTCCAACTCAACAGGGCAGTCTACTCGCAATGAACAGCCTGATGGAAGGACCGAAGAAGGATCGATGTTCCCCTCACGTATCTCAAGCCCAGGAACGGATCCCTCGGCGTTATCAGCACGAACGGGCAAACAAGGATGGACATCCATCGGTAACCCCACAGTCGATGCTGCAACAGCCTGAGAAACGAAGACTAAAGGCTCGGAAGAAGGTTGGACCCTGACGTTGTCGTAGAGTTGTGCTTCGATCGCTGCCATGGCAACATCGTCAAGATCACCTACACCCCCGACTCCGGCGTCGTTATCATAATAATTCGCGAGGGAATCATCGTTGCTATGATCATTGGCGCGATCCACTCCCCAGTCATCGCCAGAATAATCTACAGGTTCGTCTTCAAGCTGTGACCCCGAACCATCGAGGCACGTCGCTCCCTGACCATCACCGGCTTCAGAACCGCCTTCGGCATTGTCCACCTCGACATCTGCAGGCTCGGACTCACCTCCGTCACGATTATCGATAATTATATCTTCTTCGTCTGAAATCTCCTCTATAGCACCAGACCGAAGCTCACCTTCTTCGCGGCTATCGGCAACATTCGCACCTACCACTATCTCTGGAGTAGTGATCTGCAACGACGGATCCAAACTCCCCCACTTCTTGATATGTAACATTTCTGTCTTTCTTAAGTTTTTCTCAGGTGCTGACAGGCGAACTCTTGGTGTGAGTCTTATCTTGACTCTCAACTGATCTCTCGCGCGGCCCAGTGGATGATCGTCAACGAAATCATCAGAAGGTCTAACTCCTGCCATGCCTTTCGTAGGCTTACCCTCTTCGACAGATGGAGGAGCAGTCTCTGTCGGAGGACGCGAAGATCCGACCCCTTGCTGACGTCTCTGTATAGGGACCCCGAAGCAATACCATCCGTCTAACGCTCCATCTTCTTTCCTACGAGTGATCGGCACGTTCATGGAAGTCAGATGGCTGGTACCAGGAACTCCGACGGCCTCACGCTGCTCACAAAGATAACCAAGACCGTCCTCGGGAACGTCATTCAACCTTGGAGGAGAGAGATAGAGAGGGAAATCGACAGGTTTGGCATCCCGGATGCTCGCATACTGATGCACCCACCATCTCATCCAACCATAAGAAGTCGCGGGACGTCGACTACCGCCAGGCAACACGAACCTCGCGCCAGTTCACGTCAGCAAAAGTTGGTCCCACATCCACTCCCAATGGACAGGACCCGTGCCATATGCTCGTTCTATCCTCGTCACGCTCGGAAGAGTCGATGGAACACCCTGATCGTAGCCGAACTGTCTGGCGAACCTGCTCGGGTAGTAAGGCTCGCGCCGGAACTCCATGCCTTCGCGGAATGGGAGAGAGGCGGTCCGGATTGATATTAGGAATTCTCTGTCAGAAGAGTCAATCGAATCCTCATCATCGACGACTTCGATATCTTCATCAGCAATGGAAGCAGGAAAATGGTAAAAGTCAACTTCATTCTCACTGCAGATCCTTGAAGACACCCATTCTGGCGTCTTAACCACCATCTTGGCCTTCATGAACCTGATAAGAGGTGCTCGGTCCGAAAAGAAGTAGGCGTGAGGCTTCATGCCATATACCCACGGGAAATAAACGCCTAACCAGCCGCAGAAATAATGCCACGAGCAATGGGCAGCGTCCATTCCATCAGCAGGTTTGTCTGGATTACTGGCAACATAACCAAACGCTCTATATATGCAGCAGAGTACAGGTGGCGCTATAGCAAGATGTTGACCACTGGCAAGGGCACCTGCCATAACAAAGCAAGAAACCCTGACGCCATCAGCACTCTTCGAGCTGGGAAGCGCGACTGCGGGCGAGGAAGCCTGTTAGCTCGCAAGTGGGAGACAATACGTTCGGACAAGGAAACTTGCATTCGAACCTTTGTCGTAAAGCCCTTATTCTTTTAACATCAACTTTATATTTTCCGTAGTCGATCCTGAAAGAGAGAAAGGAGAGAGAATTTCACATAAGAAGCTATGCAGGAGAAAAGAGCATACATCATGAGAAGAAAGAAAGAAAGAAGACGTCCCGGGAAGACTTACTTCAAGCCGTGGCTGAAGTAGACTGACCAATCTTCATAGTGTATCTTTGTAATGCAGTCAAATTGTTGCAGTTCATTGAACAACTCCAAACACGCCATGGAATATAGGCCTTCCGATCACCTTCGCGCCTGAAGCTAGACAATTCTTCATCAGAGGGGATATATTCGTGATAATACCCGCCGCGTATGGGCAGGCCCGCCATCATCTTAAGATCCCAGAGGGTTATGCTCATCTCTCCTTGAGGAAGATGGAAAGAGTTGGTAACAGAACTCCAGTAATTTAAGAAGCCCCTGAGAATCGTCGGATCTCGCGAAAGGAAGCCGACAGTCGCCTCGATGGCATAGTAGAGCCCGATCTCCCTCAGCACAGCTTCGTGCCGGATCAGAATCTCCTTCACCCAGGGGATGTAGCTGTCACGACGATTCAGATGCCCTCGGGTACAGGAAGCTCGAAGTCTCCCACATCGCGGACGTGCTCATAGGAAGGAATCTTTGACGCACCGTCTCAAAGAAATGAGTTGGATAAGGTGCATGCGGATCACACGTAGGCATGAGGAAAGTCATTTCCTTAATCTCACCAACCTTTTGTTGCTTCCCAGGGTGGCGGTGAGTAATCTCTCAGGAACTGAAGACCATCTCTCCACTCCATAGAACTGGCTAGGTCTGTGAACATCAGATGGCTCGATGCTCGGAAAAGGTTTACACCTCATGAGAGACTTCTGGTGCAAAATGACTTCGCCATTGTAGGGGTTTGTGATGCAGATGCCACGCTCAGCAGTGATCTTGTTGCTCTCCCATCCAATCTTCATCCTTTCATATTTCAAGTCGAGGAGCTGTGTCAATCGCTCCGCTTGACTGAGCACCTTGATCGGTTGTTTTCCTCGTCCTCCTTTCTTCTTACCTTTCTGACCCGTCAGATTCTCTTCTACATTTTGAACAGGTATATCTTGAGGACCTGCCTCGATGGCACTCACCACACCAGCAAGTTGGGCATACCAATAGACCCACTCTTGTTCTGTTCCCCGCTTTGGAGGTTCAGGCGCTGTCTTGTTGACTGAAGATGCGCACCAGCACTTCATGAGGAAGCTGCCCAATACGCTCCGTGAAATCCTTTATCTCGGGTTCGACCGTAGGAAAGAAGCGAGAGTTACATCTTGGAGGAGGAGGGTTAGAAGGACCTTCAGCTATTCTTTTTTGACCGCGCTTCATCTGCGTCGGACCAGAAGCATGCGACCCAGAGGTTTCACCAGAAGATCCCATTGTCGCTACTGCAATTCACTGCAACGCGTAAACAAAACAACATTAGAGAACAACTCGATACAGACGGGCAAATAGCCTAACGAAATCATATCAAAATCACAAGCACAACATGAAGAGCATGAAAGCAACAAAATCAAGAGCATAGCATATCGATCATCATACGCATTTATAACAAAGCAACTGCCATCATACATGCACGCATACATAGGATCGATGTACACACAAAATCATAGATTGAACCCACAATACATTCATGCATTTAGTCTAAAAGTAGCCTTGACAAGTCCAGGTGCTTATAAGTAGGTACTGGACAGAGTCAGGAAACAGTTTCAGCATCATACATACGCAACTATTCGCACACAGCAACTTTACAGGCAATCAGAACACTATAAGCGGACTCTGGTAGACATACTCTGAACCTGCCTAAAATAGACAGTTGCAAGCTGTGACAGGCCAAAGTAGATAGCCAACTACTAGGCCCAAGGCAATAAGCTCCAATCGTGCTTGAATTTTAAGCGATCTAGCCTCAAACAGCACTGAATTTGACTGAGAAAAGGAGCCGAAATGCCATTTCTTCACCGAGTGCAAAGCAGGGGCTAAAAATGGAAATTTTGGCTAAGTGTTGGGCTGACAATGCGCCCAAGGTGGAGCCCCAGGCGCATGTGGCCCCTCACATGCTCCCAATCTATAAAATTTGAAAATACAATTTCATCACTTAAGGCATCAGGCGCATGTCCAATCTGACATGCGCCCGGCTCAGAAGAAGGGAATGAATGAGGTTGAAATTCAATGTCCCAAGCACATGTGGAAGCACCACATGCGCTCACCTCTGATTCTTGAAGAAAATACAAGTCCGGGCAGTGCCCTGGGCGCATGTCCAGAACCACATGCGCCTGGGACATGCGCCCATTCCATATGGCAATTTGACATGCGCCTGAGGGGAGTTCTCCGTCGAAAAATGGATGGTAGGCCACATGCGCCCACAAGCGGACCACATGCGCCTGTAGCTCGAGGATGAGCTCTCTCACCTTGGGAAAATCAAGTTTTCTGACTCGAAAAATTGAGGAATGACTCAGTGAGTCAACTATTTATACTTGAGCCTAAGGGACCGATGCACTGCACTGGCATGACGTAAGCATCCAGCGCAGCACACCGGGGGGGGCACTTGTTGGGGCTCAAATTTGCACCCATTGTAAAATGACATCCCATGGTCTAGTGGCAATGATTTGGATAAGTTTCAAGGCCGGGAGAGCCCCGAAAATGCCAGCACAACCCTGATCGCTTGGTAGCGACCAAAATCCATAAACAGCATTTCGGAGCGAAACTGGACATGCGCTTCACCGCCAAATGATCCGAAATGTCCTGAAACCCTTAACCTGCAAGTTTCGAAGTCATCCGATGCAATATTTTTGCCCGCGCACCTCGAAATGCGTTTCATCCCCGTTTGGAGCTGACCAAAAAGGGTCCGTAAGCCTACAACTACCATTTTAGAGCGGAACTGGACATGCGCTTCATCGCCAAATGATTCGAAATGTCCTAAAACCCATAACCTGCAAGTTTCAAAGTCATTCGATGCATATTTTTGCCTGCGCACCTCGAAATGCGTTTCGTCCCTACCCGAAACTGACCAAAAAGGGTCCGTAAGCCTACAGCTACCATTTCAGAGCAGAACTGGACATGCGCTTCACCGCCAAATGAGCCAAAATTTCTTAAAACCCTTAACCTGTAAGTTTCGAAGTCATCCGGTGCATATTTTTACCTGCGCACCTCGAAATGCGTTTCATCTCCCGTTTGGAGCTGACTAAAAAAGGGTCCGTAGCCTGCAGCTACCATTTCAGAGTAGAACTGGACATGTGCTTCACTGCCAAATGATCTGGAGCACCCCAAAACCCTTAAATAGCAAGTTTGAAGTCATTAAGATGCGTATTTCCATGCGCACGCTCCCCGGAACAACGTTCCTATACAACGAGCCGACCTGGAGGCTCCAAATTAGGAAGGAAGTACCAAAATTAGCAACATCTGGACTTCCGCACCCCACCCCGTTCATTCAGGAGGTCAATCCTAGCCTAGAAGTGGCTTGGCGACAGTGAGTGCATGTCTAGAAAAGGTAGCTGTCCTTTGGAGGTCCCTCGGCGGAGCTGAAATGCTGAAATTTTCTTAGTGTTGGAATCCTGAAAATCTGGCTAAGTAGTGGGAAAGCGCCGGCAAAGCACATGCGCCTAGCCTCCAACCACATGCGCCTGGCCTCCAACCACATGCGCTTGCACTCTATCAGTGAAAGGAAGTGAATGAAACACTTTTCCGAAAAGCGCCGGGAAATGCGCCGGTAAAGGACATGTGCCCGGATCCACCACATGCGCTTGGCTGCTTTCTACCACATGCACTTGGTTTTGTTGTCTACCACATGCGCCGGGAAATACCCGCCGGGCGGACCCGAACCCGATTATCCCCTATAAATAGTGAAGTCATTTCATTCATCAGCACGAGATCATCCCCCGCCGACCTCAGAGTGATGTAAGCACCACATGCGCTTACTTTCTCTCTCTCGCCGGATGCCTTGGCCAGAGTGGATTCCCTCGCCGAAAACCCTCACCGGAAAGGGATTTCCTCGCCGGAATCCCAAGTTCAGGAAGAAAATCCTGAAATTTTCTAAGTGCTAGGCACATGCGCCGGCATATCCCCCACATGAGCCGGCTTTTTCCTCCACATGCGCCGGCTTTTCTGGCAGAAAAATCCCAAATTTTCGCTAAGTCTGGGAGAGACATGCGCCCACTGCTTAGGTCCAGGCGCATGTGCACCACCACATGCGTCGGGATTGCCTCCCGAACTCCCATTTTTCATGAAAACGAGGCCACATGCGCCCGGGAGATGACCACATGCGCCCGGATGATGACCACATGCGCTTGACAGATGATGCAACACCACATGCGCTTGTAAAATGGCCACATGTGCCTGTACACACTCCCCCATGCGCCTGGACGCTGATGGGAGGGGTGGACCTTCCGTCGCGCTGCCCGCCTTCGTCCGAGATCGGATTTTGATGAAACCGCCTCTCCTAGATGCGTCTCGATCAGTTCTATCCATCCACCAGATCAGATTCTCCAACGGTCAATGATAAGTGGCCCAAATCAGTGTTTTGGTCCAAAATAACCAACACTTAGCCAATTCGGCAGCCCCGAAAATCCTTCCGAAAGAGCCGAAAACGGCAAAAAACGAGCAGAATCGGGCGGAATTGGACCAAGCCCGAGAGGGAAACTTTTCTTCTATATTACATGATACACCATAATCATGCACCGCGATGAGGTTATCCGATCTCAGGACCCTCGAATACCCTAATCGAGTGGTCGGCAGGCCCGCTACTTTGTCATTTTCAGTCATGGGAAGTGCCCTGTTGGCCCGGAAATCGACTTCTGCTAAGCAAATCGAAACGCGATCGCACCGCGATCTTCGTGGACGTAATCCACCCCTGTTCAAAGACGGTCATCGATAATATTCATCGATTTCCCTTATTAGACCACAGACAGGTCCATTATTTAGTCATTTTCAGCCCTGGGAAGTGCCCTGTTGGCCCTGAAATTGACTTCCCCTAAGCAAATCGAAATGCGATCGGACCGCGATCTTCGTGGACGTAATCCACCCCTGTTCAGAGACGGTTATTGATAATACTCTCCGGTCTCTCTAATCAGACCGCAAATAGGTCCACTACTTAGTCATTTTCAGCCCTGGGAAGTGCCCTGTTGGCTTGAGAATCGACTAGTGCCAGTTGAAATCAACCGCGATCTTAAGACGCCGAGGCAAAGCTGAAGTACTCAGGCTATCCAACAGCCGGGTCAAGCATTCACGGAGCACCGATCCCCATTATTCATAAGAAATTGGCATATGTGGGTACCCATTGGACCCTATACTTAGTCACTTACAAGCATCGGAGATAGCCGATCCAGCCCATTGAGTTTGGATCCTCAAAAGATCTTGGCTCGACAAAGCCTATCTGATCCCAAATAGATCACTGAAAATCCTCAGAACAAAGAGTGTTCTCGAAGACGAGTCACCCGACTCCAGAAGAAATACATTTACTTTAATGTACAGAACTCTATTCATCCCGGATAAAGGTCCGAGGCTAAACCTAAGGGGTTATGGTTACCACGAGAAACCACAAACAAAGAGTTCTAACTAAGCTTGAAACATCTTGCTATGGACTGCCACTATGAAAAAGACCGTCGATGCCCTACCCATCGACAACGGGTCCGTCGTTGAGCTGATGAGGTAGTTGTGGATTGCTTTCCTAAGGTCACCCGTCATAAAAATACGGGCACGGGCTTTAGGTTATGCCGACCAACATTTCGAGGTTCGTGCATTCCAGCGGTCACTTGTTCACAGTAACAGGCGCGGGCCCAGAGTTGCACCACTCGATTAAAAACCCTCGTTCGGGAACGTTGCGGAGTGCTTTCCTAAGGTCACCCGTCATAAAAGTACGGGTGCGGGCCTTGGGTCATGCCGACCAACATTCGAGGATCGTGTATTCCAGCGGTCACCTGTTCACAGTAACAGGCGCGGGCCCCGAGTTGCACCACTCGAATCCTGACAGTCTCTCAAGCCGGACAGTCTGAAAGAAAATGGGACATAGACATCTGGCGTGTCTAACAAATGTGGCTCAGTCCATAACAAGAAAACAAAGGTCTACATGACCATGAACTCAAGACCATAATCCCCGGCGGATTAGTCTTTTGCCTTCCAATCAAGGGTGATCAACTGTTGATGTAATTAAAGGCTCGTGACCAGTATCATAGCCTGGAATGTAAAAGATCTTAGAATCTCTGGAATAAAATTCGCCTTGCGATATCTCTCTCTTGTGTACACTTTGTGATTGCTTATGATTGTCTATGAATGTATCTATACTCAGAATTCCTCCAGAATAAAAGAAATACGAAAAAAAGAAAGAAGGACTGCTGACGAGTAGTTCTTATCTTCCCTCTTTTTCTAAGTTCTAACAAACTGGCGACTTTGCTGGGGATTATTCAATACCAGAATCTCTGGTTATTTCTGAATAAATAGACATTCTGCGATAAATCATTTGCAGACACTAATGTGTACATGGGAAAGGTTACCGCAAGGAGAAATGTTCGGCGCCTTCACGGGCGCCAAACTGGCGACTCTCAACGGGAACGTTCTTCCCTTCATCTTTAAGGCAAAATAATTTTGAAGCTTTGCATAGCATGCACGTAGTTTGTACTTGTATGTTTCTGTCTATCCACTGTCAAGCAGTATCGCGATTGGTAAGGTCGCGTCCTCTCTCTTTCCCAAGCACGCGAAATATTCTAATGAGTGTATGACTGTGCAGAGAGAGAGAGAGATAGAGAGAGAGAAAGACAGAAAGAGAAAGACAGAGAAAGAACCAAACAAATGGCATCTACAATGATCTTCTTAGCAGCCGAAGGATTTTACTTCCCCCATCTGGCAGCAACCTCTGAGGCCGGATGGCAGATTGTGCAGAAGCACAAGACCGTCAATAAGACTGAGAACAAGAAGGTTATCCCAGCTGAGACAGAGAGGACAGCAAGGGTGCAGAGCAGAACAAAGAGATAGTGGAAGCCAGTCTACAGGGGTGACGCCCGCGACTCCGGCAGAACTACCGTGTCAGCCAGGCCAGAGTTCTCCTTCGCCGATATCGAATTCCCAGCAATACCGAAGACAACATCGCCAGCGAAGATACCGAATAGATCCGCTGTTCGACAGTCCACTAAGACGATGATGAAGACAATCCCTACTGAAGCTGCCGTGATCAAGACGAGGCTGCAGCGAGCGCAAGTAATGATGGTGCAGGTCACCGAAGGAGAGGTAAGTGAGCGATACCCAGAGCTGCCTCCAATCCAAGAATAGATAGATGAGATTATCCAGGTCCAAGAGGACACGGCCAGAGAGATGAGAGAGATGAAAGAAGCACTGTTGGCTCTAGTTGCCCAGGGGGCAAACAGAAGCCCAGCCGTACCTACTCGACAGTCTGTGGAGGAATGTCAGGGGGCAGCAGGAGAACCAGCCACCGCCGAACCACAAGCTCGCCCGAGAAACGTTGTGTTCGGACGTGTACCGCCAATGCCATCTCAAGCCACGAGAGAAGAACTGTCCTAGACAGTTGCGGACCTGATGCGTCAGGAAAGAGAAAAGGAGAAGAGAGGAAAATATGTATACCGGGTGCCGTACTTACCCGAGGTCCACGATCTCCCATTTCCCAACAATTTCAAGCGTCTAGACTTCCCTAGATTCGATGGCAGAGGATCGCCAGAGGAACACATGGCTCAATTCATGACAATGATGGGCAACCTGTCGACAATTCCCCAGTACTGTATCAGATTGTTCGGCTCGACGCTCACGAGCAAGGCATTCCAGTGGTACATGTCACTACCCGCAGGGTCAGTCAAGTCCTGGGAGCAGATGCAGGACTTGTTCATCTCCAAATTCTTCTCTACCGAGCGATACGTCTCACTGACAGATTTAGCCTTGGTTCGTCAAAGGCAGGGAGAGTCGGTCGAGAAGTTCATCGACAGGTGGGGGACTATAGCAGCACAGTGCCGGGAACTGCCCAGCGAATTTGAGCAGGTCAAGATGTGCATGCAGGCCATGGATGCGATGATCTCATTTGGCTTATCTGGACACAACTTCTCGACGTTTCGAGACCTCGCTACAAAAGCCCACCTGGTGGAAGGAGCCGCGTCCAGAGCGCAGTTCAAGGCAGAGAAGCCCAGGAGAGAAGCCGGAAGGATGATAACCTCTAACTATGTTGAAAAAGGAAAGGGTTCAAATGATAAGAAACGCCCAAATGCCGAACGTAGAGTTGAGGCCAGGCCAATAACCATGACTCAAGACAAAGGCAAGAGTTTTCAAAGGCCACGACATCTCACGGTAGAAGAGCGTAATCGAGCAAACGGACCTTATACCTTCGACATGGAAGATCTGGTTCCGATCATGGAACAGCTGGTCAAAGAGAGGTTAATAAGACTGCCAGAATGCACGCGCCTGGAGGAAGTGATGATGGTCGATCATCCCAGCTACTGCAGGTATCATCGTGTGACCAGCCACAAGACTAAAGACTGCTTCGTCCTAAAAGGCAAGATTCAACGGATGATTAATGATGGCACCATCAATATGAAGGTGGAAGAGGTGAGCCGGAACACTGCGACAGTGGTGTCTGCCCTCCCTGTGCTAGTTCAAATTCCAACGGCGAATCCATTCCCAGAACCGGAAGAGCCATGGACACTTGTGAGCAGCAAGAAGAGGCTAGAGAACAAAAGAAGACTCCTGGAGAAAGAGAGGAAGATGAAGAACAGAATGAGAAGAAAAAATGTTGGACAAGAACAGCCACGTGCACAGCCCATTCAGTGCGCCATGGTCTCAGTGGTCGCTCAACCAGGGGCCAGTGACAAGGACCAAGTCCTAGAGAAAGGAGAAGTCAATGTAGTGGCTCTGCGGTTAGGAAAGCAGGTCGTACAGAGAGAATTTTCGAGGCGACCAAACCCTAGAAGGACGAATGTGGTCATAGGTGAGCCATCAGGGACACCTCGAGAAAAAGAACCGGCAGAAGCAGTCAATGAGCCAGCAGCTGACCAATGAGATCACACTCGAGATAAGGCACCGGTGATTTATGATGTGGTGTCTCATTTGAAGAAGGTTCCGGCCCGACTCAGCATCTACGATGCCCTGTGCCTTTCGAAGAAATATCGAGAAATGTTGCTCAACGCATTGCTCGATCAAGAAGCCCGTGAGGTCATGATAGCAGAGATCGAGTCAGAAATGGAAGGAATGAAGATAACGGGAACTGGGGATCGACCCGCAGAACAGGTCATGCAGATCGATCGATCGTCCATGATCACATTCTCTGAAGAAGACAGAACAATTAGCTTGACAGACCACAACAGCCCGTTGATGGTGACAGGTCTCATCCGAGACATAGAGATCCGAAGATGCATGCTGGATGACGGATCCACTGTGAATATTATGTCTATGAAGACATTGCAGCAGTTGGGTTTCAGACAGACAGCACTTCGCCCAAGCGCCATGGTTATCCAAGGGTTCAATCAGGACGGCCAGCGTGTCCTAAGGGTCCATTACTGTCATGCTAGAGATAGAAGAATTGAGCACCAAAGTCACCTGTCAGGTGATCGATGCGATGACGACATACAATATCTTGTTGGTACCACCGTGGCTTCATCAATACGGCATTATTCCCTCGACATACCATCAATGCTTCAAATACAATAGGGATGGCGTCCAGTATAGAGTGGCGGCAGGACCCGAGGCCGTACTCCGTCACTGAATCTTTCCTAGCAGATGCACAATACTATCAGGAGAGCGAGGAGGCCGAGACCGCCAGAAAAGCCAACGAACCGACAAAGGTGGCACAGGGGGCAGAACCCCAGGGCGAGAATCCAAGACAAGCGGACGAAGCTCCGCGAGTGGTCGCTGTAGCGACAAGGGCTCACGGAGGAAATCCGTTGCAAAGGAAGAAGTTTTACCTGATCCCAAAGCACCTCCGGAAGGAAGGGCAGTCAGTGTTGAAACAGATGACAAGCCAACAGATGAGCGAGTTGCAGTCCAGCTTCAATATGCCGGTGCCAAAGGTTGAGAGGATTCGTCCCTTCCCTAAAGCTCCGAGCCAGTTCTGCGTGCCGCCGACAATGGGAGCCAGGCATGAGATAAGGTTTCAGGCCGGACTCTGCAACCCATTGCAGATCGAAGAGAACACGAAGAGAATACCAGTAGAGACACCGCCCATTGAAGAAGAAAGATATAGCAAGGCCAGTAGAAACATCATGAGGAACATGGGGTTCATCCGTTCAGAACCGCCATCTCGGAAAGGCATGCTAGCACCCGTCGAAGTAAAGACGAAGGTATACAGAGGAAAAGAAGCCCTGGGGGCAGGATGTGAGATCAGGCATATTAACATGGTGACAATTAGTCCCGTGGAAGAGGTGAGGCCCGCTGGACCGAATGAAGTCATACAACCGAGTGCCGCTCCAGAGCAGATCGAAGATGGGGGTCAGCCCACGATAGATGAGCTACAAGAAGTCAATCTGGGGACCATCGAAGAGCCGAGGAATACTTATATCAGTAAGAACATTCCAGAAGAAGAGAGGGAGAGCTACATTCAACTCCTGAAAGAGAACAGAGACGTGTTCGCATGGACCTATTCTGAAATGCCAGGACTTAACCCGGCAATCGCGATGCACAGGTTGAATATCGCGAAGGAGAAGAGGTCAGTTAAGCAGCCACAGAGACGCTTCCATCCCGACATCGTCCCGAAGATAGAGGAAGAGGTGAAGAAGCTCCTTCAGGCCGGGTTTATCAGGGAAGTTCAATATCCCAAATGGATCTCGAACATAGTACCTGTAAAGAAGAAGAGCGGCCAGATCCGGGTGTGCGTTGATTTCCGCAACTTGAACGAGGCTTGTCCCAAAGTTGACTTTCCTCTACCCATCCCGGAGCTTCTGATCGATAGTACATCAGCATATACGATGATGTCCTTTATGGACGGCTACTCAGGGTATAATCAGATCCGAATGGCTCCAGAAGATGAAGAGTCCACTGCCTTCCGCACATCTCTCGGGATATTCTGTTACCGGGTGATGCCGTTTGGGCTGAAAAATGCAGGCGCCACGTATCAGAGAGCGATGCAGGTAATCTTCCAAGACATGATGCACAAGCATGTGGAATGCTATGTCGATGACCTGGTAGTGAGGTCCGACGGACATTAGCAGCATCGTGAACATTTGAAGTTAGTATTCCAGAGGTTGAGGAAGAAGAGCCTCCGCATGAACCCGTTGAAGTGCGCCTTTGGGGTATCCTCCGGAAAATTCTTTGGCTTTGTGATCAGGCATCGGGGAATCGAGATTGACCCCGCAAAGATCAAGGTGATCCGAGAAATGCCTCCTCTGAAGAATTTGAAAGAGCGAAAGAGCTTCCAAGGGAGAGTCGCTTACTTGCGGCGGTTCATCTCGAACCCGTCAGGTCGCTGCCAGCCTTTCTCTCGGCTGAACAAGAAAGACGTCCACTTTGAGTGGGACGAAGCGTGCCAGAAAGCCTTCGATTCCCTTAAAGAGTTACTCGGGAAAGCTCCAGTTCTCGCAGCGCCAATCGAGGGAAAGCCTCTGATACTGTATGTAGCAGTGGGAGAGAACTCACTGGGGGCACTGCTCACCCAGAAGAATGAAGAAGGAAAAGAGAATGCTCTGTATTATTTGAGCCCGCACGCTCGTCGGCGCTGAGTTTAATTACTCACCGATTGAGAAGATATGCCTGGCCTTAATATTCGCTGTGAAGAAGTTGAGGCATTACTGTCTGTCATATCAGATTACATTGATCTCCAGAGCAGATCCTATCAAGTTCCTGATGAACCGACCTATGTTGTCTGGGCGTTTAGCCAAATGGGCCCTACTGCTATCCTAGTTCGACATCACGTATCTGCCGTCTCGAGCTGTTAAAGGGCAGGCAATAGCTGCTTTTCTAGCAGCTCACCCAATACCGGATAACATGGAAATGGAATGTGATCTTCCCGACGACCAGGCCATGATGGTAAGGGTCTTGAAGCAGTGGCGGATGTATTTCGACGAAGCCTCCAGAGCTGCAGGATCAGGGGCCGGTGTGATCTTCATCAGTCCTCAAGGCGACTTGTTGCCCTACTCATTCACAATAGTGCCGTCGTGCACAAACAACGAGGCAGAGTATCAGGCCCTCATCATTGGGTTACAGTTGGCACGAGACATGCGAATCCGATCACTGCAGGTATACGGTGATTCTCGGTTAGTTGTGGGACAGCTTATGACGGAATATGAAGTCCGCAAGCCGGAGCTGTCATCTCTTTGCCATCAGGCCCGAGCCCTATTTGATCATTTTCGGGACAGTACAGTGTCGCATGTCCCAAGAGCTGAAAATTCTCAAGCAGACGCATTGGCTAACCTGGCCGCGGCTCTCGCGCACCCAGGGGGCAGCCCACTTCAAGTCACCATAGAAGAAAGGAGAATATTACCATCCCTCACAGCGGCCGAGAATGTCATAAGTGCAAGTCCCATACATTGCTTTGAGATCACAGAAGAGGAAGATTGGAGGAGACCATTCTCGATTACTTGAAGTATGGGTTCTTACCCGAGGATCCGCGGATGCGCACTCAAGTCAGAAGGCGTGCCAGCTCGTTCGTCCTCTTAGAAGAGGTACTGTATCGACGCTCCAGCGATGGAACGCTGTTGAGTGCCTGGCCCGAAGAAGACATTCATGATACGCTGAGAGAGGCGCACGGAGGAGAATGTGGTGCCCATCAAGGCGGACGAAACATACATCATCGAGTGCGGCACATGGGCTATTATTGGCCCACCATGGTGAAAGATGCGATGGACTACGTCAGAAAATGCCATCAGTGTCAGATACATGTTGACATCATACATATACCTCCAGAAGAGCTGCATCAGTCAGTGATGTCTTGGCCTTTTGCGGCCTGGGGAATGGATGTGATAGGCCCCATTAGCCCCTCTTCCTCTTAAGGGCACCAGTACATACTGGCGGCAACAGATTACTTCTCTAAGTGGGCTGAGGCTGTGGCCCTGAAGAACGTGAAAGCTAAACAAGTGGAGGGTTTCATCCGGAACGCCATCATCTACCGACATGGTATTCCAGATCGGATCGTCACGGATAACGGCACGCCCTTCCGAAATGCTGTGATCGACAAGCTGTGTGCCAATTTCAAAATCAAGCATTGATACTCAACACCCTATTATCCTCCTGCAAACGGGCTTGCTGAGGCATTCAATAAAACCATCGTGAAGATTTTGAAGAAAACGGTGGCAGAGAATAAGAAAGATTGGGACAAACGGTTACCTGAAGCACTTTGGGCATATCGTACTACACACCGCACAGCAACACGGGCTACTCCCTATTCACTAGTATACGGCACGGAGGCCATCATCCCGATGGAAGTTCAGGTCGAGTCCCTGCGAGTAGCACTTTGGAACTCCTTGACAGATGAACGTAATGCTGAGCTCAGGATGGTCGAGCTCGATGCCTTGGACGAGAAGAGGCTCACGGCACAACAACGACTAGAGATGTACCATAAGCATATCTCAACAGCGTATGACAAGCGAGTCAGGGGTAGATCCTTCAAGAAGGGTGACTTGGTACTCGTAATGAAGCGACCGACAGCCGCGCAGACTACAAATAGCAAGTTTGACCCTAAGTGGGACCCGATATGCATCATAGAAGAAGTTTACTCCAACGGGGCCTACCGTTTAGTGAATTTCGACGGTGGCGGAGCCGATTTTGCAATTAATGGCCGGTTTCTGAAGAAATATTACCCCTAACAGTCCACCTGTTACTTTCCTTTACATAAATAGGAGAAATGTAAACTCCCCAAGAGAGGGAATGTAATAAGTAAGGATAGAAACGGAGAATGAAATGGAGTAGAATACAGTAGATAAGCCTGTAGTTACAAAAGCTAATCAGTTACTTCGTATTCTTGCAGGTCTTCCTTGCCCTTGCTATGGAGAAATAACCAAGGACCATTCGTCTACGACACGAGCATATCCCGAGTTCAGAAACCCTGGACACTTCCGAAATCGACGACAAAGGGAAGTGTTACTCTTTTCATTTCATTCTACATTCATCACTTACTAGAACTGTGATTATTATTGTTATTATTGTAGACCATTCTAACACACATCACACAAACATAACACGATAGAAAAAATAATTGCTATTGTCATTTCATTTAACAAAAGTTTGGTTGACATCTTTTCGACGCCATATACATGAATGGTTAGAAGGTAAGTATCTCTTACACTAACTACAAAATTTTCTAAAGGTAAGATCCTACGATCATTTCTATACATTTGAAGTCAAGAAGGAGAGCATCGGGAGCGAAAGATCAAAGCTTCTCCAAACATCCCGATATCAGCCTGATCACGGCCACCCTGGCAGTTTCCATCGCTGACATTGCTGCAGATAACACCTCCGCAGGATCAGGAACATGTTGAAGTTCAGCAGTCAAATCCTCCAACTGCTTGCGCGCTGCTTCGCCCTCACTCTCGAGCCGTGTGACCGTTATCTGACCTTGAGTAACTACTGACTCGAGACGGGCAGCTTCGAAGCTCACGGCGATCTTCTCCGTTTGCAGACGCTCAATCTCAGCGTCGATTTCAGCTATACGACCCAAGCACCCTTCATACTGTATCTTATTATTTTGTAGGGATTCTCGTGTGTTTGCCGTAGAATGCGCGTGACGTTCCACTGCAGGTCCCAAAGACTCTACAATTCTCCGCTTCTCCTCGGTAGCAGGATCGGGCTCGACGCGCTCAGCAGCCGCTACGTTTGCAAGGGAACTTTTGAACGCAGAGATGTGATTGACAACCACGAGCGCATCAGACCCAACTACTCCAACACAAGCTTCCAGCGCTTTCATGCCAGCGCCTAGCATATGCCATTCTTGTGGATCGGCCAACGCCTTTGCAAGGCTAGACAGCAAGCCCTTCAGCACGCTCTGACCAGAACAATCTAAATGTTCAAATGCAGGAATGTCCGACATCATAGCAATGGCGACGCCAGAATCGACGGCAGATGCAAGACAAACAACTGATGCGTTAGCAAAAATGGAAGCAGAAACTACAAGTCATAATCTAATGTAAAGTGCGAAGGAGTCGTACCAGGAATGGCAGGAAGATCAACAGCAGGCTCCGAAGGTCCCGCAATGCATGTCCCAGAATCAACAACTGTTTCCAAAGCTTCGCCCGACAGTTCAATAGTCACAACCGGAGACGATGCGACGGAAGTGGCAGAGGCAGGTATTGACTCAATAAGATCTGTAGAAATAAGATAATGATAACAAAATATGGTTAGTATGATTATGCAGGAATCAAAGAAGAAAAGTACAAAGCAGAACCACAATCGCATTTCTTACCTTGTGCTCGCGGAATGTCGGATCCGACTTCAACCGTAGTAGAGCATGACGTATTCACGACCTCCAACTCAACAGGGCAGTCTACTCGCAAAGAACAGCCTGATGGAAGGACCGAAGAAGGATCGATGTTCCCCTCATGTATCTGAAGCCCAGGAACGGATCCCTCGGCGTTATCAGCACGAACGGGCAAACAAGGATGGACATCCGTCGGTAACCCCACAGTCGATGCTACAACAGCCTGAGAAATGAAGACTAAAGGCTCGGAAGAAGGTTGGACCCTGACGTTGTCGTAGAGTTGTGCTTCGATCGCTGCCATGGCAACATCGTCAAGATCACCTACACCCCCGACTCCAGCGTCGTTACCATAATAATTCGCGAGGGAATCATCGTTGCTATGATCATTGGCGCGATCCACTCCCCAGTCATCGCCAGAATAATCTACAGGTTCATCTTCAAGCTGTGACCCCGAACCATCGAGGCACGTCGCTCCCTGACCATCACCGGCTTCAGAACCGCCTTCGGCATTATCCACCTCGACATCTGTAGGCTTGGACTCACCTCCGTCACGATTATCGATTATTATATCTTCTTCGTCTGTAATCTCCTCTGTAGCACCAGACCGAAGCTCACCTTCTTCGCGGCTAAAGGCAACAGTCGCACCTACCACTATCTCTGGAGTAGTGATCTGCAACGACGGATCCAAACTCCCCCACTTCTTGATATGTAACATTTCTACCTTTCTTAAGCTTTTCTCAGGTGCTGACAGGCGAACTCTTGGTGTGAGTCTTATCTTGACTCTCAACTGATCTCTTGCGCGGCCCGGTGGAAGATCGTCAATGAAATCATCAGAAGGTCTAACTCCTGCCATGCCTTCCGTAGGCTCACCCTCTTCGACAGATGGAGGAGCAGTCTCTGCCGGAGGACGCGAAGATCCGACCCCTTGCTGACGTCTCTGTATAGGGACCCCAAAGCAATACCATCCATCTAACGCTCCATCTTCTTTCCTACGAGTGATCGGCACGTTCAAGGAAGTCAGATGGCTGGTACCAGGAACTCCGACGGCCTCACGCTGCTCACAAAGATAACTAAGATCGTCCTCGGGAACGTCATTCAACCTTAGAGGAGAGAGATAGAGAGGGAAATCGACAGGTTTGGCATCCCAGATGCGCGCATACTGATGCACCCACCATCTCATCCAACCATAAGAAGTCGCGGGACGTTGACTACCGCCAGGCAACACGAACCTCGCGCCAGTTCGCGTCAGCAAAAGTTGGTCCCACATCCACTCCCAATGGACAGGACCCGTGCCATATGCTCGTTCTATCCTCATCACGCTCGGAATAGTCGATGGAACACCCTGATCGTAGCCGAACTGTCTGGTGAACCTGCTCGGGTAGTAAGGCTCGCGCCGGAACTCCATGCCTTCGCGGAATGGGAGAGAGGCGGTCCGGATTGATATTAGGAATTCTCTGTCAGAAGAGTCAACCGAATCCTCATCATCGACGACTTCGATATCTTCATCAGCAATGGAAGCAGGAAAATGGTAAAAGTCAACTTCATTCTCACTGCAGATCCTTGAAGACACCCATTCTGGTGTCTTAAGCACCATCTTGGCCTTCATGAACCTGATAAGAGGCACTCGGTCCGGAAAGAAGTAGGCGTGAGGCTTCATGCCATATACCCACTGGAAATAAACGCCTAACCAACCGCAGAAATAATGCCACGGGCAATGGGCAGCGTCCATTCCATCAGCAGGTTTGTCCGGATTACTGGCAACATAACCAAACGCTCTATATATGCTGCAGAGTACAGGTGGCGCTATAGCAAGACGTTGACCACTGGCAAGGGCACCTGCCATAACAAAGCAAGAAACCTTGACGCCATCAACACTCTTCGAGCTGGGAAGCGCGACTGCGGGCGAGGAAGCCTGCTAGCTCACAAGTGGGAGACAATACGTTCGGGCAAGGAAATTTGCATTCGAACCTTTGTCGTAAAGCCCTTATTCTTTTAACATCAACTTTATATTTTCCGTAGTCGATCCTGAAAGAGAGAAAGGAGAGAGAATTTCACATAAGAAGCTATGCAGGAGAAAAGAGAATACATCATGAGAAGAAAGAAAGAAAGAAGACGTCCCGGGAAGACTTACTTCAAGCCGTGGCTGAAGTAGACTGACCAATCTTCATAGTGTATCTTTGTAATGCAGTCAAATTGTTGCAGTTCATTGAACAACTCCAAACACGCCTTGGAATGATAGGCCTTCCGATCACCTTCGCGCCTGAAGCCAAACAATTCTTCATCAGAGGGGATATATTCGTGATAATACCCGCCGCATATGGCAGGCCCGCCATCATCTTAAGATCCCAGAGGGTTATGCTCATCTCTCCTTGAGGAAGATGGAAAGAGTTGGTAACAGAACTCCAGTAATTTAAGAAGCCCCTGAGAATTGTCGGATCTCGCGGAAAGAAGCCGACAGTCGCCTCGATGGCATAGTAGAGCCCGATCTCCCTCAGCACAGCTTCTTGCCGGATCAGAATCTCCTTCACCCAGGGGATGTAGCTGTCACGACGATTCAGATGCCCTCCGGTACGGAAGCTCGAAGTCTCCCACATCGCGGACGTGCTCATAGGAAGGAATCTTTGACGCACCGTCTCAAAGAAATGAGTCGGATAAGGTGCATGCGGATCACACGTAGGCATGAGGAAAGTCATTTCCTTAATCTCACCAACCTTTTGTTGCTTCCCGTTGCTTCCCAGGGTGGCGGTGAGTAATCTTTCAGGAACTGAAGACCATCTCTCCACTCCATAGAACTAGTTAGGTCTGCGAACATCAGATGGCTCGATGCTCGGAAAAGGTTTACACCTCATGAGAGACTTCTGGTGCAAAATGACTTCGCCATTGTAGGGGTTCGTGATGCAGATGGCACACTCAGCAGTGATCTTGTTGCTCTCCCATCCAATCTTCATCCTTTCATATTTCAAGTCGAGGAGCTGTGTCAATCGCTCCGCTTGACTGAGCGCCTTGATCGGTTGTTTTCCTCGTCCTCCTTTCTTCTTACCTTTCTGACCCGTCAGATTCTCTTCTACATTTTGAACAGGTATATCTTGAGGACCTGCCTCGATGGCACTCACCACACCAGCAAGTTGGGAATACCAATAGACCCACTCTTGTTCTGTTCCCCGCTTTGGAGGTTCAGGCGCTGTCTTGTTGACGAAGATGCGCACCAGCACTTCATGAGGAAGCTGCCCAATACGCTCCGTGAAATCCTTTATCTCGGGTTCGACCGTAGGAAAGAAGCGAGAGTTACGTCTTGGAGGAGGAGGGTTAGAAGGACCTTTAGCTATTCTTTTTTTACCGCGCTTCATCGGCGTCGGACCAGAAGCATGCGACCCAGAGGTTTCACCAGAAGATCCCATTGTCGCTACTGCAATCACTGCAACGCGTAAACAAAACAACATTAGAGAACAACTCGATACACACGGGCAAATAGCCTAACGAAATCATATCACAAACACAAGCACAACATGAAGAGCATGAAAGCAACAAAATCAAGAGCATAGCATATCGATCATCATACGCATTTCATAACAAAGCAACTGCCATCATACATGCACGCATACATAGGATCGATGCACACACAAAATCATAGATTGAACCCACAATACATTCATGCATTTAGTCTAAAAGTAGCCTTGACAAGTCCAGGTGCTTATAAGTAGGTACTGGACAGAGTCAGGAAACAGTTTCAGTATCATACATACGCAACTATTCGCACACAGCAACTTTATAGGCAATCAGAACATTATAAGCGCACTCTGGCAGACATACTCTGAACCTGCCTAAAATAGACAGTTGCAAGCTGTGACAGGCCAAAGTAGGCAGCCAACTACAGGCCCAAGGCAATAAGCTCCAATCGTGCTTGAATTTTAAGTGAGGATGAGCTCTCTCACCTTGGGAAAATTAAGTTTTCTGACTCAAAAAATTGAGGAATGACTCAGTGAGTCAACTAGAATTAAAGGTTAAAGGTTATGGGCATTCCAGATCATTTTTCGGCCATCCGCATGTCCGATTCCGCTCTGAAATGACATTTATAGGTTTTGGTCACGAGCACACATGTTAGGGTTGCACTGGCGTTTGATCACATTTTTCGAGTGTTTCTCGATCTCGGAATCAATCTGAATTATCGTAGATGAACTGATGGATGCCGTTTTATAATGGGTGTAAATTTGAGCCCCAACAAGTGAAATTGGGTCGGGTAGTCTAACACGACACCCTATGCATACACGTGCGAAAGCTTAAGGAGCAACTAGAATTATGGCTAAGTCTTAGAGGGAGGTGATTAGGACCTTTTTTTAAAATCTTTTCGCCTACTTAAAAAATTTATCTAATTAAACTACGTAAGCGATTAACACTTCGGCTTCCAAGCCTTAGTGGGTCCAATCAATAGATTAGCATATGATGAAAGCAATTAACATCCTAGTCTAAGTAAGCATAGATCAATAAATGATTAAACTAATGAAGAATCTAATCTATGCAACTCAAGTAGACTTAAATGAGGATGGATCAATTAAGCTCAAGTCTACTCAAGGAGTGAAAGTATATCTTGTGTGTGTGTGGATGTGCCTATCAAGTGCCTAGCATACATTCCTAAGTAAGCATTCATAATTAACCAATTAAACACAATGCATAAAGTGCTCAAGAACAATCATAAACACAAGGATATATAGTGGTTCGACTACTTGTCTACTCCACTCCCGGTTCAAGTATTCAACCCCTTTGAGCACACTAGCATTCACTGGGGAGTTTAAATCCGGTTCCTCCCAACCAAGGTGTTTTAATTCAGATCCACCCAACCGGAGAGTTTACAGGTTCCTCCCAACCTACACGTTCACACCCGTGTTAGTGGCTCCCCCTTGGAGACTTTGTTTAGGCCGACTAATGTTGAGCTCATAATTGTGCATATTCTAACCCCAATTCATCACTCATTGTGCATGATATACATGTTTAAAGGACCAACTTAATACATGATGTGTGATTGTAGGAATAAGATGGAGAGTTCACCATTTGAAGGCTAATTGTAGCTTCTTACAAGTATTGAAGACTATAGGATGAAGCAGGAAGAAGGATCAAGGAAAGACAAGCAAGGAGAGAAGAGAAAATAAGAAAGAAAGAAAGAAATAGAGAGAAAAAGAGGCCAGACCGGTCGGCTGACCGGTCGGCCACCCTCTTTGATACACTCTATATGATGGATAGCTTGGTCCGACCGGTCATAACCGGTCGGCCATAGTCGTTGGAAGAAGAATATACAAGCCCGACCGGTCATGACCGGTCGGGCATAGTTGCTGGAATCATCAGGAACGCAGCCGACCGGTCATGACCGGTCGGCCATGGTTGCTGAGACCCTGCTGAAGACCTCCGACCGGTCATGACCGGTCGGACAACGTTGCTGGAAGAACTGTCTATTGAGGCCGACCGGTCCAGACCGGTCAGCCATGCGTAATTGCCACTTTCTATTCCTGGAACTCCGATTTCTTCTGCGCAATAGCGTAAGATTACGCAAATTCTGGAACGTTCCTACGTATTGGACTCCTCCAAGCTATAAAAGGGCTTCATCCCTTCATACCAAGGGGGGCTACGACGTGGAGATTGCTGAGGAGACGGATTCTACTTCAGATTTCCTGTTTTAGTTGGTTTTTCTATGTTTTTAGAGGCTTTTAGTTCAAGGATGTTAGAGATGAACTAAACCCTCTTAGCTAGGGCTAAGAGGGGAAGCTCTTGATTCGTTTTTGATGGATTAATGCAACCTAAGTTTCCTTTTGTGTTTTAATTGATGAATTTTAGTTCAATTTGAGTTTGATTCGAGTACTATGTTGGTTTCTACTTTGATCTCTTGATGACTCCGGGCTCATGTGATTCTTAGTGATTCTAAGCATAGTATCTTAGCTTTTGAGCATTGTCATGCATGTGTAATGCATTGATCTACCATCGACTCCGGGCATGGTAGACGCTTTGATTGCCTTGTATGCAATGGCCTGATTTTCATGTGGGAACTCATGCAACTGAAATTCTTATCTTTTATGTATGATCTATAATATGTGTTTAGTGATTGATTTTGATTTAAATAGAGTTCAAATCATGAGTTGTAATCAGGTCTAGTGACAGGACTTGGTGAAGGCTATGGTTATGAATCTCAACTAGATTGGAAAGAGGCTTGGCCTATACAATTGAGTGTGCCCAAGGTCTGAGCATGGTTGTGGGAATCAAATCAGTTAATAAGCACCTATTTCAGACAACTGTGTTTAATTGCTCTATATTCCGATCGGATAGAGATGGAAATCTGATTCTGATTGAGTTATATGAGACCTAGTTGTGTTAATGCATTGAAATGTATCAAGAGTGGATCCTTGGCGCTCTAGTGACTTTTTAGATTGAATTTACCTTAACCATTCACTGTTTAAACTCAAATCACTGTTTGTTTAGTTTTAGTTCTTAATAGAGTCTTAATTACTAGTTGTTTTAGTTAAATTCTGAAGATACTCATACATAAATCTCTGTGGGAACGATACTCGGTCTTTCTGAATTATTACTACTTCGCAACCCTACACTTGGGGAGCGAACAAGTTTTTGGCGCCGCTGCCGGGGATTTCTATGCGATATTTTTAGAATTTTCTGAAATAACTTTTAGTTGAGATTGTGTTAAGATAGATTTAGGATTTGTTTTGCTTTTTAGAGTAGGTTTTCTTCTAATTACTAACTTAGTTTGTTTTGATTTTTGCAGGATTCTAACCTAGGACTAATCCAGGGATTTTTAGGAAGTTGAAGAAGAAGAAGGCATCTTAAGTCACAAATCAGGTTTTATCATTCTAACCTTACTCTTCTTCTCCTCCTACTCATTCCTATCATATTCATCTATTGTAGAGTGGGTGGGGAGTTCTTTGAACCCCTATTGACCAGGAGAAATCGGTCTCTATCCTTGCTTCTGGCTCAGCCATAGCAAGACACCCTGTGCTTAAGTTTTAGAGAGGAGTAAAGGAAGGAAGGAAGAATTCTTTTTCCTTTTTATTCATTCTTTTTGGTTGCATGCCACATTGGGCTAGGACTTATAATAACCGACTTGTAAGGGACGGAGTAGTTGTTGAAGGGATTGATAGAGAGCCTCGTGCTAGAAAACTTCAGAATTTTCCTGAAATCACTAGAAATATGGCTGCTAATCAACCTAACCCAGTCCGAAATCAAACTGAAACAGGGGAGAATGTGGTTGAGGATGTTCCTCGACCAAGGACTTTACGTGATTTCTTGCAACCTGTAAGAACGAGCACTCCCTCATGCATAATTTTTCCACAGAATGCAGGGAATGTGGATTTGAAACCGGGAGTTATCAATCTTCTCCCTAAATTCCATGGTTTAGACAGTGAAAGTGCCTATCAACACCTTAGGGAGTTTGATGAGGTAATCACCACCATGCACTTTGCAAACGTAACGGAAGATGTGGTGAGACTTAAATTCTTCCCTTTCACCCTTAAAGATAAAGCTAAGGGTTGGCTTTATGCATTGAGGCCAAGATCAATTGGTGCATGGACTGATATGCACAGAGAATTTATTAAAAAATTCTTCCCTACTCACAAAACGAACATGCTTAAGCGCCTTATCATGAACTTTGCCCAAAAGGAAGATGAAACCTTTTTCCAATGTTGGGAGAGGTTTAAGGACCTATTAAACACGTGTCCACATCATGGCTATGAAATTTGGCGGGTTATAAGTTTTTTCTATGAAGGACTGACCCCACCCATGCGCCAATTTGTAGAGATGATGTGTAATGGGGAGTTCATGAGTAAGGAAGCTGATGAAGCATGGGATTATTTGGAAGAATTGGCTGAGAGTGCACAGTCTTGGGACACATCTAAACCAACAAGTTCCAAGACTGGCCAACAAAAGGAAAAGGGAGGAATATATGTCTTATCAGAAGAAGATAGTATAAGTGCACGGTTGGCTAGCCTTACAAGAAAGGTCGAAGCCATGGAATTAAGGAAAGGAGAAACAATCAACTCCATTGACGTTGAAACTGTTTGTGGAATTTGTGCTGGAAATCAACATGCTAGACAAGATTGTCCCACAATTTCAGCAGTCCAAGGCATCTTACAAGAACAAACGAATTCCATAAACAGTTATCAACAGCAATACGGTGCTCCAAACTCAAACACGTTTAATCCTAAGAACCATCCCAACTTCAGTTGGAGGAATGGGCCCAATGCAAATGCAAACAACACTCCAAAAGTATCACTAGAAGAGATGTTGGGTGCATTCGTATCGGTCCAGCATGAGTATAACAAGACAAATTCTTTAAAAATAGATGGGTTCATGCAGGAGCAATTGAAATTCAATCAAAATACAACCCAAGCCATCAATGACTTGAAAACCTCAATGGCTAGGGTTGAATCTCACCTCAGTGCTAGGGAGAAAGGCACACTTCCTGCCCAACCTCTTCCTAACCCAAGAACCCAATTTGAGATACATGATGCAAGCCCATCTTCCCAACACATGGAGCATGTTCAAGCTATCACCACTTTGCGAAGTGGGAAGATAATTGATAAATCTAATCCGGTGAAGGCCCAACAGCCTAATGATCCGGAAATTTCCAAAGAGGATGATAACATGAACAACACCCCACAAGAGAAGGAACCGGAAAGGCAATACAAGCCGGTTGCCCCATTCCCCCAACGCTTGATTCCAGCCAAACCTCAAGATAAATATCAGGAATTTTTGGAGGTTTTCAAGCAAGTCAAAATCAACATCCCATTGTTGGATGCCATTAAACAAATACCGTCATATGCAAAATTTTTAAAAGACCTTTGCACGGTTAAAAGAAAAATACATGTGCAAAAGAAAGCATTTTTGACAGAGAATGTGAGTGCCATTATCAACCACGGGATGCCCAAGAAATACAAAGATCCCGGTTGTCCGACCATATCATGTATGATCGGAGATCACCGGGTGAAACATGCTTTACTTGATCTAGGGGCAAGTGTGAACTTAATCCCCTATTCGGTCTATGAGCAATTAGGTTTAGGTGAACTAAAACCCACCAAAACCACATTACAACTTGCTGACCGATCAATTCGTATTCCAAGAGGGGTAATTGAGGACGTCCTTGTCCAAGTTGATAAAGTTTACTACCCGGTGGACTTTATTGTCTTGGACACGCGACCCACGGTTAATATTGGCCCTCAAATTCCTGTCATACTTGGCCGCCCATTCCTAGCTACATCAAACGCTATCATAAATTGTAGGAGTGGGGTCATACAAATGTCTTTTGGCAATATGACGATTGAGCTGAATGCTTTCAATATTGACAACCAACAAGAGGATGAAGATGAGGAGGTCCACCAAATAAACATGATCAATTCTGTTGTGGAAAATGAGTCCCTCTCACATTTTTACTCCGGTCCCTTCGACGAAGAAGTGACTCACTCCCTTGATAAGAACGATGATACGATAAGGGATATGGTCACACTTTTTGAGTCAGTATCGGCACATGACGTTAGCCGAGAGAAGGATGTGGAAACAATACCGTTTTGCGCTAAAAAATCAATTCAGATTTCCACACCTTTGTGGATCATGCATACCGAACTCCACCAACCCTGGGATGATCCTTACTTGCAATATCATTGCCCAGGAAAATCTGATTGGAGACATATCTTTACTGATAAATATGATGGTGTCTCCCCTGATACATGTGGTGCGCACACTAAGGAGCCCGCTGAAATTCCTTTTTGGGATTTTGAGTGGCTTATCTCCATCATTCACACACATGTACATTGCAAAGCAGGATATTGGATGACTTTACTGCGAAATCTTTTGATTCATCTAATGATTCTGCTTGACTTTATGCTTTTGGATGAGTTGTTGGGATTAACCTCCTAGTCTGACGGAGGATGATTTGTTAGAATGCTTTCCCATTAGGATTTGCTTTGATAGTTGATTTAGTTGTGAAGTAATCCATCTCCAAAAGCTAACCTTGCCATATGCTTCAGGTGATATCTCTCTTTCTCACTCTCCTCTATTTTATGTCATTGCTCTCATGTCATACATATTGCATATCTTATTACATTGAGGACAATGCAAAGTTTTGGTTGGGGGGTGAGAGATTCCTCTGATGAATCTGCTAGCTTTTGTGACATGTCGAGCAAAGATGTAGAAATTTTTTGATTTTTCTGAAATTTAAAACTCTTTTGGAAGACTTTAATTCTATACATTCGAGATAGCATGGGTATAAGAAGATGAGATACGAAGTGAGGGATGTTGTAAACTTTAAATTTCTCTTAATATAATGGTTTTATATGTGAATTCACCTATTTTTATTGATAGAAAATTTGAACACCTTTTGCACCCAGTTCACGTTACACGATTTTCATGAGTTGAAAGGATTATGTGATTTGTGGATTAGCTAGACTTTGATTTAAAGGTATTGAGAAACCAAGCCGGGGTATTTTGTCCATCCTTGTCCATGGGAAAATAACGGAAGATATGGATTTCTAAAAATCCTATCTAATTTAAAAGAAAAAGGAAAGAAAGGATGAAATCGGGAAGGAAAGAAAAATGGTGGAAATTCCGATTAGGGCTACCTACTACCAACCGGGGGATGGTCTACCCGTAACCAAAGCCGGAAATGGGACGTAGTGTGAAAGTCGTCGGAAGGACGGTAAGGCAAATTCCTGTCATAGGCTTGTTGTTACTCTATATACCTTGAGATCGGAAGTTTAGTTGATTTATGAAGAAAATAATCCTGGAAACTCATGAGATGAACCTTCACTATGCACACTGGGTTGAAATTGTTCAAGTTCTTCTATTTATCAAGCAATCAGCTTGGATTTCATATAAACACTTGTTATGTTCTGAGAGTTTAAGGTTTCAACCTCTTTCACTGAATTTCTCTGATTCTTATGTTTATGTGTCTTGGAATGTATAGAAGAATAGTTTCCAGAGGAGAGTTGGGTTTTGGAGAATGAAACTAGTTTCACGCATGTTTTGCTCGGGACTAGCAAAATGCTGGTTGGGGGGTGTGTTGAGCTCATAATTGTGCATATTCTAACCCCAATTCATCACTCATTGTGCATGATATACATGTTTAAAGGACCAACTTAATACATGATGTGTGATTGTAGGAATAAGATGGAGAGTTCACCATTTGAAGGCTAATTGTAGCTTCTTACAAGTATTGAAGACTATAGGATGAAGCAGGAAGAAGGATCAAGGAAAGACAAGCAAGGAGAGAAGAGAAAAGAAGAAAGAAAGAAAGAAATAGAGAGAAAAAGAGGCCAGACCGGTCGGCTGACCGGTCGGCCACCCTCTTTGATACACTCTATATGATGGATAGCTTGGTCCGACCGGTCATAACCGGTCGGCCATAGTCGTTGGAAGAAGAATATACAAGCCCGACCGGTCATGACCGGTCGGGCATAGTTGCTGGAATCATCAGGAACGCAGCCGACCGGTCATGACCGGTCGGCCATGGTTGCTGAGACCCTGCTGAAGACCTCCGACCGGTCATGACCGGTCGGACAACGTTGCTGGAAGAACTGTCTATTGAGGCCGACCGGTCCAGACCGGTCAGCCATGCGTAATTGCCACTTTCTATTCCTGGAACTCCGATTTCTTCTGCGCAATAGCGTAAGATTACGCAAATTCTGGAACGTTCCTACGTATTGGACTCCTCCAAGCTATAAAAGGGCTTCATCCCTTCATACCAAGGGGGGCTACGACGTGGAGATTGCTGAGGAGACGGATTCTACTTCAGATTTCCTGTTTTAGTTGGTTTTTCTATGTTTTTAGAGGCTTTTAGTTCAAGGATGTTAGAGATGAACTAAACCCTCTTAGCTAGGGCTAAGAGGGGAAGCTCTTGATTCGTTTTTGATGGATTAATGCAACCTAGGTTTCCTTTTGTGTTTTAATTGATGAATTTTAGTTCAATTTGAGTTTGATTCAAGTACTATGTTGGTTTCTACTTTGATCTCTTGATGACTCCGGGCTCATGTGATTCTTAGTGATTCTAAGCATAGTATCTTAGCTTTTGAGCATTGTCATGCATGTGTAATGCATTGATCTACCATCGACTCCGGGCATGGTAGACGCTTTGATTGCCTTGTATGCAATGGCCTGATTTTCATGTGGGAACTCATGCAACTGAAATTCTTATCTTTTATGTATGATCTATAATATGTGTTTAGTGATTGATTTTGATTTAAATAGAGTTCAAATCATGAGTTGTAATCAGGTCTAGTGACAGGACTTGGTGAAGGCTATGGTTATGAATCTCAACTAGATTGGAAAGAGGCTTGGCCTATACAATTGAGTGTGCCCAAGGTCTGAGCATGGTTGTGGGAATCAAATCAGTTAATAAGCACCTATTTCAGACAACTGTGTTTAATTGCTCTATATTCCGATCGGATAGAGATGGAAATCTGATTCTGATTGAGTTATATGAGACCTAGTTGTGTTAATGCATTGAAATGTATCAAGAGTGGATCCTTGGCGCTCTAGTGACTTTTTAGATTGAATTTACCTTAACCATTCACTGTTTAAACTCAAATCACTGTTTGTTTAGTTTTAGTTCTTAATAGAGTCTTAATTACTAGTTGTTTTAGTTAAATTCTGAAGATACTCATACATAAATCTCTGTGGGAACGATACTCGGTCTTTCCGAATTATTACTACTTCGCAACCCTACACTTGGGGAGCGAACAACTAACGAGCCAAGGAACGGCTAACGTCCCTGAATTTAGGCTCGGCAAACAAGCCAAGGAGTCCCGAATAACCCCTAGTCTTTAAGCCGACAAACAGGCCAAGGATCGAAAAACAACCTTAGTTCGAGTTTGTTAAACAAACTCTACACTCAACTCCCATAGGGAATTGAGTGGATGGACTCCTAACAAGATAACCTTACTTGTTGGATTGAGCCCCTTTGTAGCGCCGCTTTGGGTTGCTTCTTCTAACTCTCTTGTGCTTGAATCAGCTCCCCTTGTGCTCCCCCGATCTTTGATGCCGCTGCTTTGCCAAGGCTTCAGCTCCAAGATCAACTACCTTGTATGTGTTGCTCCATTGAAGATGCCCAAGGTGCTAGGGAATGGTGAAACCTCTATAAATGGTAGGAAATGGGTTTCCCACAGGAATACACCTATTTAGACTCCTAAGTAGTGTTTAAATAAAGGATTTAACTATGATCAAGGTGTCTAAACCCTAGGAATCAAGAGGGAATAAATCCATTCTCAAGATGCCATTGAATGGCCCAAGCTTGTGATGAAAACACAAGGAGAATGACTTGCTATGGGTTTGGGATAGAGCCTCTGATGGTCTCTAGCAATGGTGGCTTCTATCTCCTTAAAATTCCCTCTCTTAACCCTAAAATCGAATCCCCCGCTTTTATAAAGTTTCTTCCAACGATCAAATAACGGGCAGATTCGCGCAAGGTCGGGCGCCCAGTCAACTTGGGTCGGGCGCCCAGAATCCGGTCCATAAAAAGATTTCAAATGCTTGACTATTTTTGAGTTGGTCAGGCGCCCGGACAATTTGTGGTCGGGCGCCCGATGGCCGTTTTTCACTGGTCGGGGGCCCGGTGCTTACTTTGGTCGGGCGCCCGAAATTAATCCAGACTGGGTCTTGTGCCACTGGACAATTTTTACACTGGTTGGGTGCCTGGTGACCATCTAGTTTTAAGGCCAACTCACATGGATGGATTCACCTTTGGTCGGGCGCCCGGTGGACACTGGGTCGGGCGCTTGGCCAGGCATGAATTTCTGCTATTTGTTTCTGTTTTTCAGCAGAACATGTAACCTCTTGGGCTATTCTTTTGATGATCTTTTTGGGACACCTAAGGCCAATCTAATATGATTGATGGTATGCCTATTAGGTCATGGTCATCTAGTGGTTAATGGTTTTGGGTAGGTACTAGGTTAAGGCTCACCAAGGCCTCACTTTTACCTATTTCTTCTTCTTGATGTAGCAGGTCCGTCTTGAGTCTCCAGTCTTCGTCTTCATTCAGCTCAACCGATATTAGACTTACTGACCTAAGTAATTGTCAAACAAGGTGCACTAGTATGCCACAGAAAAGGGCATTAACAACAAGTGCCCCTCCGGTGCGCTGCGATGGATGCTTACGTCAGGCCAATGCGGTGCACCGGTCTCCAGGCTCAAGTATAAATAGGGGACTCACTGAGTCATTTCTACATTTCCAAGTTAGAGAAGGGATTTTTTTGAGGTGAGAGAACTCTTCATGAGGGAGTGGGCTCATGTGGTTCCCCCATGGGCGCATGTGCTGTCCAAACTGATAATGGGAGCATGGTATTTTGTTCCCAAGCGCATGTTGTTCTTTCATAGGGTGCCAGGCGCATGTCCTTTAAGTTGAGCACATGTTGAACTGTTATAAGATTTAGGCTCATGCCTCAGGCTGCAAGGGTTAGGCGCATGCTATATGGCTGATGGGCGCATGTGCAAAGGCACATGCGCTTGGTGGACTCCCCTTCTAACTTGCATTTTCTTTCCTTATGACCCGGGCGCATGTGGGGAATTACATGCGCCTAGGACCATGCTAATTGAACTTCACACTTCTCCTCTTTGTGGATTGGGCGCATGTGAGCCTACTACTTGGTGAATTTTAGGAATTTTGGCCCCGGCACTTGCCTTTGGCGAAAAAGTGACGTATTCGGCTCCATTCTCGGCCGAATTCGATGTCGTTTGTGGCTGTCTTACTCAATGCTCGAATATGATTAAGACTTAGTTCTTAGGGTCCATAATATTCTGCTTATGTTGGTCTTTTATGGCTTGGAAATGCTCCTTTAAACAGCTCTATGATGTGCACTTCCGAGCGGGTGCGCATGCATCATTTGGGATTGGTGCAAATTCACACGCACTCCAAGTGTACATGCAGGGTCATTATTGTATTTTCTTGTGCTACGACATGCGTGCACGTGTTTGTCGGATGTGCGCTTGGATCCCACTGTTTTCATATTCCTGTGGGTCACGACTTTATGCATGTGTTTATTGTTGTGACTTTGTGTGTGAAATCCGTGATTGGATGATGCGATGCTTACCTTATTGTGTTGCCTGTTGCATGTGCTGGTCTTCTGTTTGATGCTCTTTTGTTTACATGTTGCAGCGAATCATGGCGATAACAGCAGGATCTTCTGGTGAAGCTTCTGGATTACAATTTTCTGGTTCTTCGTCTGCATAACGTGGGAAGAAGAGGGCAACTGAAGATACTGTTGATCCGTCCTCGGCAGAATGTCGTTCGCATTCCTTTAGTACAATCGAATCTGAAGTGAAGAATTTCTCTGATTGTATTAAGCAGCTTCCTCACGAAGTATTATTGCGTATTTACATAGATAAGACCGCGCCTGAGCCTCCTTCGCAAGGGACTGAGCAAGAATGGTCCACTTGGTATTGTCAGCTTACTAGTACTCCGAATGCCGTTGAAGCAGGTCTTAGTGTGCGTGGCCAACATTCCGAGGATGATCAGGAAGGTCAGAAGAAGAGACAAAATCGAGGTAAGAAGCCAGCTGAGGAAGTCGACCAGGCGGAGCAATCGCCACAGCTCGTTGATCCGAAGAATGAGCGGATAAAGACTGGTTGGAATAGAAACAAGATCATTACGATGTGCGGTCTCTCCATCGTCAACCCTTATACTGATCGAGTCATCATGCATGAAAAATCTCTTACGAGGTATAGGCCTTTCCCGAGCATCGAGCCATCCAACGTTCAAGGCCCTTTTCAGTTCTATAGGGTTGAGAGGTGGACGTCTGCCCCTGAGTAGTTGTTGATTACCTTACTGGTCGATGATGAGAGAGAGCAGCGGGTAGGTCTCCTAAGAGAAATGGTTTTCCTTACGCCTACTTGTGATCCTCACGCTCCTTCTCCAGTCCATTATTTTGAGATAGTGCAGCAAAGGTTTCGACATATGGACAAGACGACGATGTGGGCAACGAGGAGCTTTCGTACGCGAGGCCATCTGAACAAGCGAGTTGGTTATGAGTCATGGGCAAAAGAAATTTTGATCCGCCATGAGAGAATTTTGAAACAAGTCGGCCTGTATCAGGCTATCAATGTAACCTCTGAACATTTCTTCCAAGATCCAACAATTCTATGGAGCTTCTTGAGCTACTGGTTTTTCGTTACCAATTCGTTTCACTTTCCATATGGAGAGATGAGCATAACCTTATGGGATCTCTGGATGATGGCTAGGTTGTCCGTGATAGGAGAATATTATTAAGAATACGTCCCAACTAATGAAGTCCTTGAGATGGCTGGGTTGTCTTCGTCTTTATTCAAAAGTCCTCGAGATGCTTATCATTCAAAGGCTTGTCTGGAGCTATTTACTGAGTTGTCGCAGTTCGACAATATTACAAAGATTCACTATGACGGCTGGTTGATCTACTTCAGCCAAAGGATGAAGTAATATTTCTTCCGATGCCTTCTTTTGTACTTTGTGCCTGCATGCTTTAATTTCTTTGTTTCTGACATGGGACATTTCTTTCTTCTTGCAGCATTGATTACGAAGAGTATAAGATCTTGCCAGAAGACCAGGCCTTAATGAGGGAGCATTTCGAACAGAAGTTTTGCAATTCGAATGAGCTTACACCGTCTTGTGAACTGGCGGGCTTCTTAGCAAACTCGCTGTCGGCGGTTATGTTGCCTAGCTCCAAGAGTGCTGATGGTGTCAAGGTTTCTTGCTTCATCGTGGCAAGAGCTCTTACAAATGGTTGTCGATATTCTCTAGCACCGCCAGTGTTATGCAGTTTATATAAGGCTTTTGGCAATATTACGAGTAATGTTCGCTTCCCAAGTGTAGGGTTACGATGTAGTAATAATCTCGGTAAGACCGAGGTCGATCCACAGGGACTTGTGTAGGAATCCACAAAACACTTCTAATGGTTTCTATTGAAGAGCTAACTAACAGATTTTTAGTAATTTGATGAATATAACAATTTTGAACTAAATTGAAGGTAATCAATTAATAAAAAGACACTAGGGGTTCAAGGATCCACTTGTAGCAATCCTTGATGCTCAATTCGCTGTGGTTTCTCACTTTCTCAACTTGAATCAAAATTAAATTCTATCTAGTCAGATAATAGAGCTGTTAAAACAATCAATCTGTCATATGTATGATTCATGTACATGATTCTCTCAATTCAAGCTAGGACTTGAGCACACTCAATTGCATAGGTCAATCCTAATTCCAATAGGTTAAGATCACAATCATAATCATCTTTAAATCCTATCACAAGATAAAACTAGATCATGATTTGAACTTGATCCAAATCACATACACAATCTCACATAATCCAGAATTTTCAGAAAAATAGACTTTTGGTGTGAAGCTCCCACATGTAGATCATAGATCTAGAGCGTATTGAATCCAATTCCTCGAATCGTACAGGTCTAGACTAGCTCAAAATAATTAAGAACTCAAGCAATTTTTTTAAACATCCATGAGCCATCATAAGATTAAGAAAAACTACTTAGAACTTTATTTAAACTTCAAACCATTGTTCTTCACTAATAATTAAACTTGAAAACAAATCAAACGAATTGAAACATCTTTAGATTCACTACAAGCTTCACCTCTTAGCCCTAGCTAAGAGGTTTAGCCATTCATGATCCAAGGAAACATGAAAACAACTAAACAAAGCATAAAACTAGAAAAACAAACTAGGAGGAGTTGTAGAACTCCAAATCCGAATTCCGCTGTCTCCCACTGTGCTTAATCTCTTCTAGGATGCCTTAGGAAGGAGCCCTGGGTCCCCTTTTATAGAATAGTGTGAAGAGTTCCAGATTGCTTATGAAATCCTAGACTGCGCAGAGAAAATCGAAGCTTGTAGAACACGTTCTGTTACGCAGACGACCGGTCGCACGACAGGTCTGAGCTCCTGGATGACCGATAGCACAACCGGTCTCAAAATCGCAAAAACAGTCTAGTGAGTTTTCATAATTTCAGAACCCATAAATTTAATTCAAGGACCGGTCGGACGACCAGTCTGAGAAGTGGACGACCGGTCGTACGACCGGTGCTGATAGGTCCAATGAGTTTTGGCCGCAGGGCCCCTTTTGTTGAGTGTTCAGACCGGTCGGACGACCGATCTTGGGCTATGGACGACCGGTTGGACGACCGGTCTTCAGTGTCTTCTTTTGCTTTCTTTCTTCTATCCTTTGACACTTGGTCTTTTGATCTTCAATGCTTGTAAGTAGCGCCTTTAAGCCTTCAATTGATGAATCCTCTCTCTCATTCCTATAACCACAAAACCATGCATTAGTTTGGTCTTTAATCATGTATTTCAAGCATAGTTAGCGATGAAATGGGGTTAGAATATGCACATTTAAGAGCTCAACACCCTCCCCCCCCCCCCCCCCCCCCCCAAGCAGCATTTTTCTAGTCTCGAGCAAAACATGCGTGAAACAAATTCAAATCTCTAAAAACCAACTCTCCTTCAGAAACTATGTTTCTATATACTTAATGATATACGAGTGCAAAAATCAAGAAAACTTAATGATAGAAATTGAGACCTTAACCTTCTCATAACATAACAAACACTTATATGAAATTCCCGCTGATTGATTGACAAATAGAAGAATCCAAACAATTTAACCTAGTGTGCTCGGTGAATGTTCATCTCATGGATTTCCAGGGTTACCTTCCTCATGAATTACTTAAGGTATGGACTCAACGGTGTATAGATCAACAACAAGCCTATGACAGGAATTTGCCTTACCGTCCTTCCGACGGCTTTCACACTACGTCCCATTCCGGCTTTGGTTATGGGTAGACCATCCCCCGGTTGGTAATAGGTAGCCCTTTTCGGAATTTTCCACCATATTCTCCATCATTCCCATATTTTCATCCTTCCTTTTCGTTTTCTTTTTCCTTAGATAGGATTTTTAGAAATCCATATCTTTCGTTATTTTCCCATGGACAATGATGGACAAAGTACCCCGGCTTGGTTTCTCAACGCCTCGAATCCAAACTTCACCAATTCACAATTCTACATAATCCTTTCAAAGCATGAGAATCGTGTAATGTGAACTAGGTGTAAAAGTGTTTAGGAATTCTATCAGTCATAAAAATAGGGGAATTCACATATAAAACTAGTATCTTTAGAGATTGCTCAAGGTATTCAACTTCACTCACTTTACTTTTTCTTTTTCTTATACTCACACCATCCCAAATGCATAGAAACAAAGTTTTCCAACGGAGTTTTGAATTTTAAAAATTTGAAAAAGTTCCTACATAATTGCTCGAGATGTTACAAAACGCTAGATTCATCCTAGTGATCCCACACCCCCAACCAAATCTTGTATTGTCCTCAATGTAAAAGATATGCAATGAGCAAAGCATAAGAGCAATTCAAAAATAAAGGGGAGTGAGCAATAATAGTACCTGAGAGAAGGAAAAGTGGAATTCTACCTCCTTCTAACAAACCTATGAAAAGTAAACAAAAGCAACAAAATCCTAATCCCAACTACTTTATACCTCTATCAGACTAGGAGATCAACCATCCTGATATACAGGATCAGTGAGAGGTATGGACATACCTTCTGAAGTAAACTTCTCAAAGAACGGCTTTAATTGCTGACCATTCGCCTTAAAGGTGTTGCCATTCCTTGGATTCAACAACTCGACGGTCCCATATGGGTAGACAGTTTGTACAAGTAGGGACCGGTCCATCGAGATCTCAATTTCCCCGGAAATAAGTGTAAGCGAGAATTATACATAAGGACTTTTTGATTAATCGTGAACGTCTTACGAAGAATGTTCTTATCATGGAACACCTTTGTCTTGTCCTTGTAAATTCTCGCATTTTCATATGCTTCGTTCTGGAGTTCCACAAGTTCATTCAATTGAAGTTTGTGTAACGAGCTTACTTTGTTAGAATCAAAATTCATCTTCTTTATTACCCAATAAGCCCTATGTTCCAATTCCACGGGCAAGTGACAAGCTTTCCCATAGACAAGTCTATAGGGAGACACTCCAATGGGGGTTTTAAAAGCAGTACGGTAAGCCCAGAGTGCATCGGTAAGTCGAAGTGACCAATCCTTGCGATCGGGGTTCACCGTTTTCTCCAAAATATGTTTAATCTCCCTATTGGATATCTCAGCTTGTCCACTTGTTTGTGGGTGATAGGGAGTGCTCACTTTGTGATTTACGCCATATTTCTTCATTAAGGTTTCAAATGGGCGATTACAAAAGTGATACCCTCCATCACTTATGATGACTCGAGGTGTTCCAAACCAAGAAATAATATTCTCTTTTAAGAAATGAATGACTGTTTTATGGTCATTATTCTGGCATGGAATCGCCTCGACCCATTTGGACACATAGTCGACTGCAAGCAAAATATATAAGTTTTCAAAAGAAGATGGGAATGGACCCATGAAATCGATACCCCAACAATAAAAAATTTCGATTGGTAGGATGGGATTGAGTGGCATCATATTTCTATGGGAGATTCCTCCCAATTTCTGATAAGGCTCACATGTTTTACAAAACTTATGTGTGTCCTTGAACATGGTAGGCCAATAAAACCCACATTACAGAATTTTGGCGGTGGTCTTCTTAGCCGAAAAGTGGCCACCACACGCCTGAGAATGACAAAAGGAGATGATACTGTGTTGCTCATCATCCGGCACACATCTCCTTATAATTTGATTGGGACAATACTTGAATAAGTAAGGATCGTCCCATAAGAATTTCCTCACCTCGTTGAAGAACTTATCTTTATCTTGTTTTTCCAATGTGTTGGAGTCGTACCTATAGCAAGATAGTTAGCAATGTCCGCATACCAAGGCAATTGGGAGACTTTAAAAAGTTGTTCATCAGGGAACATGTCATTGGTCGCAGTCGTCTCAGGGGAATTAGTGAGAACAAGTCGAGAGAGATGGTCGGCCACTACGTTTCTACTCCTTTCTTATCACATATTTCTATGTCAAATTCTTGGACTAGGAGGATCCATCTTAACAAACGTGGCTTAGCATCCTTCTTAGAGAGAAGGTACTTAAGCGTGGCATGGTCGGTGAATATGATGATCTTGGATCCAATCAAGTAGCACCTAAACTTGTCCAAGGCAAAAACTACGGCTAAAAATTCTTTTTCTATAGTAGTGTAGTTCGCTTGGGCTGAGTTTAAGGTTCTACTTGCATAGTAGATAACACATGGCTTCTTCTCTTTTCTTTGGCCTAGCACAGCCCCAATAGCGTAGTCGCTCGCATTGTACATAATTTCAAAAGGAAGGCTCCAATTAGGTGGTTGCATTATGGGAGCACATGTCAACATACCTTTAAGTTTGGTAAAGTCATTTTGACAATCTTCATTCCACTCGAATGAGTTCTCCTTTTGAAGTAGGTTACATAAAGGATGAGAGAGTGAACTGAAGTCCTTTATGAACCGTCTATAAAATCCGGCATGTCCCGAAAAGGACCGCACATCTTGTATGCTCTTGGGTGGTGGAAGGTTAGAGATAAGATCGATTTTCGCTTTGTCCACTTTGATTCCGTTTTGTGAGAGGATGTGACCAAGTATAATTCCCTTTTGAACCATGAAGTGACATTTCTCCCAATTCAACACAAGGTTCTTCTCTACACATCTTTTCAACACAGATTTTAAGTGCATAAGGCACTCATCAAAGCTACAACCAAATATAGAGTAATCATCCATGAAGACTTCAAGAATTTCCCCACCATATCAGAAAAAATACTTAGCATACAACGTTGAAAAGTGGCAGGGGCATTACATAGTCCAAATAGCATCCTTCGATAGGCGAAAGTACCGAATGGACATGTGAATGTTGTTTTCTCTTGGTCCTCTGGGGCGATCACTTGGTTGTACCCTGAATAGCCATCAAGGAAGCAAAAATGGGAATGACCCACCAACCTTTCTAAAATTTGATCAACAAACGGTAGGGGGAAGTGGTCTTTCCTCGTAACTGTGTTAAGCTTCATGTAGTCAATGCACATTCTACAACCAGTAGTGACTCTGGTTGGTACGAGTTTATTATTGGCATTGGCTATGATGGTTATTCCGGATTTCTTAGGCACCACTTGAGTTGGGCTCACCCATTGACTATCGGATATTGGGTAAATGATACCCACATCCAATAGTTTCACCACTTCGGCCTTAACTACATCCTTCATGTGTGGATTGAGTCTTCTTTGTGGTTGCCTAGATGTCTTCGCATTCTCCTCAAGGTGTATGCGATGAGTACAAATCAGTGGGTCTATGCTTTTGAGATCCGCAAGGGACCATCTAATGTCACTCTTATGCTCTATTAGAGTGGCTATTAGCCTACTCTCTTGTTCCTCATCCAAGTGGGAAGAAATCACCACTGGATATGTCTCATCTCGACCTAAATATACATATTTCAACTCACTTGGTAATGGTTTTAGGTCGAGTATTGGTGCCTTAATATTGGATGGGAGGGGCTTGTTTTCATTTAAGGGTAACGGTTCAAATAGTGCCCTCCATCTTTTGTTATCAAGTACCGGCATCACATCTAAAATGGCATCTATCTCTCATATTGTGTCATCATTTATCTCATGAGAGTGGGCCACACATGCCTCCAAAGGTTGGAATATAATGTCAAGGGGAATGTATCCTCCACGAATGATTTAATCAAATTTATCTCGTGGATCTCATCATCAACTTCCAGTGGTTGTTTGCATAAATCAAATATATTTAGCTCGAGTGTCATATTTCTAAAGGACATTTGTACAAGCCCGTTTCTACAGTTGATAATCGCATTGGAAGTAGCTAGAAAAGGGCGGCCAAGTATGACGGAAATTTGAGCACCGGTACCTATCACGGGATGTGTATCCAAGACAATAAAGTCTACTGGGTAGTAGAATTTATCAACTTAGAATAAGACATCCTCAATCACTCCTCTCAGTATACGAATAGATCTATCAGCAAGTTGGAGTGTGGTTTTGGTAGGTTTCAATTCACCTAACCCAAGTTGTTCATAAACCGAGTATGGAATGAGGTTAACACTCGCCCCTAAATCAAGTAAGGCTTGTTTAATCCGGTAGTCTCCTATGATGCATGAGATGGTTGGACTACCCGGATCCTTGTATTTTTGGGGCACCTCTTGTTTGATAATAGCACTCGAATTCTCAGTCAAAAGTACTTTGTCGTGAACATTGTGTTTTCTTTTGACTGTACACAATTCCTTTAGAAATTTGGCATAGGATGTTATTTGCTTTATGGCATCCAACAACGGGATGTTGATCTTCACTTGCTTAAAAACCTCTAAAATTTTCAGGTTTTTGTCTAAAGGTTTGGGTGAAATCAACCTTTGGGGAAACGGGGCAACCGGCTTATATTGCCTTTCTGGTTCTTTCTCTTGTGGAGTGTTGTTCGGGCTATCATCCTCTTTGGGAATTTTCGGATCATTAGGCTTTGGGGCCTTCACCGGATTAGATTTATCGATTATTTTTCCACTTCTCAAAGTGGTGATAGCTTGAACATACTCCGTATGTTGGGAGGATGAGCTTACGTCTTGTATCTCAAATTGGGTCCTTGGGTTAGGAAGAGGTTGGGCAGGAAGTGTGCCTTTCTCCCTAACACTAATGTGAGATTCAAACCTAGCCATTGAGGTTTTCAAGTCATTGATGGCTTGAGTTGAATTTTGATTAAATTTCAATTGCTCTTGCATGAACCCATCAATTTTCAGAAAATTAGTCTTGTTATACTCAGCTTAAACCGATACGAATGCACCCAACATCTCCTCTAGCGTAGCTTTTGGTGAATGACTGGGGATGGAGCTAGTAAAGGTTGAACTTGAGGAGCATTGTTTGCATTCGTGTTCACTCCCCAAGTGTAGGGTTGCGAAGTAGTAATAATTGGGAAAGACCAAGTATCATTCCCACAGAGATTTATGAATGGGTATTCTCAGAATTTGTCAAAAATAACTAATCATTAAGATCCTATTAAGAACTAAAGCTGAAAAATAATGATTTGGGTTTAAACAGTGAATGTGCAAGATAATATCAATCTAAAAAGGCACTAGAGCGTCAAGGATCCACTTTTGATAAGTTTCAATGCATCAACACAACTAGATCTCACATAACTCAATCGGAATCGAATTCATATCTCTATCCAATCGGAATATAGAGCGGTTCAATTAACAATTATCTAAAACAGTTATTCATTCATTGATTCGATTCCCACAACAATGCTCAGGCCTTGGGCACACTCAATTGTGTAGGCCAAGCCTCTTTCCAATCTAGTTGAGATTCACAACCATAGCTTTCATCAAATCCTGTCACTAGACTCGATTATAACCAATGATTAGAACTCTAATTAAATCAAAATCAATCAGCAAACAACTAATTCAGATTATAACAAAAGATAAGAACTTTAGTTGAATGAGTTCCCACATGAAGATCGGGCCATTGTACACAAGGCAATCAAAGGGTCTACCATGCCCGGAGTCGATGATAGATCAATGAACTACACAAGCATAACCAACGCTCAGAAGATAAGCTACTAAGTTTAGAATTACTAAGAATCACATGAGCCCGGAGTCATCAAGAGATCAAAGGAAAACCAAACTAGTACTTGATTCAAACTCATATTGAACTAAATTCTTCAATTAAAACATAGAAAGGAAACCTAGGTTGCATCAATCCATGAAAAATAAATCAAATCCTAGCTAAAGAGGTTTTAGTTCATCTCTAACATCCTTGAACTAGAAGCCTCAAAAACATAAAAACAACTAAAACAGGAAGAAGAACTAGGAAAACTTGAAGTAGAATCCGTCTCCTAAGCTTCCTTGATGATCCCCACGTCCTAGCATGCCTTGGTATGAAGAGGAGAAGTCCCTTTTATAGATTGGCATGGAAGATTCCAGATTGCGCAAGGAATTACGCAATTGCACAGAGAAAATCGGAGCTTCATGCACAAGCTCTATTACGCTGACAACCGGTCGCACGACCAGTCTGAGCTCCTGGATGACCGGTCGTGCGACCGGTCTCAAAACCTCAAAAATAGTCCAGTGAGTTTTGTGTTTCTGGACTACTCTCGACCTGTCTAGCGACCGGTCTAAGAGGCGAAAAATAGTCCAAAAAAATACACTGTAGACCTATCTGTCGACCGGTCTGGTGACCGGTCTAGCGACAGGTCTACAGACAGGTCTAAGAACAAAATTTTAGATTTTCTTCTTCATCTCTTCTCTTTATTTCTTGCTTCTTTCTTCCACCTTTTGGCACTTATTCTATTGATCTTCAATGCATACAAAGTGACTCTTTTAACTATGAATTAGTGAAGTCTCCCTCTCATTCCTACAATCACAAATCCATGCATTAGATTAGTCTTTAAATCATGAAAACCATGCATAATGAGTGATGAATTGGGGTTAGAATATGCACAATTAAGAGCTCAACAATTCGCAGTGGGTCCATTCCTCCAACTGAAGCTGGGATGGTTCTTCCAACTAGAATTATATGTGTTTGAGTTCAGAGCACGAAATGGCCGTTGATAACTGTTTATGGCATTTGATTGTTCTTGTAAGATATCTTAGAATGCTGAAATTGTGGGATAATCTTGTGTTGCATGTTGATTTCCGGCACAAATTCCACAAACAGTTTCAACGTCTTTTGAGTTGACCGTCTCTCCTTTCTTCAATTCTATGGCCTCTACTTTTCTTGTGAGGCTAGCCACACGTGCACTTATGTTATCCTCTTCTAAGAGGACATAAATTCCTCCTTTTTTTCTTTTGTTGGTTAGTCTTGGAATTTGTTGGTCTAGATGTATCCCAAGACTGTGCATTCTCGGCCAATTCATCCAAATAGTCCCATGCTTCCTCAGCTTCCTTATTCATGAACTCCCCATTACACATCATCTCTATGAATTGGCGCGTGGGTGAAGTCAGTCCTTCATAGAAAAAGATTATAACCCGCCAAATTTCGTAGCCATGATGTGGGCATGCATTTAACAAGTCCTTAAACCTCTCCCAACATTGGAAGAAGGTCTCATCCTCCTTTTGGGAAAAATTCATGATAAGGCGCCTCAACATGTTCGTTTTGTGAGTAGGGAAGAACTTTTTAATGAACTCCCTAGACATCTCAATTCATGTGCCAATTGATCTTGGCCTTAATGCATGAAGCCAACCTTTAGCTTTCTCTTTAAGGGTAAAAGGAAATAATTTAAGTCTCACCACATCATCGGTTACATTTACAAAGTGCATTGTGGCTATCACCTCATCAAACTCCTTAAGATGTTGATAGGCACTTTCACTGTCTAGTTCATGGAATTTCAGGAGGAGTTGGATTACTCCCAGTTTCAAATCTACGTTCCCTGCATTTTGTGGAAAAACTATGCATGAGGGAGTGCTCGCTCTTGCTCGTTGTAAGTAATCACGTAATGTTCTGGGTCGAGGAACATTCTCAACCACATTCTCTCCCGTTTTGGTTTGGTTTTGGCCCAAATTTTGATTGGCCATAGGGTTGGGTTGATTTGCAGCCATACTTTCAAACAAAATTGGAGAATTTAGATGTCTCTTAGCACGTGGCTCTCTATCAATTCCTTCAACTATTCCCCCTTCACTAATGAGTCGGTTATTAGAATCCCTAGCCCAATGTGGCATGCAAATCCGAAAAGAATGAAACAAGAAATAAAAAGAATTCTTCCTTCCTTTCTTTACTCCTCTCTAAGATCGAAGCACAAGGTGTCTTGCAATGGCTGAGCCAGAAGCAATGATAGAGACCGATTTCTCTTGGTCAAAAGGGGTTCAGAGAACTCCCCACCCACTCTTTGAGTCTTTTGAGAAAAGTGCAGATAAAGAAGGAAGAGGAATAGGATTGAGAAGAGAAATCTCTGAGCACAAGGTGATCTAAGATGGCAGTGCCAACCAATAGGAATCAATGCGGCACAAGGCCAACCTATCAGAGATCCAAAAAGGAGTCTCCACCCACTCTACAAGAGATGAATATGATAGGAATGAATAGGGGAAGAAGAAGAGTAAGGTTAGAAAGATAAAACCTGATTTGAGAACTTAAGATCCCTAACTTCTTCTTCAACTACCTAAAAATCCCTGCAAAAGAAAAAATCAAAATAAAACAAACTAAGTTAGTACTATTCCTAAAAATTTCAATAGAAACTATCTTCAGAAATTCTGTAAAAACTGTCAAAGTGCCTGGCAACGGCGCCAAAAACTTCTTCACTTCCCCAAGTGTAGGGTTGCGATGTAGTAATAATCTCGGTAAGACCGAGGTCGATCCACAGGGACTTGTGTAGGAATTCACAAAACACTTCTAATGGTTTCTATTGAAGAGCTAACTAAGAGATTTTTAGTAATTTGATGAATATAATAATTTTGAACTAAACTGAAGGTAATCAATTAATAAAAAGACACTAGGGGTTCAAGTATCCACTGGTAGTAATCCTTGATGCTCAATTCGCTGTGGTTTATCACTTTCTCAACTAGAATCGAAATTAAGTTCTATCTAGTCGGATAATAGAGCAGTTAAAACAATTAATCTGTCATATGTATGATTCATGTACATGATTCTCTCAATTCAAGCTAGGACTTGAGCACACTCAATTGCATAGGTCAATCCTAATTCCAATAGGTTAAGATCACAATCATAATCATCATTAAATCCTGTCACAAGATAAAACTAGATCATGATTTGAACTTGATCCAAATCACATACACAATCTCACATAATCCAGAATTTTCAAAAAAATAGACTTTTGGTGTGAAGCTCCCACATGTAGATCATAGATCTAGAGCGTATTGAATCCAATTCCTCGGATCGTACAGGTCTAGACTAGCTCAAAATAATTAAGAACTCAAGCAATTCTTCTAAACATCCATGAGCCATCATAAGATTAAGAAAAACTACTTAGAACTTTATTTAAACTTCAAACCATTGTTCTTCACTAATAATCCAACTTGAAACAAATCAAACGAATTGAAGCATCTCATATTCACTACAAGCTTCACCTCTTAGCCCTAGCTAAGAAGTTTAGTCGTTCATGATCCAAGGAAACATGAAAATAACTAAACAAAGCATAAAACTAGAAAAACAAACTAGGAGGAGTTGTAGAACTCCAAATTTGACTTCCGCCATCTCCCACCGTGTTAAATCTCTTCTAGGATGCCTTAGGAAGGAACCCTAGGTTCCAGATTGCGCAAGAAATCCCGGACTGCGCAGAGAAAATCAAAGCTTGTAGAACACGTTCTGTTACGCTCACGACCGGTCTCAAAATCACAAATACAGTCCAGTGAGTTTTCATAATTTCAGAACCCAGAAATTTAATTCAAGGACTGGTCGGATGACCGGTCTGAGAAGTGGACGACCGGTCGTACGACCGGTCCTGATAGGTCCAGTGAATTTTGACCACAGGGCCCCTTTTGTTGAGTGTTCAGACCGGTCGGACGACCGGTCCTGGGCTATGGACGACTGGTCTTCTGTATCTTCTTCTACTTTCTTTCTTCTAGCCTTCAATGCTTGGTCTTTTGATCATCAATACTTGTAAGTAGTGCCTTTAAGCCTTCAATTGATCAATCCTCTCTCTCATTCCTATAACCACAAAACCATGCATTAGTTGGGTCTTTAATCATGTATTTCAAGCATAGTTAGTGATGAAATGAGGTTAGAATATGCACATTTAAGAGCTCAACAAGTAACAAAGATCAACCTTGGCGTGGGATGAACGCGGCATATTGCCCATGGCATTTTTTCTACGGATGGTTGGTGTTGAGCTCTTAATTGTGCATATTCTAACCCCAATTCATCACTCATTATGCAAGATTTTCATGATTTAAAGACTAATCAAATACATGTTTTGCGATTGTAGGAATGAGAGTGACTTGGTTCAATTGGTGACCAAAAGGGCACATTTAGGAGCCTTTGATGAAGGCCCAAGGTGGACTAAAGAATGATGAAGAAAGAGAGGAGGATGAGGAAGAAAGAAGGAAAGAAAAGACAGAAGAAATAATGCAGAAAATGGGGTCCGACCGGTCGGCCAAATAGGCCCCGACCGGTCAAGACCGGTCGGCCAACACTACTGCCTTCTACAGAAGCTGCTGGAACAGGCCCCGACCGGTCTTGACCGGTCGGCCAGCCCTGTCCGACCGGTCTTGACAGGTCGGCCATGAAAATTCTGAGTTTCAGATTGCAGACAGCAGGCCATTCCCGTTTCTAGTTTTTCGGACCGATTTTCTGGGCTCATCTTGATGATATTTGGAAATCCAACACATCCATGTCGAAGATGAGCTCGACGCCGAACTAACCCAAGTAGTTTCGTGACGATCGGAGCTACGGATTGATCGTGGTGGCCAAAACAATACGAATTGTCCAGAAAGTTCCAGATTCTGCCTACTCCACTCTGGGCCAGTCTAGGTGGCCCATCATTGATGATATGAAGAATCTACTTTGACCATGTTTTAGACCACATCCATATATGAATAACCACAAAGTTTCAGATCAACAGGATGTGTGGTTTGATCGTACCGGTTGAAGAAAGATGGACCATCCAGAAAGATCCAACTGCGCAGAGTTTATAAAAGCCCTAAGTGTTCTAATTTTTGGACCACATTCTGGGATTGTTTTGGACAATCTAATCCATCTATCATTCAGAGGAGGAAGTTTTCTACCAATGTTCAAAATTTGGGATCAATCCGACATCTGTACACTTCGGAGCGTTGAAAGCAAGATGACTGGTTCTGAAGGTACCCGAAGTGCGCGATTTTGAGAGGCGATCAATGATCTGATTGGTGGGCCCATTCAGAAGATAATCTTGGAAATCTAAATCATCTATGGGGAAGATCACATTACAAGGAAGCTACAAATCAATTTTGAAGGCAATCCGACCATTGGTTAAGCCGTACGAAGCGGAACAAAATCTGTTACATTGCAGTATTCTTGCTGCACTATAAAAGGAGGTGCTCTCTTCTATTCCAAGAAAACCAAGGACGTGGGGAGCAAGGAGTTCAAGTCATAGGAGGCTTCCTAGCCTCCTCCAGCTAGTTTTTCTTCCTTTTCTTAGTTCTAGTTTTATTTTTAATATGCTTTTCATTAGCTAATCTCTTAGCTAGAGCTAAGAGGTGAACCTTATAGTTTTCTTAGATTGTTTAATTCGTTTTATTGGTTTTAAAGTTGGAATTCATGATTATGAACTATGGTTTGAAGTTTATACAAGCTTTAAGTAGTTTTTCTTAGTCTTATGATGACTCATGGATGTTTAGGAGAATTACTTAAATTCTTAATTGGTTTGCATCAGTCTAGACCTGTATGATCCGAGGAATTGGAGTGCGCTCTAGTACTATGATCTTCATGTGGGGACTTCCTACCAAAGTTCTACTTTTCTGAATCTCTGTAATATGTATGGACTGTGCTTGTGATTTGAATCAAGTTCAAATTGTAATCTAGCCTTGTCTTGTGACAGGACTTGAGGATGGTTATGATTGTGAACTGAACCGTTTGGAATTAGGACTGACCTATGCAATTGAGCATGCTCAGCCTAACTTGCATTGAGTGAATCTTATGCATTGGACTTACATATAACATATTGTTTGGTTTAACAGCTCTATCATCCGGCTAGATAGATCTTAATATCGATTCTAGTTGAGAAAGTGAGAAACCATAGCGAATTATGCATCTAAGGAAAGCTATAAGTGGATCCTTGATGCTCTAGTTATCTTTTCATTATCAGATTTTCTATTTTATGTTCAAAACCAATTTCACAAACCTCTTTAGATTCTAGTTATTAGGATAATTTGCATTCTTCACTTCCTTCCCTGTGGATCGACCTCGGTCTTACCGAGATTATTACTACATCGCAACCCTACACTTGGGGAAGCGAACAGTTGGGCATATATTTCCCTTGGACATACGGAGTGGACCTCTTTTGATATCTCCATGCCGATCACGCACCTCTTTATCGCTACAGAAAACTTAACTTGATAACGAAGTCGTATGATTGGATAGCTTCCAAAATTGGCAGTTGGGCAGAGATTTGTTTCTACCACTTTCTTGTTTCTGATGTTGGAGAGGATCGAGAAGTCATTGACGATGAACATTCTGTAAATACTATTGATAGGGAATTTCTGGTGTCTATTCGGACTGCTTCACTTCCGCTACGCGAAGGAATAGAGTTCTGGCGAGAACCTTATTACCCTAGCCAGTTTGCCAAGCAATTCAAGTATGATTAGGGTGTTCCGATAACGCTACCGGATGTAGCCAAAGTAGAGCGGGCGTACGGCACGGGTCCTGCTCACTGGGAGTGGATATGGCATCAACTTTTGATGACGCGAACGAGCTCAAGGTTCATGCTTCTCGGCCTCTATCGGAAGACTGGCGGTCCTCATTACTGGCTGAGATGGTGAGTGTATTAGTATGCTCTGGTTCAGAACAATAGCTCTGTTGATGATCCACTCTACATTCCTCCTCCAGGGCTGACAGAGGTCCTCGCTGATGGATTGGGTTATTATAGAGAGCAGGTTGAAGCATATTTACCGTCAAGCATTAGGCATAAGACTTCCCTGAGTGTGTCAATTGACCATCGTAAGGAGGATATGGCGTTAGATGGCTGGCATACCTTCAGAATACCTTTGGTGAGATGGTTTCAAGAAGCTGGGTTCACACGTTGTTAGGTCTCAAATTTGCAACTATTGTAAAACAACATCCCGTGGTCCATCGACAACGATTTGAATCAGTTTTGAGACCGAAAAAGCCCAAAAAATGCCAGTGCAACCCTAATCACTCGGTAGCGACCAAAAATTGTAAACAGCATTTTGGACCATAACTGGACATGCGGATCACCGCCAAATGGTCCAGAATGTCCTAAAACCCTTAACCTGCAAGTTTCAAAGTCATGCAGTGCATATCTTTACCTGCGCACCTCGAAATGCGTTTCATCCCTGCCCGGAGCTGACTAAAAAGGGTCTGTAAGCCTACAGCTACCATTTCAGAGCGGAACCGAACATCCGCACCACCGCCAAATGATCCAGAGTGCCTCAAAACCCTTAAATAGCAAGTTTAAAGTACCTACAGTGCTTATTTTCATGTGCGCGCTCCCTGGAACAATGTTCCTATATGACAAGCCGACTCGGAGGCTCCAAATTAGGAAGGAAGTACCAAAATCTGCAACATCTGGACTTCCACACCCTATCCCGTTCATTCAGGAGGTCCATCCTAGCCTATAAGTGGCTTGGCGACAGTGAGTGCATGCCCAGAAAAGGTAGTTGTCCTCTAGAAGTCTCCAGTCGGAGCCTGAAATCCTGAAATTTGGCTAAGTAGTGGGAAAAGCGCAGGCAAAGACATGCGCCAGGCTTTCCATCACATGCGCCCACACCCTATATTCGAAAGGAATCGATTCGAACACTTTTTCGAAAAGCGCCGAAAAATGCGCAGGAAAAAGACATGGCCCCAACCCTGCACTCTAACATGCGCCTGACTTTTCTTATCACATGCGCCCAGCTTTCCCAGCACATGGGCCGGGAAATATTTGCCGGATTAAACCTGAACCCGATTCCACCCCTATAAATAGCAAGGTCACTTCATGACATCAGAGAGAAATCATCTTCTTTTGACCTCAGATTGACATAAGAGGTACATGCGCCTGCTTTGTTTTCTTTCGCTGGATGCCTTCGCCAAAATGGATTCCCTCGTCGGAATCCCTCGCCGGAAAGGGATTTTCTCGCCTGAATCCCAAGTGCAGGGAGAAATTTTGAAATTTTCTAAGTGCTGGACCACATGCGCCAGCTTTTTCTCGCCGAGAAAGGTAAAATGCACTAAGTGTTGGAGGCACATCCGCCGATCCTTCCTGGGGTCGGAAATGTTGAAATTTTCGAAGTGCTGGAGGCACATGCGCCGGCTTTTTCTCGCCGGGAAATGCAGAAATGCATTAAGTGCTGGCTAACATGCGCCCGGGACTTTGTTTCGAAAATCCCTCCGAAAGAGCCGAAAACGGCCGAAACCGAGAAGAATCGGGCGAAATTGGACCGAGCCCGAGAGGGAAATTTTTCTTCTTTATGACATGATACACCATAATCATGCACCGCGACGAGGGTATCCAATCTCAGGACCCTCGAATACCCTAATCAAGCGGTCAACGGGTCCATTACTTAGTCATTTTCAGCCCTGGGAAATGCCCTGTTGCCTCGGAAATCGACTAATGCTAAGCGAATCGAAACACGATCGTACCGTGATCCTTGTGGACATAATCCACCCTTGTTCAAAGACAGTCATCAATGATATTCACCAATTGCCCTGATTAGACAGAAACAAGTTCATTACTTAGTCGTTTTCAGCCTTGGGAAGTGCCCTGTCGGCTCGAAAATCGACTTACGCTAAGCGAATCGAAATGCGATCGCACCACGATCCTCGTGGACATAATCCACCCCTGTTCAAATACGGTTATTGATAATATTCACCGAATACCCTGATTAGACCGCAAACAGGTCCACCACTCAGTCATTTTCAACCTTGGGAAGTGCCCTGCTGGCTCGAAAATCGATTGATGCCAAATGAAATCAACCGCGATCTCAAAGATGCCGAGGCAAAGCTAAAGCGCTCAGGCTATCAAACAGCCGACTTAAACATTTATGGGGCACCGATCCCCATCATTCATCAGAAATTGGCATGAACGGCACCCATTGGACCCAATACTTAGCCATTTGTGAGCATCGGAAATAGCCGATCCAGCCTATTGAATCTGAATCCCCAAAGGATCTTGGCTCGATATAGCCTATTCGATCTTAAATAGATCTTTGGAAAATACTCAGAAGAAAGAGTATTCTCAAAGACGAGTCACTCGACTCCAGAAAAAATACATTTACTTTACTATCTAAAGCTCTATTCATCCTGGATAAAGGTTTGAGGCTAAACCTAAGGGGTTATGGTTACCACGAGAAACCACAAACAAAAGAGTTCTAACTAAGCTTGAAACATCCTGCTATAGATTGCCATTATGAAAAAGACAGTCGATGCCCTACCCATCGACAACGGGTCCGTCGGTTGAGCTGATGAGGCAGTTGTGGATTGCTTTCTTAAGGTCACCTTTTCACAGTAATAGGCGCGGGCTTTAGGTTATGCCGACCAACATTTTGATGTCAGTGTATTCCAGCGGTCACCTGTTTATAGTAACAGGCGCGGGCCTAGAGTTGCACCACTCGATTAAAAACCTCGTTTAGGAACGTTACGGAGTGCTCTCCTAAGGTCACCCGTCATAAAAATACGGGCGCGGGCCTTGGGTTATGCCGACCAACATTCGATGTTTGTGTATTCCAGCGGTCACCTGTTCACAGCAACAGGCCCAGAGTTGCACCACTCGAATCCTAACAGTCTCTCAACCCAAACAATCCGAAAGAAAATGAGATATAGACATCCTGCTTGTCTAAGAAATGTTGCTCAGTCCATAACAAGAAAACAAATAGGTTTATATGACCATGAACTCAAGACCATAATCCCTAACGATTTAAATTACTTGCTCGATCTATCCGGGCTTTCTTTCTAATATTCCATCTATTGTATAACTACATTCATAGTGGAATCCTGTCGCTTTGTGTCGTGGTTTTCTCCCGCAAGGGTTTCCATGTAAAAATCTATGTTGTTTGTGATTTATTTCATTTACATTCATGCTCTCTTAATGCTTTATTTAACTTATCTATAATGCATGCATTCATTTACTTTTGCCTTTTAATCAAGGATGATCATCCATTGATGTAACTAAAGGCTCGTGACCAGTAACACAGCCTGAAATGTAAAAGATCTCAGAATCTCTGGAATAAAATTCACCTTGCGATATCTCTCTTATGTACACTTTGTGATTGCTTATGATTGTCTATGAATGTCTCTATACTCAGAATTCCCCTAAAATAATGAAACACAGGAAAAAGACTGCTGACGAGCACGATTTTTCTAGTTTTAACGCACGTCTTCTGGTGGTTAAAGGTGATAAGGATGACAATCGGTTAATTAGTGAAGATGACCCATCGATGAATAGGTCGGTGAATGAAATATCAAATCAAGTCGGCGTGAGAGAGCAGGTTGGGCAGATTGGAGAGGATAATCTGTAAGGGTTCACTATGTCAGGGAATGACACAACTGTGTCTATGGCCCCTGGTGCTTCCAATGTTGAGGGTATGGCGGAGTCACCGGTGGTAACTGAAATGATTGATACTAATAGCGATACTACTGAACTTCTGGATGTGACCTCAACACCACTGACCGAGATCATTGAGCCGTTCACTGATGCGACGATACATACTGTGGATTCCTCGAAACCTGTCGTCGACCCATCTTTCGGTATGGTTCTTTCATAGTTCTTTGGTGTATTCTTTTTCTATACTTTTCATTTCATCGCATACTTGCTTTATTCCTTTTGTTGCAGATATTGCCAATTCTGATGATGCTGCCCACGGAGCATTCGACTTTCCTTGTTTCGATCATTTAGATTGTTTCAGACAAAGCATACTGAGAGGTCTACTATCCAGTATTTCAAAGGCATTGGCTGAGCTAGGTGAGTGGCATACACTAAGAGCCGGGGTGAAGGCATTGGAAGCTTGCGAAGGAGTAATCGGGCCTGATGTATCTAAAATAGTTTATTGCATTTCTTCTTTCGAGGATTCTGTTGCGCGGGTTACTGTGGCTGAACGGATTGAACCCGACCCTACGACTGAAGAGAAACGACAAGTGCTGTCTTCTTTACGACCTGTTGTAGAGCAGCAAGAATACTCGGCAGTTGATGTTACAACAACTTTAGAAGATAGTGAGACTCAACGTTTAGGGTGTATTAATCGTCTTGTTAATATCAGATCCGAGATCATGCGGCTGTAGACAGAAGAAGCGGCTATAAATCTTGAGGTTGCCTGTCTCGATCTTGTCATTAATCAGAACCGTGCTGAGGTCGCACGACTCGAACGTGAAGGAGAGGCGGCGCGCAAGCAAATGGTAGAGTTAGAAACCTAACTTGGTGATATTCCGGATCCTGCACTGATACTAGCAGAGGCAAAGGCTACAATGGAAGGGACGTTGAAAAATGTGATGCAGTTCATAACAGGGTGTTTGGAGAAGCTGTAACTCTATTCTTTTACTCTTTACAGTCATTGTCAGACAGAAGTAGTATTACAAAGTTGTCCTGAATACCTAAGTGCCACTTGTATCTGATGTAATCGACATCAGAACTTGTTAACTGTGTGCTTCCTTATTCAAAATAAAGACAATGATTCTTTTGCCAAACTACTGCTTGGCATTATGTGTTTGAGACTAGCTGGCATAAGATGATGCGTTATATGTGAGTTTTAATGTGAACCAAGAATATCAAAGCATAAAAATGGAAAAATACATAAAAATAATACTTCCCTTTTTTACTTAACCTGTGTACCCTTAGGTCATTGCTTTCGAGAGATATTCGTGTCATAAGTTCAAAACTTTCATCAAGCTCCTCGTTTTTTAGGTTTATCTGTCACCCTTTATGGCTTGCCCCCAGTCATTTCTTTCTGCGGACTTAAGGTTTTAGTCATATATAAAGGCTTGCCCTCAATGCTTCTTCTATAATCTTGGGTTTCTCATAATATATTGGGGCTTGCCCCTAGTGCTTCTGGTTTGCCACTTTGTAAGACCACTTCATTCTGATGAGAAAGGTCTTGTACTTTAGGAATCCATACCGAATACCTGTCTGATCATAATCTTTAACTGCATAATCTTGTCGCAAAGTTCTGCATAAAAGAAAGCTATCGATATTTTCAAGGTGAAGTGATACATAATAGAATGCCTTGATCATCTTCATATAAGGCCATTTGTATATATATATATATATATATATATATATATATATATATATATATATATATGATCAGCCTTGACTTATCTTCATATAGACTAGAAGAACCACACAATAGCGATGAGGGGACTCATGATAGAATACAAAAGCTGAATATGTAACGATGTTCTGATTATCTTCATATAGAGTTGTGTACGTAAGTATAAGAGATTTCTAATAATAGAATGTCCCAGTTGTCTTCATATAGAACCATATATGTATATATAAGAATCCATCAATTCTGAAGCATTTTCCTATTAAGCAGAGGGATACTAGAATACTAAGATAATAATAAGAGAGCTTGCAATGAAGATATAATAATATGAGGATGTTGTGCTTCGTATAGACTACCTATGAGGTATTTTCTCCTGATTCGACTTGTCTGATGAGGATATAATAAGTTAGTTGATAATTTATGGAGTTGATTCTTTGATATTCTCTGACTATGGTACATGTCATTAAGAAGAGCTCTACGAACATTTTATATTCATATGCGTAACAGTATGATGTGAGTGAACATGTGAGTGAGTATGAAGTGCAGCATACAGATGAAATAGATGCATGAGTGAACATAAGTATATCCCAATATACTTTATAAACCGTCAGAACTATGTGTAAGCGTTCACGATTATTGAAGTTTAGGAAATGGAGTCCTTAAGCGAATGTTCTTCCTAAGTGATATCTATTGGAACTGCACTGGCCGGGGCTCCATCAGACCCTTCCATCTACAGACTGATGATGCCTTGATTTATCATCTTTTGCATATTTTCCTTTAGAACGAAGCATTGCTCGGTCTTATGGCCTATGCATCTGTGATATCCGCAGGAGTTGGGATCATCCACGTATTCTACTTCCGCCGATCGAATAGACTTTGGGAGTCGCAATGTTCCTTCTTCGATTAGCCGCTCCATAATTGGGACAAGGTCTTTAATGTCAAATGTATACAGTTCGTTCTTTTCATCTCGCTCATTGATTGTCATATGCTGTGACTTTTGAGGTTCTTTGCCCTTGTCTTGTGTCTTCATTAAACTGGTCTCTGCCTCATGCCCTGGATTCGGTCATTTTCGGTTTCCAGATACTTTCTTACATCAACCCATGTCCTCTTTCTCGTTTCATGTCTTGACTTTTCTGTTTGAGACCGTGTTTTTGAAATAGACTGCTTTACCCTGCGAATCTCTGCAACCAAGTCACGAAGGGTGAAAGAGATGTTGCTTAGCAGTTCCTATGGGACCATGGAATCTGAATCCGACATATGCACATTCATTTGTTTAGGATGAGTCTGTTGTCTCACTTCAACTGCTTCAAGGACTGCCACCGGTGTTTCTTCTTCTGACTGTCGGATCGGCGAAGCGGTACTGGGTGTCACATTTTGTGAGATTAAGGTGGATAGAGCCTCTTGAACTTCTACCATCTGCTTGGACAACTCCTTGTAGGCTTGGACCAATTCACTGATTTGACCTTGGATCACTAATAATTCAACGTCTTATCTTGCCGACTCTCTTTCTTCAACGCTTGTACCATTGTTGCTTGAACCAGTCTTTCATCATGAACTAGTGGTATCGTAGGTGCTATTATTACTACGGCTAACGTAACCCGACTGGTTTATTCTGTCATTAGCTTAATAGTACCCTGGTTGATCAGTCTCTGTACTTTCCCTTTCAAGATGAGGCATTTTCTCGTCTCATGTCCTAGGATTCGATGATACTTACAATAATTGGGGGCATCTAGTTGCCCTACTTCCTCTAGTCGAATCGGTTCTGGCAATTTAGCTCCCCTTCCTCGACTAGTCGTTCCATTATCAGAACAAGGTCTTCTAGATCAAACGAATAACGTCCTTTTACCCTGCCCCGTCCGACGATTGTCATCTTTTTCAGCTTTTGTGGCCCTTTGGCTTTGGACTGAGTTTCTGCTAGCTTGCCTTTAATCTTGTGTTCTGGATGTGGGCGTTTTCAATCTTTTGAGGTTTTGCTTTTGTCGACATAACTTGATGTGACCATCTTCCCAATCTCACGCTTTGGTCTTTCAGCTTTGAACTCTGTTCTCAGCGCGACTCCCCCCACCATGTGGGCCTTTATCGCTAGGTCCCTAAATGTTGAGAAATTGTGTCCGGATAAACCAAACGAGATCATTGGGTCTATGGCTTGCGTACACATCTTAACTTGCTAAGGCTCGCTAGGTAATTCTCGACACTGCGCGGCTATGGTTCCCCATCTATCAATAAACCTCTCGACTGACTCTCCTTGCCTCTGACGGATTAAGGTTAACTCTGTCAATGAGACTTCTCGCTTAGTGGAGAAAAATTTGGAAATGAATAGCTCCTGCATCCAATCCCAGGTCCTAATAGACCTCGCGGGTAATGACATGTACCATTGAAATGCCTTTCCAGTCAGCGTCGACCCAAAAAAACTGAGGCAGTATTGAGGTACTACGGACAAATTTCCTAGCACCATCATGAATTGGGTCATATGCTCCTCTGGTGACCCTTTGCCGTCGAATAATGGAAAGTCGGGATGCCTAAAATCGTCAGGGAACAGGATTTCGTTAACTTCGGATAGATATGGTATCCGATAGACATATTTTCCTCTTTTCTCCTTCTCTTTCTCCTGACGTATCATGTTCACAACTGTCTGGGATAGCTCTTCCCTCATTGGATTAGATGGTTGCGATGGTGCATGCTCGAATGCAACATTCCTTGGGCGAATTTGTGGTTCTACGGCTACTAGTTCTCTTGTCGCCTCCTGTGATTCTCCTAGTGGTTGTCCAATGGGAACGGTTGGTCTTCTGACTGCCCCCTGGTTGACTAGAGCCACCAATGCTTCTTTTATTTCTCTGATCTCTTTGGCTGTGTCTTCATGGACCTGAATGATCTCATCTATTTGCTCTTGGATTGGAGGAAGCTCTGCGTCTTGCTCGCTCGTCTCCCCTTCTACGACTTACACCACTGTGACCTGCACTCGCTATGGCCTAGCACTGGTCATAGTGGTTTCAGTAGAGCATGCCTTCATTGCAGTCTTGGTCAATTCCCGGATAATGAACTGATTCGATGTCTTGACTGGTAGCACTGTTCCTGTCATTACTGGGAAGTCGGCAGCAGCGGAGGAGAATTTTAGTCTGGATGACACAGTAGCTCTACTGGCATTGTGGGTTTTGTCCCTGCGAACAGGCTTCCATTGTTTCCTCACACTGCTCTATGTCTTCACTGTTTCTACTCTGACTGAAGTCACTTATCTGTTTTCAGCCCTCTTTGGTGATCAGCGTCTCTGGATAAGTTGTCAATCGGCTTCGGGAATCACTGTTTCTGTTGTCACGAGGTGAGGGAAGTAAAATCCCCCAGAAGCTAGGAAGACCATAGTGGCTGCCATTTGTATAGTTTTGATGGTTGATTCTTCTCTCTCTCTCTCTCTCTCTCTCTCTCTCTCTCTCTCTCTCTCTCTCTGTGTGTGTGTGTGTGTGTGTGTGCACGGTCATACACGCATTAGAACACTCCGCGCCTTTGAAAAGGAGAGAAGATGTGTCCTTACCAATCGCGATATGGCTCAATGATCAACAAAAATATATAAGTACAAATCATATGCATGCTATGCAAAATTTCAAAATTCTTTTAAAAAACTTTTTCTTTAAAGATGAAGGGAAGAACGTTCCCGTTGAGAGTCACCAGTTTGGCGCCCGTGAAGGCGCTGAACATTTCTCCTAGCAGCAACCTTTCTCATATAAATGTCTGTGTTTGCGAATGATTTATCTTAAAACGTTTCTTTACTCAGAGATAACCAGAGATTCTAGGTTCGGTCCCTAGCAGAGTTGCCAGTTTGTTAAAACTAGAAAAATGCTCACAAAGGGAGTTTTTCCTGTGTTTCATTATTCTAGGGTTCTGAGTATAGAAGCATTCATAGACAATCACAAGCAATCACAAAGTATACATGAGAAAGCACCGCGAGGTGAATTTTATTCCAAAGATTCCGAGATCTTATACATTTTAGGTTGTGAACTGGTCACGAACCCTTAATTACATCAACGGATGATCACCCTTAATTAAAAGGCAAAAGTAAATGCATACATGTATCACAAATGAATTAAATAAAGCATTAAAAGAGCATAAATATAAATAAAGTACAACATAGACAACACATATATTTTTTACGTGGAAACCCTTACGGGAGAAAACCACGGCACAAAGCGACAAGATTCCACTATAAATTGCAGTTATACAGTAGATGGAATATCAAAGGGATGAAGCCTGGATAGATCGAGCAAGTAATTTAAATCATCAGGGATTATATTCTTGAGTTCATGATCACAGAGAGCAAGTTTAGGATTTCTTACGGACCAAGGCATTGCTAAGACCAGTTAGATGTTGGTCCCATGCTCTTTCAGGTGTTCCTAGTTGAGTAGCAACCAGGATTTTAACCGAGTCATGTATCTCAATGTCATCGGGCATCTCTGTGGATGAAATGACTTTCAGGAATACACTCCACAGTTTTCATTTAGTGCAACCAGTGCCAGTGACCGTTTAAGGTTCGGACGGGTGACTTGCTGGAGGACATCCCATGGTTTCTTAGTGTAACCAGTGCCAGTGACTGTCTCGGGTTTGGACGGGTGACTTGATGGAGGACACCCCATGTTTCTTAGTGCAACCAGCGTCAGTGACCGTCTCGGGTTCGGACGGGTGACTTGCTGGAGGACACCCCATGTTTCTTAGTGCAACCATTGCCAGTGACCATCTCGAGTTCAGACAGGTGACTTACTGGAAGACACCTCATGGTTTCTTAGTGTAACCAGTGCTAGTGACCGTCTCGGGTTCGGACGGGTGGCTTGCTGGAGAACACCTCATGGTTTCTTAGTGCAACCAGTGCCAGTGACCGTCTCGAGTTCGGACGGGTGACTTGCTGGAGCACACCCCATGTTTCTTAGTGCAACCAGTGCCAGTGACCGTCTCGGGTTTGGACGGGTGACTTGCTGGAAGGCACTCATTACCTTAACCACTCAACTGATGGATCCAACTTTGGATAGGACGCACATCAACTAGTCTTAATGATGAAGTATTTCAAATGTTTTAGAACTCTTTTATTACAGTTTTTTATGATAATCGTAGTCCCTTTGATTTAGTTTCGTATCTTGATCTGGGATGAATAAAGTTCATAAAATGGATGCAAATGAATACAGTACGAAGTGAATATGCTTTATGCATGCTCGAGAGAAGATCGCATTTATGTTAGGTGTTCAGTGTATCAGACAAATTATGCATTTGATTTGATTAATCTACTTCATGTATATCTTTGTGTCATCGATATTTTTTTGCCTTGGTGTCTTTGTGATCGTGGTTGATTTCACTTGGCATTAGTAGATTTTCGGGCCAACAGGGCACTTCCCAGGGCTGAAAACGACTAACTGCTGGGCCTGTTTACTGCTGAATTAAGGTTCTCGAAGATCCTAAGATCAGGTCATCTCGTTGTAATGCATGATTATGGTATATCATGTTATGGCGGAGAGAAGTCTCTCTCTCGGGATCGGTCAAATTTCGCCCAGTTCCTTTTGATTTCGGCCATTTCCGGCTCTTTCGGAAGAGTTTTCGAGGTTTGCAATTTTGACTAAGTGTTGGTTATTTTGATCAAACTGCTGATTTGGCCCACTTATCATTGACCGTTGGCGAATCCGGTCTGGGGGATGGATAGAGGACATCGATGTGTGTCTAGGAGTGTCAACTTGATTGGAAGGCGGGCCACATCGAAGGTGAGCCACATCTCGAACAATCCCACCTCCCCGTCAGCATCCAGGCGCATTGAGTGTGGGGTGTGGCGTGTGGGTGCATGTGCCCTGGAGTGGGCGCATGTGGCCCCACCCCAGGCACATTTAGGGTTTGGCATAGGCGCATGTGAAAGAGAGAATGAAGAGAGAGTGAGAGGGATCTCTTTTAGGCGCATGTAGTTGGGTACATGCGCCTGTTCTCTAGTGGTGGGCTTATATACTCTAAGTACTTAGTATTTTTGGGTTTTCTTCAAACCAAAATCAAAAGAAATGGCCTTGGGCGCATGTGGCAAAGTGGGAGAGAGAGTGAGATTTTCTCTCCTCCTAGGCGCATGTGAGAGGGAAAATGAGAGAGAGAGAGAAAGAGGTGGGCGCATGTGGTAGGGCACATGCGCCTACCCCATTACATGGGCGCATGTCTCTATGTGACTTAGGGAATTTTGGGAATTTCCTCCCCTCTCTCCTTGCATTGCAACTCCGGTGGGAATAATCCCTTTCTGGCGAAGGCATCCAGCAGAGATTTCGGTGAGGGTTTTACCTCTGCAAGTGCTCTGAATTGGATTGGTGATCTCGTCCCTGTCTCAGCTAATGCATGGGGAATTTATAGTGAGTTCATCGGGTAGCTAATTGGGTCCACATTCCGGGCGCATGTCTTTGTAAAAGGGGAAAAGCTGGCGCATGTGGAATAGATGTGGGCACATGTTCCCATGTAGTGGGTGCATGTGCCCAGGTGTCAGGCGCATGTCCCACTCTTGTGGGCGCATGTGCCCTCTGGTGTGGGCGCATGTTGTTCCACTTACACATATTTTATATTTTTGTGTATTTTATTATTTTTTAAATTTAATTATTTGGAAATACGTGGATGAGATCACATGCGCATGTCTCCTTGGGTGTGGGCGCATGTCCCCTTTGTGGCATGCGCATGTGCTTAGTGTAGTGTATGCATGTGTCCCAACACTTAGCATTTTCTCAAGTTTAAGCTCTAACAGGCGACCTCTAGAGGACAACTACCTTTTCAGAGATCGAAGTCACTGATGCCAAGCTACTTTTAAATCGGGATCGACCTCTTGAATGAACGAGGTGGGGTATTGATGGTCATCTGCTGTGAATTTTGATAGTTCTTTCCCAATTTGGAGCTTCTGGGTCAACTCTTTACATAGGATTGTTGCTCCGGGAAGCGTGCACATAGAAATATGCACCGCAAGGACTTCAAACTTTCTAATTAAGGTTTTTAACATTTCAGATCATTTGGTGGCATTATGGATGTCCAATTTCACTAAAAAATGGTACCTATAGGCTTTCGGGCCTTTTCGGTCAGCTCCAAATAGGGGTAAAACGCATTTGGAAGCGCGCGGGTAGTAATATGCATCACGCGACTTTGAAACTCGCAGGTTAAAGGTTTTGGGGCATTTCAAATCATTTGGAAGCCATCTACATGTTCAATTCCACACCGAAATGACACTTACAGGTTTTGGTCACGATCGCCCATGTTAGGGTTGCACTGGCATTTGATCACGTTTTTCGGGTGTTTCCCGATCTTGGAATTAATCCGAATTGTCGTAGATGAACTGATGGATGCCGTTTTATAATGGGAGCAAATTTGAGCCCCAACAACTAGTATTGGTGATCTTCTCAAACATTTGGAGCCGTATAGGTCTCTCATGGAGTTAGAAGGATATAGTTCGAAAATTATGTGCAGGGTTTTTTCCTTAACTCTAAAAGATGCAGCGTGTACATGGTTTCGTGGCCTAAAACCTCGGTCTATAGAATATTTTTCCCAATTATCGGATCTCTTCCTCTCTCTGTTCATGGGAAGTATCCGTACCAAAAAACATGCATCTCATCTATCGGATCTAAGACAGCAACATGAAGAAACAATTAAGGAGTTCACAGTTTGGTTTACAGCAGAAGCCGTCCAAACTGAAGGTTATATTAAAGACAAAGGCCTCACTGCCCTTATAGTAGGAATCACAAGCGAGAAATTCCGATTTGCCCTGGATAAAAACCCTCCTAAAATCATGACTGAATTCCAGGCCAAAGCTAAAAAATACATTAATGCTAAAGAGGTCGCTTTGGCTCGTCATGGTATACAAGGTGTTGGGGCTCAAATTTGCACCCATTATAAAACAACATCCCATGGTCCATTGACAATGATTTGGATAAGTTTTGAGGCCAAGAAAGCCCTGAAAACGCCAGCATAACCCTAATCGCTTGGTAGCGACCAAAATCCATAAACAGCATTTTGGAGCGGAACTGGACATGCACATCACCGCCAAATGATCCGAAATGTCCTAAAACCCCTAACCTGCAAGTTTCGAAGTCATCCGGTGCATATTTTTACCTGCGCACCTCGAAATGCGTTTCGTCCCTGCCCGAAGCTGACAAAAAGGGTCTGTAAGCCTACAGCTACCATTTCAGAGCGGAACTGGATATGCGCTTCACCGCCAAATGATCCAAAATGTCCTAAAACTCCTAACCTGTAAGTTTCGAAGTCATCCAGTGCGTATATTTACCTGCGCACCTCGAAATACGTTTCGTCCCCGCCTAGAGCTAATAAAAAAGAATCCGTAAGTCTACATCTACCATTTCAGAGCAGAACTAGACATGCGCTTTGCCGCCAAATGATCCGGAGCACCCCAAAACCCTTAAATAGCAAGTTTGAAGTCATTACGATGCCTATTTCTATGCGCGCGCTCCCCGGAACAACGTTCCTATACGACAAGCAGACCCGGAGGCTCCAAATTAAGAAGGAAGTACCAAAATTGGCAACATCTGGACTCCCACACCCCATCCCTTTCATTTAGGAGATCAATCATAGCCTAGAAGTGGCTTGGCGACAGTGAGTGCATGTCTAGAAAAGGTAGCTGTCCTTTGGAGGTCTCCCGTCGGAGCTGAAATCCTAAAATTTTCTAAGTGCTGGAATCCTGAAAATCTGGCTAAGTAGTGGGAAAGCGCCGGCAAAGGACATGCGCTTGGCCTCCAACCACATGCACTTACACCCTATTAGTGAAAGGGAGTGAATTAAACACTTTTTCGAAAAGCGCCGGAAAATGTGTTGGAAAATCACATGCGCCCGGATCCACCACATGTGCTTGGCTGCTTTCTGCCACATGCGCTTGACACTGTTTTCTACCACATGCGCTGGGAAATACCCTCCGGACCGGACCCGAACCCGATTACCCCTTATAAATAGTGAAGTCACCTCATTTCATTAGCATGAGATCATCCCCTGCTGACCTCAGAGTGATGTAAGCACCACATGTGCTTGCTTTGTTTCCCCTCGCCGGATGCCTTGACCAGAATGGATTCCCTCGCCGGAAAGGGATTTCCTCGCCAGAATCCCAAGTTCGGAGAAAAATCTTGAAATTTTCTAAGTGTTGGGCACATGCGCCGGCTTATCCCCCACATGCCGG